>CAMRHE010000388.1:1200000-1817465 GCA_947044405.1 Leptodactylus fallax | reverse complement strand
CTATTGCCTTATGGATCACTGCCAACGAGCGAGCCAGTTCACTAGGCACCACAATTTGGTATCGAATGTCGATCTCAGAAGGTAAATAGACCTTTCGGCATAGCACTCCATTTTTCATCTCCAACTTTTCCCACTGACTCAAAACAGATAATATCTCACGTGTCAGTCGTTCTCTTTCCTCTCTACAGGGCTTCTGGCCTTTCTCAACACACTTGATCATCTGCGCCAGCCCCTCATGGGTCTGTTGTATCTGTGCCCATTCCTGTCGTGAGGGACCAAAGAAAGGAGCCATTTCAGTCCCCTCCATCTCAAACTGATTAGTGGCGGTCAAGGCCTGTGAAAATCTGCTGAAATCGGGCACCTCCACATGCTCCAACTCATGATCCACGTCTTCTGTGGGGGTCTGGGCAGTTACCCTAGAAAGTCCGTCAGCATTCTGGTTCTCTGTCTTGGACCGATACTTAATGCGGTAATTGAATGTAGACATTCGGGCTATCCACCTCTGCTCTAACGCCCCGAGCTTGGCATTTTCCAGGTGAGCTAGTGGGTTGTTGTCAGTCAGTACTAAAACTTCAGCACCGGTCAAATATTCAGAGAATTTCTCGGTCATGGCCCATACCAGTGCCAACAGCTCCAACTTAAATGAACTATAATTCTCGGGGTTTCTTTCAGAATCTCTCAAAGACCGGCTGCCGTACGCTATGACCCTCTCCTGGCCATCCTGAAGCTGGGAAAGCACTGCTCCAAGACCATACAGGCTTGCATCTGTATATAGCTGGAACGGCAAGTGGTAATCAGCATATGCCAAGATTGGGGCTGTTGTCAGTGCATCCTTCAATGCCTGGAAGGCTTGTTCCTGTTCAGGTCCCCACTTCACGGACCGGTTCTTTGGACCACCGGATGTGCCTCGTAGGAGAGCATTAAGTGGTGCTGCTACCTTGGCGAAATCCTTAATAAACCGTCGATAGTAACCGGCTACTCCAAGGAACGCCCTCACTTCTCGCAGGGTAGTCGGTATCGGCCAATCTTGAACAGCCGCTATCTTGTCTCTTGATGGTCTCACCCCTTCTCCTGATACGCGGTGACCCAAGTAATCAATTTCAGATTGGAACAACCGACATTTACTGGGTTTCAATTTGAGCCCATGTTCCCGCAATCTTCGAAATACTTGCCCCAACTGGTGGAGATGGTCTTCAAAGGTCGCAGAATACACTATAATGTCATCCAAGTAGATGAGAGTGAACTCAAAGTTGAAGTCACCGAGACATTTCTCCATCAACCGCTGAAACGTTCCGGGTGCATTTGTCAACCCGAAGGGCATCCGGTTAAATTCGTATAGTCCCATGGGCAAGATGAATGCCGTCTTCTCCTTGTCTTTTGTGGCCATCGGCACCTGCCAATACCCACTAGCCAGATCTAGTGAGGAGAAGTACCGGGCTCTCCCTAGCGCTGAGAGGGACTCCTCAATCCGGTGGGGGGGGGGGGGGATTTCGTCCGGTGCGAGCGTTTAACTTCCGATAGTCTACGCAAAATCGGATGGACCCATCTTTTTTTCTTACTAACACCACAGGAGCCGCCCAGGGACTCTGGCTTTCTTGGATGATCCCACCCTGTAGCATCTTAGCTAACAGTTCTTTCACTTCCTGATACAACTGTGGAGGAATTTGTCGGTAGCGCTCTCTAATTGGAGGGGTGTCTCCTGTGGGAATCTCATGGTAGATCCCTGTGGTACATCCAAAATCTTCAGCATACCGTGCAAAGGTGGCTTGGTTCTCCCACAACAGCTCATCTACCTTCTGCACCCATTCCAGAGAACATGAACTTACATCCATCTTCATCTGTTCTCGAATTGCACAGCCATTCCATTCAGAGGTGGGTTCCTCATCTTCTCCCATGGACACAGTAACGGTCCACTCATCCCTTTCAGTCGGCTTCAGCTGCATTGGAGTTACTTTCCTTACTTCCTCCGGAGTCACATAGATGTTAGCCAGGAGCCTCCCTGGGGTCAGGTCCACACTCTGGTCCTGAGTGTTTACACATCGAAGTGGTACTCTTCCATTGCGAACTATTGCCAAGGAACGGGCCACTAGCGGATCAACACCTCCTTCGGCTGCCTGCAGTGGTTCTACCAACACAGCTATGCCCTCTAGTTTCCGACAGGTGCCTACGGGCATGGACACTATTGTCTCCCGACTGGGTGGCAGTGTAACTTTTGTATGCAAAGGAACTGAAATTCGAGCCAGAGGACGCTGTGCATCTGAACTTTTCTGTAAGCCACATGTCCGGATCAGCCGCTGGAAAGCTGTTTGAGTAGGCCGATGGGTGGTGGTTTCTTTCCAATAACCGTGACCTTTCTTTTCAAAGAGGATCTGATCTAATTCTTTTAACACATTCATCCCCAAAATGACAGGGACCTTTACTTCATGTGACTCCTGTACCACCACAATGCCTTTCCTACCTAGATCTTGGCCACATACCCGGACATTCATCCAGGCCACTCCCACGACCGGAACTGGTAACTGGTTAGCTGCGACCACTCGTACGAATGTATGGGGATCATATTTCACATGTTGCCGGAAGTACCGTTCATAACAGTCTCTACTCAAGGTCGTTACTTGGGAACCCGTGTCAATCATCCCGGTGACCGGAATACCCTCCATTTCCACCTGTATGACAGGACTTGCAGCGATCAGGTCATCATCAGGGCATTCTCCCCACATAGTCTCCTTGTCAGTCTCCCCTACTACACGCCCTTCAGCAGCAGGGGACTTCAGTTTAACGGCGGTCTCTCATAAGTTTGTCGCTGCTCTGGACATCTAGCAGCAACGTGGCCCATCCGTCCACACTCCCAGCAGCGTATCCCCCGTCGTTCTGGCCATCTGTTTGGGCCCCTTCGGTAAGCCCCTTCGATTTCTCCTGAGCACTGCACTAAATGATTTGGACCCCTTCGGTAGGTCCTATCCTCACCCCTCCAGCGGGGTGGTGGGTGATTCTGACTTGCTGGGTGTGGATGGCTCACCCTTTCATCTCCAGTCTTCTGGAAGTCTGCAATTTTCATAGACTGCTCATCACAACGAGTGTGCAAGTGTTCCATTTGTTCTTGCAGTTTCTGCATTACTGTGAGAATTTCTTTAACCGTCCCTTTTTCTACTGTCTCTGAGCCAGAACTAGCCCCCTGTGACAAAGTAACTCCAACTGCGGTCTGCGGCCTCGGGACCATACTATTGGCACGGGAGATGGCCTCTACCTGTACATCATGGAATTTAGCATCAGTCTCTCGTCGTATAAAATCCTGCATAGTCACAGTTAAACTGCCGTCACGTATCCCCAGGACAAACTGGTCACGGAGAGTCCGATCAGGGTTACAGAAGGCTGGCGAGCCCCCTCTTTCCTTCCTTTGAATATCTCGGAGCAGTTCTTGTAGGGCATTTGCATATTGGGGAAGGCTTTCATTCTCCTGTTGTACCCTCTGGAAGAACCGAGCCTGCAGAGACCCCAGCAATGCAGTTTCTCCATAGATGGTTTCTAGAATCTGGACTACTTGCTCAAATGTCTGCCTTTGTTCAAATGGCCTCAGTATCACCGTGGTCTTAGCATCCCCTTGTAATGTCAATATTGCTAGCTCTACTAGTACTTCTGGTGCGGTCTGGTACATTCGCTGTATCATTCGTATCTGTTCCACCCACATACTCACTGACATATTATTGCCATCAAATTTAGCTAACTGACTCATTATAGCCCCTGCTGTGCATTCTTCCTCCAGCACCATTCTCCCGAACGGGTGCGTCACCGTCCATTCTGGTAAGCGGATCCTGCCGACTACGCCAATTTGTGAACCGAGAGCAAGGCAGGTGGTTTGGACTCCGCAACCAGAAATGAACGCACACGCGGTAGTTCAAGAAAAAAATATATATTTACTATAAGTTAATAAAGGCTAGTTAAAGGTAAAATGACAGGGCTAAAGACAAGCAAAATATACAATATAGCATGAACAATTTCAAGGCAAATTCTGCAATGGTTTCTACTTTTACTCTGTCCACTTCTGCAGTATGGACACTGAATGAACAATATACTCAAAACTATCCCTAACTGACCCTGACTTCACATTTGGGTGCACCCCCTTTTCCCCAGTGGTCCAGGTGGACCGCTTACAGTCCGTAGAAGCGCGCGGTGGGGCCCAAAGTCGGTCCTTTCTTTTATAGTGAAGCGTCCTCTCCTCACGGTTATCAGGATCTTGGGAGAAATGAAGTCCTCTTTAACAGACAGGGAAACCAACTGAATGCAATGTAATCCAACAGCAGATTCCACTCAGCACACTGACAGTCCTGCCGAATCCATACACTGAGCTGGGATGTAAGCCGGGATTTAGCAGGTGCCGTCCAGTACACCAACAGCACTGCGAGTCTCTATCTGTGGTATCCATATACACAGTCACAATGTCAGTCTCACTGATCAGCCACTGAGCACAGTTCCTTTCACGTGGACTCACTAGTCCTGTTGTCTCTTTACACTCTGTTTGTCTCTGGACCAAGATACAGCTTAGCTGTACAGAAAAATCTCCACACCAGTTCAATACAACACTTGCTAAGATGGCTGCTGCTCTCTCTCTCGTCACTTCCTGCTTCTCTGCTCACACTCTGTCTGCAGAACAGGCAAGCTGACATAAAAGGGGGGGGGGGTCTCACTCCAGCATCATGTCACAATTACAATGGCTGCTGTCTTAAAGGAACAGAATCACAGAAATACATTCAACATTAACAGTTTATACAGACAAATGAAGCTTAAGACAACATTGGCTGTCTCTTACACAGCCACGGCTCTGAGTTCCTCTGGGTTCTAAAGAGTTAACATTAGGTGCTCTTTTGATTGACATCCTTCTTGCCATTCAAGTCTGGGGCGGATTCTTGAGATTCTTTATATAGTTTTCCAACTCTCTTGGATGCTTGCTATTAGTCTCTCAGAGCGTGCTAGCGATATACTGTTTGCTTATTATCTATTTCTGACCTTGGCTTTTCCCTTTGACTATACTTCTGGTTCTGATTTTGTACTTCGCTGCCGGATTGGTTCTGACCCTTGGCTCTCTTTATTACCCTTGTCTGTTTGTTTGTCTTGTCTGCATTTTGTGTTATCACTTCTATTATAAGAAGGGACCGTCACCCAGTTGTCCTCTACCACCTAGGGTAGTTGAGGCAAGTAGGTAGGAACTGGGGCTGGGTCAAGTATTAGGACTCACTGTCTCTGTCATTCCCCTTCCTCCCAGGTTCCAACAGCAGCTACTCGGGAATTACTTAAGTGGCAATTCCCTAACACCAGGCCAGAGAGTATCAGTGGAAATACACACTAAGTATCACTCTACTATAGCATCTGCCTTTCTCCATGCTGTATAATTTCAGGCAACATGTTTATGGACATGTACCTGAGATACAATACATCCTGACCATACTTTTGTGTTTTATTTAACTTGCACTGATCTTAAAATGGTTTTCCAATATCAACAACTTATCCCCTATCCAGAAATAAGGGATAAGTTTCCGGCCACTGGGATAAATTTTGGATTTCACACGTTTGCTGCTTCAGTGGTTTTAGATCTTTAGTCAGATGTTTCTATGGTTACTGAAGTACAATTTATTGACAAATACATCAAGTTTATGTAAAGACTCAGTATTTACAGTATTACCCCTTATTTTTCAAGACATCTGCAATTTGCCCTGGCATGCTGGATGTCAGCTTCAGGGCCAAATCCTGACTGATGACAATCCATTCTTGTCTAATTCTTGTGCTTGGACTTTATCACAATTTCTGTGTTTTTGTTTGTCCACCTACTTTTTGAGGATTGACCACAAACTCAAGGGGATTGAGATCTGGGGAGTTTCCTTGTCATCATTTCAATGTTTTGCTCACTGAGCCACTTAGTTATACCTTTTGTCTTGTGACATGGTGCTACAACATGCTGGAAAAAATTGTTCATCATCAAATTGCTCCTAGATCAATAAGAGAAGTTGTTCTTGGGGGATGTTTAAGTATCCTTCTTTATTCATGGCAGTGCACTCCATTGGATGAAAAGCAACCCCACACATGAATGGTGTCAGGATGCTTTACTGTTGGCGTGACACAGGACTCATGGTAGCACTCGACTTTTCTTCTTCAATCATTCTTCCAGATCACCCAAACAGTGTGAAGGGGGCTTCATCAAATAAAATTAGTCTTAAAAATTAAGGGTCAATATTGCAAATATTGAGTCTGCATAAATTGGATGTATTTGTTGATAAAAGTTTAAGAACTTAGAAAAAGTTTATAATTGTACATTAGTAACCACATAAACATTTGACTAAAAGAACTAAAAATACTGGAGCTGCAAACTTTGTGAAAACTAAAATTTGTGTTAGTCTTAAAACTTTTGGCCATAACTTTATTGATCAGAGGGGAAAACCCCCTTTAGGCCAGGGCCTGACGCGGAGCAAACAGTCCCTGCAAAGTGAACTTCTAACAAATCCCATCCACACATTGCAGAAAAATACCCGCAGCAGAAATGCTGCGATTTCCAAAACCATTGCGTTTTTGGAAACTGCAGCACGTCAGTTATACCTACGGAAACGCTGGCATTTTCCATATAGGTATAATTGAAGCAGGAAGTCCACAGAGGAAAACTCTGCTGACTTTCTGTGAAAAGCGCTGCGGGGAAACCTGCGATGCGTTTACTGCAGTGTTTTTTGGCTGTGGCCTGCTATGTGGGGCCTTGGCCTTAATCACCCCCATGAACCAGTAGATACACACGTCCAATCTAGAAAGGTTGGGCACATGGTTATAGACATATTTATCAAGCTTCTCCAAGTAAAGAAGAAGAAAAGGGCATATTCCCCCATGCTGAATTCAATGAATAATTTAGAAAAAGTCATTTATTCCTTTATCTATAATTTCAGAGATGTGAAACAACTGGCGGGGCAAGTCTGCTGAGCTGCCCACACACAGAGGATATTATTTATGAGTTTGTCATTACAATTTCTTTCACAGTTTTAGAACTCTCACATTGTGAAAAAGCAGCACATATCTCAGTGGTGTGTGGGAAACTTTGACATGAACATGAGTTGGAGGAACATCAATCACATTCATGCTGGTATGTTTTTTTTTTTTTCCTTTAGACATTATTCAATGTAGGCAGAAAGTGAATAGCACTGAGAACAGAAAACTCCGATTTATCCACAGACAGGTACAGATCAGAACAGACGCTGACAACACCCACTGACCTGTCACTCATTCCACGCAGAAAGCTGCTTCACTACATAAATACTGATACATAACACTTTCAACATCTTCATAAAATTATGTTCATGATGGAAAATAAAGGGGCACAATTCAACGATTTTATGGAAGATTGAATCAAGGGATTGCATACTCCAGCAGTGAAAAGGTCAAACAAACAATGAGAACATTACAGATGTAATTTCTAAAGGAAAATTCCAGCCATCACATAATGTGACTTTAATGATACCCTGTATGCTAAAAAGGCTGAGGGGGACTGACAATTATAGATATAACGTGTATAAATGCCCAAGAGCAGGTCTGAATTCAGAACTTACTTTACCAGTTATACTTCCATACTTGACTTTATATTGTTACCTAATTGTAGCACTAAAGTGGTCATGGTTTACTGCTTAGAATTAACTTGATAGATTCATTTCTATAATAACCATATATTTTGATATATGCCAGGTAATAACTTCTGACACCTCAATGGGCAGGTGCTGTGACTGCAATTCACAAGCTGAAAGATGAAGCAGCAGCCTGCGGCACAGATGGGAGTCAGTCATGATGGGCCAGGAGCACTTTCATGGCATGCATTTCTGGCTAGCTTTACAGCAGAGGTCTCCATCCTCTGGAAGATCAAGAGTCACATTAGACTATCACAGTTGCTAAATATTAAAAAGAAAAGTCTATTGAATATATCTGCTTGATATGGAACTCTAGAACCATGTTCTAGTAATGTTGGATTTTTCTGGTGCCACTACTGCACAATAGTATCTAGTCAACACATTGGGAGCCACATGTAGCAGCCAAGGACATACCCTATGTGGTTCTTAAGTCACTTTGACTGTTTTATTGAATGCAGCCAAATTTACAAATTATTTTCACCATTTGTGTAACATCACAATAATATCATGTTCTACTTTCCCTTATTCATACAAATTATAATAGAACGTTTAATACATTTATATTTTCAGGAAGGAAAATGTCTTTCTGCTTTCTTAGGGTATGACCAGAGGTCAGAATTTGAGGTGGAGTTGGAATCCATTTTTAAACACCATAGTGCCTTACATTAACCCTGGTGTAACATTAGTGTCAGTCTCCTTTACTTACTGGGTTAAAGCGCATAGTGGTTTTACTTACCGATAATGCACACAGTAATGTCACAGTACCAAGAGAATGCACACAGTGATGTCACACAAAAGGGATAATAAACACAGTGATGTCACAATACAGGCATAATGCCCTATCACATTATAGGACAGGTATAATGCGCATGTCATATCGCAGCAACCACAATTGGATGGGACCAGAGGATAAGAGTAGTAGCTGTGGTTATGATGTCATGGTTAGGGCAAGGACACTTGACCAACTCCTCCAGCTCACCTCTCAGGCCCATATACTGGCAAGGGGGCCTGCGAGGTACGTGATGGTGGTGGTAGTTTTCCCCAGGGGTGCTTCCAGTTGGAGAGCGGTCCATTCTTACCCTGAGCCACAAGGTGGTGTTCGGAAGGGCCCTGATGATAAGCACAGGAATGACTTAGAAGGCAGTGGTGCAGTTGAACCAAGATTTAACTTTACTGAGGTAATGAATAACACATACAGCTTCCCTATGTGAGTTGTAGTTTCCACTGTGGTGGCTATTCCCAGACTTGGGATGAGGGATTTCCAGATTAAGATGGTGGTATGGTGATTTTCTCACTTCAATAATATAAAGTTTCATCCTCACCACTATGGTGGGGGCTGAATTAACTGAAGTCCCAGAAACCCAGATACCTGGAGATGAATGGGTCTTGGCTGTCAGGTTCTGTAAACCACAACTTCTTCCAAAGGTTGCCACTCTTCATCCCTCTATAGAACTGACAGCAATATCTTCACTGTCTCAGGGCTGTAGTTGGTTTGCTGTTGAGCAGTTGGTAAGTTCTTTCCCTCAGGGGCAGCAGAGGACTCACAGCAGGTATGTCTTGGCCTCTAGCACACACTGAACTAACTCAAAACTAATGGTCCCCTCGATGCTCCCAGTCTCCACCCCTTACCTAGTTACCAGTGATTGTCCAGGGATGTTCCAAGTCCTATAAATTAGAGGTATACTTCAAAACAAAAATAAAAACAACGCCGAGCGGCACATAGCGTAATATTGCTTAAAAAATAGGTTGTACATAGATAATTGTGTTGAGAACAGGAGGTAGTCAAATGATTGGAGAAACAACAAGGATCATCCACTGAAAGTATGGTGGAAAGCCACTAAGTAACACAAAAGCACTGGTCTATATTATAGTGAGTGTTCAACTGACTGGGTCTCATGGTAAACAGTACCCCTTCAATTGGTGATCTCACAACCAGGATAGTTAGATATTATGGATGTTTGTATACACTAACTAACAACTAACACAGTGGATGGATCCAGAGTATGTTTTGGTATATGTGAGCTGCAGAACCTCTAGGCGTCAGAATCTCCTGGATCCAGACGGTATACAGGTAATGGATTGGTAGGAGAATCTCCCAAAAAATGAGGTGTGGGGACCGCGCTTCACCAAAGATGCTTTATTATACTCAAATAACAAATATTTGAGTATAATAACTCATCTTTGGTGAAGCGCGGTCCCCACACCTCATTTTTTGGGAGATTCTCCTACCAATCCATTACCTATAAATTAGAGGGGTAGCCAAACACAGTGCAAGGGACCAATAAGGGGAATATTACAAATAAGGGAAGCTGCTAAACAGTACAATTAAAGGGAAAACACATATAGAATAGCATATTCACACTTTGGCACAAAAATAATATAATAAAATGAAAACTTTTAAGGTCAAAGCCTGGCTCAGCAACGGAGATGCAGACTGTCAACCAGTACCATCAACCAGTTCAGCCCCAGCCCTCAGTGGATGCTCTGTAAGAACTGTACCTTCAGAATCTGAATGCTGTTGAATTTGTCTTGTTCTACCACAAGTAAACCCCATGAGTTACCTTGTTCTACATAACCCCTATCTCCTGAGTCTTATTCCTGAATGACCGTCATGGGCACCTGTCCGTTAGATTTATTTTGGATTCCAAGGGGATAGTATAACATAATAGTTTGTGTATAATAATAGTTTGTGGGTGGTGAACTCCAAAAATTTCAGGTTCTGTCAAACCCAAAATTTTGATATAATTTTGTAACAAACACTGTAGAGGCTGCTATGGGACATTATACTTTCTGCAGGGTCCGGTATAGGACATTATACTGTGTTCAGGGGCTGCTATGGGACATTATACTGTATGGAGGGGCCCCTATGGGACATTATACTATGTGGAGGGGCCACTCTTGGACATTATGCTGTGTGGAGGGGCCACTATGGGAAATTATACTGTGTGAAAGGGTCACTATGGGACATCATACTGTGTGAAGGGGCCACTATGGGACATAATACTGTGTGGAGGGGCCCCTATGAAACATTATACTGTATGGAGGGGCCACTATGGAACATTATACTATGTGGAAGGGTCACTATATAACATTATACTGTGTAGAAGGGCCACTATGGGCATAATACAGTGTGGAGGGGCTGCTATGAGACATTATACTGTGTGGAGGGGCCACTATGGGACATTATGCTGTGTGAAGGGGCCACTATGGGACATAATACTGTGTGGAGGGGCCACTATGAGACATTATACTGTATGGAGGGCCACTATGGAACATTATACTATGTGGAAGGGCCACTATAGGACATTATACTGTGTGGAAGGGCCTCTATGGGACATTATACTGTGTGAAGGGGTTGCTATGGGCATAATACAGTGTGGAGGGGCTGCTATGAGACATTATACTGTGTGGAGGGGCCACTATGGGACATTATACTGTGTGCAGGGGCTGCTATGGGACATAATACTGTATGGAGAGGCCACTATGGAACATTATACTATGCGGAAGGGCCGCTATGGGACATTATACTGTGTGAAGGGGCCACTATGGGCATAATACAGTGTGGAGGGGCTGCTATGAGGCATTACACTGTGTGGAGGGGCCATTATGGGACATTATACTGTGTGAAGGGCCCACTATGAGACATTATACTATGTGGAGGGGCTGCTATAGGACTTTGTATTGTGTGGAGGGACCGATATGGGACCTTATACTGTCTGGAGGCCACTTTGGGACATTATACTTGCTGAAGGGGCCACTTTGGAACATTATAGTGTGTGTAAATAGGGTATTATACCATGTGGAGGCCAGGAAAGGGGACACGATGCTGTGCAGGGGTGGGGGGACCCAAGTCAAAAGTTTGCTATGGGGCCCAGTCTTTGCTAGTTACGCCCATGTGTCCAGGCAAATGGCCACTACCAGGAGATTACGTCAAACACAGAATCAGAAGACAAACAAATAACCAGAAACAAGCGAAGAGTCAGAATAAAGCAATCCAATACACAGAGCCAAACTACAGTCCTAAATTAGCAGGCACCTGATTCAGGAGGAAAGGGTTTTTAATATGCCTCCTCAGTTTCTAATTGGGCAAGCCCAGGGAACTTCTGATTCTGCGGAAGCTTCTCAGGTTGACATGTCACATGACTACTAGGAAATGGGATCCATGTCAGTGAAGATGAAGAAGAAATGGACAGTAGCACAAGTATTTCCTCCTACTACTTAAGCTGTCCACTACCCTGTTTTTTTCCAGTCATTTTATTTCATTGCTTATATAATAGTGATTGGCGACAATTCAAAAACTGCATGTATTTATTTTGGCTAGTTGAAGCAGTTGGACCCCCACCGATCCCTAGAATGGTGGGTGTTTTCCCCCTGCTGCACATTTAGCCTGACTGCAGCTAGATTGAATGTAGGTGTGCCACTTGGTCGACAGCACTCCCATTTACTTCTATTGGAACACCAGAGATAATGGCAAAGAAAAGCACTAGGCTATCTCGTGCTCCTATTGAAGTGAATGGGAGAACGGGTTCATCTATCCTCTGAGCAACATGCCGAAATTCAGCCATTTAGAAAAATAAGCTCTATTCTCGGGATTGGTGGGGGTCTGACTGCTGAGACTCCACTAATCTCTCTATGGATCGAGGATGAACCTTTTTGTAGCATAATCTCTTTTAAACCATAACTTTTATATTTTTATGCTCATATAGTTTTATGTTCTAATGAAAAACTTTTTCAAAACAGAAGTTTTCTGACCATATTCTGACCCTAATAACTGGGTTTTTCTATATTTCTATCTATCTATGGTTGGGGATGATTTGAATTTTTATTATTGTGTCAGGGTATAATAGAAGATCAAGCATGACAAGCCTATAGCTGTCAGGACAACTGATGGCCATCCCTTATGGCTGTTTCTATACCTGTATAAGGGCTTATTTTATGTGGAATGAGTTGTCTTTTTCAATGGCCCCATTTTGAATTTAGTATTAGCACTGAATTTGCATTATGAATTTAGCATTGTTCACTGAGCAGCATAAATATCAATAATTGTATTCATTTGGGGAGTACAGTTATGTACGGATTTTATGTTTTACTACTTTTACACAATAAAAACAATTTATTTTTTTGGAAATTGAACATGCAGTAAAGGGTACACAAAAAAAATGAGGGGAGAGCGAATAGAGCTGATATAAGAGTAAAATAATCATATTACACAAGTGGCATTCTCTGCCAGCAACAATTCAGTTGATTCTTACAGTAGCTCGAGATCCTGCTGTGAGTTCCATAAAAGTTTTAAGGCACCCAGAAGTGAGACAAGGATCCAGTTTTTTTTCGCTTCATTTCCAATATACCGTAATACTGACTGATTATTGTCAATCTTACTTAGGAGTTCTGGAGTCTTGTACACTATCTTGACACTATTTTATAGTGCATTTAATGTGATTTAGTTTAGGAGGATAATGAATGAGTTACTTACCATTTGAGCTATTTGGACTGTACTGAATTTACTGTTTAAAGGGATTGTCCAATTTCAGACAAATATTGAGAAACAAATGTAAAATGAAAAGTCATAAAATTTTGTAATAAACTTTCTATATCAATTCTGCATGGTCTTCTAGATCTTTGCTTGCGCCCAGTGGATAAAAATCAGACAGTAATCAGACATTTGCCTGTATGTTTATCACATGACCATGGGTTGTATATTCTGCAATAAATTTAGGAAGTTACTTACTTAGAATATCCACTGTGTAAAGTTGGATAAACATTATAATGTTTATTTTATGTTCATTCCATTTCATATATGGAAAGATATAAATAGATTTTTATTTTGTATAAGTTTCATATTGTGATAAAAAAATATTAGCCGGCAGCAAGGTCTTGGATTTGTCTATAGAAATCTCTTTTTTGGGGCATTAAGAAAAGGAAGGCATGAGACTAAATATATTTGGAAGAAAGCTAAGTTTTTTTGCTATGGATATTCCATGATCATAAGGTGGTCTTAGTTAATAGGTTGTGTATATCAGTGTCTACTATATGGGATTGTCTAAATTAGATGCACTACTTGTTAATTAATTCCACTTTGTGGTCTACCTGTAGCTTGTGTCTCAAGGAACGTGTCCATTCAAGGACTCTAGTTAAGAGGCTGGCATCTTTACAAGTATAAAGCAAAGTCTAGGAGGCTTTAGCATATATTAATAGGCATTGCACCACTAGTGCAGTTGGAATTTTTTCTCTTGGCCCTACCACTCCTAAGCAATAATTTCTGATACTTTCGTCACACTCATACTCTTTACTGTCAGGTGGACGGTCCTTGGTGGGAGCAGACAGACAGGGGCCACCTATCTGACAATAGAGAGCCTAATTGTGCTGAAACTAACAGCACTGATTGCTCAGGAACAGTGGGGGCTAGAGAAAAAAGTTTCAACTGCACCAGAATCAGCGGAGAGGAGCCTATTGAAGGATGGAAAGAGTTGAAATTGGTTGAGGTGGTGAAAGGTCCTCTTTAATTAATAAGAGCCTATAGAGTTGATCTATAGTGTGTCTATAGAAGCCAATCGCATCTCTGCTGGTATGACATATGTATAAATATGGAAACAATACATACAGTATGCCTTCATGGCAAAAATAAATCCTAACAACTATCAATCAATAGTACCCTTCTGAAAGACACCACCTGAATATAATTATTGGAAATGATTTCACACAACTGGTGGTTTTGCTAGGTTTTCTTTCAGCAGCATTTCTACAATTTCTCTTTCGGCGGTTGTTCAATAAACATTGATTCGCTTTGCAGTACTAAACTGATTTTAATTGATTTCATTAAAAAACCTCCATGTGACCTCATTTAATGGACGCATCATCACCAAGGCAAAGCCACTGAAAGCTATCTCTGATATAAATGAGGGATATAAACTTTTTCACCCAGGTAAACAAAAACCACACAATTAACTAACACAAATCAATAGGGATTCCATTTACTCTTTATAATGAAAGTAGGGCACACAATAGGATAATGGAATGAAAGATTTTCCTGTATCTAGTTGCTGGTAATATATTAATCCTTCTGTTTAGGAACTTGCTTCTTGGGGATAGTAAATTCTACAAAATAGACAATGAAGCAAATAATGTTACCAATCATGAGCGCTACCATAAAACATATGTGAGTATACAGGACCATTTAGGCATATCAAGCAGCTTCTATAAGGCCTTGCATTTGAGCCAATTCAACCCTGGTTGGTTCCCTCACCCTTGCTACTGGACGCAGAATCTCTATAGAGGAGTTACCTTGTTAGTAGTCATGCAGATGGGAAATTGCCCCAATGGTTATGGGAAAGAAAGAGGGGGAAACAAAAAGTCCCTGCTGTCCAGTCGGGCAAATCAGCATACTTTCCAATTCTTCTGGAATGAATGGAAGACTCCCAGAAAAGGGGGAAATGGATCTTCCTGATTCACAAAAAAGCAGGCTTATTTTGTGGATGCAAGATCTTTAAATTCTACTCATCTTTTTATTTCTAGACTTCTCTACTCCTGTGCACCCACCAGAGACAAGGGGGCGGATTTATTAAAAAGGTCTAAAAGCAAAACGGTCTTAGTTGCGCATAACAACCAATCACAGTACATTGGTTATTTTTAATTTGGGGTCTGTAGACAAGAGGGGTTTTGTCTGAAGTTTGGAGAAAAGAGGGGTCTGGCTTGGGATCTGCATGTAATGGATTCAGATCTTTAGTCCCATGAGTAATATATGGGGCTCCACTTGAGGATGGAGCAAACACACAGGTATATACAGCAGCTGAACTTGAATGAGACTTTATTCACAAAGAGGCAAGTGATGTGATAGGTAACGTCTAACTATAGACCATTGGCTTAGTGTTAAAGAGGCTATCAAGAAACAACTTAGTGGTTCAAAGAAAATAATGACACAGCTCAGAGAAAAGAATGGAGTCCTTACATAAAACAGAACCTACATAAACAGTCTTTTGTAGAACTTAAAGGGAGTCTGTCAGCACAAAACTGAGATATAAACTAATCACAGTACCTTGTACGGCTGTCAGCACAGTTAACAATTATGTATTTCTTATTAGGACCGCTGCTCCATTCTTATAAAAAAATATCCTTGTATTCCTATGTAAATGAGAAGAAAAGGGCTTTAGGGGCATAGCTTTCCATCAATGGGCTTTAGGGGCGTTGCTTTCCGTTAATGGGCTTTACTATCTGCTGCTGCTAACTGCTGCTCATTTCCGCCCACTAACTGTATTGTGCATGTCTGATGATGACTCACTGCACCCGGAAGTGAAGGAAGCTGGCTTCAGATGCTGACAGGTGCTTTTACTCTACTACACTCTACTCCACTATAGAGTCAGTGGATCTCAGTTGTGGTCTGCCAATAGCCTCTTGGTTACTACCAACCATCCTCTTCTCACTGCAGTACAGTTACGTATCTTAAGTTTTTTCTGCCTAGGGAGTAGCGCGAGTTAGCCAGAGTCATCCCTGCCCTCTACTAACTGCTGCCGCATAGCGGCACACTTGTGCACTTGTATTCATGCTATTGCAGGACTGTTTCAGGAATCTGCGTGGCGTTGCTTTAATGTGCATCCCCTCTGACTCAGCCAACCCAAACCTGTAGCCAATGCCATTAAAGGGAATGTGTCATCAGAAAATTACATATTTTATAAAGTTTATAAGTTTTATGTTAAACATATTTTTAAAGAATTATTGGTGTTTTATTTTAAATTTTCTATGTCAATATGTATTGTGACAACTTGGGGAATTAGACTCAAAATGGCGGCAGACTCCTGGTCTGGACAGCGGTGGTTCGTGGTACTGGGCGCCGGAAAGATAGCGTTCAGACGGTCCAAGTGTAAAATAAAACTGGCTTTATTCAGCTTAACTGCAACATAACAAAACAACAAAAAAACCTATGCCACAGTTAGGGCACTAACTAACTCCTCGAGCCCCTAACTAGTCTGACTCCTGCTCAACTCTAGCAAAAGTCCCCTGCCCGGTCCACCCTCTCCTGCTCCCTGCAGGATACTCCAGCCTTCTGGAGTTACACGCCCCCCACCCAAAGGGTCGCTCAATAGCCCCCTCTGGTTCACATACTCACAGTATATTTAAAATAAATCCTAAAATCCTGCAGTTTTCACTCTGACTATTAAGCCTAATAATATGCTGATATTTCCTGTTCTGTAGGAAATTAATTTGCAGCAGTCACCGTACTTATCAACACAGACAGGCTTGCAATGATAGGTAGAATCTATATATAGATAACCAAGGAACAATCATTCACATACCTCCCAGCTGTCCCTGTTTCAGCAGAACAGTCCCGGATTCTAAGTCCTGTCCTGGTCGATGGGAGGTATGTCCCGGCTTCAACTCATCTGCATTTGGAGGACACAGATGAGTTGAATACAATGGTGAAGCAAAGGCACAAAGAGAAATGGATGGGAAATGTGCGAAGTGGGTGGGGCTAAATTCGCTGCAGCGCTCTACATTCTTTCCCTCTTTAACTCCAGCCTCAGACGGAGCTGCATCATTTAAAATTCTTCAGCTACGCAGAGGCTAACCGCCAGCCCGCCAAAACCAGCGCTCGGGCGGGAAAGACCTGTGTCAGAGTTGTCTCTTTCAAGCTCCTCCTACCTTTTAAAAGAAACGAATCAGCAGTCGCTGACGTCAGCGGGACAGCCCTCTCTACAGGACAGCGACGGCGGAGCCTCATGGGCGCCGCCATCTTGGGTGAGTCTCATCCACATCCTGTCCTATGCATAGTAGCACCGCCCACCAGCATCCCTTACAACGTCGGTGCCTGGGAAGTTCCAGAGAAATCCATGCAGTGAGAGACTGTAGATCCATTCTTTCCCGCTGTACCATGTCACGTTTCCCATCGGTCCGAGGAATTAACTCCGTTCCTAATGCCTGAACCTGGGGAGAGGAGATGGACACTGAGGAGCTAATGGTAGAGGTTCCCATAGCTGCGGTGCTAACTACCCCCGGGACTCCGGCTGGAGCCCCCGTTTTGCCTGCTGCTGTCCCGCTACCTGCCGTTGATGCCCGAAGGCCTACTACTATTGCCGGGTGCCAACAGTTGAAAGTAGAGGAAGAGAAGGTGTATTCCCTAGTCTTCAGTGTAAAGACTGTATAGTTAAAGCTTTGTATAAAGCAGAAATTAATGATGCCGTAGCAGAATGCCAGCAAGATTAGCTACCAGGGTAAACTTTCTGCAGAAACAAGATTAAGCTACAAATCATCCAGATCAATATGGAGGTCAAAGCATCAGGATGCGCATCAACAAAAGCCCTAGAATGAAACTCAATGTCAAAACTTTGATAGCACTAATTAACATTGACTGCTGGGAGATTCTGGAATCTGAAGGACACAGATGAGTCTTTTACAAAGCTTTAGTCGGAACATCCGGTGAACAAAATAAAAGCAAAAAAGCAAAATAAAAAACATATGCTTAATGATTTTCATGTTTTATTGAAGAGTATTTTGCACAATCCATTTTATAGTTAGGCATGCCATGGACTAAGAGCATAGATAAATTGAGTTAGAGTCAGTGAACACATGCACTCATAGATACAACATAGGTACACACATGTTTATAAGCAAGTGAGCATTTATACATACAATACATACATGTACATATGCACAGATACACACATTGCAAAATAGATATATTTTGGGGATAAGAGGGGGAAAAGCTATTTAAAGTATAAGATAGGAATTATCTCACTTGTCCAGGGCCTATTCTTGGAATTGCTGTCCAAATTTAATGAAAGGGTTTTTCCCATCTAAGGCTGGGGGCCAAGCGTGGCGTAAACAACACAGTTTGGCTACAGTGTAAATGCAGTGGCAAAAAACGCGGTGTTTTACAGTCCCTGTAAAGTGGATGGGATTCTAGCAAATCCCATCCACCCATTGCGGAAAGATATGCTTTACGGTTTTGGAAATCACAGCATGTCAATTATACCTACGTAAATGCCGGTGGTTTCCCAATAGGTATAATCCGTGAAAAGTGCTGCTACGTGGGGTCTTAGCCTAAGCAAGTTATTCCTTATCATAGGACAGGTGAGAACTTGCAAATTGGTGGGGAGGTCGATCACTCAGACCCCACTGAGTCGGAGATTAAGGAATGTTTGTTCCTTGTTCTAAATGGAGCTGTGATCAGGTAGTGCACTTTACCACGCCATTCATTTCAACGAGAGTGCCAGAGAAAGCCACAGCCATGGTCACTGCCTGAAAAATCCTGTCAGGCCGAGACACAGCCTGAACAGAAACCACAGTGTTAAAGGGGTTGTGCCGCAATGGACACTTATCCCCAATCCACAAGACAGGGGATAACCATCTGATCGCTGGAGTGGGCTGGATCGGCAGGTCCCCAAGTGATCAGGAGGATGGGGGACCAAAAGTCCCCTAAGATATCATTGTGAATGGAGGACCAGTGAATTTGCATGACCAATGCTCCATTCACTGGCACTGTAATGCGCTCGGAACCCATAGAAGTGAATGGAGCGTAGGTGACACAAGCGCACTGGCACTCCACTCAAAACGAGGCCTTTGGGGGACTTTGCGTCCCCCATCCTACTGATCACTTGGGGATCCGGCAATAGGGCTCCAGTGATCGGACACTTATCCCCTGTCCTGTGGCACAACCACTTTAAGCCTCACCCCTGACTCCTCACACTTACTCTGCCCCCTACGGCATTTTTTGTATAATCATATCTAAATGTAAAATACACTCCTGCATTTTACTAAGAAGATGCAAGTAGTTATCAGGGAAGGTACCTTAACATTGATAAGTAAATCCCTAGACATCATTCTGCTCCTGTTCTATTACATGCTGCCCACAGATTAGATTGGATTTTCCATGTCACAGGTTCTCTTTAAAGCGCATTTGTTCCTTTGCAGCATCTCAAAAACCTAGCAGTAGATCCATTTTTCTCTATGTATTACACTTGTCTGAATGAATAAATACAGCCATGGTATCAGAACAATTTACAAGTAGAAGAAGTTCGGCTGTGAATAATGAATGGACATCTGACTGCCATAATTCGTTCAGATGGACCTTATTTAATGTGGCATATTCTATCTGTGGTGTTGGTTGAGTTTTATCCATCAAGCAATGAAGACAGGTACATGTAAAAGGCACCTACTAATACATACAAGACCTCAAAACAGTAACATTTTTTTCTATTGCATTGAAAGGCGAATATGAGAACATAAAATATGTCATAGTGATATGATACATATATATATATACGTATATATATATATATATATATATATATATATATATATATGCATCTTGCAGGAAATCAACTCATACGACTACAGGACAAAAATCCCCATAAGCTATAACTTAGAGATCATCTTATTATCAATTTGGTAATGGTGTTTTAGAGCTCTTTGTAATCTTGGTCTTATTACGGGTATCTATTTATTACACATCATTTTCTAAAAGTTTATGAGCACTTCAAGGGCTCCCTCAAAAGCATAGATTTATTCTGTATAACAAAAATATGCCACCAGGAATATATAATGTAATTTGCTGTTTATGTGAAAAGATTCACAAGGCCCTGAGCATACACTGGGGAACGATACAATAAAGTACTAGATATTACCACTTGTGTCCTTGTATTGCCAATAGAGCATGATTTGCATTATGAGCTCCCGAATTACCTCTACTAAATCCACTCAAAGTACTTTTTCTCTTTTACTATAGTCAAAGAAATGAACTGTCCAGTCTACATTCCCTCCCAAATGAAATTTTTACCCACATTCTGTGGCATGAAGAAATGCTATAAGTTGCATAACAATATTAAGATAACCTTTTGGAACCATTTAATGGAGATATAGTATATTTTTGTGGGCACATTTTAACTGTAAGAGTCACCAAAAATGTAACTGCCAGAGTTTACCCTAAAAGTGGTTTACTAAGCAACAATTGAACACAAAGAATGACAGGACATAACTGGACAGCTTTTGTTCACAGAGCACAGGCAGGAAAAGTTTAGAAACACATTTTTTTAAAACAATAATAATAATAATAATAGTCCTTTAATAGTCCCACCATGGGGAAATTCAGTGTGTTACAGCAGCAAAGATAAGCAGATACAAATACAAATACAACATGTACAGGAATGTTCCAAGGTGAGAGGCATTACATTAATAGCAGACAGACAGATAGGACGTAGCAGAGGAGGGGGGGGGGGGAATTTAACAGGCAGAGAGACATTTCAGTTCTCTGTGTGTAATGATCTCCGCTTAGGTCGGTGTTGGTTGTACAGCCTAACCGCGGTGGGGGAGGAAAGACTTCCGATAGCGCTCCTTCTCACACCTAGGGTGGAGCAGTCGGTCACTGACAGTACTGCTCAGCGCGATCACAGTCTCATGCATGGGATGGGACTTCTTCTTCTGCATGGAGCTCACCACGGACAGTATCCTTCTGTCACCCACCACCTGCACTGGGTCCAGTGGGCTCCCCAGGACAGAGCTGGCCCTTCTAATCAGCTTGTCAAGTTTATTTCTGTCCCTGGTTGATATACTGCTCCCCCAGCAGGCCACTCCAAAGAAGATGGCTGATGCCACTACCGAGTTGAAGAAAGTTCTAAGAAGTGCCCCCCGGATTCCAAAGGCTCTCAGTTTCCTAAGCAGGTAGAGCCTGCTGTGGCCCTTCCTGTACAGGGCCTCCATATGATCTGCCCAGTCCAGCTTATTATTAAGGAGCAAACCCAGGTACTTATAGGTGTTCACAATCTCGATGCCCGTCCCCAGGATGTCCACTGGTTTAGGAGGGCTTCTGCCTTTGCGGAAGTCCACCACCATCTCCTTGGTCTTCCCCGCGTTAATCTTCAGGTGGTTCCGGTGGCACCAGTCCACAAAATCCTGGTTCAGTTCTCTGTACTCCCTGTCATCATCATCTGTGATGAGACCCACTATTGCAGAGTCGTCAGAATACTTCTGTAGGTAGCAGCTGGATGAGTTGCACCTAAAATCTGCAGTGTACAGTGTGAAGAGGAAAGGGGTGAGAACCGTACCCTGAGGTGCCCCCGTATTACAGATCATGGTACCTGACACACAGTCTTGGGCTCTCACGTATTGAGGTCGATTTGTGAGGTAGTCTAGGATCCAGTTGGAGAGGTGGTGGTCCACTCCAGCAAGGCCCAGCTTGTCCCTCAATAACCTGGGCTGTATGGTGTTAAAAGCACTGGAGAAGTCAAAGAACATTATTCTCACTGAGTTCCCTGGTTTCTCCAGGTGAGACAGAGCCCTGTGCAGAAGATGGATGATGGCATCATCTACCCCAATGCCCGGCCGATAAGCAAACTGGAGGGGGTCCATAGCGGGGCTCACTAGAGGGCGGAGATGTGTGAGAACCAATCTCTCCAAGATCTTCATCAGGTGGGATGTCAGTGCTACAGGTCTGTAGTCGTTGAGGTCCATAGGGTGGGGTTTCTTTGGAACTGGTACCACACAAGAAGATTTCCATAATTCAGGGACTATTTCCTGCCTCAGGCTCATATTATACATATATGTAATTATACCACACAGCTGGTCCCCGCAAGTCTTAATTAGCCTTGCACTGATGTCATCTGGCCCTGCGGCTTTCCTCGCCTTGATCTTTTTCATCTCCTTCCTCACCTGGGCCCGTGTGAAGGTCAGACTGTGGCCAGATAAAGACGGATTTCTGGATTTACTGGTCTGTTGGGAAGTGGCCGCAAGGTACAATAATAAAAATGGGCAAAAAAAAAAAAAAGATAAAAATCTGTAATTTCCATGGTGAAATGTGTCTCGTGTGCATAGCATGGTAACTGGAAAAAAGGTAAGAAACACAAAAGTGCTCCACTAGCACAATATCATCAGAGGCAATGCACTGCAAGCCATGTGCTGCTCTTATGCTTACCTGATGGAGGTAAATTTGATCCATTGGCTGGTCAACAGTGGATAGAAATCTGGGCAATAAGTGACAAGCTAAAGCAAAGTTCTGGATCGATATATATGCTTTTATTAGACTACAATAAGATTATAATATGGCGGAGGAACATGCTACGTGTTTCGGTAGGTAGAACCCTCCCTTTCTCAAGCACAAATCAGATTCTCACAACTGATTTGTGCTTGGGAAAGGGAGGGTTCTACCTCCCGAAAACATGTAGCATATTCCTCCTCATATTCTGATCTTTCTGTAGTTCAATAAAAGCCTTCATATTGATCTAGCGCTCTACTTTAGTCTGTTAACTTACAGCCCAAATTGCCCAATATCTATCCAATGCAAATAGCATGGTGACACATATAGTGTGGCAGTGACAAACCAATTATTTATTTTAATTTCAGAGGACTAATGATAGACATGACCACCATTAATCCAAGAAACAGCCAGAAGAGTAATGTGTTTTCATGCCAATGAGCCCTAGGATATAATGGACCTATACTATGATTATATGATACACAAAGAATAATCTATGCAAGAAAATACACCAACTAAAGCACCTACTTTTCTTGTGACTTAATGTAGGACCTTTGTACTCTGTTGCCACCAAGTCTTCATTACATGCTGGTTGCCCAGCAGTTAAATCTTGTTGAAAACATGAACAGGGACAGGGCTGGACTGGGACTGAAAACAGCTGTGACACAAAAACCGTGCATACTCATATTCCATACCCCCTGTATTGCTTGTAAAGTGTGCTGTGGTGAACATTGTACTTGGTTACACACTTTGCCTCTTGTTTAAATATATAGACTTCACCATCAATGTCAGGGAGAAAAATAAAAAGCAAAACATAGGAAAACCTAATCACATGGTCAAGGACATAACCTTTCAATCAGGCACAATTGTACACTACCACTATTCAAACAATATTGTAACCAATAATACCGCCATACAGTAGCCACATATTAATAATGCCCCAGGTGTTTCCTAATTAAAAGGTAAAAGAAAGGGAAAAGCATTAGTGGGGTTCCAATACCCGGGACCACCAGGATCAGCTGTTTGAATAAACCATGGTACCTGAGTAAGCGCCGTGACCCCTTCTCTGTTTATATAGTATCATACATCTCATAGCGGCCATGTAATGTAACTACAGCCTCGCCCTATACACGTCTATGTGACAAGGCTGGAATTACATCACACGGTCACTATAAACAGACAGCGTGAGATATAAACAGACACCATAGCCCCTTCATACAGCTGATCAGTGGGGATTCACTTATCTCTTATTGATTATCAATAAAAATGAGCTGGAAAACTCCTTAAGGCTGGGGCCGCATGTGGCGGAAATGCCACAGAAAAAAAGTGGAGTTTTACAGTTCCTGCAAAGTGGATGGGATTCTAGCGAATCTCATTCACACATTGCAGAAAAATATGCGCAGTGGACATGCTACGATTTCCAAAAATGTTGCAGTTTTGGAAATCGCAGCATGTCAATTATACCTATGGAAACGCTGGTAGTTACCCTATATGTATAATGGAAGCAGAAATTCTGCAGAAGAAACCTCTGCAGACCTCCTGTGAAAAGCACTGAGAGAAAAAACACAATGTGTTACCACTGCATTTTTTCCAGCAGCGCTTTTTTTTTACTGCGGCCCGCTATGTGGGGCCATAGCTATAATAAAGCCCAAGTGTCACCTTAATTAAATTAATTGCCCCCTTACATTATGCCCCTGATTCCCCCTGACATAAATACTGCACCCCTAAAGACCCCTTATATAAATGATACCCCCTTATGTTCATAATCACCCCTAATGACCATTTATATAAATGATAGCCCCTTAAATAATCTCCCCCCTTGCATTCATAATGCCCCCTAATGGCCCTTATATAAATGACACCCCCATCGTTATAATGCCCACTAATGAATCCTCCCTTATAGTTATAATTCACCCTCCTAACAACCCCTTATACTATTAATATACCCACAACTGCACTAAAAAAACAAAAAATATGTTATATTCACCTACCTGCGATCCTGATGAATGGAGCCGCTGCCTCTTCTTGACCTGTGCTCTATGCGCATTGTCCACGTACAGGACGTCTGTGTCTCAAGCACAGGAGGCGCGATGCTATGACGTCATTGTGCCTGCCTGTGCCTAGAAGCAGACATATTCTGTCTGTGGTCTCGGTGTATTGTAAACCACAGGCCTGAAGTGGCTTGCGGTTTACAAGACAGTTAGTTGAGGAATGTGTTTTAACTAGATCGGTGCCTGCAGACACCGATCTAGTTAAAAGTAAAGCATGTATTAATGGAGGCCCCAGAGTGGGATCCACAATATCTGCCTGCCCCCCCCATCCCCCCCCCCCCCCCCGCTAGCTACGCCACTGGTTACAACCTATGGTCTCGTATTCAATAAAGGTGTGGCGGCCAGGGAAGGTGTAAAATAAAATTTAAAAAAAATTGCATATTCACATATGTCACCAGTTCCTTACCAGCGAATGCTGAGGTCACTGGCAATGGGGCACTGGCATGAGACTGGATGGACACTGGCGGTGGACAATAGAGAACCAATGACAGGTGAGCATGTTTTTTTATTATTTTACACCCCACAGCTTGCTCCAAATCCTAGAAAACACACAGGTAAAGCGTCAAAGGATTAGGAAAAGGTTATTACAAAACTAGATGGAGTGAGAGCTGAGGGATACAGCAGCAAAAAGCAATGCAGCAAATAGCATCTTAAATAGCAAGGTACAGGGTGTTAAAGGGAGTCTGCTCCCATTAAAATTTCTTCTAAATGACTTACAGTATATGCTGTTGTACAGGCTGTAAGTGACATACCTTTTTGTGTCAAAGTGGGTTCTTACTGCTGAGAATATCAACTTTAATCTGTGTTCAAATGAGCAGCTTGGTGCAGGGGCGTGGCCACTTCTGCCAGTGCACCAATTTTTTACTTTGGTTGCTGCACATTTGGACCTACCAATATTTATGTTAGGCACTGAGCAGCAACCATAGGTGAAAACAGGAGCTCCGGCAGGAGTGGCCACACTACAGGTGCACTGAACCGCTCATTTCATATAGATAAAAGTTGATTTTCTCTGTAGCTAGTTGGCACTTTAACATAAAAATGGTATGTTCACTATGTCACTAAATACCCCCACAAAAGCATACAGTGGGGAAAAAAAAGTATTTAGTCAGCCTCCAATTGTGCAAGTTCTCCCACTTAAAAAGATGAGGCCAGCCTGTAATTGTCATCATAGGTAGACCTCAACTATGAGAGACAAAATGAGAAAACAAATCCAGAAAATCACATTGTCTCTCGGGTGCAAAATAGACATGAAAAATGTCAATTTTTCATGACCATTTTCACCATCATTCGTGTAAATCCAGCCTAAGAGTAAGACCTAAGACACGCTCTATCTTTGTCCATTTTGACGCACATAGACAGAGCCATGTGAATAGACCCATAGAAATTCAGAGGTTATAAAGTCGGCCGTGTAACAGTTATTCGAAAAATGGTCAACATACGCCCATTATTTACTCTTTCATTGGGCTTCAACACGGCTATCTTTCACTGATGTTAGATCCATGAAAAACAGCACCATCATGTGAATAAGGTCTAACCCTGCTTTATAAATTGTGGGACACACCGTTTCACCTACAACATACAACTAAGACAAGAGAACTTAAAAAAAAATTAGAACGTGCTGATAAAAATGATGGTGCTCATGGGAAAAAGACCACGCCAGGATCCTTCCACTTCCATTATTGTCTTTGTCATGGATATAAAGAACACAGCTGAGATTCTACAAATCTGTACAACGTGCAGGAGTAATTTGCCCTTTTCATTATGTCAGAATATGAATCACTGTCCATTTATTTTAGTCCTTTATGTTCACTGATCTTAATAAGTTGTCAAAAGGCCACAAATGGAGAAAAGATATTTCTTAATGCCATTTTCTATTCGCATTTAACCTTTTGGTTTTTTTGTCTACCTTGTGATTCCACTAGTACAACATTTTTATATTTTAATCTGATATATGTACATGACTGCTCTTAAGAAAAATAGGGCTTCAAATTTTCAATAGCTTTTCCACTTAAAATGTGTTGAGCATTTTGGTAGACTGTGCTAATACACACACAACGAGAGCGCCAGTCAAGGCCACATAAAGGTCATTGTGATTATAGCACTGTTTGAACTTGGAGATATATATATAATAGACCTGTAATATGTAATGGCTGTCTAGTGTAAAATCATTGCCAGGAGTATATTAATTTAGCTGTAACAAACTACATAAAAATGCTGTAGTGCCACAGATTAAATAAATTTTATTTCAGCTCAAACATTTATTTAACTGATTTCTAGGAAACGCTTAAAATGGTGAAGGATATATAATAAAAATACACAAAAATTGTAGCCATTCATTAAATGTTATTGAATGCAACATAAATTTGTAAGAGAGTCAGTTGTTTGTATGGCCTTTGACTTATTGTAGAATCCCATTAAAGGATGGTGCAGTGAAAAGGCAGAAAAACGGGAATTTGGAATTTAAAGGGGTTTTCCCGTGAAAATAACCATATGTAAATTTGAAGACAATTAAAATTTACATATTTATATAAAATATAAATAATTACAATTTTTTAAAGATTGTCTCTAATCATCATAGTGGTAACAATCTTTGGTCTTAATTGGTTGACTAGAACAACGGATAGTTGGACCAGTAAAATAGCGGATACACATGGAGTCTAATGGGTAGCCATTGAGTGTTGGGTAGCCTTTGTTTTAAAACTGAAACCAGTGGAGGAAAAAAGTCCACTGTGCAGTACTGCTGGCAGACATTGTACCTTTGTCTCCAAAAAAAGACTCCGACGCAGATGTAAACTTAGCCTAAGACAAAATCTAAGTAAAACACGTGCAACAGTAATAATTTAACTTCTTAAAGTTCCCTGTTCTTTGTACATTATGCATGTCTAGGCATGAATAGTTGAGTGGCATCTTGTGACCACCTCATGAGTCTCTTAACTTACTGAAAGTAAGTCCTAGTAGGCCTGGGGTGCTGCTCAGATTCACTGATTTAGTTGTGTGTGTGTGAATATGCTTTTGTGATATGACTACTAATTCCCTTACAATTTATTATGAGCTTGTATAAATCCATTTGGGTATTGGTAATAGACAACACTATTCCATAGAGGTTTCTCTAAATTATACAGTTATTGCAGTGTGCATATTCTGAAAATTTCATTTTGTAAAGTGTAAACTCACTCCTGACTTGGCTCCATGAATGCTCTTTTATGAGCATTGAATAACAACACATAGAATAAAGTGAAAAGAGATTAGTCCTAGCAGTCCATGATCTAGGACTGTAGTGAAAGAGGTAATGGCATTGGTGACAACATGGTTAATTTCCTGAGCTGGGAGAAGATCTCCTGAAATTAACCAGGAATTATTACTGTAGTCCTAGATGTAGTGAACCATGCTTTATAGCAGGGATTATTGCTTAGGACTTGTCACTAGAGAGTGACATAGTTCCCACCCTTGACATCTAAGTCTGGTCCACGCAAACTATAAAAGATGGACCAAAAAACTGCATCACTTCTTCATGTTAAAGTCTAATGGTAAAGTCAATGAAAGGGCAATCGGCAATTTACTATTCAATAAACATTGTCCTGCATCCTTCATTCATTCTTTATCTATTTAGTAAAATGGTTACTTCCATAATAGGTGCCTCAGAGGGTCTAGAATCTTCACCCACATCTATGAGTATAGAATATGCCAAATGATCTCATTCTTAGGGTATGATCTAAGGCTGAGGTGCGAAAGAACTGTTCTTAGTTCCCAATGAAAGCAAAAGGAATGCTTACAAATTCACAAGTGCATAAGTACTTCAGTTTCTCTGTTAACTGTATCCTGGTCACTTTTACTTTATGGGCTATATGGAAATTTTTGACTTGAAAACCTTTTTTATTGTTCACTTACTGTCAAATACAAAAAATGCATCTTTCTAAATAGTCTTTATTAAAAATTTCCTACCATTTTGTTGCTGTAGGATCTGTGCAACTTTTGTATATAGATGACTGTACTGCTGGTCCTAACTTAAAACTTACAGCGCACTCTTCATAACTGCATCAGCACTCGTTGCTCCACCGCTCCCTCTAAAATAACACAGTATTAAAGATAACAACAGGGCGGGGAAAGATGTTGTATAAAGTAGATCAGTATGTGGGATTGGCACTCATACCTGCTGCCTACACAAGAGTAGCATGAGCGTGGATCTGCTGCTGTGCAGGCACCAGGGACAATAGCCAATTCCTGCTGTACTGTAGTACATCAGGGTAAAAGGGACAGTGGTCAGGACATTTGTCTATCTCCAGACCACTGTCAGTATCATAATAGCGGAGCTAGGAGACAGGATCCTGCGAGACCCCTACACCTTCCCAGTTGGTAGAGGGGGCACTATGGGGATATTTTACTGTGTTGGGCACTATGGGTAATTATTTTTGGTGGGGGAACTAATGAGGAGTTATACTGTGTTGGGACACTAAGGGGGCATTATACTGTGTGGTGACACCAATAGTACATAAATATCTACAAAAGACACAGGATCACTATCTCTTTTTTAAACAATTCAACAATTTTTTTTTAATTAAATGTACAATAGAGTTACTAGCACAGTTGTATAGATAAATTCCAAAAAATTCACTTACGCTATAAACAGCAATCCAGTATCAAAACCACAGCTCAGTACTCCCAATGCACAAAACAAGTGTCAAAACTACATCCCAATCATCAAAATATGCAGACAACACCTATGTTTCGTGGCCAGCAAGCTATATTTAAAAAGTTTACATGTAACGGACCTTCTCTCAAGAGTTCTGGAATATGTTTTCACAAGGATGCATTGCTGCAAAATCCTATAAGGTAAAATAAAGTAAATGTCTGGTATTGCCAAATAGATATAGAAACTCCTTTAAAGATTCTTTCCCTTCTGTCCAAATAAAAATTACGTCATCAATAAACCTATGCCAGAGGACCAGATTTGCATGTAGCCCACCAGTCGGCAAGATAAGCCCCTCCCATCTTCGGACATAAAGATTGGCATAGCTAGACACAAATCTGATTCCCATTGTGGAACCCCCAGTCTGCAGATAAAAACTTTCCCCTGTAGCCCCTTGCCATGATTCTAGGCTGACAGGCCCGCCCTTCTGACAGTGAAGGAATCAATAATTTTAGCACTGATATCTCTGGCACCTGGGCGCAAAACAGCAAAGCTGACAGTACGATGAATTCAGTGCACTGTCAACTTTCTAGCGGTATATAATACCGCTGGTGTCAGAAGGACGTGCAAGGTCCTCTTTAATATCAATGTTGATGATGCCTTTATCCATACTATTTGTATGGTATTTCTTTTGAGCAGAGTAATTTCAGCACAGGGCGTTTCTATTTAATGTTGGTTTAGGGGTTCTAATGCTGGACTAATTGATTTTGTGTCCTCAACTACTAGGTCTTCCAAGATTTCAAATCAATTCTGAGTGGGAACTGTATCATCCTGTGTTATACTTCTTATTCCTTTTTGTACAAGTGCTATTATAGGGTACAATGGAACAGGTTGGGGTGTATTACCTTCCAAGTCATACACACAGGAGAATACACTATGGCAGTGGTTCTTAACCTTGTTTGAGGTACCGAACACATCAGTTCATATGCACATTCACCGAACCCTTCTTTAGTGATAAATCAAATGTGATTTTTTCCAAATTCAAGACATAGGTATGTATATGCACTCTATTCTGTCACTGATGGTGTCATTTGAAAGAGGAATTTGGGATAATTTACCTTCAGCCGCTGTTCCGAGTATCAGATTCGCCATCTTTAACGCTGCTGGTTTTATGAGTGTTTCACCGATGGTGTGTGGCTTGCCCTGCTTTGCGATCAGGTAAGCAACTTCGTACGATGCGGTGAGGATCGGTTTGTTCACGGGTACAAATCCAAGAGCAGGCAGAGTGGCCCTTTCATCGAATCTGGCTCTTTTCACCTTGAATTCAGCAAGCGTTGTGTTCTTATATTCCCCATCTCCATGCAGCTTCAAGAAGTGTTCCTTCAGTTTTGCCGGTGCGAGACTAGAGTTGCTCAACTTAGCATTGCAAATCATGCAGATAGGACGCTGACTCTCATCACATTCCATGATACATGTGAATACATGTTGTACATATTCGTCCAACCATTTTCTTTTTTTTGCTCGACATAGTTAGTATGGCTTAAAATATTAAGAAAGAAAGCACACAACGTACGATTACGACAGTCACACGGTGACTACTGAGCACACTAAATTCCCCGCAGCACTGATTGGCCAATTAATGTAACGTGATCATCTGCAGCAAGTGATGGCCACATAATGAGTCTACATAATGAGTCGGGTGTGTCTTGACCTCCGTGGCGGAGGCTCCGCCGAACCCCTGAGACCGACTCACCGAACCCCTAGGGTTCAATAGAGACCCGGTTAAGAACCACTGCACTATGGTCATGTGACATATCTTCGCCCTTACTCTCCTCCACCTCATGAATTATTTGAAATGCCCATGTTTGAGTGGTTCACTGTGACCATTTCTGATGCTGGTAGCTGATACACATACTTCGACTCCTGCCATTACATAGTTACATGATGGTGTAACGTCTCTGCCTGTTCAGGTCTCTGCATCACCCTCCACTCGCACACTGTGGCGCAGGAGGCATGTTCAGTTTGCTTCCTTGCTACATATTGTACTGCGATGACCTATCTTTAGAATAGGTTATCAATGTCCTATACCTCCACAGATCACTTTCTTGAAACGCCACTGGTGCTCTGGTGAATGCTGCTTTCTCTTCTCAGGCTAGTGTGCTTCTCACTTTGACTCACATGAATGGGGCTTAGGGTGGGTTCACACTTGCGGCGGCACTCCGTCCGCCGTGAATCCGACCTAAATGTTGGAAAACTGGATAGGGGAAGGTTTGCGACACATTGCTTAAAACCCCATTCACTTGAATGGGGTTTTAAAGCAATGCGCGGGTGTGCGCTTACACCCTCTGCGCTGCAAAGCCGGTTTCTTTTGTCGGAAACAAAGTCCTGCATGTCCGACTTTGTTTCCAGTGAAAAAAAAACGACTTTGCGGCGCAGAGGGTGTAATCGCACACCCGCGCATTGCTTTAAAACCCCATTCAAGTGAAGGAGTGCCGCCACAAGTGTGAACCCACCCTTAGCTGCAATATCAAGCACTGCCCTTACGCAATGTGCAGTCCTGTGTTTGGTATTCAGTGAACAGGCGTAGTGCTGACCTGAAAACTCCAGTATCTTCAATCAGATGACAACCATGACCTCCGCTGATTTGACATTGTAGACTTATTCTAAGGCATGCAGATCCCTCTTGAACTTGTTTAGTGAACCAACCATCACAACAACTTGTGGTAAAGAGTTCATAGTTTCACCGCACAAACAGTAAAGAATCCCTGTCTATTATGATCTTGAAACTCTCTTTCGTGTAGATGTAGAGGGTGCCCCCTTGGCATAGCTTCAGGTCTAGGGGTACAGAGATCTCTATACTGTACATTCGTGTATTTCTACATTATAATTAGAATTTTTTGCAAACTGAACAACCCCATGGATATAGGGTAGACAGGTCATTCAGGTTGGCCACAAATCACAATGGTGATCAGTTAAGGTAAGTTAAGATGCTCATTCCCTGAGAGGACAATAAAAATTGTCATGGGTAAGTGGGCTAGGGGATAAGAAAAGAGTCTACATGAAAGTCTAGACATAATTTCCTCAACATCTGACTAATAACTTTTTATGAACAAAATGTGCAGACCAAGTATAATGAACAGACTATAAAGTCTGGAGAGAAGACATGGGTTATGCCGCAGATTGACAGGTGTGTAGAGACAATGCTTCAGAGTGGACCAGACTAGCAAACAGTCTAAATCCATTACTGATAACAAAGGTTGTTTACAAAAACTACATTGTCAACCCAGGAAAAGCATAGAGGCAAATACATTTTATGTACTCTTGAATATAATCATTTTCTGGAAAAGTTGATATTCAGTCTGACAGTTGTCAGCACTAGTGACACAGTCATACATATTCTTACGGTCTAAAGTTCCTAAAATGGCAATATTATCTGTCATTCTACAATTAACAGACATAACAAGCTGTCAGTAAATATTCATTACAATTGTCTAACTTCTATGTGTGGTAATAATAGACATAATAAACATCAAACTTATTTGCCAGTTAGAGGACAGAACTACTTGACATTTCACAGTTGCAGTTTGGTACTTTGCAAATCTTAAAGAGGACCTCTTTCCTTGAAAAACTCCTTGAAAAACAATTATGTAATATATCATATTTTCTTAGAGTTCTGTGATCTGTAGTTCCTGAATACATTGGCAATTAGATATTACCATTCCTCTTGTCCAAAGGGTGTGTCTGTACACAGGCTGACACTGACAGCGCTCATTGGAAAGTGCATGGATATACCCTCAAATGGTAACAGCCAGTTGTCAATTTATTCAAACATTTCTAGAATGAGTTACAAAACAATATAGTAATCTAAGGGAAGATGTTTTAGAATAATTTTATAATTTAGGCAATTGTGTACTTCTTCAGGCATATCACAAGTGGTAATTGGTCCACTTTAAGCTTTAAAGAGGACGTTTCAAGCTTTCACAGCCTCCACTAACTCCATTTCTTTGCATCCTTTAATAGCCTCCCACTACCACCACTGATCCCAATACGTTTAGAATTCTTTCTCCAGTCTCCACCATTCTCGAGCAATCAGTCCAGGTAGTTTCAGTCCTGATATGCTAATTAGGCTCTCTACTGTCAGGTGGGCGGTGTCAAGTAGGAACAGGCAAGGGGTGTTACTCTGGGCTCTGACACTTTCTGCCTCTTATTAGACAGTATCCAGAAACTCTGAATCATGCCTCCTCACCTGCTCCTGTCTTTGACCACCCATTTGACAGGAGTGGATAATTAACACCAAAACTAACTGCACTGATTTCTAGAAAATGGTAGGAACTAGACAAAAAATTCTAGCTGCACTGGAATAAGAAAGGTAGAGTCTGGTAAAGAATGCAGAGGGCTGGAGTTGGTGAAGGTGTTGGTAAGGACTTTTTAAAGCGTAATTAAACTTTTGGACAACTTTTTATTATTATTATTATTATTATTATTATTATTGTTTATTTATATAGCACCATTAATTCCATGGTGCTTTACATTTGAGGGTTTACATACGGTGTACAAAATATACAAAACAAACACAATACTAACAGTGACCAACTGGAACAGTGGGATAGAGGGCCCTGCCCGCAAGGGCTTACAATCTATGAAACTTTTGATTTCTGGCAGTATTTGTGTCATTAATAAATTTTGTAATTTACTTTATAAACAAATTTTGGCTCCTTTCTATGAAATCTTGCATTTTTTCACTCTTTCCCTTGTTTCTGTATTGAGAGTAGGGGGCTGTGTAATTTGTAAAGAAAATGAGGGTGGGGGAGGGTCACTTCAAACAGTTATATCTCGGACATTATAAAACATACAAACTTGGAGACTTTTCTTTCATATGACCTAAGGCTGCAGTGCTATCTAAATTATTTTTAGAGATCTCACTGGTTGAAAACACATTCAGGATTGGTATTTTTCTATCATATACACACGTGGACAAAATTGTTGGTACCCCTCATTTAATGAAAGAAAAACCCACAATGGTCACAGAAATAACTTGAATCTGACAAAAGTAATAATATATAAAAATTCTATGAAAATTAACAAATGAAAGTCAATTGCTTTTCAACCATGCTTCAACAGAATTTTTTTTTAAAAAGAAAACTCATGAAAAAGGCCTGGACAGAAATGATGGTTCCCTTAACTTAATATTTTGTTGCACAACCTTTTGAGGCAATCACTACAATCAAACGATTCCTGTAACTGTCAATGAGACTTCTGCACCTCTCAACAGGTATTTTGGCCACTCCTCATGAGCAAACTGCTCCAGTTGTCTGGGGTTTAAAGGGTGCCTTTTCCAGATGGCAGCTCCTTCCAAAGATGCTCAATAGGATTTAGGTCAGGGCTCATAGAAGGCCACTTCAGAATAGTCCAATGTTTCCCTCTTAGCCATTCTTGGGTGTTTTTAGCTGTGTGTTTTGGGTCATTATCCTGTTGCAAGACCCATGACCTGCGACTGAGACCAAGCTTTCTGACACTGGGCAGCACATTTCTCTCTAGAATCCCTTGATAGTCTTGAGATTTCATTGTACCCTGCACAGATTCAAAACACCCTGTGCCAGATGCGGCAAAGCAGCTCCAGAACATAACAGAGCCTCCTCCATGTTTCACAGTAGGGACAGTGTTCTTTTCAAGATATGCTTCATTTTTCCATCTGTGAACATAGAGCTGATGTGCCTTGCCAAAAATTTCGATTTTTGTCTCATCTGTCCATTCTCCCAGAAGCTTTGTGGCTTGTCAACATGTAGTTTGGCAAATTACTTTAGTCAGATTCAATTTATTTCTTTGACCATTGTGGGTTCTTCTTTCATTACACGAGGGCTACCAACAATTTTGTCCACGTGTGTATGTTATACAGCTGCATATAATATAATATTATACGGTTGTTACTTTGATACACAAAATTTGGTGCAATTTGGTGATCTGGTGATATCACAAGACATACACAATATACACCAGTGTGGTCTAATCCTGATTTCCAGAATTTTCTCAGTGGCAAGGCTTCCTCAGCAATCTGTATATCACTGGCAAAATTTCTATTCTGTATCAAATCCTGTCAGTACAATTTCTCGATAAGTATCCACTTACTGGTCTGCAAAAGTGGGACAGAGACCTATAAGTAATCCCAGAGGACAAGTGAGCTCAAATTTTAGCAGTGGTTACAAACATTTCTGAATGAGGTCAGCAGGCTCTGACAGATACTGTATACATTCAGTATAGGGTATAGAAAATACCACTATTTTTAACTGCATAGGTATACAAGCTGATGTGAAATACCCACAATGCTCTGCAGCACCTGCAGACCTTACATATATGGACAGGGCTGCTTCAACCATAGGACAAATGGTGCATTTGCTCCAGGCCCTATGGTAGAGAGAACCCCATCAACTAACCAGGATTGCGTAGGACAGTTCTGCATTTTACTACTGTTTCAGGCAGCAGACAGAAATTTCAATCCTGTCTGCATCCTTAGGACACGACACGCTCCATGTTCCACCATTCAGGCTTTGACTGATGATGTCTGCAGCAAGAAAGCGCAATGAGCCCCAAGCGAGGCCACTTCTAAATCCTTTGAAGAGAGCCCACAAATGTGTTGAAATGCCCTGTTAATGGAGGACTTAACACTAGACACACATGGCAAGCTAGGACTGTGTAGACTCCTCTATGTGGCTCTCAAGCCAATACTGAACCACTGGAAACTAGCACCTCCACCTGCCAAAAGCGAGTGTGTGAATAACATTACTGTGACTCTATTATCTGAAAGAGTATATGCTGATCCACTTTTCCTTTTCATTATATGGTCTCTTGTCTTTTTTTAACCTTACTATATTAATATATTATGTAGCAGTGGTGTACCTCCAATGCAGACAGACCACGCAATTGCTATTGGACACATGGTGCCAAAGGTCCCACCAGAGTCAAATGACCCTGCCCTCCCCCCCACTTCAATTACAATTCGACCACCACCAGCAAAACAACTTAAAGAGGACCTTTCAGGCCCTCAAGCACATGTGGTTTTATATACTGTTAGAAAGCTGACAGTGCACCAAATTTAGTAAATATAGAGCTAGAGGGGGCATTCCTTACCGCCCAGTGATGGCGATGAGCTGTGAGGAATGCCTTCCCCCCCAGTACAAGTCTATGGACAAGTACTGTCAGGGGGAACGTTCCTCACAGCCCAGCTAGACTGTCAGGAATGCCCTTCTGACCATGGGCAGAAATCAGTGCTGATATCTCCAGCCCTGCAACACATAGTGGGAAAGCCAACAGTGCGCTGAATTCAGGACATGTCTTTGAGGACATGAAAGGTCCGCTCTAAGTACAAAAAAATAAAACTAATCTCTTCCTGCCACATTTAGATACATTAACAGAATAACATCATGAAGTGATCAGTCACTACAGATGCTTGCAATACCATATACAGTAATGGGCCAACTACTATACATATCACGAGTAGATCATAGCAAGCATCCATAGTAACTGCAATGTTGTTATATCACTATTGTGCTTCTCATCTCCCAAAGACGTTCAATCGATAACGATAAATCGATCACTGCCTGGAGTTCATTAATATATACAAATATGGCAGGAAAAGATCCCTTTTATATATTTACTTATTTAATAAAATAAATGGACAATAAAACAAATAGTTTTGTAACCAATAACATTCACTTTAGCTTTCTTATATTTTTTGGGTGGGGGAGGGGGCACATGATGATGCTGTGATGATGTTAATATACATCCCTGCGCCCTTGTTAGGTAGGAGGAAACCCAAGATGGCCCAAAACCTTTATTGCCCAGGGAGATCATTAGTTGTTTTAGAAATGGAAGTTTAATTCAGATTTTCAGAATCCAGACAGAAAGTTGTCAAAAAGGGAATTGGAGGATATATCTTTAGCCAGTTTAAAGTAGATATGATGCACAATAAGCTTAGAGAAGAATAAAGTCAGAGAAGTAGAGCAATAGCTGGAGGAAACCTAGGGGTCGGATGGGCTTCTTGACAATTGATGTTGGAGCATGTTTAACTGAGGGAGAAAATATGCCAACTGAAAAAGATAAGTGAGATATGTTAGTCTGGGCATGAAGGAGGTTATGAGGGAGATGAGATCAGAAGAACATGCAGTCAGGTGGGATTTGGAAGTTAGAGAAGGCAATCTTTCTTCAGCTATTGGGGGAACTGATAAGGGACATGGGAGGGTGTTGAGGGCTATGGTTTAGGGCTGCATTTAATGTTATTGATCTTATGCTTGAAGTATCTGGCAAGTGAAAAGTAGAGGCGAAGGTACTGAGTGGTTATTTCTGGCTGTAGAAGATAGAATTTATGAGGGAGGATAAATATTAGCGATTGGAAATAAAGATAGAAAGTTTAAGAGGACCCTTCAGTTGCTTTTCCTCTATTGTTCCTCTATTGTTATAGATAAATCAATATCTGATTGTTACCAACACAGTCTGACATTGTCCATTCACTGAATAGGAGAATAGTCAATGTATTAATACACTACTCAACAATTAAATTGTAACATCGGGAAGCAAAAGTCTTAGAATTATGGAAATCACAGGATCGGTATAGATGTTGGAGATATATAAATGGTAAAAAGTGGAAACAAAATATTAAAATCATTTGAATTTATGTGAATTCATGCAGTATTGAGTATGAGCGCGACATGCAGAAATATACACAATTATACACCTTGGCTATCCATGAGGTTGTACTGGTCTGACATGACCTTGTAAATGCCTCTTTGTGAAGTTGCCCATGCTGACTCCAGACCAGTTTCCAGCTATCATTATGTCTGATACAAAAGCTAGTCTCCATTCCAACTTCCAATGCCATCTTCCTGTGCATCATGATAGTCTTTGACAGAGGTAGCGTGAGGTCAATGGAACACCTGTAGCTGTAGAGTTCCTTTAGGGCCGTATTCACACATCTGCGTTTCCAATCTGAACACAGCATTGTGACTGGAACTCACTGAAACATAATAAGCTCCCGAATGGTCAGATCACTACTTTACTGAACTCGAAGCTTTATGTCAGTTCAATACTGTAGTGATTATGCTGTAAGGAAGATCCCTGTACCATAGCTCACTATGATCCCTGGGTTCTATTCACACAGCTGTATTCAGTCTGGAAAATATGGCCTTCACATGGACCATGCTTCTCAGACAGAATATAGTTGTGTAAATATGGTTTAATGGGGATAGTTTGTTAAAACAGACATATTAGAAGTGAATATGCCAGTGCTTACTTATCTTTATCATCTCCTTTAGGCTGAGGCCACACATTGCAAAAAAGCTACTTTTTCTGTTGCACATGTTGCTGCAAATTTTTAAGCCAAAGTCAGGAGTGGATTTAGAAGAAGGGAGAAGTATAAGAGCTTCTTTTATATTTCCCGTTACTTTTGAAGCTACTCTTAGACTGGATTCACATAGATCATACCCATAACAGATTATCCGCCATGAGGTACATTAGTAGCAAGCAAAGTGGATGAAATTTCAACAAACATATTGTGTGAAAAACCTGCAGATTACCCAGTGAATTCCACTTTCCACATAGAGAAATCAGCAGAAGATACGATACAATTGTACCTAGCCTAGGTAATACTAATAATCTATGTCAGGGGTCAGCAACCTTTTGTATATTGTGCGCCGATTTAAAAAAAAATCAAAGATGAAGTAGTCAGTGTGCCATGCAATAACTGTAAGGATGTCAATGCCTACATGAAAGTCATATAATGCACCATTAGTAACCTATTAACTGGTTGATTGAACTTCCATTTCAGCATGATCCTTGTCCATGACTTTTTTGTGCAAAGATGATTCTTCTCTAGTGGATACGAGTTTTGGCTGAACACAGTACACAGAGTGATCTGCAGTAATCCATCTTTGTGGAGGCAGAGAATATCCCTCATAGCCCAGTCTTTTTGGTTGCATAAACCCATAAAATTTGTCCAGCCTTGTTGAAACGAATAAACACCTACTTTAGCATGTTCAGCTGCCATATCATCCTTTACTTTTGTACTTGCTTAAAGAGGACCTTTCACGTCCTCATGTACACTGTGTTCCAAATTATTATGCAAATAATATTTTCTCATATTTTCCAAAATTACCTATATGAATTGCAGTCATTGTAATTTTCCAGTCATCAACTATTCGAGTATAATTGAAAGGTTTTTGAACAAACTGCCTATGATAACAGTATATTTTAAAAAAAAATAAACACTCAAAATACATGTTTTAAATTATTATGCACAGCAGAATTTGCAACCTTTTCATTTTTATTAAGAACAATAAAATGGTCATTGTGAAATTATAAGCATTAGCAGGTTATTACAAACTGAAATCAAACAGTTTTCAAGCAAAAACTTTATTCGAGGTGATGTTACATTTGCACATAGGACCCCTTGTTCGAAAGAAGCTTCTGAACTCTCTCGTCCATTGAATTTGTCAGTTTTTGGATGGTTTCTGCTTCAATTGTTTTGCATGAGGACAGAATACCCTCCCAGAGCTGTTGCTTAGATGTGAACTGCCTCCCCCATCATAGACACTCCTTTTGATGATGCTCCAGAGGTTCTCAATGGGCTTGAGGTCAGGGGAGCATGGGGGCCACACCATAAGTTTGTCCCCTTTTATGCCCATAGCAGCCAGAGATGCAGATGTGTTATTTGCAGCATGAGACGGTGCATTATCATGCATGAAAATGATCTTTCTGCGGAATGCATGGTTCTTCTTCTTGAACCATGGCAGGAAGTGCTGTTTGAGAAACTCCACATACATTATGGAGTTCATCTTTACCCCTTCAGGGATCCTAAAGGGGCCGACAATCTCTCTCCCCATGATTCCAGCCCAAAACATTACTCCACCTCCTTCTTGTTGGCGCCGTAGCCGTGTTTGCATGGGGTGTCCATCAACAAGCCATCCTCCACTCCATCCATCTGGACCATCGAGCGTTGCACGGCACCCATCGGTGAACAAAACAGTTTTGAAGTCAGTCTTCATGTATTGTTTGGCCCACTGGAGCCGTTTCTGCTTGTGTGAAGTGGATAGAGGAGGTCGACAGGATGGCTTATGCACAGCTGCAAACCTCTGAAGGACCCTGCATCTTGTTGTTCGGGGGGACATTGGAGGCACCAGCAGCTTCAAAAACTTGTCTGCTGCTATGACAAGGCATTTTTGAAGCTGCTCTTTTAACCTGATGTAATTGCCTGTTGGAAAGAGTCCTCAATTTTCCTTTATCAGCACGCACACGTGTGTTCTGTGAATCAGCTACATACTTCTTGATTGTGCGATGATCACGATGAAGTGTCTTGGCAATGTTGATTGTAGTCATGCCTTGACCTAAACACTCCACAATTTGTTGCTTCTCAGCAGCCGACACATCCTTTTTCTTTCCCATTTTGGCTGAAAATGTAGGCTGCTTAATAATGTGGGACAGCCTTCTTAAGTAGTCTTGCCTTTAATTGGACACACCTGCCAAACTAATTAGCACAGGTGTCTGCAATTGCTTTCAGTGATGTAAAGAGCCTTGACACACATCACCATCAATGAGTTTAACTGACAAACAAAAAATTCTTACCTTATCACTCCTAAACACTTTTTGCATAATAATTTGGAACACAGTGTATATGCGGTTTTACATACCGCTACATAGCCTCAAATTAGATATGCCATATTTTACTCAAGTCATAACCACAATAGTAAATCTGCTCCATTGTAGCTGTAGCTGAGGTGTTAATACTACACTAGAATGTCTAGACTGGATACAACTGTATCCCCTTCTCAGTTCTGAGGAGGAGTGGGTCTTTAGTGTCTGAACATAACCAAGAAGATTCGCACTCAGCAGGCAAAGATCTTGAACATTGTGATGAGCTATAACACAAAGTATGTCCGTAATTTATGCAACTTTCATTTATACAAATATTAAAGAGGTTTTGAAGACTTATATCTTGGTCATGAATATCAGTGTGGGGTCAGACCTCCACTGATCAGCTGTTTGAAGATGCCACAGCTTTCAGACAAGCACACCATTGTATACATAGTGGCTTTGCTTGGTACGGCAATTTCACTTTTCTTCAAGCAAATTGCCCTCATAATGTCCATATACAGTACATTGCAAAAAATTGTTAATAAATTGCAGTTCAACAAATTGTGAAGTTTATTATAAATAAATCACACCGAGAATTTATGTGAAGGGCATCTACTGACATGCTTCTATTTGTTAGTGTGGTTATCTGGGCCATAACAGTTGTGGGCAATTCTAGCAGAAAAGGTAACACAGAATAAATTATATAGAAATAAGCCAGGAAATAAGTCATAGACAAGACACTGAAGTATTATAGAGAATAAAAGCAGGTTCTAGCATCCAGAAGAGAAGAGACCCCAGAGTATAATAGTAGTTTGTGGGTGGCAAACCCCAAAATTATGCTTTCTGGACAGCTCGGCGCCCATGGTACCCTTAATCCACCTCTGACAAGCACGATCAGCTTGAACACAGGATAAAGACCCATAGTTATTGTCCTTGTGCCAACAGTAGTGGCCCTGTGTTGGTTTTGTAGGATAACAGAATACAAGATGGATGCCTGCTTTAGTAGCTCATCCTTGCAGACTACAGTAGGTACGGAAAGTATTCAGGCCCCTTTAAATTTTTCACTCTTTGTTTCATTGCAGCCATTTGCTAAAAGCAAAAAAAGTTCATTTTATTTCTCATTAATGTACACTCAGCACCCCATCTTTACAGAAAAAAAAACAGAAATGTAGATATTTTTGCAAATTTATTAAAAAAGAAAAACTGAAATATCACATGGTCATAAGTATTCAGACCCTTTTCTGTGACACTCATATTTAAAGCACATGCTGTCCATTTCCTTCTGATCCTCCTTGAGATGGTTCTACTCCTTCATTGGAGTACAGCTGTGTTTAATTAAACTGATTGGACTTTATTAGGAAAGGCACACACCTGTCTATATAAGACCTGACAGCTCACAGTGCATGTCAGAGCAAATGAGAATCATGAGGTCAAAGGAACTGCCCAAGGAGCTCAGAGACAGAATTGTGGCAAGGCACAGATCTGGCCAAGGTTACAAAAGAATTTCTGCAGCACTCAAGGTTCCTAAGAGCACAATGGCCTCTGGGATGACCAGAACTCTTCCTAGACCTGGCCGTCCAGCCAAACTGAGCAATCGTGGGAGAAGAGCCAAGTCAACTATCACTGCAGCCCTCCACCAGTCAGGGCTTTATGGCAGAGTGGCCCGAAGGAAGCCTCTCCTCAGTGCAAGACATATGAAAGCCCGCATAGAGTTTGCCTAAAAACACATGAAGGACTCCCAGACTATGAGAAATAAGATTCTCTGGTCTGATGAGATGAAGATTGAACTTTTTGGCATTAATTCTAAGCGGTATGTGTGGAGAAAACCAGGCACTGCTCATCACCTGCCCAATACAATCCCAACAGTGAAACATGGTGGTGGCAGCATCATGCTATGGGGGTGTTTTTCAGCTGCAGGGACAGGATGACTGGCTGCAATTGAAGAAAAGATGAACGAGGACAAATACAGAGATATCCTGGAAGAAAACCTCTTCCAGAGTGCTCTGGACCACAGATTAGGCGGAAGGTTCACCTTCCAACAAGACAATGACCCTAAGCACACAGCTAAAATAACAAAGGGGTGGCTTCAGAACAACTCTGTGACCATTCTTTACTGGCCCAGCCAGAGCCCTGACCTCAACCAAATTGAGCATCTCTGGAGAGACCTGACAATGGCTGTCCACCAACGTTCACCATCCAACCTGAGGGAACTGGAGAGAATCTACAAGGAAGAATGGCAGAGGATCCCCAAATCCAGATGTGAAAAACTTGTTGCATCATTCCCAATAAGACTCATGGTCGTACTAGCTCAAAAGGAAGGGGCTTCTACTCAATACAGAGCAAAGGGTCTGAATACTTATGACCATGTGATATTTCAGTTTTTCTTTTTTAATAAATTTGCAAAAATATCTACATTTCTGTTTTTTTTCTGTCAAGATGGGGTGCTGAGTGTACATTAATGAGAAATAAAATGAACTTTTTAGCTTTTAGCAAATGGCTGCAATGAAACAAAGACTGAAAAATTTAAAGGGGTCTGAATACTTTCCGTACCCACTGTATATATAAGAAGGCATATGCTATACATTGCTGTAGATTAGTCAATTTGTTTCAAAGTATTCCACCCCAATACATAGAAAAACATTGGCATTAAGGAGCTGCTTATACTGTGGAATGAGTTTCAGATTTGTTTTGTAAGTATACATTGAGAGCTCTTCACAGGATATCTACATCATACAGAGGTAAAGGTGTAGTGTGAAAGGGGTCTTATAGAGAAGTGTCATATTTAGTTAAGGGAACCCCCTTTTAATGGAGTCCAGTTTCAATTTATTGTATATTAGCAAACTTCCTTAGCGACCCCAATATTGACCTTACAATATGTTATAAAGTTTGTCTGTCAAGGCTGTGTGATCTTTTTGTTTGCTTTTTATTCTCATGTTTTATTAGAAACGTAACAATAGAATCTCCATATCAGAATCTTTATTGCATTTTCAATTAAGCAATTTATACCTTTCCCTCAATGAACATCATGTACATTAGGGGCATCAGGCAGACTGAACCTGGAGCAGGGACCCAGACCCCCACCATAACTATCTATCTTAGGAATATCAGTTCTACTTTCCCGTATTGAAAACATGACCACAGCATAGTTTACCTTAGTCACTATTAGGTTCATTATTTATTCATGTTTGGGTGGCTGTGCTAGATCTTGTGTACTACTGAGACAATACCACTTGTCTTCACCATCCCTGCAGTGACAGCAACATTTCTCACTTGAGTTTCTGTAACTCTGGAATCACACAAGCAGTTTTTGATGCAACTTGAGGTGCAGGTTCTATTAAGAAGAAAAACGTACCGGTCATTCCTTTATAATTTTTCCATTCCCTTTGAATTAACCCCCTGGTTTTGGCTTAAAAGAAAAAAATATTGTGAAATTATTAAGACTGACATTTCTTACACCAGTCTTAATCTGTTCCCCCGCAGGCGCAAGATGCTCCCGAATTATTAAGAGGCTTCGGCTGTGTGCCTGAATTCAAATCTATGCCCGTCAGGGACTGGTGTAGATTTCTGACATAACTCATGCCAGTTTTCTAGCATAAGTTATAGTAGATATAATGGACTGAGCATCTAGCCAACATTTTACTTGAACCCAATCTGGTGAGTGCAGTGTGTGCATTTCTCTATCTGGATTATCTCTATTTTACACCGAGCCCAGCTATACAGGGCTAACAGTCTTACAAATGTTGGGAACTGAATTAACTCCTTAAAATTAAGCCCCAACTAAGCAAGCTGCAGCCAAAAACCTGCTGAAAAGACTGCAGCGGAAGACATTGGGTTTTTTTCTGCAGCATTTTTCACAAAAAGTGGACTTTGGCGTTTTTCGTATAGGTATAATAGAGGCAGTGTTTCCGCTGGTATAACTGACATTTACAAAAAGACAAATGTTTTTTGAAATCGCAGCTTTTCCGCTGCAGATTTTTTTTCTGCAATGTATGGATAGGATTATCCAGAATCCTATCCACTTTGCAGGTACTGTAACACGCAGTGTTTGTTTCCACCACGACCTAAACGCTGCATATTCGCAATGTTGGCCTAAAGGGGTATTTCAGGCTACAATTATTAACGACCTATCCTAAAGATAGGTCAATAATATCAGATCAGCGGGGGGTCTGACACACACCACCCTCATCAATTAGCTGTTCTCACAGCAGCTCATACACAGAAAATAGAACAGGAAGCAGACAGCTCTGTTCTCTGTAAAGTAGCAGAACTGAGTATGCGCAGCTCAGGTCACATTCAAATGAAAAGGAGCTGATCTGCAATACCAGGTCTGGCCGCTATACAGAGAACAGAGCTGTTTGCTTCCTGTTCCATTCTCTGTGGATCAGCTGATCAATGGGGGTGCCAGGTTTCCAACCCCCAGTAATTAGATTTTTATCCCAGGAAGCTCCTTTTAAATATTGGGTGAGAGTAGTGCTGATTATTCCTTAATTTTGTTTGATTACCCACAAAGCACCAGTTAGGTCAGGCTACATTAAACTCTCAAGACTACCAGCATGAGTATTGCATGTACTCAGCAATCATGTGATTTGTCATGTGATCATCAGGACCAACGTTACAGCCTCCTGTATTGTATATATTGCACATTGCAAAGTGCCGCATATTGAGTAATCAGGCAGGCAGGGACAGTAATGAACATCCCATTTCCTCTATGGGGTGTCTAGTTGTCAGTTACAGCTCGATCTCCCCACCGGTAGCTTGAAGATACAGAAACAATGGCTGTATACTAACTTTTGGGAAACCACCATAGTATTGTTACCATATGGTGCAGTGTGATGACTAAAATCAAGAAAACCTTCATGTAAAGACAAACAGATTAAAAAAAATAAATTTATATAATATATATATATATATATATATATATGATAAAAGCAAAGTATTGTGCAAGTCATCATTTGTAAGGCTACGTTCACACTACTGTTAATTTTCATTGTTGTCATCTGCCATAGGATGACCGCAACAGACATTAACTGTAGCAGAGTAACAGACAATCCCCCCCAATGTCTGCGTCCGTTCCCATTGACTCTAATGTAAACACCACAAGGGATGCTATCTTTCATCATGTTTTTTCACTTTTGTAATTGAAGAAAAAGTCCTGCATGCTCACCTTTGTCTTCTGTCAGAAGAGTAAAAAAACATGACCGAAGAAAGCATCAGTCATATTTTTTTTTTAAATTGAGGCGAATGCAGACAGACATCCAACGGAGGGAGCTCCATTTGCATCTGTCATGCAATGGGTTATTCTCATCCTGTGACAGATGAGAGCAACGGACATTAAATAACGGTACTGTGAACCTAGCACAAGCGTGACCGCAGCTTGTACACCAATACTGTTGTAAGAAAGTTCAGGAGAAATTAAACACACGATAAAATCAAGGTGTGACTACAGTCATCTCTGCGGCACATAAATTAAGCCAGTGAAACAGATGATAAATATGCAATAAGGCACAATACACACAATGATTTACGACCCATTGAGAAAACTATTGTTTATTTAGAAAAAAAAGCTTACACTGGTAGAATTCAGCAGTTAAAAATTTCTTTAAAAAAGTCTTTGAAACTTTTCACACTATGGTTCGGCGGTACAAAGCTCCTGTACTTGTAGATTTCAATCCTAATTTCTCACGAGTGACATTTAATCTTCCTTGATTTAAAAAAACATTATGACAAAACAGAATTGTGTTCGGGGACAGTCAAGTAGAGGGCGCACTTTCCACTTTCCTGTTTAGGTACGTTCTACACAATATACAAACAATTGCTCTCGATTAGAATGGAAACTGTGCTCCATATACCTTACATACAAGGTAATAAATAAAACTGAGGTTAAATGAGGTAAATTCAAAAAAAACGGTTGAATAATTGTTTATTTCCGGTTGCAACAATTAAAAAGGATGCATTTCATGTGGCAAATAATCGCTAAGCTTCAGGCAGGTTTTTTTTTTTCTCTCTCTCTCTCTGACGACCTAAAGAAACTCTGTACACACAAAATGGAACCTTATTTGCGATGCGGCGATTCTCTGTCTGTAGCACATTGTGCTTAAAATTATGGAATAGGTAAACACTTTCAGCCATGTACTGAAAATAAATGTATAAGAAAACTAGCAACACATTAAAATACAGTAATGCACAACTTGAACATTTACTTGGTGGAAAAAAAAAAACAACAAAAAAACCCCCCAAAAAAACAAAAAAAACAAAACAAAAAACTGAAAATAATTTAAGAAGATGCAATTGGGCCTCTTCATTGAGAAATATCTGTGCAATCAATATTGTGGTAGATACACGCCTGGATATATCTAGTCTTCATCCAGCTGCAAGATCCCCGGTATTAATTCAAGATGTGTTCTACAGAGAGAAGGAAAAAAGAAATAAATAATATAGTAAAAAAACAGACAAAGATCCAGGTGTAGAACAGGGGGTAAGAACCCCATGATACAACAGCAGTTACATGTATGAGAGTTACAGGTATACAGACAAATGTGTGCTCCTTTTCAGATGCTCCATATTACCTATACACTGAGGAGTGCTGACCTTAAACCCTCACCCCAAAAAGGGGTTTCCAGGGGATAAAAGTAATAGTGATGAAGTAATACTCGCCTCTCACTGATCCCCCAAATACTACATTCCTAACGCTACTCCAGGCCCAGACAATTTTACTTCCTGGCGTTTCAGCACACAAATGCCCTAAGATGCCTACTTGGCCAATTACAGGTGAAAGCCTGATCCTGTACGGTGCCCGGGAACTGATATTTCAAGGGCATTGTAATCCATAACACAGTGCTAAGATGGTGCACGTCAGCTCTTTCTGCATTTCAACAAGAGCGAGGAAATACTAGAATACTATTAAAGTGTACCTACAATTCTAACTAATAAATGAATAGTACATGTGAATATAAGAGACTTTGTAAAATTTCTTAATAAAGACACGTGTTTCCTTCATTTATAAAGCGGAGTTATGTTCACATGTATGGAGAGGGTAGGGAGGAGAAGGCTGCTGGAAAACACACACAATTACCTACAGCTGTTAAACTTTACTACAGTCTACCCCTCCCTTCTCCATAGAGTTGTGTGTGAGTTGGGTACAGATACAGGACAGAATGATAAGGAGAAGGAGAGTAGCCTAATGTCCCATGTGGTCCTAAGCTGGCCATACAGATAGGTGTTGGCCAAACTTTTAGCCTCTCCCTTTCTGCCTATACACAAGCATGCTCAGTTTAGTGCGGATGTGTTGCCAATATAGAGAGACGCCACCAGAAACCTCTGGCAGTAGCTTATCTGCCCTAGAACAAAAATCTTTACCACATCAGGTATTTGCCATCAGGGAAGTTGACATGGAGGCAATCATACACACTAGATGGTCAGCTAGTCATGATCAAAAGTAATAGGTTCTACCTACATTTATATAGAGCGTACCAGCTTTAGTGTGACTGTGTGGGGATGTTCTGAACTAACCACACATACAGTCAGCTTCCAACTAGATAAGTTACCATATAACCAAAAGCACAAGTCTTACCTTGCTCTACGCAGAAATCATTATCATTATCTGTGCTTATCTGAAGATTTATGGGTAATCCATTAGTTAAGGAAACCATGTTAGATTTTCAGTAGAACAGTTTTCATGTTAAGTTGCACTTTTGGTCCACTTGGGACTTACATATTTACACAGAGTTAGAAAGTATCACACATGGAATAAAATGTGTTCAGTTTCAGAGTTCACTTATTAACATGAACAACAAGACTTTCAGTCTAGTTCAAACCCCGGCAGTCTCTGCTGACCCAAATATATAGAGCCTATATAAGACAGAATGCAGTGAACAGGGTTACTGGCATCTCTGCAGGCGATGATGTGCATTGCAGAACTTTGAGGAACATGTAGTTTACATCATGTGCGAATGGCCAAAGCACTAAAAGTCTTCTCCAAAAAAGCAGTGAGAAGCCATGCAAGAAAGCAAACAATTCACCACATAGAATTTACAAAACTAGGCAGTAGGCCTGAGCCTTTACGACTTAAATCCTTAAATCCAAATCACGATCGGACATTTTATCTCAATTACGATTAATGCTGATTATTTAGGTCATGCCCCTTTTAAAGTATGAGTATGTATTGAGTGAACCGCACAAGATTAGGCTCACAAGGGTCGCCTGGCAGTTTCGTTTGGATCGCATATGTCCGAACTGATACTGCTATTATACTCTGGGGTCCTCACACGCCAGAATATATTAAGCAGAGGCCCAGGGAACCTGATCAAACAAAAAAAAAAAAAAAAAAAAAAAAATTTTTATATGTGCACGACTCCCTCTTCTCTTCATGCCTTCTTCCTGACATCAGGGACTGCTGAGGCCCAATCACAAGTGTCACAAAACTGTGTAATTGGGCCTCAGCATTTACTGACATCAGTCAGAAGAACAGAGGAGGGAGTCACGCCAGAGCTCAAGATGAGTATTTTTTTTTTTTTTTTTTTTTTTCATTTTTTTTATTGTTTGATATTCTCCCCATGGCCTCTGCTTGTTACACTCTGGGGTCTTAAGAGACCCCAGAGTATAATAGTGCCGGTTCAGATGCGTTCAACTTGAAAGAAACTGCAGGTGGAACCTCACAAATATTGTAATAACCAAACCGAACGTCAACCTAGATAACCAATGTGATTTTGCTCATGTCGTTTATTCGGGTTGATGTTCGGTTTCGGTTATTTTTCAATGAATTGCCCAGCCCTACCGGCCGGTGTACAGCAACTTCAAGCCTTACCACAAAGCTTTATCTAGGTTCTGACCACTGAGACCAGGAGCGTTTTACCCACTCTCTGAATGTAGCGGTGGATGCAGAATCCTTGCCTCCACTCCATTCACTTCAATGTGGGCACCAGAAATAATTGAAGTACAGTGCTTGGCTATCTCTAGCACTCCCACTAAAATATATGGAGCGAGAGTACACAATCTGTGTCCACTGCTACATTCAGAATGGGGGTAAAATACCCCTTTTCTCAGGAACGGTGGGGGTTTCAGCGGTTGGACCACCATGGTCAGGAATTTTCATAGCATAACCCCTTTAGAGAAAAGAAAAAAAAAAAAAAAAAAAGGTCTTATTTGCCCCATTAATTGATTTACTGAAATAGGTCCAACAAATACCGCAACACCGTACAGAGATCATCATCACCCACCGGGCCCTGCTGCCATTGGGGTTAACAATGAAAATTCCAAACTAACCTACCTGAAGGCAACAAACCCTGGGAGAAGACAAAAACTCCATGCAGATGTTACCATTGGTCAAAACTGGACTCACATAACACGACAGAAGGTAATGAATGGCCAGCCTCAGTGTCCTCTATCAATCACCCCAGGAATTTCTGAACGCTCACCCATACACTTAGCCATATCACTGGGCTAACTTCTATTAGGATTTTTTTGGCCTGATTTTTAAGGTTAAAGTTCCCATGACAGTGTAATTTTAGAAACTTGTACCTATGAGAATGACTTCTGAATTCACATTTGAAGTTTTCAGGTTTATTCATTACCAGGAAACACCTTATGATCTATGTAGCTCGTTAATAAAAAGAATTCAAGTGTAGTTCACACATGCCATATTAAGATGACTTAAAGGGGTTGTCCAACAAACAGATTTTAAAAACATCTTAGAATAGTATAAATGCAATAAAAGTAAGAATATCCGCCTTAGTGATCCCCTGCAGCTCCGGTCCAACACTTCTCAGTCTTGGACATGTGACCGCTGCAGCCAAATCGCTGAGCACAGTGATGACGTATCAGCACCTCTGAGGTTAGCACTGCAGCCAGTTTTTGGCTGCTGCAGTCACATCTGTGTTGGAATATAATCTGTGCAGGATAGTGTACAGAGGCCGGTGGAGGACCTTGAATCTTAGGCAAGTGTTCCTTCTATTATTATTTTCTACTTTTAAGTGCTTTTCCAAAAACAAATTGTTTAATAACCCCTTTAATGCAAAGCCTACATCAGAAAAAACATATAACCTTACATGGAGGCAAATTTAAATGTGGAAGATGCTGGAATAATGAAAACCAAACCACTTAAAAGGGGAATATATCATAAGTACCCAAGAGATGCAGTCGCACCTCTGGAACCCACATATACAGTACAGACCAAAAGTTTGGACACAACCTCTCATTCCAAGAGTTTTCTATATTTTCATGACTATAAAAATTGTAGATTCACACTGAAGGCATCAAAACTATGAATTAACACATGTGGAATTATATACTTAACAAAAAAGTGTGAAACAACTGAAAATATGTCTTATATTCTAGGTTCTTCAAAGTAACCACCTTTTGCTTTGATTACTGCTTTGCACACTCCTGGCATTCTCTTGATGATCTTCAAGAGGTAGTCACCTGAAATGGTCTTCCAACAGTCTTGAAGGAGTTCCCAGAGATGCTTAGCACTTGTTGGCCCTTTTGCCTTCACTCTGCGGTCCAGCTCACCCCAAACCATCTCGATTGGGTTCAGGTCTGGTGACTGTGGAGGCCAGGTCATCTGGTGTAGCACCCCATCACTCTCCTTCTTGGTCAAATAGCCCTTACACAGTCTGGAGGTGTGTTTGGGGTCATTGTCCTGTTGAAAAATAAATGATGGTCCAACTAAACGCAAAGCGGATGGAATAGCATGCCGCTGCAAGATGCTGTGGTAACCATGCTGGTTCAGTATTCCTTCAATTTTGAATAAATCCCCAACAGTGTCACCAGCAAAGCACCCACACACCATCACACCTCCTCCTCCATGCTTCACGGTGGGAACCAGGCATGTAGAGTCCATTCATTCACCTTTTCTGCGTCGCACAAAGACACGGTGGTTGGAACCAAAGATCTCAAATTTGGACTCATCAGACCAAAGCACAGATTTCCACAGGTCTAATGTCCATTCCTTGTGTTCTTTAGCCCAAACAAGTCTCTTCTGCTTGTTGCCTGTCCTTAGCAGTGGTTTCCTAGCAGCTATTTTACCATGAAGGCCTGCTGCACAGTCTCCTCTTAACAGTTGTTGTAGAGATGTGTCTGCTGCTAGAACTCTGTGTGGCATTGACCTGGTCTCTAATCTGAGCTGCTGTTAACCTGCGATTTCTGAGGCTGGTGACTCGGATGAACTTATCCTCCGCTGCAGAGGTGACTCTTGGTCTTCGTTTCCTGGGGCGGTCCTCATGTGAGACAGTTTCTTTGTAGCGCTTGATGGTTTTGGCCACTGCACTTGGGGACAATTTCAAAGTTTTCCCAATTTTTCGGACTGACTGACCTTCATTTCTTAAAGTAATGATGGCCACTCGTTTTTCTTTACTTAGCTGCTTTTTTCTTGCCATAATACAAATTCTAACACTCCATTCAGTAGGACTATCAGCTGTGTATCCACCTGACTTCTGAACAACACAACTGATGGTCCCAACCCCATTTATAAGGCAAGAAATCCCACTTATTAAACCTGACAGGGCACACCTGTGAAGTGAAAACCATTTCAGGTGACTACCTCTTGAAGCTCATCAAGAGAATGCCAAGAGTGTGCAAAGCAGTAATCAAAGCAAAAGGTGGCTACTTTGAAGAACCTAGAATATAAGACATATTTTCAGTTGTTTCACACTTTTTTGTTAAGTATATAATTCCACATGTGTTAATTCATAGTTTTGATGCCTTCAGTGTGAATCTACAATTTTTATAGTCATGAAAATACAGAAAACTCTTGGAATGAGAAGGTGTGTCCAAACTTTTGGTCTGTACTGTATATCAAGAATGGGTTCATTCTGTTCTCCTGTACAAGCGGCTGGAGAATCAGACACTTGCGTGGCTCCTCTATATTCACATTCAGAAACAGAAGGGGTCCCATAATCAAATTAGTTGTGGGTCCTAGAGGTACTTGTGACTTATCCTATGAATATAGCCACATATACAGAAATAGGATACTCCTTTAACAAAAACAGAAAAAGTTTCAGCAAAAGCAGAAACATGGTACATTTTATATAGGAAGTCATCTAGATCTGCAATATATTAAAGTTAATGGAACACTGCCTCCGTGAAAGAGCCCAGCAAGCATCTGCCATTATTAAAAGGATATTGTTTTTTCTCCTCTTTTCCTCCAGCACTCTCACGTTTCTCTTTCTTCTCAGATTTTTCCTTGTCATGTCTAGATTCCTTTAAGAAAAGGGGAAAGGCAAACGTGTTATTACCCTGTTCCAGAAACAGAATTGTCTTTATTCATTAGTTCCATCTGATCTGGATGACATCACACAATAAGTGTGAGATTTCATTAGTCTGATCCTAATATCTGACCATAAATAACCAGAAATACGAGAACTGGGATTATAGTTGTGCAGGTACGCTGAGAAAACAGTAGCAGAGACTAACAGTGTATACTCCAGATTTATCACAGTCACTGATGCGGGGTAATAAATCTGAAGCATCTTTAGACTGTCCAGTCTAGGTTTTCTGCAGGATACAGCTCTCAATAGAGAAGCAACGGAAATACCGTATGGATAAGCAGGATATCACAGAAAGGAGCCAACATTTGTTTCTGGAGCTTTTTCACCATTTGATCTTCATATGTTATGCCAACGTTAGAATACTGCCCCTAACATATCAGACATCAGCATAGATGCTGGTGAATGACTTATCTGCCCCTCCACACTGCTGAGGCAGGTTGCAGAGATACAGCACTTTAGTAAGCCTTACTATTTCTAACAAAATGTGTCTTGCTGGTCTGCACCCTACATCTCTTTATAGAAAGCTCTGACTATAAACACAGATGAAGATTAGATATCAATAAAAACAAAAAAAAATACCTTCTTGCTACTGGAAGAACTTTTCTCCATTTTGTCTGATTTCATTATCTCTGTCTTTTCTTTATTTGAGGATTTAGATTTGCTTCGTTCCTTCTCATTTGAGCGTGGAGAATCGGATGGGCTCTCGCTTTTACTATGTTTGGAGGAACCACCTACAACAGTTGAAATTTGGTGAAAAATATATTTTAAACTTCTAAACAACTTATATATAGTCACATAAATAAAATGTATAATAAATGTAAAAATAAAACAAAATTATAATAAATGTATATTATATAACATACATATTAGATTTTTATACATATATGAATATATTATGTATAAAAATAAAATGTATGTGTACCCTTGTTTTATATAGTTGTGAGCTGCAAATTCTCATTGTAAAGTAATGTTACAGGTATCTACAAGTATATTCAACATCCACTGTGGCATTCCAAAAGCTACACAACATTGAAGACACAAAAGCATTCTCTAGTGACAGATGGATAGACGCCTTATCCATCACTCTCACACGCTCAGCCTGTGACCAGTTGATAAAGTTTAGCTTTCTCTTCATGTACTCATTTCCAGTGTTGAAGATCAATGTAGAAAGGACAAAGAGGATACAGCTAGATGTTAAAAAGAGGTCCATCCTGCCTGGCAACTTATTTGTAAGAAGCCAAGAAATGTAAACCTACATATTCATTAAAGGTGTATTTGGGGATTACATTAGAGGTGTCTTTTAGAATGTCACACTGATGTTTGGGACAGACTATCAATGTGTGATTAGTAATATCACTGCGGTACTGACAAGAAATGTACCACACCCAACGAGGGAAAACAGAAATATGAAAAGTGTCCATATCATTAAGGCGTTAAACTACCTACAACCAAAATCCTAGATTTTTGGTACATTTTTTTTTTTTCAAATAAAAAAAAAACAAAACACGACATTAAGCGCCTTTAAAAACAAAAAATTCTCTTAAAGGACTTTTGAATCAAACATCAGCATTTAAAAATACATGACAGCAGCACGGATGCCTGACCCATATGTAAAACAACGTCTTCTCACATTTAACTTTCTTCCAGCATATTTAACATTACAAACGTATCAGAAGTGGAAAAATTATTAAAAATTAACGTTTTGATCCTCAGCATTATAAAAAGTGATGAAACATTCACTCACTAGTTCCATTCTCTTCTTTGCGTCTTTTTGACTCCTGGGTCACCTCTCGGTCGCTGTTGGAATGATCCTGTTGTGTAATAATCAAGATGGCAAACGTTAGTTTACTGTAGGTTTGCAAAGTATAACATTCTGTATTAGTGTTCATGTGAAGCCATGTTCACATCATGTTTACTGAGTCTGTTTAGCATGTGCATTGAACAGATACCTATAATGGATGCCATTACTAGATTTACTAATATAGCCATGGTATAAGAGAGAAACCTGTGTGACCTGCAGTTAAAGGGGTTTTCTGGACCCAAGGGGGTTTTATATTCTGATGAACTAATCAGTGAAAGTCTGACACCCGGACGCCACACTGATCAGCTGACCCGGCTGCTAGTGCACTGGGTGGGACCTGAAGCAGCTCCTGTTCAAATACTAGGTGCAGATCTGTAGTACCTGAGCACCACCATCTACTACTGGAACAGAAGGAAGAAGAATCATCAATGAAGATGATGTGGGTGCTGGAAGCAGCTCTAGCCTGTGCTCTGCCTGACCACAGCGTTGTCCCATTGAAGTAAATGGGACAGCACTACCTGTAGTACCGTACTAAGCACATCCACTATAAAATGTACTTCACTCAGAGGCCACAGTGCTCAGGCAAGTCAAACTCTTACCTATATGATACTGATGGTATATCCTAGGGATAAGTCATCAATATTAGAACCCTACAACAATCCTTTAAAGAGAGTCTATCATTCGCAAAAACACTTTTAAGCTAATGGCACGTTGGAATGGCCTTTAAAAAGGCCATTCTTCTCCTACCTTTCCTTGTTTTCTTCTCCCAGCCGATTCCAAGATAATTCGTTTCTTCATGTATGTAAATGAGCACCACGAAGCACCCGGGGCCTTCCTTCTCTTCCGCGAGCACCCATCACGTCATCACTTATCACCGCCCCTTCGTCCGTTGTGGTGACTACCCTCTTGGTGTTCTTTCTTCTCAGTTCTCACCGGCAGCGAATTCTCGCGACTGTGCAATCGGGCGCCCATTTTCTGGTGGTCTGTCACAAGAGCGTGGCAGAGCCAATTGCGCATGCGCAGTCACGAGAATTCTCTGCTGGTGAGAACTGAGAAGAAAACCAAGAGGGGAGTCACCACAACGGACGAAGGGGCGGTGATAAGTGATGACGTGATGGGTGCTCGCGGAAGAGAAGGAAGGCCCCGGGTGCTCATTTACATACATGAAGAATCAAATTATCTTGGAATCGGCTGGAAGAAGAAAACAAGGAAAGGTAGGAGAAGAATGACCTTTATGACCTTTTTAAAGGCCATTCCAACGTGCCATTAGCTTAAAAGTGTTTTTTGCAAATGATAGACTCCCTTTAAGGATAACAAGTAAAAACCTACCTACCCAGCATAATGGCCATATTCCTAGCAAATTCCAGTCACATCTGGGAATCTATTTACCAGACTATGCAACACTGGAAAATCAGAACCAATATGACACAAACCCTTTTTCTCTCTTTTCTTTCTTTTTCCTCCTTTTTCTCTCTCTCGCGGGAACGTTCTCTTGATTTATCGACCTCTTTCTTCTCTACCTCTCTCTCTTTGCTCTTGGATGTTGGTGGGGTAGTGTGGTTTGTGTAGTGCTGTTGAACGAACGAGATGTTGCAAAATTACAGCTTCTCGTAACCAACCTGTAGGTAAACATCAATCTGCAAGCACTAAGCCCTTGTGCACACAGTGCCACTAGCACAGTTCACATGTACAATTACTGATAGTTACAATTACCCTAGTGAGACATGATAGGATCATCTTTAAAAAGCAAGCCAAAAAATACATAGTTAAGTAATCTGTGTAATAAATAAAGAGTTTCTTATCTAGTACAATCACAACATTATATATAATTTAAAAAAAAAAATTATATATCAGATACTCTGCTACTGCACCTCAGCATAAGAGCAAAGTCATAATGGGACTCTGTTCACACATTGCTTTATTCCTACATTTGGTATACATTCTGAAGTACAGCAGCTGCATACGCACAATACGTTTCTGCAAGATGTATTATACTAGCCCAAAGTACTAAAATACAAAAGGTATGGTCACTGATATTTACAAAAACTTTGCCCTATTGAATACATCTGTGTCAGAGACCTGGGAGAACATTGGCAAATTACTGCCCTGTAAAGACACACTAGATTATAGTCAGACATGTGAAGATAACCTTACGGCTACAGATTAGATGTATGTAGAAATATGCAGCCTAAGCATACTGAAAATGAGATGTGAACCAAGCTTTACCACCCACCTGACATGCATACCATGCAGAGATTCAAGGCTACAGACTGAGCACCCCTTGCATTTATCTAATAAATAGGCAAAATAGATTACTTAGCTAGTAGTGAGCAGTCCTTTGTGGCATGGTCTTGTACAGTAAACACATCAGAAGGTTCAGGTGTAACTAAACTTTTCTGCCAGCATTAGTGACATTATTAAATACAGCAATATACTTTATTAAATCTTGGCTAAGCTGAGATCCACTTTCAGTTGTTTATTCCTTTCGCTATTTCACGGCCAGCTGAAAAATGTACACTGCTTTTCACTAGGAGTATGGGTGGATGGGCTCCTGTAGAAGGCAAAGAAGCGGATGTATTTCTGAGGCATTTCAATACCTATAAAAGCAATCCTGGTGTCATATGAAAGATGAAACTCTATCTGCATTCTGGAAGAGTGAAGAAATCAGGTGATACTATCAAATATACTCAGCCTCTAAAAGGTAAGTATACTCAGTTAGCCTTTAAAAGGTATCGCCTGATTTCTTCACTCTTCCTCTACTTTCTATGGCTAACACGGTACAACATTAAACTACTACCTGCATTCTGTTTAGAGATATCGTTACTTGGAACTACAGTCAGGACTGACAGCTACAGCTACATATAACTATGCCAATCCCAAATGTGTGTTTGCAACTGGTGATAAATCTTGAAATATAGATTGAACTGCAACCTTGGTGTCATATGAAAGATGAGATTCTACTGGTATTCTTTCCAGAGATATCGTTAGTTGAAATTAGGATTGGAAGGAGCTACAGTACATATAAATATACTAATCCCAACTGTGTTTTCAACTGGTGATAAATCTGGAAATACTACAGGTAGAACAGCGATCTTGGTGTCATATGAAAGTGGATGATCTCATCTTTCATACGGCTGCCAAGAAATCTGGCAGTCTAAGTTTCCCTGCATTGTACATGAGCCTTCCCTTTCATACTCCTTCATATACTGCTTACTAGTGAAAAGCAGTGTAGAGGCTTCAGATGGCAATAGAGAAACAAAGTAAAGAATAAATAAGGAACAAGGTGTATTTCACAGAAAGTAGTCAACATTTGTTGATAAAGGTATATTACAAAAATGTCAAATGCTGGTAGAAAAAAAAGTTGTCCACAACTTTAGTTACACCTTACACTGTTCTTGTAACTTTACAAGGATATCTTTATATCCAGTAAGAACTTTATATTTATTGCAGATATTTCTCCTGCTGTTATAACCAGATTTACAATAATTTAAGCATCAGACAGAGATAATTCATAACACCACTTAGTATAATTCCCAAAGTAATTACAAATTGATGCTAATTATACAATTACTATGGCTAAAAACCAGCTCTATAAACCATAATCTATTAGAAGAAAGTATTTCCATACACATTAAACACTCTTCTGGCCATAAAAATCCAATATCCTTTCTCTTGACCATACGTCCAGCAAAAAAAAAAAAAAAAAAGTCTATTCCCTCCTGGGATGATCAACTCTCAGTGCATGGGTGGCAAAGGCAGAAGGTGGTAGGGGTCAAAATGGCAAAACCAATGCTCCAGGGAGCTGAAGGCCCACCTACAGTGCACCAACTGCTACATTTACATAAGACTTCAAAGTTGTTTTTCTCTTTTGAAGGGTCAGACATCAGCAGAGCGATGTCACCAGGAAGACAATGTCTGATTTGTAAGTTTCATCAAAAATGCAGGTACGCTTTAATATGGGTCAGGGGCCAATATCTAGCTTGTTAAAAACCTAAATTTGTCTAGAGTCCTTAACTAACAGAACAGTTACATTCTATTAATAAAACCTAAAATTATCAGTTTATATTTATTTCTAGTCAATATAGATGTACTGAAAATTCTGCTTACATATCTTTTTATCATTACAAGATCACCTGTCACCGCACCCCAGAATTGTACAGTCTACAGATTAGCCCTGGGCAATGTATCCCTGGACTTTGTGAATAGGACTACAGCAGCAGTCAGTCACGTGACCACTAAAATTCTGTTCTAAACAGGGTTACATGTCATTCACGGGCTAACTACATAGACATAATCATGAAATACTACAAGTCAACCTCAAACATTAATTTTCCTTATGGATTTTGGAGCATATTCTATTTACCTGGTTGTTACCTGGACAATGTTAACTGAACATCAGTGGTTACATAATGTACGTACGGTGGGGTCACATGACCAGTATCACACAAGCCATGAAATGCACTACAATGGACTAATCCAGCAATTGCCAAACTTGCAGTGCACTGCTACCACATCATTTTAAACCTCACCTGTTACCTGCAGACCCCATTGACTATAATGGGGGATCACCGTTTTCATACTGAAAGCGGCGGAAAGAAAAGTCCTCCAGATTTTTCTCTCTGCTGATGTGAACTTATCCTGACTTGTAAAATTAGAAAGCCTCACCAAAAAACATAAAATTGTAGACTTTTTATATGGTTTTAACTGCACTGTGTGAATGCACTCTTAAAGCTGCACAATCCTATACTTCCAAGCCAGCACATATCAAAATCTTTTACCATCACCCACAGTAAATCCACCATCACCTTTCTCCCTTAGTGTCCCCAGAGTGTAATGCTCCCCAGTGTACCCCACACACAGTGGTTCTGCCATATAAAGTAATACTTTTCAATCCCTGTTTACACTGAGCTCTCGTCTCCTTGTCTCTAGATTGATGCACCAATCTGCAGACATTACTAGTTGCATCCACAGGAACCTTTGGCTTCCAGCGCCATCATCCAGGCTGATAACAGAACTAAGAGGCCTGTCTCCCACTGAATTGTTGCAGCACTGCTGGGCGCTGCAGCATCCCAGCTGGGAATCACTGGACTAATCTGTGGCCAATACCATTTTATTTTCAAGACAGAGACAACTGCCCTGGTATAAGAAGGGTATGTCAGCAGAACTTGAAATATATATTACAATACTGGCACTGAATCACAGAATAGGACATCGTACAGACCACTGATTTAAAACAGTTTAATATTTCTGAAATTGTACGAAGGATAAGCGGGCACCACTGTTATTATGCAGCCCACAAAATAGACAATTTCTTTGTGAATAAGTGACAAAAAGACTTTAAAGGCCAAAATGCCTCCCAAACTAATAACAGTAGCCACAAACCGATCAAGTATTGCAGAGATGAGACTTTTATGGACATGAAAAAGTCTGCATGTCCATTGGGGCGGACCATTTTGCCAAATTTTGCCTACAAGTACTGTGACTCACCACACTTTAGCCGTGATTGCCATTTTCGGCCCCTGCCTACATGACAGTTATGTATAGGCAAACCAGGCCCACCCGAAGCACTTGGTTCTGCACATCCGCATCCAAACATAAAGCATTGCCTCATTGGTTTGTGGCCACAAAGTTATGTTTGCACTCTATTATTGCTTTGAAATTCTTATCTGACCTGAAAGACTCCCTGCAAAATTCTGTCACAGAAGAAAAACCAATACCAGACACAGCCCAGGGAGCTATAGGATACTGTTTGGTGCCTGTACACATTAGTAGCTATGCTCTGCAGGCAAGAACCAGGTGGAAAAAAAGCTGTACAGGTGAATTATACTCAAACTAGGTTTACACTACTGTTATTTAATGTCCGTTGCTCTCATCTGTCATAGGATGAGAGAAATGGACATTAAATGATAGAAGAAGAAAGAGCCCTGTCGGTTGTGCGTTTGCCTTCACTCCAAAAAGTTAAAAAAAAAAAAAAAAAAACACGTGATGGAAGCTTTCTTCTGTCCTGTTTTTTTACTTTTCTGATGGATAACAGCAATGGATATTAGCGATAATAGTGTATATTTATTTAAACTGGCTACACCCATAAAAACCATACTGTGCAAATATAACCCAATGCACTTATTTTCTAATCCTGGACAATCTCTTCAATACAAAAGCTAACAACGGACACATTGATCCTACAGTGAATGTGACTGGCCAATGACCTGACTGAACACTACCACTACTACTACTACTACCACTACCACTACCACTACTACTACTAATGCCCTGCCCTCCTGAACTGGCACGGAATAGGACTGTATGAAGATGGCATTCTAGGGAAACGGCAACAAGAGTGCTTTCACACCCCAAAGCAATGCAAGGTAAAGTACAAGTCCATTCTTTAAATTTCCCATTCATATGAATGGACCCCTGACTTTCTACTTGCTCAAAAAATTAAAACTATGAGCGCCTCAAAACCACATCACCACAAGTGACGCACCACTGCCTCATGATTACATGATGGAAACATTTATTTATTAATGTTTCCAGGAGGAATAACAGGGGAATGGTACAGTGCAGCATTTTAACAAAACCGCACCACGCTACTGATATCTCCTCGGAAATACAAAATGTGCTTACATACCATACTGAGCCAAATGTATAAAAGCACTGTGTTCTTTAAAAGGGAGACTGTTAGCAAGAAAATTAGTATCAGACTAACGTCACTACCCTGTAGAGCGGCTTCTACATTTTCCAAATATGCCTCTTATTCTGCATTGCAGCTCCATTTTCATGAAAATCTGTGTTTTATTCTTTAGCAAATTAGCTTTAGGGGTGTGTCCTCTTCTGCCAGGGCTTCATTCTCTGCTCTAGATAATCGTCCCTAACTGCCACCCAACTCTACCCCCCATTGCTTGAGTGACATCTCCAGATATCCACCCCTAACTGCAGACAAAGTGGGAGAAGAGTCCTGGCAGGAGAAGGAACACCCTAAAGCCCTCTTCAGCTAATCTGCATAAGAATAAAGCTCTGATTTTCATGAAAATGGAGCTGCAATGTAGAAGACAGACATCTTTGGAAAGTGTAGAAGCCGCCCTACAAGGTACTGTCATTAGTTTCAAACCGATTTTCTGTGACAGACTCCTTTGGCTGGTATATGTTGGAATACCTTTCTACAAATGTGTAGTTTATGAAGCCATTTAATAACAGTGCATTTCCATAAAGCAGAGTCAACAAGTATATACAACTGTACATGTATACAGTAACATATGGCAGCATTCTTCAAAACTATGCCAAACATGGGGTGATCCGAGCCTTATATTTATCTAGGGCTGCACTAGCTGCAAGCTGGAGCCATAGCAGGGTAGAGTTAAACTGAAATTTAGGAGAAGCTGCGAGTACAATACTTGGGACACAATCTTGATTTTTAGATTTCTCTTTCTCTGTGCTCAGCTATAAACCCATAATTATGGGTCAACCACAATATCACGCAGGCAGCTAGAGACAGTACCATCCCCTAAATAATATAAGGGACCTATAAATAGTTAGGAAGGTAGAACAGTCATCTTTATTAGAACTATGTGACAGCTATATCTTGTCTACTTATCTAGTAGCTGTGGTACAAGGCTGTGCTCCGCTTTGTGATAAGCCTGTGTGGTACAAACCATGCAATATCATCTAGATCAGGGGTAGGCAACCTTCGGCACTCCAGCTGTTGTAAAACTACAACTCCCAGCATACATACTTGCTCTGCTGGTCTTGGGACTCCCATGGAAGAGAGTGGAGCATGTTGGGAGTTGTAGTTTCACAGCAGCTGGAGTGCCGAACGTTGCTGACCCCTGATCTAGATTGTGACCATTGGAGAGATATAAAGACATGTAATTCCCAGCAGGTCAGAATGAGATAACATGACCAGATGGAAGAGAATGATCCCATGAATGTTTGCATAGAAAGGAATAAATAAGGTAATACAGTGCTGGCCAAAAGTATTGGCACCCCTGCAATTCTGTCAGATAATACTCAATTTCTTCCAGAAAATGATTGCAATCACAAATGCTTTGGTAATAATATCTTCATTTAATTTGTCTTCAATGGAAAACCACAAAAAGAATTGTCAAAAAGCCAAATTGGATATAATTCCACACCAAACATAAAAAAGGGGGTGGACAAAAGTATTGGCACCCTTTGAAAAATCATGTGATGCTTCTCTAATTTGTGTAATTAACAGCACCTGTTACTTACCTGTGGCACATAACAGGTGGTGACAATAACTAAATCACACTTGCAGCCAGTTGAAATGGATTAAAGTTGACTCAACCTCTGTCCTGTTGCCTTGTGTGTACCACATTGAGCATGGAGAAAAGAAAGAAGACCAAAGAACTGTCTGAGCACTTGAGAAGCAAAATTGTGAGGAAGCATGAGCAATCTCAAGGCTACAAGTCCATCTCCAAAGACCTGAATGTTCCTGTGTCTACCGTGCGCAGTGTCATCAAGAAGTTTAAAGCCCATGGCACTGTGGCTAACCTCCCTAGATGTGGACGGAAAAGAAAAATTGACGAGAGATTTCAACGAAAGATTGTGCGGATGGTGGCTAAAGAACCTCGACTAACATCCAAACAAGTTCTAGCTGCCCTGCAGTCCGAGGGTACAACAGTGTCAACCCGTACTATCCGTCGACGTCTGAATGAAAAGGGACTCTATGGTAAGATACCCAGGGAGACCCCACTTCTGACCCAGAGACATAAAAAAGCCAGGCTGGAGTTTGCCAAAACTTACCTGAGAAAGCCAAAAACTTTTTGGAAGAATGTTCTCTGGTCAGATGAGACAAAAGTAGAGCTTTTTGGGAAAAGGCATCAACATAGAGTTTACAGGAAAAAAAAGAGGCCTTCAAAGAAAAGAACACGGTCCCTACAGTCAAACATGGCGGAGGTTCCCTGATGTTTTGGGGTTGCTTTGCTGCCTCTGGCACTGGACTGCTTGACTGTGTGCATGGCATTATGAAGTCTGAAGACTACCAACAAATTTTGCAGCATAATGTAGGGCCCAGTGTGAGAAAGCTGGGTCTCCTTCAGAGGTCATGGGTCTTCCAGCAGGACAATGACCCAAAACACACTTCAAAAAGCACTAGAAAATGGTTTGAGAGAAAGCACTGGAGACTTCTAAAGTGGCCAGCAATGAGTCCAGACCTGAATCCCATAGAACACCTGTGGAGAGATCTCAAAATGGCAGTTTGGAGAAGGCACCCTTCAAATCTCAGGGACCTGGAGAAATTTGCCAAAGAAGAATAGTCTAAAATTCTAGCAGAGCTTTGTAAGAAACTCATTGATGGTTACCGGAAGCGGTTGTTCGCAGTTATTTTGTCTAAAGGTTGTGCTACCAAGTATTAGGCTGAGGGTGCCAATACTTTTGTCCGGCCCATTTTTGGAGTTTTGTGTAAAATGATCAATGATTTGACTTTTTTTTTCATTCTCTTTTGTGTTTTTTCATTGCAAGCAAAATAAATGAAGATATTATTACCAAAGCATTTGTGATTGCAATCATTTTCTGGAAGAAATTGAGTATTATCTGACAGAATTGCAGGGGTGCCAATACTTTTGGCCAGCACTGTATATATTGGGTATAACAAAAGATAAATTACCAGACTGTTAGTAGTATGAGTATTTAAAGGGATTTATCACCAATTAAATGTATCCCATATCCACAGGTTCAGTATCTTATTGGTGGGGATGCAACCAAAGGGACCCCTCACCAATCACAAGCCCGGGTGTCCATGATCCTTCTTTTGAATGCTTAGTTACCTTCTGTAGTCCCACAGAACTGAATGGCATGTCCACATAATGCTCCATTCAGTTCTATGGGGCTGCCGGATATAGCTGAGCCAGGAATAGCTTTTCTTTAGCAGTCTCACAGAGATGTGGTCACATGCACAACATTCAAGCAAATGGACTTGGTGAAAGATTCCCAATTCCCGAAGTGGTGACTTGGATTAGCACACATGTCAAGGCCAGCTTGCAGGTATTCTATGATGTCTATTTTTAGGTTAAGAAAACCAATTAATTAGATATATAAATGTAAGGAGAGACAAATACTTGTGTGGCATACTCTCCTAGGGGCAGTCCCTTGGCTATAGACTCCTGCAGCTTGTAGGCTTGTCTGCCATGTAATGTACTGCAGGGACTGCACTGACATTTGGGGGCAGTGCGAAGATACAGGGAGCGGGGAGAATAAACTAGAACAAAATAGTGATTTCCTGACATCATATTCTGAGCTCACAAGGCAGTCCTTCTGTATGGAGTGCGGGTGATTATTTTGGTACTTAAAAGGGAGTCTACCCCCCCCCCCCCCAATCCCCAAGCATATTCAACTACTTCTATCACATTACGCTGGTAAACATCACACCTCTGTTATTTATGTCAATTCTGTAAATTTGGAGAAAACAACTTTGCAGTCTTATGGAAATAAGGCAGTTGGTGCATTGGGGTCAGGCCCTCACCGTTCCGTTGCACTGCTCTTGCTGTTCAGACCTCTACAACATCCCGTGCAGTGAGAGTTAATGCTCCCACTGTTATGACACCACCCATCCTACTTGAGCAGCATAAGCAGTGCTTGCAGGCCTGAAGGCCCGCCCCCAGTGCACCAAGAGACTAATTTGCATATCATTTCAAAATGCTTTTTTTTTCTCTCCAAATCTACAAAAGTGACATAAATGACAAAAGGTAGAGGGTGTTCACACTACCGTTATTACTGTCCATTGTTAACATTTTCTGATGGATTCTGATTCATCAAAAATCCGTGAAAGAAAAAAAAAAAAAAAAAAAAGGAGGGAAAATTTTATATATATATATATATATATATACATACACATATACACACACACACATATATATATATATATATATATATATATATATATATATATATATATATATATATGATATGAGAGAGAGATAGATATACCGGTATATATATATATATATATATATATATATATATATATATATATATACTCACACATTGATTTCAATGGAATTTGTTCTGTCATCCGTTATTTTGGTGGCGGTAATAACGCAGGGTACAGGACTTTTCTGATGAAAATAACAGACTTATTATGGATGTGAAGTGTGTTTTTTGGGACTCTTTTTAAACAGATCTATTTAATGAATCCATTTAAAAAAACAAAACAAAACAAACAAAACCACACATTAAAAATCTGTTAGGGTGGCCAGCGGATGCTATCATAACAGACTTCCAATGGTAGCGTGAACCTAGCCGTATGTCACTAATGTGCTCTGTAAGATGGTGGGGGTAGCTGAATATACTTGGGGGAGGTGGTAAACTGTCTTTAAAGTTTTAAGCTTAATTAAAAGAAAAAAAGAAATTGAAGTCTTATATTCTTGCTGACAATGTCAGATATTCCATACACGTCTGACACACCGCCAACAGCCTTGGCAAAGGCTACGTGGTGACAACTATAAAATATTGGGATGCAATGGTGACACTACATGTCCTTGTAGCCATGAAATGATATACTATAGCTAAATATCCTAACAGTCACCACTTAGCACAGCTCTCAGTCACATAACGCTATTGCATTTAGATTTGCAATATTTGCAAGAACAAACGTGAAGACAAAAGACCTGAATCAGTATATACAGCAGCTTCACAATTCCCAAAGTGCCAAAAATTTACAACTGAAATAGCAGGGAACTGGAGATGGCAACCATACAATCACAGCTGGTCATCTTAGCTCCAATATCGTATCCAGTACTTGGCGATTGTGCGACCGCTATACCGACTGATGTTTTAGCATTTCACTCCCCTAGTAAAAGCTGGTTATTCACTTGGGGCTGACACTGTGATGCTCTAGTTGTAGGATTTTCTACATTTAGGGTTACAAGCCTGCCCATGTTAATTGGCAGTTCTCAGGCGATTTCATTGTGTTACGTACACCACTTACTGTGGGTATTGAATTATAGTTCGCCTCATAAGGTGATGACTGGCTTTCAACATGGTTAGGAGATCCATTTCTCCTTCCTATGGAAGGTGAAAGCAACTATTCCCCTGATTGCCAATGTAGAAATTTCTTATTTTAACCTTTGCTTTGTCAGTAAGATTTCAGTTTTATCTTGACTCATGAGGGGATATGAGACATTGCTTATTGTATATGCAAACTGCAAATACCCCAGACAAGCACAATCTTGAACATGGCCTTCTGCTCCATGGCACTTCACTGTGAGGTAACAAGTACTGTGCCCACTACACCATCACAGTCTCCAACATCTATTGCTGAACAGGGCACTCGATACCAAGCTCCAGCACATTAGTTGGGCTTACTCCATTGTTTCTGTTTACAACAAGTTACTATACAGAAGTGAAGAAAAACTTGAATCAGTCGCACTGACACCGAGGGGCCTAACTAAACATGGTCTTCAATATGAAGGACATTCTTTTTACTGCAGTATCATTAGAAACACTGGAGGTTTTATCTAATTTTTTTTTTTTTTTTTTTTTTTTGATGAATAGTGAACACCCTAAAGACCAATTTGCTTTCTAATTTTTTTTTTTGGTGGGAAGAATAGGTCTAGGCACATTGGGGCCATGTTATCATGGCTTGTGGACGAGGAAACTACAAGTCTTGAAAAGAGTTGCAATTGTTTATGGATGCCAGAATTTTTGTGCTATGAACACCAGCCCAGCCAATTTTTTTATGTAAATAATGCCAGAAATGTACGCCAGCAAGAAGCTGGCAAAGATTTCTGTTTATAGTTAGTAGGTAACGCCTTATACCTAATTTTGGGAAATCAAATGGTATGACGAAGGTTCATACAGAACTGAAACGTTACAAGTTTTTGTCTGGATTTTGGTTTAGGAACATGGACCCCGAAGGATGCGTCTAATCTATGATGAGTTGTGTACCTAGTCATAAATTAGGCCGCAAACTCTGGCGTGGCAGGGATCTTCAAGACCAGCATGGAAAATGCCAGTCTGGATAAATCAGCCCCATTGTTACAATGCAGCAATTGCTGGCAGTTTTAACACAGTTACATATTTTATGCAATTATTAATATTGTATCAGTAATGAGTTACATAGTTTGATATATATTTACTATCATAGGAATTGTGGCACTACATTTTCAATGAATTTTTACTGCTTCTGACAAGCCATGGCGGTCAGCCATTTATAAAGGATTTAAGAGTCGAAGTCAAGACTAAGGAAAAAAAAAAAAAAAAAATAGGAGTTGGAGTAAGTGAGTTGGCTTATCAACTCCGCAAACCCACCCTGTACAATCCATATTGATGAAGAAACCCCATTCTTAAATGCCACAGCTACATAAAGGTGGTACATTAACACAAACACTTGTAAATGTATTCACCTGCAGCTATTCCAAAAAAACAGTAAGAGCAGAATATGAAACAGTCAGGGGAAAAAAAAATATATAGTTTTTTATAATCTGGTATTAAGCATAAGAAAACTGTATGGAGGCGTCTCTCTGTTGGGAGATGGACAAACCCATTGTTCCTTAGATGACATAAGTAAAAGCTCGTGAATGTTAAGTATTTTTAGTCAAGGTAAGTAGGATCATAGAGATCTGTTTAGTCACAATGAAGATTCATAAAATAAAGACATTTCTTTCTGCTATATGTCACAAAATGAACAGAAAATCACTCAGTTTAACGCAAAACCAGGGTTTTACACATATACAGTATAGCAAATATATGTACAGTAAAGCAATCCCCATAATTTTCAGGCCCAAAAACTGTAGATGAAATCTACCAATCTGTGTCAATGAGTGTTGTTGTAGAAATCAATTCCCTGACCCATATTAGGATAGTGAGGATAGTGTTTGGATAAAATGGATATGCCTTGCCTAAGTTAGTTGGGTAGGTAGAGTGGTCTATAGCACAGACTACATCAGCTTACAAGGAATGGAGAAAACATGGAAGTACATAGGCGTATCAGAATGGTCGCTCCACTTATGAAGTGTGCTCACTCTCCTACCCTATGTTAAAAACTAACAGTAGAAGACACATCAAAGAAGTCAAAGTCAGCTGACCAAAGTAACCGCCAGACCTTGAAGCTTCACCTGTAAAGCACGTGCTCATGAGGATTTGGCGTTTCATGATACATACATACATACATTTCATCCATGGGCTATCAGTTTACATGCATCCATGTATATGGATAGCACATGGGAACCAGTCACAGACATCTGTAGCTTTCACAAATCAGTGTCAGGCCTGCAGAAATGTTCCGCAAAAATATGGAGCATAGCCCATTCCTGTTTGCAGATCGGACTTAACCATACAAGTGGATTGTGGATCCATGATTGTGGATGATGTACTGATACAATGCAGACAAGTCAGTAAAAACCACTATAGTTTTGTGCATATAGCCAAAATGTGTATTTTTTCGTTTTAGTGTTTCTACATTATACCATTACATCAAGGACCTTCTTTCACATTCGCTTAATGTTCTGCCACGTAAATCAATGGCACATTGACACTACACTGAACTATATCATTATATATCACAAACTCTGACAACTCCCATTAAGCATTTTTTAATACAGTGCCTTGCGAAAGTATTTGGCCCCCTTGAACTTTTCAACCTTTTTGCCACATTTCAGGCTTCAAACATAAGGATATAAAATTTAAATTTTTTTGGTGAAAAATCAACAAGTGGGACACAATTGTGAAGTGGAACGAAATTTATTGGTTATTTTAAACTTTTGTAAAAAATAAAAAAAAAAAAAACTGAAAAGTGGGGCGTGCAATATTATTCGGCCCCTTTACTTTCAGTGCAGCAAACTCACTCCAGAAGTTCAGTGAGGATCTCTGAATGATCCAATGTTGTCCTAAATGACTGATGATGATAAATATAATCCACCTGTGTGTAATCAAGTCTCCGAATAAATGCACCTGCTCTGTGATAGTCTCAGGGTTCTGTTTAAAGCGCAGAGAGCATCATGAAGACCAAGGAACACACCAAGCAGGTCCGTGATACTGTTGTGGAGAAGTTTAAAGCTGGATTTGGATACAAAAAGATTTCCCAAACTTTAAACATCCCAAGGAGCACTGTGCAAGCGATCATATTGAAATGGAAGGAGTATCAGACCACTGCAAATCTACCAAGACCCGGCCGTCCCTCTAAACTTTCATCTCAAACAAGGAGAAGACTGATCAGAGATGCAGCCAAGAGGCCCATGATCACTCTGGATGAACTGCAGAGATCTACAGCTGAGATGGGAGAGTCTGTCCATAGGACAACAATCAGTCGTACACTGCACAAATCTGGCCTTTATGGAAGATTGGCAAGAAGAAAGCCATTTCTCAAAGATATCCATAAAAAGTCTCGTTTAAAGTTTGCCACAAACCACCTGGGAGACACACCAAACACGTGGAAGAAGGTGCTCTGGTCAGATGAAACCAAAATCGAACTTTTTGGCCACAATGCAAAACAATATGTTTGACGTAAAAGCAACACAGCTCATCACCCTGAACACACCATCCCCACTGTCAAACATGGTGGTGGCAGCATCATGGTTTGGGCCTGCTTTTCTTCAGCAGGGACAGGGAAGATGGTTAAAATTGTTGGGAAGATGGATGGAGCCAAATACAGGACCATTCTGGAAGAAAACCTGTTGGAGTCTGCAAAAGACCTGAGACTGGGACGGAGATTTATCTTCCAACAAGACAGTGATCTCAAACATAAAGCAAAATCTACAATGGAATAGTTCACAAATAAACATATCCAGGTGTTAGAATGGCCAAGTCAAAGTCCAGACCTGAATCCAATCGAGAATCTGTGGAAAGAGCTGAAAACTGCTGTTCACAAACGCTCTCCATCCAACCTCACTGAGCTCCAGCTGTTTTCCAAGGAAGAATGGGCAAGAATTTCAGTCTCTCGATGTGCAAAACTGAGAGAGACATACCCCAAGCGACTTGCAGCTGGAATCGCAGCAAAAGGTGGCGCTACAAAGTATTAACTTAAGGGGGCTGATTAATTTGGCACGCCCCACGTTTCAGTTTTTTATTTTTTACAAAAGTTTAAAATATCCAATAAATTTCGTTCCACTTCACGATTGTGTCCCACTTGTTGTTGACTCTTCACCAAAAAATTTTAATTTTATATCCTTATGTTTGAAGGCTGAAATGTAGCAAAAGGTTGAAAAGTTCAAGGGGGCCGAATACTTTCACAAGGCACTGTATTTATCACATTTATAGCCGATATACAAAGAGTAAGTTACACAAAATCCAAATGACAACTAAGAAAACGGTATAATTGACAAGAATGATGAAAAGAAGTCAAACCTTTGTTGAAGAGTCCTTAAATTCATTGAGGTTGTCCTGTAGAAAATGAATGGAGATGACACGTGAGCTGGATAGTTGTCAGTAAGGAGACCCATGGTTGTGACCTTGAGAAAATACAGCTACTCCTTTGAGGGAGGGGGGGGGGAATAAATCTTTTGATGCTGTTAACACTGAACAAAGAAAATCAACATGAAAACTGCTACATGTTAAACTCATATTCATTAGCTAAGCAAAGATAGAAATAAAAGGGTGTTGAAGTTTCACCAAAAAAAAGGTAAAAAAAAAAAATTAGAAAATAAAAAAAGCATATTTAAATGTTAAGAGCTAAGCAAAAGGTTTATATTTTAGCTCTATAAAGATAAATACGTAGGGGGGAAAAAAAGAGTAATGGGGCAAAAGTGAAATGAAATGTACAATGTGACATTAATATTGTGCAGAACAGTCCTTTTAATCAGAATATATTCTGTCAAGTCACATTACCTTACCAAAACATGGGAAAAGAAAAAAAAAAAAAAAAAAAAAAAAAAAGATGATGAAAATCCATTGACAGTTGCAAGGCACATCTCGGTAATCCAAGTGCTTCATGGGCAGAAGTAAGGGACTTACAGTTTTGATGGTCATCACAGAAATGTGGAGGAAAAGGTAGTATTGAAACAGGAGTATCAAAAGAAAAATTAAGAGGTGCAAGGGTATAGCAAATCACTAGTCTTCATCATAGGCTATGCCCGTGGCAGCTGCCGCTTGAAGGTCAAAATGGGTTTTCTCTTGGTTTTGCGAGACGATTAACCAGCTGCCACAACTGCCTTCAATGGAAATGCAGCGACCAACATGTAATGGGAATTAGGCAAACTTTCCAGGACACATCTAACCGAAGCTGCATTCTCATATTACACAACTACTGCAGGTTCGATCACCAGACTTTACAGTGAAACCTTTCACGGCTCCTTCTTAGAAGGCACATTTCGGCAAAATGAAGCTTGCATCGCCTGAGGAATTCAGGAGGCATCTTATCATTTCCACTGCATCCAGGAAATCTTCAGTAGAAAACTTTCCCACAAAAATCGAAGCCAGCGTAGAATGGAAAAAAATAAAAAATAAAAATAATAAAAAAAAAAAATAAAAAATTTCGACTCATCTTGAAGGTGGTTTGCTTGTAGCCACTTCGCTCTTTTAAATACCGGACTGCTTAACAATCTTCAGGCACTTCAGCACAAGCTTTCTTCACACTATTTACAAAAATATCACTGCTAGGTCCTTGAAGATTTAGCTTTTTATTTGCCATTTTAGAAAAATACTTTTCTAGAAAAATAGTCCACACAGGGCAATATTTTTTTTTTTATCGCAATTTCAAAATACAAAATATCAACACAAAAATAAGGGAAACAAAAAACCTCCAGCGATTTCCAGTGGAAAATTGGCACCCAACTTGAAGGAAGACGGACTCTTGTATTCCACACAGGTGAGCCTAATATGGATACAGGCTTCCTCATGCTATACTAACCTTTACTGCTGAGGAATGTGATGGGGAAGAATGCGTATCAATTTTACGTCGTTTTTGTTCTGAAAAGCAAAAAAGAAAGTGTTTTAATAAAGGATAATAATCTGCCAACAAAATTGCAAAAGCTACTCACAGATTCCTAATACCTATAATATATTTACAGACATCTTCCATATATAAAAAAGAAGGCACTATAGTAAGAAATGTCACTATATACACGATACTTTACATACAGAAGAGATCCATAAAAACTGTGGGATTGTGCAATAATGGTGTTGAGATCAGTCTGTGAAATCCGACTGACGCTGGGTTCAAACCTGCGCTTGGGTTTCTGTTCTTCGGGTCCGCTTAGGGACCTGAAAAACGGAAACCCAATCCGCTTAAAAAGCGGTTGCCTGTGGACCCCATAGACTATAATGGGGTCCGCCCGGTTTCCTTCCTCCTTGCAGGACTCTCCACATTATTCAAGCAGAATGGGGGATGGAATCGCCGAACAGACACCAAGCACTGATGTAAATCCAGCCTTACAATGTTACAAACTAGGGCTGGGCGATTATGACCTAAATCAAAATTACAATTAGTTGAACGATTATTTGAGGACACTCCCCTTTTAAAATGCCAAACCGCCTATTTATAGGCCACTGAATTTTGGTTTTAGTTATTCACATATACGCAATCCTGGTTGGATAGCATACAGTTGGTGATATATCCTTTAACCAATGGAATTGTGAGTCAGGAAGACACAGAAGCAAAATAATTGAAATAATAGTTGTCAGCAAGCATACAATGATAAATTGGGCTGAATTTTGATTATTTTGCGAGTAATTGCCCAGACATATTACAAACTGTAAAACTCGGTTCACTTAAAAGGGAGTTTATGGAAATGTAAAATTTATGACTGTCATAACAGTGGGGAGTCCAACTCCTGCACAAAACGGCTAATTTAAGGGGCACTCCAGAAGAAGCGCAGCCTCGTACATTGTGTACTGGCAGTGAACAATTAATGCAGCTACCTTCCATTCCCTTGCCAGGACTCAGACCCCCACCAATCTGATACTGAAAAATATGTGAAAACCTAACAAGTATTCTCTAAATACAGTAACAAATCAGGTAAAGCAACATATCCAACTACTGGATGAGAAAATGTTGTATTAGCTGATATTATGTCACTTGGAAACCAAGACGGGCATGGGCAGGACTTACCCAAGCGCCTTGAACTGTTTGATGCATTTGCTACTGTAATTCTACAAGACAGAAGTCTGTATGCAGCTTCAACCTTACATGTAAAATTCTGAAGATCTGCATTATGTACATATATTTTTATAACCTATGTACAGTACTTTGTGTAATTGTATCTGTTTCTGTACAAAAACAAATAAAACATACCCCTTTCAGGATCAGAGGGTTCAGATCTGGGAACAGGGGACTTCAAGGACCCAGCAACAGCGGTTTTATCTCCTCCTTTGGAACTTTCTTTCAATTTAGATTCCTTTAAAAGATCTCTCTCCCGTGAGGGCTCCTTTTCTCTCTCCTTCTCTGCAGCCAGTTTGGATTCAGTGCTTGTCGTAGCAGCCTTAGATTTTTCTTCCTTCAGAGATTTTTCTTCCTTCTTCATTTTTTCCTTCTCTTTCTCAGATTTTGGCGTTTTCTCCTTGACATCTCGCAGTTTTTCATCTTTATTTGCCCGGTCTTCCTTTACTTTATCTTTTCCATCCTTGCCTAGTGCCTTGGTCTCTTGTGGAGCAGCTGGAGTCTTGTCCTTTTTATCTTTCTCCTTTTCCTTCCCCACCTTATCTTTGTCTTCCTTTTCTTTAATAACTTTGCTGTAGACAAGAGCAGAAGTAAACATTAGCTTACCAAAATATATGTGCTTGTAAACCACTTATTTCCACACTGTATTCACTATAAAATTTTAAAACACAAACCAGAAATAAAAGGAAAACTTTACTCAATTTCAGTTATATATTAGTAAAACTTTTTTTAAATACAGTTTTAATATAAGTCAAAAGAATGCAATAGAGGAAAGCATACACACCTATTTGAGGAGCTACTTCCATTATTTGCAGTGACTTTGGGTGTTGCATTTGCAGCTTTGGTAACGACTTTCAATGCATTTTGAGATTTCTCCTTTAATTTTTCTTTAGAAGGAAAGAAAAAAAAACAAAATTACCATAATGATCCATAAGTGCTACAATAAGGTGATTTATGTGTCCACTGACATGCCAAAAAATAATGTGCAAATTGTATGGAGAAGACTTCTACAGTTCTAGCTATTTTTCGGTAAGTTCTTTTCCCATGCTTCTCATTGTCGGAGTTAGGCCAATACTAAATTCATTAAGCAACTGCCTCACTACTTTAATGTAGCTGTAGTAAAAACACATCAGTACTGACCAATATCTTCAGTGCTGGTTTCTTCAGGTTTAGCTGCATTCACCATGACAGATGCAGACTGACTGGCAGCTCCTGGTCCATTCTGTACTGTTGGTGGAATGATGTTCCTAGCAGGGGGATCTTTATGATGAAATTCATTTTCAGGTACCATGAAAGATTTCCTGCTTTTCAACTGTCCAGAGTAGCTGCAATTCGCACAACAAGTTAAACACACCAAGACAATTACCAGTTAAAAAAAGTAGTCAACCTGTGAAGCACTGGTGCATTTCAGTACATGAACTTATCACTGTGTACAATAATATTAAAAGCATTAGTCTCACCATAACAACCTATGACCTATCCACAGGATAGCTGTTAAATGTCTGTTTGCTGGGTGTCTTACCACTGGGACTTCCCATAACAATCTGCTACCTTCATCAGGCTATAGAGATTGAATGGACTATGCAAGAATGTGTGACTGTTCCTCTATTCAAAAGGGGAAAACGCTATTCTCAAGACTGGTGCTGGTCCCAGGCATGGGCTCCTCAGCGATTAGACACTCACCTTCCCTGTGTATAGATAGGACCTGTAGGTTGTTACAGTGGGACAACCTCTTTAACACCTTGACATACTAGGTCACAATAGGCCCTAAATTTGTAAACAGGACAATCTATAAACAGGTATTTACTCTGCGGTCTCCCATATCAAAACCATTGCTATAGTTTGAGGGGTTATCTAGGAAGTTAGAATTGACTTAATTGCTTCAGGGATTGGATGATGATGGTTCCGCCACATCACAACCCCTGGATCATGTGATCAGAACCACTCCCTCCCCGATCCCACCAAATTACCTGTGCTATGGGGGGCTGACATTACTATAGTTAACCAGCTCCCATAGCACAGGAAATTACCTGTGAGAACGGGGAAGGGACCCATCATCATCCGAACCCAGGACCAGGTAAGTCAATTTCAACTCCCTAGACAACCCCTATGCGGAAAATATTTTGGGGATTTACTATAAATACATAACTCTAATCACTAAAACTCTTTTTAAATGGACATTTTTCTTTATGTATTTTCACTGTAACTTTTCCAACTTTTCCTAGGAAGGGACAGTATCTAATGCCCAAGGCAATATTAAGTATTGACTTTACTGCATCTAACTCAGGAGACATTCCCTTAAGTGAGAAAATATCCTAATGGCTTATGTGTATTATGACCGCCTTTCATTAGTATTTTACCCCATGGCCAATGCATAAAGATCAGGTCTTTTTTTCTTTCTCCTCTTGACAGATTTTGTGCACTCTTCGTTCCAGGGCTTGTCCCAAGTTCAACACTTTGGGATACCAAGGCAAGATTTTGGTCAACACAATAAGAATATTCCTGATATGAGTATATTCTCCTGTCTCAAGACAATGGACTGATGCCTGCAAAACAACAAATAAAACCATCAAAAGTGTGCATACTACACACATGAACAGACAGGGCTCTGTTCTATCCTCCACCCCCTCCTAATTCCGTATCTGTCACTCGCGTATGTTAAAACTTCATTACACTCACCAATTTGGGGAGAGAAAACATTTATAGAAACTCGCTCGTTCATGAAACATCATGTTAATGTGCTGGCGATCAGCTGATGGATGAGCAAACACTCATTATTGGTTCTATGCACCTTTTGTTTAAAAAAGAGGCTTGACAGTTGGCAGCACATCGCCCTATGTAAACAGGTTTGTGGTGCCAACAATGAAACTGTGCAGAGGAGCAACAATGGCAGAAGTAGTAGTGTGACATTCAGGCCAATACAAATGAGCGCCAATTGTCATATAGTCGATTAGCACTTGTCCACCCAAGCTTCAGGTAGTGTAAAATGGCCCTTTTATTGTTTGTTCTTGCCACAAATTTACAGCACCATGGAATAAATGGTGCTATATAAATATTATTTATATAATAATAATAAAAACAATAATAACAAGTGTTAAGGGCATAGATAACAGCAACAAAAAGGAAGGCACTTCTACAGTACAAATATGTAATGCCCACGATAGCCCACTTGCAGCTGGCAATAAAGACTTCAGAATACAGTAAGATTATAAACCATGAGCATTAGCAACCATGAGAAAAGGGGTTCCCCCGAGTACCCCATGATAATGAAGCGGTGGCATGTATACGTGGCCTTCACTCCATTCACATCTATGGGACTAAGAGACAACCACGTACAGCGCTCTGTCAGTCCCACAGAATAGCAGAATAGAGAAGTGGCCACATATATGCACCATCACTCCATTCACAAGATCCCTGGGGGACTCAGTAGTTGCATCCCCAGCAATAAGGCACTCAACCCCTATACACAGGCTATTAGAAGAGGAACCCATTTAACAGCCTACCCTGAGGCACATCTATGCATGTATGAAATAACAAAATATCCAACTATTATAGCAGGACAATTTTTACCTATGTTGACAAAGATATTATCCTTCTAGAGAAAAGGAAAAAAAAAAAAAGAGAGAGAGAGATATAGGAGGTATATATACACCTATCTATCTCTATCTCACTTTTGTTATCAGTACCTTAGTCAGCTTATAGTGCCATTTGTGAACGACGTGCCGGAAATTCTCATAATCTAACTGGTCAGCCTTGTTGCCTCCATCAAAATTGGATGCCCTTAGAATTGTGACAAAACCTGGATAACTTCCACAATCCTAAAAGAGATCAAGAACAGGGAGGGCGGGAAATAAATCCATTATGTAAAAGAACATTAACAGTGTTACACATTCCATTCACTATGTAGAGGATGTGTGCTGGTGTACGTCTGTGAGCTCTTTACCACATAGCAAACCAAAACAGAGACCTCATCGGCAAATACAAATACTGCATGAGATACAGGTCTCATTTACACAGGCCTAGTAAAGCTCATAACACAGCAACCTTAAACTTCTATGATACTCCCTCTCTCTCTGTTTGCTTCCAATTGGATATGGAAGCATACATACATTTCTTTTGTTCAGTCTGTATGAATTTGATATAGCATTGTAGCATGCCCTTTCTATTAGGCAGGGTTCATACTTCCGCTGATGTCCGTTATGATAGTGTCTGTTAAAAAAAAACAAAAAAAACAAAAAACAAAAATACACAGACACCTATGATAACCAGACAATAACAGACACTAACTGTCCTTTTTTAACTGATCCATTTCATGGATCAGTTAAAAAAAAAATGGACACATTAGTGTCCATTTTTTTGTGTTTTTTGTTTCTGCTTTGAGCATGTGCAGAAAAAAAATGGACAGTAATAACGGACAGTAATGAACACACTTCCGTTACCCATAGACTTTAATGTAAAAAAATAACGGACGCTTGACGTCGGTCATGAAACAGTTTTGTTTTGTTTTGTTTTTTAACGGACACAAAAGTCCTCCATGTAGGATTTTTTGTCCACGGAAAAAACAAACAAAAAAAAAAAAAAACAGATATGTGACGGATTGGGTGTAAACGGACACCAGATAAAATCCCATTGAAATTAATGGAAATTTTAACGGATTTCTGATGGTTCAACTAGTGTCAGTTGCTAAAATCTTGTAACGGACAATAGCAACGGATACCACTGACGATCACCAACGGTAGTGTGAACGCCCCCTTAGATAGTTTCTAGGGCAGCGCAGCCCTGTGTGAATTATGCAGGAAGAAGCAACAGCCTTGAGTAAAGTAGCAGTCCTGTGTAAGGAAAAGTGGTGGTCTTAGCTGCAACAGCCTTGTATAAAATATTTTACACAGGACTGCTGCAGTCAGGATCCAAGACCCTTTTTCCTTACACAGGACTGCTGCAGTCAGGATCCAAGACCCTTTTTCCTTACACAGGACTGCTGCAGTCAGGATCCAAGACCCTTTTTCCTTACACAGGACTGCTGCAGCCTGCACCTCTCGATTCTTCACACAACACTACTGCATCTCCTCCATTCCATATACATGTAAGGCATAAAAAAAAAAAGAGTACATTAGTCCTTAATAAGGTATGGAGAGGTGCAGTGCATCATAAGGATCCGCTTCATTTTGCCACACAAAAAGCACAGCATGGTGCACCACGGTGTTTCCAGTAAACATATGAACAGTGTTAGCCCAAGTTTACACTGCTGTAATACTGATGTATTGTACGCTATGTATTACAGACGTAAATCTCATTAGGTAACTTACTTTTAGGGGTTGAGAGTTCAATTATTGCACGGCACTCCAAGTAACTCATCTTTGATTTTTTTTTTTTTAAATTAAGAACGCAGTACAAAAAAGGTTGCCTTTGGATACCTCTGTAGTAATGTCACTACATGTTACAGCAATATCATCATAACAGAGCGGCAGGCACTAGGTGAGCCACTGTACAGCCTCCATGAACACGGAGGGGTGCAGTACTGCACAAGGAGGGAGAACAATCGCAAACAATAGCAGATGCTGGATTCCTTCAGGCGCCTGCACAGCACACAGTAAAGAAACACTTTGTAGTCCAAACTATATGACACTCTACAAAATTCACAAGTCTACATGGAAAACAACAAAGTGTGCAAAAACTGTTGAAAACCTGTTACTCAAGTCCCTTAAAGTGAAAAGGACACAAAATACATTTAGGTTTTCCATATTTCTGCGCAGATCAAAATAAAGCCTTGTTCCAGGCTCATGGAAGTATTCGGGATAGACTAAGAAAGCACAGAAAAAAAAAAAAAAAAAAAAAAAAACACATCTGTTTCCCTGATCTCTACTTTATCTCCAGTTCCAAGATGCTCCGGAAACCTATAAATACATGACACATTTCTGGAGGGTCTATGTGCATTTTATAAACATCATTTTTTTGGATTGGAGGCCCTTTAGATGGGTTGTCTTGAGATGTAAAGATAGAGTACTCATTCTACGAGGTAAAGTTATTCCTCACCAGAACACCTGGATGTAAAGTGAATGTTTCTGCTCAATGACAGCAAACAAAAGATAAAAACAGGTCTTAATCGAGTTGTTCTGAATCCATAGGCTAGGTGATAAATATCGGATTGTTGGATATCCTACCATTAGGACCCCCACCATTCAGGAAAACGGGGCCCTGTGTGCCCAGTCTGAATGGATCTGCTGTGAGCATGTGTGGCAGTCATTCCATTCAAAGTCTATGCGACTGATGTAGACAGTCAGCGTTGTACCCAGAAATTGCGATCAATCCTATAAAGGCTGAATGCATGGGCAGCATGCAACCAAAGCTCTGCACAAGCATATGACTAGCAGTGGCATATCTAGTGATCACATATTTATCCCCTATCCTGTAGTGACTGTGTGACAACCCCTTTAAGACAAGTTCTGTAGCTAATCTTAGCAGAAACGTTATTACAAAATGGAATGTTAGCATTTCATACGCTGACACTTTTATTTACACAAGACTGGACAATCCCTTTAATAACGGGATGGTCGCCCTATGATGACAGCCCCTGTCACTCCCATGTCTGTTATAAAAAGTGCTTTCATTGAACTAGCAAGTTCCCTGTAACTGTAATACTGAACCACTATCTATTGCAGCTCTGAATCCAGTACACAAAGATAGGGGGAATGAAAGTCAATGCTTCACTGACTATTGACATGAATGGCTGACATGCAGCAGGAAGTGACAGCAAGAAATTTGGCTGAGAAATGTGTTAGCAAGGAGAAGGCAAACTGTCAGAAGCAGCATGAATATTTAACTGCAGTGCCCGGGATTTAATCACTTGTCTCCAGCGGATGATGAAGCTCAACAGTTCACAATCCCGACATGAAGCATTCTCACAAGAAGATACGAGAGCAGAACCGCATATCTTCTACTGTCAAACCCAGCCTGACAGTACATTTCTTCTCCGGAACACTCTGATAACATCCAGCCAAAAATACAGCTACATGTTCCTGTAATTAATTTTAACAGAATCGAGTGGCTACAGAGTAATAAGTAATAAAGAGTTAAAATAATCTCTAATACTACTAATTCATATACTATAAGCAAATGCTGGCTAGCCGCCGCCTGTACCAATGTATTCAGGCTAGACTAGCTGTAGAAAGGACCACGGTGCAGTGCTCTACTGAGGAATCGTAGAAGGGACACTGGCACGTTATAAAGAATGAACAGATATAAGGAAAAGCACATATAGATGAGCTATAAAAGCACATAGGGAACCTTACATGACTCATTAAATGAATTAAGACACGTCTAGTCAGCAGCTTTTATATAACCAATGGCGGCCGCTCCTCTTAATCACTTACTGACGGCAGCTTAATATTCAGTTGACCTATTTTTCTATAAATATAACCCACAATGGTGTTTCTGGCACAAATTTAAAAATGCCGAGCATGCGGCAATGTCTAATATATTAATGCTGGGCGGACTCGGTGGACTTGGCCTGCTTAGCTTCTTCTCTAGTGCAGGTCACGTACACCAAAATCCACACATACTTTCTGTAATTATAATAAAAAAGAACAACATCTTTCAATATGCAAGCTGGGAAGTGCATGGGGGCAGGGCCAAGTAAGCGCTGTCAATCGACAGGACAACGGTTCTGTGTTGGGACTTCAGAAATAAGATTAGAAGGCATAACTGCAATGCATAAAATACTGTGAGCCCAGCATTCTGAACATCTATATGTTGACCACTTGATCACATGTGGAAATAGATCATCACATCTTACAACCCATAGACCAAATCTCATGGTCCAAAAAACCTAGATCCCCATTTTTACTAAAATGTAATTTTCATTATTATTTACTAAAATCACACTCCTATCCATGTATATTAATATACAGTTGTGCTCTGATCTCAAAGGGCAGTGGTATCACTACAATCCTTGTTATTCGTTCAATTAATTTTTTTTTGCCAACCTATGATTATTATTTCCCCCCCCCCCCCCCCATCAGTAAACACGATTTCCGGCCATATAGAAGGAGCTTTTATACCCACATTGATTATTTCTGTCCAAGTCAAATCAGATTACTAACTAACTAAGTACTATAAAAAGACACCTAAAGCATGTAGTACGGGCAGTCAGCTACCGGCAACCAGACAAGTTTCACTGCAAAAGTGTGGCGTCCACATGGGTTCCTGCATAGACAGAATATCTGCCTCCAGTATCCGGGTCAGAATAGCTTTGTATACCCGTTCCAGCCAATTCATGTCCGTGAAAGGGCTCATTGCATACAGTATTGCAAGGTTATTACTTACTACCTATCTCCGTTCCAACTAATGTCTTGCAATATTTGGTAATACCTTTATTGGCTAACCATAAAAATTACATTTTCAAGCTTTCAAAGAAGATGGATTTATTCTTTAGGCATTTCCAAACAAATGACCAAGAACACAAAACACTGGCAAGATGGTACACAATGGCAGTTCATGAGGTGATAGGTTAGTAAGATAAGGTAGGGTAATAAAACTGAGGTTATAGGGGTGAGGACTGAGGGTGAGGAATAGAATTCCCAAATTTTTCTCTGTCATTCTTGAAGAGACCTTGTAGAATCGAGACTTAATTCTGACAGGCTGTGGTCTGGCCCAGAGAAGAGTTTTCACATGGAGGTATCCAGCTAAAACGTCATTGTGTGTCAGTAAAAACTCATCCTGGCCTGTTAGTTTTTTCCCTAACTAATGCTTCATAGCCAAATCATGAGGTTTCTCCTCTACAATTCCTCCTCCTAATTTATTATAAAAAAATATAAAGAAATACTACATACATTTTATATTAAAATTAATAGATGTAATTAAAAACATAAGATTTAGGGAAGTTAAAAAAAATATATATCAAGAAGAAAAATCTGGATATAAGAATTATTCAAAACAATAAAAGAACATTTATAAAGTGTCAGTGATAGAAGGATGGCAATACACATGTATGTGACATGTACAACATTATACGGTTAAGATTTTTATCTTATTTTCTCACCTTGTCATATACAGCGCGATCACTGTGCCACTTGGTTACAGTTTCCAGCATACAACAAAGAAATCTGCCATAACGGCTGGCTTCATTTTCTGTGCAACTAGCGACAGTGTAAATGATGTCTGAGAAGACCTGCACATTAGAAGATCAGATTTATCAGATCCAAGACTCCAACATTGCAATAAACTGGTTTTCCTCACTCAACAAATAAACGTTATGCATCCATTTTTACATGAGAGTATGTATTTTCGTGACATATTCCAATGAACTAGATTTAGAGACATCATCTTCCATTATGTTAAAACCCTGAAACTCCACCATCACCTGCCGAACATAGACTGGAACATAATACTCAAGTTGTTACTACAGTATAAATTACAAAAGGCAATAACAACAACAACTTAAAGGGTTTTCTAGGCCCCATTATCGTACTGATAATCTATACTGTGGATAGGTCAGCAGTACAGTAGAAGATCGATAGCTGAAGCAATCGCCAATCAGCTGCCTCAGGGTACCAGAAGCAGAACTGCTCTTATTAGGGTAATAGGAACATAGCTGAAGTACCCAAGAGTAAGCGTTATGCAGTAGACTGTGCTGGAAGAAGGCGGCTCTGCCCACTGTACAGTGGTGGCACCACAGTACTACTGCATTCATCCTATTACTTGAATAGGAGCAGAGTTGCTTCTAGCTCCGCACACTACTACAGCATCTGGAAGGAGCTGGATCAGCAGTGTTGGATCTTGGTGCCCCACCAATTAGATACTGATCCTGTAAACAAAAAAAAAAAAAAAAAAAAAAAAAACACACCTAGGAGACCCAGAAACCTGTACAAATAAATAGAGCGACTGTGGCTTGCTGTAAGCGAAAGGTAATAGGAAAGCCAAAATTGCATAAACAATTGAAAGGATACTTACTCTGTCATAGCAAAGTAGTGTAGAAAAGTTAGGCGTTTTCTGTAAGTGAACAAGCTCTACAAACCGGGCACAGTATACAGCATCAATTGATGAGAACACGCAACGGGGGAAAATACAAAGCTGTAAAAATTTGGTAATAGTCTCATTCTTGGTAGACCCTAAGACCAAACACAAAAAAGTTACTAAAACATTTTTGCATCATATTATGATAATAAAGCATAAGGAAAAAAAAAAAAAAAAAAACACACAACAGACATCAATCTGGAATCTTTTAATGGCATGTTAAATATAGTTCTACTGAAGGACAAGGACAGGCAGATATTAAGAGCACCTTCATAGGGACTTCTCTCACAGTGGACATTTGATCGAAGGTTAATGGATAGAGGACCCCATTCTACCCGCTGTGGTAGATCACTGGAATAAGGGTCCCCAAAAACCCCCCATTCCCTCCACTGCCCCTCTGCAATGCACAGTAAGAAGGGCTTGAGAATAAAGCATGCACCCTGCTGCACCATTCACTGTCTAACAAGCCATTGTAAAGAGCCGGGCACCGTACTCTAATGTCTCCACCAGCCTCATAGACAAGAACCAAAAGCGTGCAGACTGTAATATACTTTCCATAATAATTCAGTGCAGTTTCTGCGACGCAGGTCCGCAGTCCATCCTATTTATCATCTGTAAGCGGAGATGTGATCACTTATTGATGGAACATCAGGCCACAGATCCCAATTGGCTGACATGATATGTCAAGTCTCATGGATGTCACATAATCACGTAGAGATGATAAATGAGAAGGAACGGAGTGTAGCAGGCACAGCCAAAGTCTAAATAGCAAGTACTTTGGTTTGGAGCAAGGATGACTTAGCCTTTTGTATGGAATAGTTACTTCTCTTTCTGGGAAAGCTGGGTTACACACAATATTGCTCCATTACAGATCATAGAGGGGATGTGCTGTAGCTTTCATAAGACAATTATCTAGTGACACCTCCCCACTAGGAAGATTTGACCCTGAAAAGGCTGGGAAAGGTGGCTGACAAATGCTAAAATTGTGATCATTACTCATTTTTCACCCTCTCTGAACACTTGCCATACATTTTTGTCAACTTATAAAACATACTTTACGTATATCATGGATATTAAAGGGGCATACGACTTCTGGAACCTGGCTACAACAGACAGATTGGCTCTCACTGCAACAGCCGGGATCAGAAATGACTATAGTCTATCAGGCGTTGCTGAAAATTTATGAGAGACTTTTAGATTTTATATGAATCTATATATTCCCAAGGCACTCCAATCATGACAAAATAACCTCCAAAGACAAACTATGCAGCATATTATAATAAAATGTTACTGCAATGGTAAAGTCCTGAAACAACAAGTACTCTCCATTACAAATATGTCCTTCTATGCATAATATACCTTAAATATGGTTATATACCTTCAATAGGTGTTGAAGCTACTCTTCCCAAACACATACATAATTGTTTTGGCAGAGAGTATATGTGTTCTTAATGGAAAGAGGGGAATACACATAAGATGTTCATCCGGTCCTGCCAAGATCAGCAGATTTAGCAAACCATAGTCTAATGTGTATGGGCACTATACACTCTGACCAAGTTGTGAAGTCAACACCATATTTTAATTTTTTTTCTTCAATATACTGCTTCTATACACAGCCTTATCACAGAGGTGTAAATAAGACCCAAACCAGAGTATAATGGATTCCCATTCCCTACGCATTCTGCTTCGCCACAGTACTTTATAATAAGCAGTTCCACAAGCTTCACAACCCACATTTATCTTGTGAGACAGACTCCTACACCCTGGCAGAAAACCAGCAAAAGTTGCAGAATGAAGAAAATATTCAGGTTTATCTAAACTAACCAAGGGAACAGATTTTCTGGTTCTGGTGGGTTCAGAGACACCAAACACAGCAAAACATCTTTAATGCAGAATGTTCTTTATACCAAAACTCCGAAAACCATAAGACTGTGCGGAGACACAACGAGCTAGGACATTTTCAGTTAACGTAGCTATTTTATTTCTTAAGGGGCGTTCACACTACCATTGGTGACGGTCAGTAGTGTCCGTTGCTATTGTCCGTTACAAGATTTTAGCATCGGACACTAGCTGAACCGTCAGAGATCCGTTAAAATTTCCATTCATTTCAATGGGTTTTTAAATTGTGTCAGTTTGTGTCTGTTTACACCCAATCCATCAGAAGTCCATTTTTTTCCACGGACAAAAAATCCTACATGCAGGACTTTTTTGCCCGTTTGGAAAAACTGATTCTTGACGGACAGCAAGTGTCTGATATATATATATATTTATTTATTTTTAACATTGAAGTCTATGGGTAACAGACTTATAACGGACAGTAACTGATAGCCATCAGTTACTGTCCGTTATTTTATGTCCGTTTTTTTTCTGCGCATGCTCAGAAAGCAGAAACAAAACAAAACAAAAATGGACAGTTTTAAAAAACAGACACTAACTGATGCTAATGTGACCATTTTTTTAACTGACCCATTATTTGGATCAGTTAAAAAAACGGACACATTAACATCAGTTAGTTTCCGTTAATGTCCGTTATAAGTGTCCGTGTTTTTTGTTTTTTTTTAACGGATACCTTCATAACGGAATCCAACGGTAGTGTGAACCCTGCTTTAAAGGGTTTTTCCAGGAGTTACATACTGACAACCTAGCCTTAAAGAAACCATTATTATTAGTTTGGATACCTGATAGCCCCAAGAATCAGCTGATAGCAGTCCTGGCGCAGGAGTACACAATGTACAGCACACAAGCAGATAGCTCAGTACACTGCATAGTGGCCATCATGGGTTACTACAACTCCGCTCCCATTCAAATGAATTCAAGCAAATAAATTGGAGTAGCACTGCAGGAATCCAGTATAACCACTACACAGTGTACTGAGCTAACTGTGTCCAGCACTGTACACCTTGTACTGCACCTGATAACAGCTTAACCAGCGCAGGTGCCAGGAGTTAGACCTTCCAAAGATGTGACAATGATCCTCTTTCCCAACGACGGACATATCTATAATATCTATGGTAAATCCTGGACATCTTTAATTGCGAATAACAGGGTAAAACAAAAACAAGAGCCATCCATAGCATTATACCTCAGTCTTACAGAAAGCAGCATGCAAATGTTAAAAAGTATGTAGAACTGCTACGAAACATCCATTTTCTAAGACATATAGGTTGGTAAACCATGCACATTTTTATAGGATTTGAAGAGATGCAGAAAATGTCTGATGAGAAGCTCTTCTCATCTACCTACATATTCCCTCAGAGCTCTAAAATAACACTGAAGACCACAGAAGATTCCTGCTATCTAGCACAATTTCTCTTTTGTCCAGATGATAATATAGTACTGCTTCTACCAAGCAACCATTTATACAAAGGACGCCTTTCCTGTACGTGTGCAATAGGCACCTGGGAAAACTGAGAATGTGATCAAAAGAAAACAAAAGATAAAACAGAAAAGAATCTACAACTAGAGGTGGCCATTAAAGTCTGCCAAAAAAGCTGATTTCAGCAGGGCCTGGCATTCCTCTAAAGCAGGGGTCGGCAACCTATGGCACGCGTGCCACACTTGGCACGCGAGGCTTATTTCCCTGGCACGGCAGCGGACTCCTCACCCAGCAGTTTCGATCGGACCAAACACGGCCGAAACGAAACTGCTATTATTATACTGTGGGGTCTCTTCAGACCCACGAGTATAATAAGCGGAGCCCCGGGGAGGGGGGTGAAACATAAAAAACAACGTTACTCACTATTCCGTGCTCCGCAGCCGCTGTGTACTCTTCAGGCGCTTCTGCGTGAAGTCAGCTGACCGGGCCTCAGGGGTCACGTCTGCGTCTGACGTCATTACGCATAATGACGCGACGTGACCCCTGAGACTCAATGAGCGGTCGCTGACTACAGGCAGAAGCGCCCGAAGATATAGAGCGGCTGCGGAGCGTGGAATGGTGAGTTAACATTGTTTTTTATGCTTCATCACCTCTCTTTGCCCTCCACTTATTATACTTTGTGGTCTGAAGAGACCCCACAGTATAATAATAGCTAGTGAGTGTGCAGGGGCCACTATAGAGCATAATACTGTGTGCAGGGGCCACTATGGGACATATACCGTGTGCAGGGGCCACTATGGAGCATAATACCGTGTGTAGGGGCCACTATAGAGCATAATACTGTGTGCAGGGGCCACTATGGGACATATACCGTGTGCAGGGGCCACTATGGGACATATACCGTGTGCAGGGGCCACTATGGAGCATAATACCGTGTGCAGGGGCCACTATAGAGCATAATACTGTGTGCAGGGGCCACTATGGGACATATACCGTGTGCAGGGGCCACTATGGAGCATAATACCGTCTGCAGGGACCGCTATGGGACATATACCGTGTGCAGGGGCCGCTATGGGACAAATACTGTGTGCAGGGACAGCTATGGGACAAATACCGTGTGCAGGGGCCGCTATGGGACATATACCGTGTGCAGGGACTGCTATGGGACAAATACTGTGTGCAGAGGCCGCTATGGGACAAATACTGTGTGCAGAGGCAGCTATGGGACAAATACTGTGTGTAGAGGCCGCTATGGGACATAATACCGTGTGCAGGGACCACTATGGGACATTATTCTGTATAACTGTGTTTTCTATATTAAGGATGCGTTTTTGCACAGAAAACTCAGGCTTTGTTTTTTTTGTGCAAAAATGCACCAGTTTTACATCGAATGAAAAAGTTCCAAATATAGCTTCATCCAGATACATAGTGTGTTTTCACCATAAAGATGCCGCCACATGGTGCTCCTGGACACTTACATTTACCACTAATTGGGGGCTGCACATGGACTTTCATTGCTTCTAATCAGAAAGTACAGGAGTGTCCCAGGAAATAGCAGTAAACGCATGTGTCCTAAAGCATCTGGTGGCAGCACTTCTGTGTTATGGTTTGTGGTATATGGCTTTAGTTTAGGGGTCGTCAGACTTACAATTATTGACCGGCACTCCGAGTACCTCATCTTTGATTTTTTTATTAAAATCGGCACGCCGAACAAAAAAGGTTGCCTACCCCTGCTCTAAAGTATATTGGATGTTTGTCTGACATTCATTCAGCTGATATCATGAGGGAAAAAAAAAAAAAAGGATCTGCATGTTCTAAAAGGCAGCTTACTCTTCCTTACCATTGCAAACACTTGCATGCTCAGCTAAAACAAGCATGCATGTGTATAGGAAGATCGGAGACAACAGCTGTCAGGTGAACTAGAGCTCAGCCAACAGCCGTTGAACGTGTACGGTCACCTGCACATCTAGACAACTCCAACACCAACGCTACCTTTCCAAGCAGCAGCTTTCATGTGGGCCAGGAACCTGTACCCTGTGTACAAGCATATCCACACGTAGTTGCTCATGGATCTCCAGAAAGGCAGGAAGGTATGCTACAACTTTGGGATGGGATAAGCACCTTCACTATATGCCAAAGCGCCATTTTTATTTTTGCAGGGTTACTATGAAGGAGTGTCTCCCTAGGTCAGTGTAATATGAAGTAAGTTTATGGAGTAGGGACCATATGATCTTTACAGGAACCAAAACAGTATTACAAACTGAACATTTAATATTGTCCAATATTAAAAAGCATGAAAAGGGAGACAGCTGGTGATCTACCTATTTGACAATCCCAAAGAGTGTTTCTCTGGAGCACCCGGAGACCACCAGCATGGTCCACCTTTCACCTTCTCGTCCTACACCTTAACCATCTATTTATTGTTTGCTAGCTATTGGTTATGTGGGTCCTGAAACCCATTCATTGTGGTCGCCTATGGGGACATTACTTATTCAGCATTAGCCTGGACCCTAGAATATAAGTCTCCATTATCACTTTGCTGAGACCATTATATGACTGAAATATTTTTCCTTTATTTCTTGGCTATAATAAGAAAAAAAACAAAAAAAACAAAAAACAAAAAAAACACAAGCATAATTGAGGCAAAATAAAGCGTGCCATAAAAACCCATATTAATCATCATGACCATTAACTAGGCACAAAAGCATACACATGTATTCACGCTTTCCATTTATCATCCAGCCTTGCAAAAATTGTGCAAAGTCAAAGATATTCACTCCTGTTATACACACACATTATATGTACTGCACTGAAAGAAACAACTCATCACACTTTGGTGAATTAACAGAATTTCCATCCTTTTACACCATCATTCCTGTAGCCTAAGCAAACATTGTTTTTGCTCAATATATCTACCAAGTAAGCATTTTTACGCAGCTTATCAGCAGATTAACAGTGGAATTCATTATTTCAGTAACTCCTTTCAGAGGAGAAAGTAGAAGGAAAGTTACAATGTGCTTAGTGCTATTTTGATCCCATTGTGGGAAAGCACAACTCGCATATTACATTGACTATTTAGACCTGCACTTGCTGATGCAATGTACATTTATGAGAAGATACAGAATATTTCTAAACTGTTAGAACCCACGTGATACCAGGAGCTCAATATGTAAATAATGGCCATGGCATTCACAGGAATTGCAATGCTCGAATACACTTTATATAGGTAAATGAAGTACCACACATATACACAACCACCTTACCCAGCGGACAGGCTCAAGAGACCATGGATTTTGAGATGGGGGAATCCATCAGGCATTTATGCATATCCTGTGGATACGCCATAAATGTCTAGGGTGGGCATCACTCTTAAATAAGAACTTTGTAAAGCTGAAAAACTCTAGTACATATAAATGTTCTCAAAAATCAATTTAGTCATTTGTTGGTAGCAACTGATCTTTGAAAAGCTTCAGGACAACCAAAGGCCACTGTTGCTGAACCCACAGGGGTTATCACCTAGCTTCCTTGACATGTGGATACCAAAGACGGCAAGTATGTAGCGATAGTTCCCACACTCCCATAGCACTGCCAAACTGGACCAATTTGCCATTCAGAAGTCTAAGCCATAACAGTAACATTAATATCAGCTGACCTGCTGCTTACATTAAATTTTTTTTTTTTTACACTTCAAAGTATCAAGTTTTAGCCAACATGGTCAGTGAAACATCAAGAAATGAAGAAAAGCCTGTTGCACTTACGCGCCAAAAGCCAATTGTCCTTCTCCAGTTTCATTCTCTGCAGGACTCTAGCCACGTGCTCGGACTGCTTCTTCTCTTCCTCCACCAGCTTATCCTGTAGAGCTGTGCACCTCTCTCTTTCCTTTTTCTTTTTGTTTGGAGGCTACAAAATACACCAAGTAGCATTGATAATCACAATTTTGGTGTGTTTTTTTTTTTTTTTCCAGTAGTTTAAGGAAGAAGATCTGTCATCAGACTTGACAATGCATACTACATGTATTATTGAATAGATCTGTTATACCTAATGAGACTGGTGTACTTTCTAGGAAAATCCTAGTGATAATAGCTGTACAATCCTGGCTGGAAGTCTTCCTGTCCAACATTAGAATTAAAGGGGTTACCAGCTTTCTGATACTGATGGCCTATACATAGAATAGGCCATTGATATTAGATCTGCAACGGCCCAAGACACATTTATGGGGCAGCGCTGAAGTACCTAAAGCCGACGCTATACCTTGTACGGTGAGTGAGCAGCACAACTCCCAGCATGTAAACATTACAGAGAGCTGCGCTGTCCAGGAGAAGCTGATCTGTGGGGTCCCGGATGTCGGACATTCATGAGCTGAACTCAAACTCTGTCCACCTAGCCTGACTGAAAACATACTTTTAGGGTCTCTCTTGCCCTCCTGTTGAAACGTCACATTGCTCAGTGCAAGCTACAATGAAAAATGACAAGTGAACCCCAAGTTTAGCTTATGAAAATACTGGACTCATGAGCTCTCCGTGCCTTTATATCTGCACATTTTGGGTATTTTTAATCCACATGAAATGCTCTACTTGTTATGGCATTTGAAGGGAGTTTTGAGAAAGCAGAAGGTAAAAGGAAGTGAGAGGTCAAGTGGATGGAGAGTGCAAAGGAGGGGGTCGAGTGGATGCAGAAGCAAAGGAGGGGTTGTGAGGAAGTAAAGCAGTGTGAAAAGCTAAAGCATACATACACACACACACGCACACGCACACAGCACTTTTCTCTCCGCATGTTTCGTGCAGAAATCACACGGACCCCATTATAGTCTATATGGTCTGCGGGTTTCCCAGGTAACCACTTTTTTTATGCGTATAAGGTTTCCGTTCGGGGGGGTCCCCAAAGCGGACTCCCCGAACTGAAACCCAAATGCAGATGTGAACCAGGCCTTAGCAGGAGACTACTGAAAATTTACATAAAGTCTATAGAAAAAAACCCGAGCCACTACAGGCAGATAAAAGGAGAATATAATGCCATTTCTTCTTCTATACAATATATTACAATTTTCATTACCTATATTCACATTTACTTCCAATCTGTAATAAAAATCTAGAACTGTAGCCAGTAATAAGTCTAGACGACAAAGTAAAATAAAAACTTTTACAAAGTTACTGGTTCATTCCATCTTAAACATAAAAAGGTCCAGCTAATATTTCGGGATCCAATATTTTTCAAGAACAAAAAAACTCCAGATAGCAATAGAACAGTGCAATTTACCATTTCCAGATTGTCATCTATGGCTTTCATCTGTATCCTCAACTTGTTGATTTCTCTGTTGTAGCTGGACGTTGGGACAGCGAGGTCATACATGGTCAAGGACCAAAATGTGGCATAAAACTGGGGGCTGATGTCCTCCCAAACTTTAGGAGGGTGCAAGGAAATGACAGCTTCATGAACAGGAGCCATGACGACATCACATGATGAAATGTATTTGTGCACCTTATGCTGCTGTTTGTTTCCCTTCTCCGTCTTCTTCAGCTCATCATATTTAGACTGAAGAATTAAAGTGAACAAGAAATTAGCACTTATGGAAATCTTATTGAAACACCTTAGCCTCACACCTACAAGAAATCCTACAGCTTTCCCTCTGGGCTCAGAGATATTAAAAGCAAGACAGGCCCTTCTCTCTGCTAATGATGTAACTGCCTAGCTCAGAAGTGTTAACCTCTTCACTGCCAGCCTCATGGCGCTTACTGCCCTTATGGCGCAATTCAAGAAAATAAATGAAAATATTTTATGAAAACATCTAACACAGATGTAACATGTAGGTCAAGCTAAACTCTTTGCAATAACCTATACGATGGCACAGCGGTAGTTTAGCCAAAGCCAGGAGCTGACTATACCATAAAGGAAGTTAACACAGTATTCCCAACTCACAAAGTGAATGCATATCAAAAGAATGGTTACGGCTGCTATGGGGTATACGACTGTAGGAGGCCTGGCTGGCCACTCCCCTGCATTTTTTTTTTTTTTTAAATAGTCAGTTACCTGCTGGATCAGTAAAGGGTTTGTTATATTGTGTAGGGGCCAGGCCCAGTCAAAAGCTTGATATGGGAGTCCCATCTCTTGTATTTACACTCCAGACTAGGATATACCATCAATTTATGATCAGTGGTAGTCTGACCACTGGGATCCCCAACATTCCTGAGAGTGAAGTGGCCACAGCACTGTTTCAGCACAGCAATCCCTTCACGGTTTTTCCTTGCATAGCTGCCCCTACCAGACACTCACTGTGCAGGAAACTGCAGCTGGACACGCTCACTTGAGTTATGCAGTGTTGCAGTTTTGTGCACTGGATGTGGTCTTGTGCTGAGGAAAATCAGTGAAGGGGGTTGAAGTACTCAATAAGCATTGAGTGAAGCACTCTTTATTTTCAGATCAAACCCCTACCAACCATGTGATGGCATATTGTAACAATCGATCATCACTTTAAGAAATAGAATACCCTTTTAAAATGAAAGACTTACGTATTCTCTCTTTGTTTCTTAACCCCCCCCCCACCACTTTGTGGCATTCTCCATCAGTTTAAAGCCAATTTTTCTTTTGTGGCATTCTAAATTAAAAATTTGTCCAGGGCCTTACTTTCTCTGGGCATTTGTTCCAAGCTGGACATGGGCTGCTTTGGATCCTGTGTTAGGTGATCGGATCCAGCCCCCTTCCCCCCGCCTCCTGTTTTCACAAGTAAATTCTTATGTTATGGAGGCTGGCTTTACTATAGTCTGACAGCTCTCACAGTACAGGTTACCTTTGAAAATGGGAGAGGAGGGAGGGGTAGAGTAAACCGGGGACAGAGGCTGGTTTTGATCACGTGGCCTGGGGACAAAACCAGCCTGGAACCTCCAGGTCTAGCTTGAACAAATGCCCAGAGGAAGTTAAATGAAAGGTTCCTGAACAACCCCTTGAATTCAATAGAAAACCTCTGTAGGCATGATACAGCCTCTCCCTATTAGGCACATGGGAGGCTGGCTGAGAAAGACATGTACTATAGCCCATGGTTAAATTTACAGAGGAGGAGGGGACAAAAAAAAAAAACAAAAAAAAAAAAAAACAGAAGGTGGTTTGACTAGCATCGCACAATGTACCACCTCCATAAGGACAAATGAGAGAAGAGATGGGGACACTAAAGCATCCACTTACTTTGGCCACTTGGTAAATAGCCTTTATAGATTTTCTTGCAGATCTATACTTACTGAAATATGATGTGCATACATTGGTCTGGATAGGAAAAATGCAGCATCATGAGGAGTGTGATACTCATTGCATAACACATCTATTGAAGGAACACGTTTTATGTAATCATCTGTGCTCAGATTAGATGCCAGAAATCCACCAAACTGAACTAGGGTGTCGTGACACTGAAAGAAAGAATGGATAGGAACAAATATATAACAATCATATACAGCAATGCAAACGTATAAGTAGTATTACTATTTACATCAGTGATCCTGTTACTGTATAACTACAACTCTCAGCATGGAGGAATAGTATAGAAGGATCTTTACACACCACTCAAAAATAAAATTATAGTAATAATATATGAGCAAGCCATGTAAGTGACGCTAGAATACAGACTCACCTGATCGTAGAGCTTCCCCACCAGCTTTAAGTGCTTCTCTCCACCCTCCTGGAAAACCACTCCATTCCTTTGCTGAGCCATTAACAAGCACAATGGGAGAGCCAGGTCATGATCCAGCAAGGCATCTTTTAACCTTTGAGAGGATTTCTTTGTGTTTCTAATTTGTCCAAAATAACCACCCTAGGAATAAACATATTACAGAAAGAAAAAAAAAATTAACAGACTAAAACTAATTAAGAAATGAGCCTAATATGTACTCCCACCGCAATATACACATCCTAAAACTGAATTTACATAAGAACGTAAAGATGGCACATCACATAACTCACATCTTTGGTTAATCTAATACTGATAGCCTAGCTAGACTTCAATGGGGCAGTGCTGCAGTATCTAAAGCCGCTGCTACAGCTTGTCCGAGATTCCTGCAAGGGTGTCGGACATTTACAGATCGAATATTGATGGCCTATCCTAAGAATGAGCCATCTATATCAAAAAGTGGACAACCCCTTTAAAAAGGGGTTTGCCCAGCCAAATGGATACTGATGGCCTATCCACAGTATCATCTGAAAGCCACATGTGCAGGCTGCTCCTATTCAAGTAATAGGAGAAAAGTTGCAATTTCCCAAAACCACCACTATGCAGTGGCAACACTTGTATAGGAACAGCCTGCACACACTCCCATTCCACTACTGTAGCCTCCAACGCCTGAACAAGCGGATCTTCGTGGGGTCCAGGTGATGAACCCCCACAGATCACCTACTGAAGACTTATCCTGTGGAGTGCATTCCATTTGAGTCTGAAAATCCCTTTTAGTTCTTTAGGTTTCTTAGTCTGGCACATGTTCCTATAGGAGGTTAGCACTGCTATCACACAAGTTACACAGGCTTGTTTCAGGTCATCCTCAAGCAAACAATGGGAGGTATAGGAATACTGCGCTGTACATATGAAACAGAAAAAAAAAAAAGTTTTTCTGCTATAGTTAGAAGACTAAAGTTTTCTTTTTTACGTGATAAGAGGTTTAAGAGAAAATCTGTCACCGAACACTGGAGCAGCCGGGGGGTCAGCATTTTTTTTTTTTAGGTTATTTCAAATGGCAACTGGGGAGGAGAGAAAACAGAAGCCGGCTGGGACAAAAAGAGCATTTCATTCTCTATTTAATATCCTCAGCAAGATCACAGAAGCCAAAATGTTTTTACATCTATTTTTAACTTTGGAATTGAGTTCCTTTAAATGGGTTAAATGTATGCTCATGGTGGTCTTTTCCCCGGGTCCAGGCCACTTTCCAGACCTCACAGCTTATCTGAAGGCAGCCATGTTATTTCTTAAAGCCTCACAAATCAATAAATGAAGTAAACAGGAGTGTTGTGATCTCTGCAATCAGACTAGATGAATGGATCCTTCCTGCTGTGTCAGCTGGCACTGCTGGCTTCAGATATACTGCTGGGAAAGCTGGCAGCACAGCTCCTAGCTTTAGATAACCGGCGCATCTCCTCGCTACTTACAACATGAGAAGCACAAGACAAAACTGCTGTCTAAAGCCCTTCTAAAAATCTGTACAAAACCAGATATAGCTTTCAAATATTTATAGTATTTACACACTTCTCGCATTAAACACAAGCATGCAGCAGAAAGATGATAAAACACAAGATTGAGTCTTGATCTCTTAAAAAAAAAAAAGAGAAAAGAAGTCAAACCATTCTGCATAAATATGTGCGCTCAAATGAATAAGGCTGGGTTCAAATCTGCCTCATTGTAATTCATTTTTCTGTTCCATCAAAAGAATGAACTAAACATTAAGACGGATGCGTCTAATGACAGACAACAACCAAGCCTGAGGGACCCCACTGACCATAATGTGGTCTGTAAGGGATCTGATGTTTCTCTGCGATGCGATTTCACTGGACACTGTGCTTATAAGGCTTTGTCAGTGACTTTGGACAGACGTTACGCCAAGCAGAACCTTTGACACAGATGTATACGTAGCCTAAAGCCTAATTCACAGGGAGGAAAATGGAGAGGAATTTGGGGTGGACATTGTCCTCAGATTAATCCTCATTTTCCACTCCCTGCAGTAGAATGCTGAAGCAGAGCATGGGCATGAGCAGATGAATGGGCTTAATGGGAATCCAGGGCAAGCATTCAGCACCAATCTCTGCCTCCCACTGAAAACAATGGGAGGCAAAACCAGGGTGGAATCTGACACTGATTTTGGGGCTGAGTCCAAAGTGAAACCATGTGAACAGGTCCTTAGAAAATAAGTCAAAAGTTAACACACATCTCTGTCTACAAGCCCCTACAGCCCAGCAGAAAACTGCTAGGGGACAAAATACTTTTGCTGGTTTACCAGGCCATAGACTTTAGATGTGTATTACCTAAACCTCAGGATTTTTAAAGGACCATGCATGAAGGGAGATATCGTGATATAAGGATTGGGCAGGTGGATCTCACTGCCCAATTCATTTGTACTCTTGAAGATAAACCAATACCAGGGAGTCTTCTCCACTCTCCTAGTTCAGTACACAACGCCCAGCCACGTATGCATGTGTATAAAGGAAGTTGGATCAGATAAAGTATACAGACAGCTTTTCTTATTGTCTGCATTTGCAGCTAAGAAATAGCAAAGGGCCCAGAGTAGAGAGAAAGTCATCTTATCTTCTGTCACTGCCCTACAAGAGGGAGGACTAAGATAAGAGTATAAGGGGGTATTTACACAGCAGATTTTTAAAAGCAGGTTTCAGTTTGCATTCTACATCAAAAACCACGTGAAAACTGTAAATTCCACCACATATTGTTTTTAGAGGGAATCAGTGCAGTAGTTTATGGTTTACACAGCAGCTGCATTATCTCCATTAAACATGAAAACTCCAAATGTGGATCCACGGCATCCATTAGAGTCGGATTTTTCAGCATAAAAATAACAACACAAAATACCAAAGTATCCCTTTCCCCCCCCATTTAAGGTATCGTGATACAGGGCAAAGCATATGGAGCCATCAGTCCTTTTAGATTTAACATACAAGAAGTTTGTCAAAGAATAATAAAAATACATGAATAAGAGCATTCATTGGCTAACCAATAAAGACTCAAAACCAGCGCTGGATTTCTTCCAGTCAAAACAGACAAACACTGGTTTACATTAAACCATCACATGGTGTGCAGAACAGCCAAATATATACTAGCACATAAAGCCATATGTGCTCTTGAAATAAGAATCAGCAGGCATCACATTAAATCTCTCACCTCGGCTTTAAGTTGCTCTCCGCCTGTCATTGCTTCAAGCTGCTCCATTGTAATTTCCTCTGTAATCTCAATCCCAGCCATCTTTTGTACCACCTCTTTTAGAATCAGTAAATCAAAGCTGAAAAGAAAATGTGAAGGTGAGTATAATGGTCTGATGGGGCGCATTAGGCTCACAGTCAGAGCTTCAACAAATAAAGCTGCAAGTAATGTATACCTACAGAATGTGGCAAGGTTTAGCTTGACACTTAACCTGTTAAATACACTGTGGCAGCAAACCTATCACAACAAAAGCAACAGCACAAACAGGAGTACACCCCCCCATTTCTTACAATCGGTGTGGGTCTCTATGGTTGGATCCCCATCCATCAGCAATTTATCCTCTACCCTATGGATACAGGATAAATGTTTTTTGGTCTAAGTTCCCTGGTCCCACTAAAAGGTGATGTTCTGAAAGTTTGTCATTGTCTATGGCTTCTAGTGAACAGGTACAGGCACAGTCACAAGTATAAAACCACCACTGTGCCTGGATAGACATTTCAGGGACAAGGGTGCTCACTGCAGCTAACTGATGGAGATATTGAGGGTCAGACCCCAGAACCAAGCACACATTTATGGCCTATCCTGGAAATTCTTCAAATAAAGATCAAGAAAAGAATCGGAATACACAGACTGGAAAGAAAACCTCTTACCTCTTCCCAGCTTTCAGCTGATTAGCTACATACTGCAGAAGGCCAGCCAATTCAATGGGGTATTTCCTAAAAATTGCTCCACAAAAGCTAGCCAAGCCTAGAATATAAATATATACAAATCATTCACTGTATAAATTGAGATGAAAAAACAGGCAATACAGAACATGACACGGCAGCCAGTAACAGACCATAGCCGATTTTTTGTTTATTTTTTTTAAAAATAGGAAAACCCCAGTGTCACTCTAGGTTCACGCCTGCGCTTGCGTTTTCTGTTCTTCGGGTCCGCTTGGGGACTTCATTTTTCAAGCGGATTTGGGGAAGGAATCCCTGAACGGAATCCAAGCGCTAATAAGAACCTAGCCTTATCTATGTTCTGCAAATAGGGGGAATAAAATAAAATTTAAAATAAAAAGGAGGATACTCGCCAATCCCAGGTCCTCTGGTATATCAGGTAACCACTAGCCTAAATAGTGACGTCTGCACAAACAGACTGACTGATCAGGCCAGTCAGTCAGTCACCATTTGTGCAGAGGTCCCCACCAGCCGAGGCCTGCGATTGGCTGCAGTCGTAATGTGACACATACAGAAAGTCTCAATGGGGTATTTCATGAAAATTGCTCCACAAAAAGTAACCAAACCTAGAATATGTACAAATATTTAATTCAGTTCTTGGCACTAAATAAACGGCTACAAAAAGATTCTTTGCACACACACACAAAAAAAAACAAACAAACTCTGCAGCACAAACGCTATATATGTCTGCAAGTGGCAGTCTTACTTTCCTCTTAGGCTGCATTCACACAGCTATTCTAGATTTGTCTTAAATGGTCCATATTATAGTCACAATTTCTGTCCTGATCACTGGTCTAATAACCCAAACTAGCAGTATCATCGGTATCATAGGGTTATTATACTTTTGATTAGGATGGTATTGGCTCATAGTACAAGCGTACTATGACAATTTGCCCTAAACTGGTCATGAAGATTACGGCTACCACACTGACCCATTTTTTTTTTTTTTCCTTTGTCACCATACACACTTCAGTGTATTATAGGGGGTTATGTAGGGTGTCCAGGGCCAAATTCAGGACAGGTCGTATACCTGTCTACTTTGTGGCCTGAGCTCACTGGTGGAAATTAATGGGTCCATGGAGGCATGGGTGGCACACACATCATTCTGTGCCGTCCATACTGGGTTTTTTTTTCTAAGGCCCCATTGCTGGACACGTTCATGTGCATGTATCCTAAGGAGAAGAATCCATATGACCCATCTCCAGTAAACCAGAAACTATAAATTATAATATAAATTTCACAAAAATATTTTAATAGTACAAAATCTCATCTATATAACCACAAGAAGTAGGAACTTATCAATTTATAATAATAATAGATGAAAGTGATACTAACTCTGTAACCAGCTGGAGATTGTGGTATCATCGTGCTTCATCTTCTCCTTCTCAGGATTTGCAAGTGCTTCAATTATACAGTCTGGGTGGACAGTTAAAGATAAGCCAACACAAAGGAATGCATCCCTAGGGCAGGGGGCACAGGCATGCATCCCTAGCGCAATCCCACGTATAATAAGCGCTTCATCACATTTTACTTGTACACCTCGTTCTAATATGTGAAAGTTGATGAAGTTCTACAAGTTGAGGGGGGATAGTGTCCCTTATGGTTTGTGCTAAATTATGATCCTATTACATTGCTGAAGCAGGACTAAAACCACTGCTTGTTAAATGCGTCAATGCGCACATCTGTATTGGCCTTTCACACTGGCTGAAAAGTACACTCTTCTTCCACCATTTATTTGTATTGCTATCTGCAGCACAATCCAGTTTACATAGGACTATGAGCTGCTGAAAAGCTCTCATTTCTATTCACTTTCTTGGGACCTCCAATATCTGCTTTGAGGTTTTATGAAAAGGATACATGCGAGGACATCATAGTTCAGAGAAGTGAGGTATTTCAGTGAATCTACAACTGGTGTTATTAAATTGTCGTACTTCTGAATCTGTGAAAGAATCTGTTCAAAAAAAAAAAAAAAAGTCAGAAGAATGGGTTTTACATGACATTACTATTTGCTTTGTTTTATGACAACTCTCTATGTATATTCCATTTGGACCACAGCAGACCTGAAACAAGTCACCACTTCAGCTAGAGGAAAAAAAATCTGCTCCTGCCTTCCATTGAAATGAATGGGAAAGTTGGGAGACGTTTTTGAGGCAGATTCGGCCTCAAAATCCACCTGCAAAAGAACTCTGTGCGAATATACCCTTACAAGGCTAGAACAAGGGAATGCTAAAAAGGAGAGTTCATACCGTATCTGACAGTGCTGTAGATTTAGTGGTGAAAATACTGGAGACAGGGTCCCTATAAATACTCCAAAAGGCCTACTATACTGTAGAGCTGGCGGTCCCTACTTAACGATAAATTATACTGTATAGATAGATTGTCAATCACACTGGCTACAAGGTGAAACAGTATAAGGAACCTTCTAATACTACATTGAAGAAGTCTTACCTGACAGCTGCAGTGCGTTCTAGATTCAAGTCACTGACTAGAAAGACCCAATGTTTAGACCGGGTCAGCTCCCCAAAAAAAGAGAACGCTCAAAGCAATGCCAATCAGGTTCATTAAACCTTTTGCTGCATTTTCTGCCCCTAAACTAAACCCATGTTGTTATACCCAAAGGTAAAAGGTTTGCTAAGATGTCCTTAAACCATCCCCTGGCACATAAAATGTAGTTATAAAGAAGCATTTGTTGCATCTTATTCACCCACGAAGAATCATGTAGACTGTGCCACTCTCCCGAGCAGTCATACAGCCCTAGCTTGACTGACACCACACAGGCTGAGAAAAATTTACAAGCCAGTCCTGCCAGAATCTAGCAGACGCACAGTGAAGCTAGGTATACTTGGCTTCATTGGTGCTCTGAACATGATGTGCCCACTAGTTTGTATTTATGTATACAACCCTATGTAACCCCAAATCCAGCCACGGATACATTCCTCCTCCATACATTTAGGCTCTTAGGCATAGGTATTTAACATACAGGACCATCTGCTCCAACTTCTGCTCCAAGGGACAGATAAGACAAGGGTATCTTTAGAAACCTGTTACTATGGTATAACACCATGGTGATGAAGTGGTCAGGGACAGAAGAAGTGGTCACGGTTTCCCTTTAACAGTGCTTTTTTAAAAGAGTAAATCAGTGGTGGTCGGAAAACAGAGGCTTCACCACTATGATCTTCTCACATATATTTATGGTACGCCACATGGTCTGCATGACTTCCTCTTTAAGTTTCATAAAATAGATGCAAACATAAGTTATGCAGACCACAACAAAACATCATAACTTGACTGTTAGCTGCTATCTAGACCGACAAGGAAGTTGTATTGCTAAAAACATCATGTAAAATAAAAGCTGGGCCTCCTGTTAGATGGTAGCAAACCTACAAGTCAGTGCCTGGCCCTATAAATCAGGCTTAGGATGTAAGCCAAGCCAGACACTCATCTTCAAAGGGTCGGCACAGACTTCTAGGATTGTTGCCTTCCAACAGGTGGTACAGCCATCTTTTTCTTTGAAAGAACCAAGTTGGCTACCCAGAGGAGCACTCCATAGCCTGTAAGATTCTTCACACCTTAACAGCGCTCTCTCTAAGGAGTAACAGTACACCCCAGCCCCAAGAATATCAACATTTCTGCTGCTCAAGTAAATTCAGTTCTTACAAGACCATCTTGGCTTCTGATTGAACCCCTTCTGAAGCCATTACATGACCTACACAGACCCATAAACACAGGTATATTATAAAGTAAGAAATAAACATACATAGTCAAACAAAATCGTTGGATTACTATGGCTTAGTTTTCCTATTTGCCGTCCTGATGGCTTCACATTTTCTTTTGTTAGACGTCTGAAAGGGAAAAAAATAAATGAACATTTGGCTACACCTATAACATAATGTTTTATGGGGGATATTAACAGTTTAATTGGCCATAAACACACACCAAGTGGATGTATAAAATAAAAGAGGGGAGAAATCCATAAAAAACAACTACAAAGGCTTTTTTTGCAAAAACACAAAAGGCCAAATGACTGCAGACTACTGCGGCTCCCTCTATATATATCATAACTATGAGGCACCGCGAGCGACGATCTTATCACAACAGAGAAATTCTCCGTTAACATTTCCAAGTAATAAAAATATTTTTTGTCAATTGCCTATAAAATGTACAAGATTTGGAAAGTAGAAAGTCCTCAGTAGCTACTGTACCAATGTTCCTAATGAGACCGGCGCTTAATGAAGGAGATAAGGATCTCATGAGCACAGAAAATAATTGCTTCATAGCAATCTGTGATTGAACTCATTACATTTTTTTTAGTGCAGCCTTTAAGAATATTTTCAGCAGGTGCTGTGTGGAGTCTATAAGTCTCTTGTAAGTGGACGAGTTTCTGCCTCGGTGATAACAGGACTGCAGTACTGCAGTGTGCATTCATTTATCAGGAGCTGCAATGTTTCATACCAGCAGCTTCAAAGGAATACTAAATGTCTATGGCCTAAACTCAGCCACAGAGATTTCTTAGCACCTAGAGATGTGCTTATTGAATCTACACTCCAGGTTATGTTTAATGATTTCTTAACTGGCAGGCTTTAATAAAACATTTTCAGTTATTTTTATTGTAAATTTTGTGATGCAGAAAGAAACCATTTTAGAGCAAGACACAAATTACTGTTTCTTTTTACCCAATTAAATGGTGTAATGCTAGGCACGTATATCAAAAGGTGGTTATGGTGGGCAAGTGGTGTAGTCGATCTCCCATACATAACCATGCACAGCAGGCTTGGGTGAGGAGACCCTTTACATTCATGGATGGGAGTGCAAATACTATTAGAGCACTGATGCTGAAGCAGTGGTTATCATATAACTTTTGATGTGAAATAGTGATATTCCACATTAAAGTACACATAAGGACACAGTTGGTGCATTCTCTGCATCACTGTTGAGTCAACCCAATGTCAAACAGCAGTTGAAAAAGCAAGTGCTATACATATTAGATGAACATCATCCAAAAGGCCAGTTTCAGTGGGACCAGCTGACTGCCTAATGTGCATGGGAGTGCCCCGTTTCTACCGAACCAGTAGGTGTCAGAGGAAAGAAGGACTGGACACATTACATTTCAACCTGTCCGATCCTTTGTGTTCTGGCAACAGTTTATTCTTCCCTGCTAACAGTCCTTATATGCATGATGCCCTGACCAAGGGAGTTATGAGGAATAGATATCAGATTATAAAAGCAAATAGCTATCTAAAGGGGTATGGCCGGTTAAAGCCTATGCAGTGAATCACTTACTTCATGATGTATTTGGCTCTATCAATTGTTTGTGCTTTAACTTTTACAAGCAACGGATGATTATTGTAAGTTTCATTCTTCCACTGCCCATACAGACGATATCTTTAAATAAAACAAAAAGGAATTACTGGAGATATAACAGCCTTACATTCTATATACAATATCATCACAGCAAAAGAATTACAGCATTCCTGTTTGCTTTTTATTTGCAGGTTAGGCACTACACAAGTGGGAGGATACACGAATGTGTGTGGCAGACACTGTGTAAAAGTGGCAGAAGTTACCGCAGCTGACTGTTTGCACCATCCGGCATTACCTAACTCTTTGGATAACTTTGCAGCATAACCTGCTGCATCGGTAACACCATTTTTGGCCATTATACGACTTATAGGTTGCTTGTTTTAGCAGTTTTCTTTCTACATGCGCTCTCAAAGTCTTTCACATTAACAGAATTGCACTATTCTTTTATTTTTTTCCTCTACTTGTCCCGACCTGTCTATGCGGCTGTGGAAAAAAAATGGACTGCATACAGAAACCATAAAGATAGATAGAAGGCATTATACGACTCACACCAGGACTTCAACAACGAGGCAGCAATAACTAAAGCTATCTTATACAGATCCTTATTCTGCATTGACATTATTGCACCCCTTTCTACTGTACCATTAGGGCTGGCACTTACTACATGAAAGGGGTTGCTGGTGCTGTATAACAAGAGTCAAGAGTTTGTCTGCATATGCCAGAATATAGCATATCAATAGGGCATAGAGAGCTGTCCTCCCAGCTGCTAAGGGACCACCCCTTTAAGATGGAGAAAAAGGCCACTGCTAAAATAGAGAAAAGTCATTGCAAAAAACATCCTGCCCATTGAATTTAAAACAACTTGTTGGCAACAGCTGAATATACTTATGAAACTTACATTGTGTAAGTGAAGGAAGGGATGACTACAATGTGTTGCATAAGAAGTCATTATGTAAAAAGCTTCATTTCTAGGACATATTAAAGAAAAAAAAAGAACCAATGTGGCACTTTAAAAAACCCAGAACACCTTCAGCTTACCTGTATTGATATGGAAATGTTTTGATCATCCCCCAAAGTTCCTCAGACATGCATGCATTACAATCCATTAACGTTAATGATGGAAGTAAAACTTGGTCTGTGATACTAAGAAAGCAACTGAACAAGATTTCCTATTGAAAAAGAACATTACATAGATTAGAAGCAGTACAACAAAAATAAATAAATAAAAAGGAAATAAGCAGCAAGATTTCCATTTTGCCAGGCATGACGTTGGGCTGGTAATCATTTTCTGGGCCTGATCATCTTACTTAGTGACCGGTGGATCCCACATGCACACCTTGACAATCATTTTTCCTATACAAAACAGTATTTTGACATGTCGAGGAACAAGTACCTGTCAACTCGGGAGACAACTATATTAGGCTAGGTTCACAACGGCGCAAGAGACTCCATCGAAAATCGGTGGAGTGAGAAGTCCTCCGATGGTTTCAGTATAAAAACGTCAGACTCCATTTTAGTCTATGGGGTCAGTGGGTGTCCGCAGGTAACTGCCGTTTTAGCAATCTAGCTCTCCGTCATTCGAGTCCCCCAGCAGTTTCATTATGTGTGAACTAAAACTCTTTAGTAGACTACTTTTCTCATAGTTTTTGCAAACATTACTTTTGTTACGCTAATGTTTCAGAAACACTTACCATCTTATCCTTATCGTCTACTTTACTTGACTCAGACTGAAACTGAGAAGAAAAGAACAAAATTATACATTTTCACCAGACTGTTGTGTAGAGCATGACAACTGAAACACAGATCATATTTTCATTAATAATTTGACATTAAAGAAACTGAACGTCTTGCACGCAAGTCCATTGCTATGACAAGGATGGACATACGCCCTACTAGATGGCGAAACTTGGACAATAATGTTCTGTATGAGCAGACAGTATATAAAGGATAAACTTCACAAAGTGTGGAATAACTGAAGTCATTCCCCACTTAATCTATACACATTTAGGATCCGTTCACAGGTAAGAATTTGCTGCCGATTTGGGGGTGGATTGAGGCTGGAAAATGAAGAAGAAGAATTCCTCATAATTTTCTGCAGTGTGAACAGCCCCTAAATGCACACCACAGCTTGCTGAATTCAGCTCTCCGAGATTCAACAATAATCCCCTCCCTCTGTAAGGGAAACGCTCTACCACATAACATGAATGAGAGACAAGGCTTCTTCGGCTGTATTGATGGCAATGATACAGGATATCATAACATTACCCAAGACCATTTGAAATTTATGCATGTATTGAATACGATACCTTCCCTACCATGAATATAGTTAACTGTACCACACGACTTCAATTCCTGAGGTTTACATTGCTGCACAGATACAGCCTAGGCAATTTATCTCAAATTAGTATGCCCACTTTTTTAGTTACAAAGGTTTGTACTGGGTTTACGGGTTTGTAATATTTTATTCTTCAATAAGTAAAAAATGATTAAAAAAAACCAAAAAACAAAAAAAACAACATACGCACGCACGGACGCGGACTACTGGCTCCACAATATGGGACAAAAAACCCAATATACATAAGACACAAACGTAATGAAGAAAACGCCACATGGTAATAAATTCATTAAAATGTACCTATGGTGGACAACTGAAAGAAGACCAGAATTCACTAAAAAGTGAGAAATTTGCTGACAGAGATATTACCCCAAGGACACATTCACATGACCGAGGTGCACCTGTTTTCAAAGATCCCATTTGAATATATGGAGAATTCAGTGAAAATGGCCAAAAATAGAACATAACCGACACATTGAGGGTCCGTTACAACAGATTAAACAGGTGTCCCCACTACAATTATCCCCATCTACATGAGAAAACTGGCGTAGAATGGTTGATAAATTTCCCCCATTATATTCATAGTAACCAGTGTATTAAAAGGCAAAGCACAAACCTCCTTCATAAACGCTTTGCCCAGTCTGACAACTTTTGCAAGCAAAATGGGATCATGCGATAGATGTGGTCCGAGGAAACAGAGCATACTGAAAACATCTCTTCTCAAGTCTTCAAAACATTCCACTGGTTTGGGGGCTTTCTTGCTGCTCAAAGAGAAAACACGAGATCCCTTGGCACCTTTGGGCACCCCCCACCCTAAAAAAACAAGACAATACAAGATGTATTACATACAAAATCTATTGTAGGTTGAATGAGAAGTTTGAGGCAAGTTCACACCTGCTAATATTCTACACATTATTCATGTTGTGGGACTAACCACATTAAAATTGGCTTCATAATTTAATTTTCTGCCTTTTTTGGCATCCTTTTCCTAGACTTAAGTAATGGGTCACTAAAGAAGAGAAAATGAATGAAAAACACATACTACAAGTTTTTCACTATCTGCCCAGATTACTTACTGATCAGTAGAAATACTGATCGTTAATACACAAAAGTGTGCCGAACAAAAAAAAAAAAATGAAAAAAAAAAAAGGAATTTCTATCGGTAGGTAGGACCGCCTAGTGGACCACTTAGCCCTGAATCTTTCTCCACAAAACTATATCAGGCTAGCTTCACATCTGCGTTTGGGTTTCCATTCGGGGGGGGTCCACTTAAAAAAGCAGTTACCCGCGGACCCCATAGATTATAATGGGGTCCGCGTGGTTTCTGCTTGGTCTCCACCCAAAAAGGGTGAAAAATGCACTGTGTATGAAGATACCTGATAATATCCCAGTGGGTGGGGGCCACTTAGGGCATGTCCACACTGTTTTTTCCCAGGTGGATTTTGAGCTGGAATCTGCTTCAAAATATGACCCCCTGACTCTCTCATTCATTTCAATGAGGATCAGGAGCAGAATTTTTTCTTCTAGCAGATTTTTGAGGTAAAGGGGGAAAAAAAAAGAAAGTATTTTTTTTTTTTTTTTTTTTCAAAAGGTTTATTTTATTTTTAAGATAACAAGCAAATTACAAGATATATTCAGTATGTTACAGAGACAAGTACAGGTTGAGCAAATTAAATAAGATATGATCATGACCTATCTTCATGCAGATTACACCTTGCAAAGTTAATTGAAATGAATGGGAGGCAGAAAAAAACGCTAGCTTTTTTTTTTGCAGTTTTTTTTTCCGACCTCCCATTCATTTTAATGAGGTTTGAAAGGCGGAATCCACATGAAGATAGGTCATGATGCTTCCTTTTCCCCTCTATTCAAATAATCTGCTATAGGAAAAAAAAAAAACAAAAAAAACACAACAGCTACTGATTCCCACTGAAACGAATAGGAGACTTGGGAGGCTGTTTTTGAAGGGGATTTTGCCTCAAAAATCTGCCTGCAAAAAAATCTGTGTGAACTTATCCTTAAGTAAGGACTTAGGCTCTGCTTTCACTGAATTCACAGAGCTTCACTATAGGTTATTATAAAGTCACCATTGCCTTTATTCATGGAGCCATTTTTATTCTTATCCAATAACTAAAGCGCAGCTCTCTTTTCCTGAAAAATCCTAGACAACAGAGCACATGCTCAGCTGGATTCTCACCATGTTTGTCTTGTTATAACCTTCTCATTTAGGAGAAGAAAGCATTGCTAAATGGTCCATATAATATTGGATTCATCATGCATCTAAAAATTGTTAAAGTGTCTCAAAGAGGGCTTCAACAGAAACGGAGGTGTAAAAAAGTGGAAGTAATATATAGCTATTGTACATTTACAAATACTCCCATTAGGCTGTCACAGAAATCCTTTAAACGTAACTTAGAAAGAGCGATCGGTACACTGGAAAGACAATAAGCCATTTACTCACCTGAACTCCTTCACAATTTACTGAAATCGGGTTACTACTGTACGTACCTTCGATACAGGGGCTCTACAGTGACATGGATAAGGTGACACAGTGCTAATGCAATAGGCTTATGTGCTGTGGCATAAAATGGAGGCATCTGATCCATTATGTTTTGAGCATGATGCCAGTCCCCAATCTTCAGCAGCGCTTCCAGCAATCCAAGCTTCTGGTTGTCAGGAGCCTAAAAGGAAAATCGACAACAATGAGTAAGTAAACCGAGCAAGAGAGAGCGGTTTGCGTAAGGCTGAATTCAGAACTGACTTGTAACCCATATTCAGAATTAAAACAGCTTTGTTCTAGGCTTCAATAGTGGCCACAAGAGTGAGAACCCTACTAAACAGACCGATAACATATTTATGGGCTTGTCAAAGGAGAAAGAAATTGGGATCCAGGCAGGTGATGGTGCAAAATAAGAATTAATAACATGTTGAATCTCCAGCCAGTCCAGTGGTGCCATTCTGGTAAGGTACCAAAGATAGTTCCTATTGCTGTGCACAACCATGATGCAGCTCCCTTTCTGGTCCAGTGGTCGTGTGATCCGCCAGGGACTAGGAAATGTATGAGCGGCTGGGTCTTAGAAGGCTCAAATGAGCTAGAAAAATGTGAAAACCAGACACGTTTCTCCTATTTTTTGTTTACATTTTCCCAGATATAAAAAAAACAAAAACATACAAAAGTGAAAAATAAATCTCTAATCACTGAAATACCAAAAAAAAAAAAAAAAAATATATATATATATATATATATATATATATATATATATATATATATATATATATATATTTGAATAACTCTCCCCCCAAAAACAAAAAAAAAAAAATGATATCTCTATCTATCCATCCATCCATATATAAAATGAAAAATAAATACGGTATAAAAATATGGCATAGACCTCCAAAACCACATGTACAAAAAAAACACAGCGTTGTTACGGCCAGCTATAAATAATATTTATTAGTTAAATATAAGCTTTACCTAAACATCGACGGCTTAACCGCTCTTCTAAACCCTCACAAATCAGTAGAATGTAAGTGCCGCATCCCTTTTAATTGTTTACACAGGCAAGCAGCTCATCCGTACAGAAGTCTGTGCCCTGTACTGCATATTAATTGTATAAAAGTCAATAAAATTTAAGGTGGTGAAAGTCAGAAGAATCGACAGACCATCTGAAAGTATAGTGGTGTTCCAACTCTGCCCAGACACAGCAGATTGATTTACTTTATTTGTATAATTTTCTTTTATTTATATTCATTTATTTTTTAATATTTTTGTGAGGGGGGGGGGGGGTTCAGGCATGTTGAATTTACCAATGCCTGATGCTTTGTTCTAAAGGTAGGAGAGATGCCATTAGGGGAGTCTGGCAGCATCGGACAGCTTTTTCTCATCACCACAAGCATGCATGTGCATGGGGACAGGGGACATATACCTGTAGGTCATACAAACAAACATTCAGTTGACCACCATTTCAAGTGTATGGCCAGCTTTAGTTGCAGAAGTAGGAACAGCTATACCTTTACGTGTGGTGCAATGTCTATGTAATAGGAAGGGACCAATAGAAGCACCTTCATCCTGAAGATTGGAGACCTTCACTGATCATATATTGATGGCCTAACCTAAGATCCTATCCTTGGAACAGTGTTTAAACCCTAGACAATCACTAGTAACTATAGTCTGCCATTTTGCAATTGTGATCACGTAGTCACTCATCTGCACATAAGCATGCACTCTCGGCTGAGCCGAGAAAGTATATTTAAAGAAGTTCAGGGAAAATAACAGGAGAGGAGGAAAAATACCATTTCCCTACAACCAGCACCAAGTAGAACATTACAAAAAAACAGCAAGAAATAAAAAAAAAAAAAAAAAAAGAATTCCAATAAAGCCCCAACAAACGTTAAAACAACTTCACGCTTCTGAATGGGTAAAACTCAACTTTATATTATAAATTAAAGGGCAACCTAAGACTAAAGACTGAAAAAATTCTATCCAGATATATTTCTTTAGGACAGCATAAAAGAAAAACATCTGAAAAACTTTACAAACTACTTGAGAGGACTTTCCGGAAAAGTAAAAAGGGCATCAAACTAACATGTCAGCACAAGTCATAAATATGCTGGGATGCTTAGGAGTAATGAACATTCTTTGTAAGTTAATAATTTTACCGCTGAGCATATAATCAAGTTATGCCGCTTTCAACAATAAAATATGAATTAGGATTTCGGTTCTGCTCATTTGCGCTGCCTCTTGAGTATCGTTCTGCAATTTTATTTACATTCATGGCACTAAACTAAACAAAGCATGAAGTCATTTGCACAATCCAATTTAAAAGAAAACTTAAGAAAAAGTATCAGAATAATACCAAGAACATAAAACACTACAGGCAAATGGAAGGGGTATAATTGAAGCTTTGTTGGTACATAACCGGAGCCATTAGCACAACAACCATAAGAATGGAGAATGAATGCTACTCATAAATTAAAAGCAAAAAGAATGTTGCTCTGCAGTTACAGAGTCATTTTACTATTGCTCATATTTATATGAAAGAGTTCAGAACAGCTAGTACGAAATTATCACAGACATGCTTCACGTGTTTTTACTGTAGACCTGTGCTCCATCTCCACCGGTCCCATAGACTTGAAATGAAGTGGCACTGTGCAGGGTGAATTGTCACTACATTCAAGAATAGGGGGCTCCAATCCCTTTTATTGCAATGGAGGGGGTCTCAGACGTTTATCCTGTTTCTTTTGAATCTTAACTACTGGGTGACAGCTGCAGAACACATTTGCACTCTTCATACAATAAATTTGATTTAATCTGTTTATAAATAAAAAAAAAAAAAAAAGAAAAAGAAGAAAAAGCTTTTTGGCAACACATTCTCTTTAAATCTTAGTTTTTAGCTCTTGCTGGATATTTATATGCTCAGGTTGTCATACTTCTTAGGGTGGGTTTACACTACCATCGTTACATCGTTAATGTCCACTGTCAGTCAGTCACAGAATGACAGCAACAGACATTAAAGCGTAACTAAACTGTCGGACAACTTTTGATTTCTGGCAGTATTTGTGTCATAAATAAATTTTGTAATATACTTTATTAACACATGTTGTATCCTTTCTGAGAAATCCTGCATTGTTTCACGCTTTCACTTATTTAAGTATTTAGAGCGGTTTCTGCCTCTCAATGAATCTTACTGTGTATGGCGTACAGGAGGAGAAGCAAAAACAAGTTTGTATGTTTTAGAATGTCTGAGACATAACTGTTTGAAGTGACCCTCCCTACATGTTACACAGCCCAGTACACCACAGTGATTCCAAACCGGGTGCCGCGACTTTAAGCTTCCTGCTCTATCACTCAGGCATCAGTTAGTGATGCCTGCTGAAGACCTGCTGCATCGATCTGCAGAGGAGAAGGATCACAGAGCATCGGGGACCGAGGATGGGTGTTTCGTTTTGTTTTTTTATTAATACAGCACAAGTACAGCGTGGGGCCACTAAGGGAAAATGTAAGTTGTCAGGGGGCCACTGGGAAGCATTATTAGTTGTCTGGGGACCACTTTGGAGCATTTATTAGGTTTCTGGGAGCCAGTGCGGAGCATTATTTGGTGTCTGGGGCCACTGGGAAGCATTTGAGTGTCTGAGAAAGGTTTTATTTTAATAAAGTATATTACAAAATTTATTAATGACACAAATACTGCCAGAAAATCAAAAGTTATCCAAAAGATTAGTTACACTAACTGTAGCAGAGTAAAGGACATAGACGAATGACAGCAACGGACATTAACAACGACAGTGTGAACTCACCTTTACCCTTCGCATGGCAATTTCATCACATACAGATAAAAAAAACAAAACTGAATTTGTTTATGAATTATTCTGTTCCAGTGTAATGCTACAAATTTTTTCTCTCATCACTTTTGTATCTCTTTCTAAAAGTGTTAAAGGCACATTACGCATAACTAAGCATGACTATACACATCAAGAATAATGTTCAGTAACTGAAAAAGCGTTAGCTCCCAATTCAAAACTTTTTACCTTTTCAGCTTTTTCTTCATCCTTTTCTTTTTCCTTCTCTTTGTCTTCTGACTTTTCAGATGAAAGAACCACCATTGTCAACTTTCGGACAATCTGTTTTGCTTCTATAACTTCCCTTTTGTGTTCTTCAAGAATACTGCTGTCTAATGGCAGGAGCTAGAGGGAAAAAAACAACAGTAGTAAATACATAAGACTGGCAGGAGATGTGCAAATGTTTAGACTGTTGCAAATATACTGTAATGGTCAAAACTGATAGAGCTGCAAAGAAACTATGAACAGTTTGTGTAACAGATACTTACATGTACATAAAGGTCTTCCAAATCAATTAAATTCTGTTGTAAAAGAACGGCGGCAACTCTGTACAAAGAAGTAGGGGTCTCTCCATTAGGCTCCTGCAAAAATACACCAGCCATATAATAAAAAGACATCTACAAAATCCAAGACTGTGACACTGTGCTCAAGCATTTTAAAGAAGCTGCAGCTTTACCTGGTAGAACTTGAATTTAAACCCAAGGATGTGGCAGAGAGTCTGAGGCTCACACATACCCATATAAGATTCGATTAATGGTACAAAAAAATCATCCTGCTCTGGTCGGCATTCATATACTTCCAAGATAATATCCAATACTCTATTTGGATCCAAGTTAAAACATCCTTAAAATAAAAAAAAAAATCAGTTAGTTTGCTAAGTAAAAAATAAACAAATAAATTATATATATATATATATATATATATATATATATATATATATATATCTCTATCTACATACACAATATTATATATATATATATATACATATATATATATATATATTTATTTATTTATTATGGGGGAGGGTGGGATATTTATGACTGGTGAGGCAATTTTTTTTTTCTTTTTTATTGTTTTAACCCATTTCCATTCTCTTTTAAAAATTGACAGAATTTTGGATCAATCAGTGGTTCAGGGAATCTGTGTTACTTCTAGGTTTGTCCAAATGTGTAAACTGGGAGTGTTAAAGAGCAAGTGTGATGATAAAGCCTTTCTTTCAGCTTCCTGCTTTACCCTACATGTAAATCAAAACTCTAACAGCAATTCTTGTCAAGCTTCAACAAATAACTTGAAAAAACTGATTTTTTTTTTTTTTTTTTTTTTTAATTCAGCTTTTTTGATGCAATTTTTTTGAGGCAGTCCCTTTGATTTCAATGGGATTTGGAGCTTTTTTTCTGCCTCAAGATAGGGCAGGACACTTTTTTTCAGATAGGCAGCTCCCATTGAAATCTATGAGAGAAGATTTCAGGCATTTTTAATTTTTTTTAGCAGAAAAGCCTCAAAAACAGCAAGAAGCAGTGTGAACCTACTCTTAGAGGGGTTGTCTGATATAAAATAAAAAAAAATAAAAAAAAGTTAACCCTAAACTAAACCCCCCTCCCCCCGCCTAGCTTCTAATTTACTTACTATCAAAAAAAAGAATCTATAATTACCGAGATCGCCGGGGTGGTCATGTGACCACACCAGGCACACTTTCTGATATTCCGGTGATGTTCCGTTTCTGGAAACGGAATGTCACCAATACTCCCCCTATCCTCATCATACTTACCTGTCTTCATTCTTCTGGGACCAAAGTGTCACTTCCTTCTTCTCTGCTGGCGCCGGCAGACGAAGAGAAGAAGCCTGTTTCCCATGCATGCGCAATAGAGCTCTATTGGCTCTATTACACAGGCGCCGCAGAAGTCCACAGAAGAAGGAACCAGCGGGACAGAAGAAAGTGATCTCCAGAACACAGAAGACAGGGAAGTATATTAGGATGGGCTGGGCTGAGTTAGGTAGGTAGGGCTAGTAGTCCGTGGGCTAGCTAGGGAAACAGGGAGGGGCTATGAGGGAGGGGGAGAGAGAGCTAATCATAGCAGGAAGGTAGCTACTCATGTAAACAAATGCTGAAGAAGTCAGGAGCTCCCAGGGAAACTCAGAAATCACACTCAAAACACTGCTAAAGGTATTTTGGTGCACTTATTAACCCATTAATAGCACCAAAATACCTTTTTTAAAAAGTTTTTTTTGCCCAAAGAACCCCTTTAAGCTGAAGACTTTACACTGACAACAGATGAAGTCCTGACAGAATGGCATTTTCAATAACCTATAGAACTCTTAGATGTCTTTTCTATTTAATTGACAAGAGTCAATGTCCCCAATGACATTCAGCTCAGACAGAAATCTGATTTCCCATAGTCTGAATACTTGAGAGTATAAGCAGAGCTGAGGTCAACCTTGCTCATTCTACATGCTGTTAACAGAACAAGAGCCAAGGGGAGCCTACGGCATTCTAGACTGCAAGCGCTCCCTACCAATGTCACTACGAATACAAATAATGAGACTGACCTTCAAAACACTCATTACTTTCAACTACTATTCACAGATCAGCACAAACAGATTTTTGTACCCAATTCTGTGAAGTGGCAGCAGAGAAAATTTCTACCTACGTACATCCCTAATAAAGAATTGCCCAACATATTGTGTGATATAATAGAACACATTTACTGCACATTTTCTATCCCATGGATAGAGGATAAATAGATATCTGTTCAGATGGCACTAACCGCTGAGATCCCCTCCAATCCTGAGAATAGAGGAGTTTTCCCCCTGTTGCGTATTCAGCCTAGAGTGCAGCTAGGCCAAAAGTAGACATGTCACTTGGTAAGACAAACAAATCCGCACTTCCATTCACTTCAATAGAGGCGCCAGAGATAGCCGTGTGCTTTACTTTGGCTATATCCAGGGCATTTAAGTGAATGGGAGCGCCCTACACCAAATGACACACCTACATTCAGCCTGGCCACAGTCAGGAAAAAACGCCCATCGTTCTCAGGATCAGTGGAGGTCTCAGCAGTCCGATCCCCACCAATCAGGAATTTATCCTCTATACTATAAATAGAGGATAAATATTTTTCGTTGCATAACCTCTTACATTATCTAACAGATGTTAGACGATGGTTGTCTAGATTGAGCTAATGTTTTCTCTTGTTCTCCTTTTCTTATATTAGCTCAGCAAGTTCTTAAAAATATAACTCATTTTGCCATTTAAAAAAAAACAAAAACAAAACCTAGTCTGGCATTCTGGCTTTAGCAAACAAAAAACTATTTTCAGGCATTAATGCACAGGTCACAATTTCCTGTGTGATGGACTGTACTACACAGGCTCTCCACAGAGGGAGACAGAAACTTCTGTCACTAACTACTGATGAGCAGACAGTTCCTTGCACATAGCTATAATATGCCTCTCTAAGAGTGTGTTCACATGGAGGTAAATTTTCCGCCCCCGGAGTTTTCGCCACGGTCAGCCGCGAAGGGATTCCGATGTAGTGCGTCAGCATTCCGTCGCAGCATCCCGCTCCTGATTAGGTCCGGATGAATGGGCCTAATCAGGAGCGCGTCTCGTGCCGCGGACACTGTGGGCGGAATACGCGGCAAGATAGGTCATGTTGCTTTTTTTTTTCCGCTAGCGGAAAAAAGCCACTAGAGGGAAAAAAAAAACAAAAAACACTACTGACTTCCATTGAAACACAGCCTAATCATGTACTTATAGGTGGGCATTAATCAACTCATTAGCGATTATTTTCTTCTAATTCTGCCCCCTTGTTAAAGTTTTCTGCTTGAGCACAAGATTTATTATGAGTTTTTGACTATTTTGTCATGAACAGTGGGTGTTGTGTATCTGGGGTAACATTTTACACTGAATTTATATAATGCCCCCTTTTCATAAGGTCACAAAAAATGGGGTAATCGCACTCAAGTACATGGGTAAGAAAAAAAAAAAAAAAAAAAACCTGACAGATCTGAGGAGACCCCAAAGTATAATAATATCAGTTTTGGTTTGGACATGTTCGAAACTGCAAATATTTCAATAACTGAAGTGAAATAACCGACATGAACTAAATCACACTGGTTATCCTGGTTGATCTTTGGTTTTGGTTATTTTTTTGATTAATCATCCATCCCTTAGTCTCTTAGATTAATCTGGAGAGTATAGAGAAAGATAACTGCACTGCCCCACAGCAAGTAGATATAGCACTAGCATATAGCTGTCCATGTGATGTTGTGCTGAGGTATCATGGGATTGATAGCAGAGCAAAGATAATGCGATATAAAAGCCAAGATGGCGTCCAATCAGGAGTTGAGGAAAGCTGGACTACAGGGATATGAGGGCAGCGTACATAAAAGAAGCCTAGAGAGTGACAGATAGGCGACGGATGCAGGGAAAAGAAAAAAAAATGTTGTTTTTTTTTCTTTTTTGCTGAAGTGCTTCTTTAACCTTACAAATATAACAATAACCATTCATAAAAATTAAGAACATTGTTAAGAACCCGCCATACCTATTAAGGATTTGATATTTTCCAAGATTAAATCACTTGTTATACTCCCGGACATATCTTGCCCAAGCTCTGTAATTAATTTTGCATATCCTTCATTTTCTTCTCTCAATAGATTGAATTTCTGTTGTTTATAACTGTAATGGGAAAAAAAGACTTTCATATCAGTACATGGCATGTTCAGAAAAACTACAATTACAACAGGAATCCAATTGTAGAGACACAAAGTGGACAAGAGAAACAAATAGCAAAACACAAAGAGCCATTGAATACACGATGTGCCAAGCACTGTGAATGCTGATCTTTCTGTCCCATCTGCCGAAAGGCGCTTACAGGGGCATTACCAGGCAATCAGATGACATTTGCCTGTGGAGACTGGATTGTAAACACCAGAAAACACCAGACATGCCAAGACTAGGGCCTGTTCTGTTATGTGCGAATATTTCCTTCTGCTTCTCAACTCCTGGCACACAGTTTGATAGTCATTTATGTTACAGTCCACAAAGATAGACAACAGATTCAGATGGAGGGCCCAAACTGTTAAAATGAACACTAAACACAAAACACAGATACAATTAGCATATTGTTCATTGACAAAAAGTGTAAGCAAATGAACAAAAGAGAAATGTCAAATCACATCAATATTTGGTGTGACCACTCTTTGCCTTCACACAGCATCCATTCTTCTAGGTACACTTGCACATCTCCTAAACCTTGCCCATTCCCTGGTGCTTCTTCAAAAGAGCTTGAACAGCACATCTTGAAACCCCAGGCTGCTTGGAAATCTCTGCCTGGAAGATACCTTGTTGATGCAGACAACAACCCCAAACATACAGTTAATGTTAAGAACTATCTTCAGAAGGGCAATTAGAAGTCTTTGAAGTGATGATCGGACCCCCACACAGCCCTGATCGCAACATCATTGAATCAGTCTGGGATTACATAAAAATACAGAAGGATTTGAGCAAGTATACATCCACAAAGATCTGGTTTGTGATAAGTTCTCAAAGATGTCTAGAACAGCCTCCCTGCCGAGATCCTTCAAAAAACTGTGTACAAGCGTACCTACAAGAACTGATGCTCTTTTGAAGGCAAAGAGTGGTCACACCAAATACTGATGTGATTTAGAGCCTTAGGATAGGTCATCAATTAAGTGTCAATTCAGTGCCCACAGCCATTAAGCTGTTTGAAGAGACTGTAGCATTGACATTGACCCTCTCTGATCTTTAACTGATGACCTATCCTAAGGAATGGTCACTAAATAAAGAGGATCTGTCACCACCTCTGCCAAGCCCGGATCGTTTAATAGGTGCTGTTCCACCGATTCCAGTACAGTTGGAATTTTTTTTTTTTTTTTTTTTAATAGCCCCCCCCATTCCTGAGCAATAGATGCTGTTAGTGTTGGTGCTTGATATGCTGCTATTTATGTTCTGTATTGTCAGGTGGGAGGTGTCAGGCAGGAAAGGGGTGTGATTCTGAGCACTGACACTATCCACCTCTGATTGGAGCTCTGATATAGTCAGCCCATTTTTTTCAAAGCCTTCCTTTTCTTGCCCAGTTGTACCTAAAAGCAGTTCTCTTCATGCGCACTGAAGTCAAAGTATATTGCGAAGATAAAGTATTCTTTTAAGAACTGCGCTGGAACTACAGCTGCTCAGTAAGTATAAAAGTTTATTTTTTAATTATTTTTAATGCTAAAGATGATGTTACAACAGAGCTATTTGGAACAGTAAAATCTCAGTACATAAAGACTTGTCAGTGTGATTTGGGACACTAAACCACCAACAAGTTCCCTTTAAGTTACACTAGTATTAGATGTTAAATATGGCACCAAAGAAATATTTTCTATATGTTGTATAGAAAACAGTACAAGAGATATGAAAAACGTGCTAGGTAACCCAGAGAAGCAATATTCAAGCCCATATATTGAAAGTCACCTACAGATACCTTCGTAATATATCAGAAGCAACAGAGCAAGCCACAATTTTTTTCTAATGAACATACATGGAAATCACAGAACACAAAATACAAGAACTAGAGCCAGGGTCCATGTACAAATGGAGGTTCAAAACTGTATAGCATGTACCCATAGCAGGCTATAAGCAGTATATTCATAATCTGCATATTATATGGCAGAATCTTTGGAATCTAAAAGACAAAACTTCTGTTAAAATCTTTCCACGACATCTGAACCACAGATCTATAAAAATAATATTCAGAGGAAGGACCTGCCTTGCTAAATCTCCATGGGCATCTCTAAAGATGTAAAGACACAAGCAACAAAACATTAAAGAGGCTCTTGCCACAGGACTTTATAGAAACAACCCTTGGAAGCACAGCTCTGACCAACACCCTTACACAGCAGAGGGCTAAGAATATTCCATGTTGGCCAACTTTCTATACATCTACTTCACACTCAGACATAGCAGAGCAATGTAACAGGGAAATGCTTCCATGGTATGCATGGTGACCTATGTGCTTTAGGTGCAGCTAAACATGTTTATGGAATGTCTTTAACAGCCTATAACAGATTGCAGACAGTAACAACTAACAGGAAGAGCAATGGCTGATTTACACAGGAATCCACACAGGAAAGAATTGCTATGGATTATACCTTGTGATGAGACATGTCAAATGGATGAGGTTTTGCAAACAACACGGAAATTGACCTGCGATATGGATTTTACAATAGGTGTCATGTCATTTTCTGTTGTATACATCACACCTTGAAGGGTAGCTGGGGTGGACTCTGCGGTAACTACATAGCAATATATGCATGCCACAAGTGGATTTTGCTGGATTTGCAGCAAAAAGCTTTCTAAACTTAACCTTTAAGCACTCATACATGCAGTTTTACAACATATTTATAACTATATATATATATATATATATATATATATATATATATATTAAAATTTACTTACAAAAGTTTGGTCTTTATTTTTACAGATTTCTGATTGAATTGTTGGGACTGTTTGATGAGTCCTAATGATTCCAGTGTTTCAGGATCCAGACGTTCCTTCAGAATAGTGTCTGATACTAGATACTGTTAATAACAGGACAGGTAGTAAATGTTACACATTCATATTCTATCCAACATTGTTTATTTTACTTGTATAGCGCCAACACATTCCGCAGTGCTTTACATTATCAGTCAAAGGGTATTCAGAAAAAAAAAAAAAAAAGTACTTTGCTGCATTGATGTGTCAGTTTATGGGTATATCTAGGCGGAATGTTTAACACTGGAGATTTTCCACCCACAATTCCACAGTGAAAAATTTGCAGCGTATGTGACCCACACAGACATACCCTAAAAGAAAAAAAAACTTATTTTCCTTAGAATTGCTGTTTTTGAAGAAAGGCTAGGGTAGGGGAGATAATACTTAAAAATATTTATGTGCCATTAAATATGTAAAAGTGATAATTGTATTGGTTAGTCCTTGTGAAACTTGTCAGCCCGTGTGGGAAAACACTGGATCCATTCCTCAACACATACACACAAAATGCTGAAAAATAAATGTAAAACATTCTTACCAAACATGATAACACCAACTGGGTAAAATGATCTCTTCTCCATTTCTCTTCCAAACAGCTGGTTTCAATATCTAGGTTAACAAAAAAAAAAAAAAAAAAAAAAATTAAGCTATATTCCCATGGCTGTTTCTGTAAGAGTGATGACATACATTTTGCAGGAGGGTCAAGGGAGCCCAATTCTAGGTGCAGAATGTGTGTCATTAATACATTTTGTAGTATATTTTATTAACAAAGCTTGGATCCTTTTTGTGAAATTTTTTCACTCTTTCCCTAGTTTCTGAATGTTACTGTGTATGGAGTACGGGGCTGTGTAACATGTGGAGAATATAAGGGTGGGTGAGGGTGACTTCAAACAGTTGTATCTCGGACATTGTAAAACTTGTTTTTGGTGTCACATGAAAGAGGAGATTCTCTTCTTTTGTATGATACTAAGGTTACAGATCTAAATTTCAAAAGATATCACTAGTTGAAAACACAGTCGAATTGGGATTTTGATATTGTGTAAAATGAATGCTCCAGACAATCACAAGCTCCAGCAATAACCTCTTAGAAAATGGCACATGACTGCTGTGGCCAATTAGTCACGTGAGGACTCGGCTGAGGCAGCCATCTCACACAAACAGGACGTCACTTCTGACATCAGCCAGGGGACCTGTAAATAGTAGCTGCTGCTGAAAACAGGGGACCGGCGAAAGGAGAGTACATTTTTTTAAGTTATTTTATTGGCCACATCTGCAGCACTTACAGGCTTTTAAAAATGATATTATAACATATAACATGACAACCCCTTTAAACCTTTGTATTTTTAAGTCATACATAGCCTCTTGACCTCATTCATTACTGTTTATAGCTATATGAAAATATGCAAAGCTTTATACAGCTTCAAAGAGTAACAGGCAGTGCAAGAGGCTAGCTAACAGCCAAATACATAGCATGGATTACAACTGGGGCTCTTTGGGAAATCACTAATTTAGGACTGGGCAATTTTGGAAATCTTTCTATTTTAATCTCTATTTTCTTCTGTTTTTTGCTGAAACCACCACCAGACTCACTTTTAAACCAATTATATGCTATAGTAGGGACCATTGCTGACATACTTCTGGTGGTGGTAGATTCTACATATCTAGGATAGCTGATGTAGGCTTATGTAATTTGTTATTTATGTAAAAGGATAGGGTTTAATAAAGCATGTACACTTCTTGTAGATTATAGCTATATATCTATAGTGGTATATGCCGATTGTCCAGAGAACAATGTATATTACATTATAGAATCCTATCCTTTTACATTATGCAGCATAATGAGTGGTAGGTTTAAGGCCTTATAGCTAAGGAAGGGGTTAAATTACTTTACAATGGTAGATAAGGCCATGGGGTCCAGTGATCAGTCACCCTGCACTGCTAAGGAATGAGGAGGCGCAGTCAGGAGCACAGGGGTCACATGACACGTAGAGATAAGGGTGGAGGGATACACAATTTAATTATACCGCCGTTGTCTCTGATCATTTATTGCAGTGATCATACAGGAGCGAATGCCGCTGCGGTAGAGGTCTGTAGATAGCACTACTTTGTAAGAGTACTGTCCCAGCTGTCATGTATCTCAGGCAGCTGCCGCATCAACACACGGCATGCCCACCCCCCCACATTCCTAACTCTGTCCCTAATGGGACCCTATACCTAGCATTAATTCCTCTTCTCTGCAGCCGGGTGTTAACCCAAGTGTTCTTCAGTGCTCCTAATGTAATTCAATCCCGGCTGCTAAGACTTTAGTCTCTGGAGATTAACCAAGGGACAGCACTACCCGTGATTGGTTCCTGTACGGCTACAACACAAATACCGTAAAAGTGCCCATGGTGCATAAACTCCAAAATGTGATGGCTGCTTCTGGACTCCAAAGAGTGGGTGGCATGCTGGTACACTGTTTCACTTTTCAGTTTGTAACAGAACAAGAGTCGGTCTCAGTCTCTGCAAACTAAAAATCCAAGGACCTAAACAAGGCATGGCAGATTACAACTATCAGTCATTGACAGCAGGACATGTCCTCAGAGGCAGTGTGTCCCACCCCCCAACTTGCTCAACACTTCGCTGCTCCTACTTCTGCCTTCTCAACACGGCTTGATATTAGCTCCACCCACAAGGGCAGGACCAACATTGGTATTTTTTGACTGACATATTTTTTGGACAATGGCATGTGATCTATGGAAAATACCATACAATTGGTGGCTTGCAGATTCTGCCTCTAGTTTGTTAGTACTACAGTAAATAGGAATATGTATGTTTTTTAATGTATTTGGAACTATTTATCTAGCAAAAACTTACCCAAAACACAAAATACATCCGCAAGTATTGAAGGCATGTCATCCCTTAAGTCCTGGTTATATAGAAAAAAAAAAAAAATTCATGTCAGAACATGTATACAGAAAATAAATGAGGCTTTATTAAACAGGGTAGTCTGCTTTATACAGGCCCTTCCTGTCTGTCCTATAAAGGGCCATAGACATAATGGATGAGGGCAGAACAACAAATGGATTCTAGAACCTAAAAGGGGACCCATCAGCAGAGTCTCAGCACCCCCGCCAAACCACTGTTTAGTGGCCATAGCACTCATATGAAGCCTCCTCATGACTATTTTCACCTGAACGGGATTGGGCTACAATACCCAGCATGGTCACTACTAGGTATATACCACACAAACTGACAGACCAAGGTTGTCAACCTCTTAAGAGCATCGTGGACCCTTCAAACAGATGACTGGCAAGGGTCCCGATAGGATAAACTGTCAATAGCAGATCAGTGGGACTTTGACTAAGGATAGGCAATCAATATGTGGATCCCAGAAAAACCCTTTAGTGCAGACATGGACAGTAAAAGAAAAACTTACTATGATATCTGTCAGCACTCCAGCAGCTTGATCCTGCTTCAGATTTCCTTTAATGACATGGCAGGCAAGCTCATAAAGAACCTGTTGGATCTCTAAGACAGACACAAAACACATTCAGCATCATTCAAAAGGAGGAATAAAATAGGTAATAACTATATACTAACATAATACCAAAATAAAATCAATAGAAGAGCATACAGAAGGCATAAGAATAAGGAAAGTACAGGGATGGAGGACATTCTGTAGGCTTTAGGAACCCATTCTAAGCGGGGCTGGCTTCAGGTTTCAGTGGGCCCTTGGGTGACAAAGCCTCAGTAAGCCCTTCTGCAGTGCAACTCATGTGGAGGCAGTATGTTTCTCTCAAAGACGCTGCAGGAAAAAAACATCCGAATCTGTGTGGTTATTGCTGCAGCACTTACATTGCAAAGGCTAAAAACCATGGATAAAACCCACAGCAATCACTGACATGTTGTGGGCTTAAAACTGCTGTGCGTTCAGTCGCAGCATGTAAATTAGATTTGTAAAAACCTCATCCACAGTGCTGTTACTGTGGGTGGTGACCCTTTATCGCTTCTACATAGTATAATGTCCCATTTAGTACTTTCAAACGGTATAGTGCCTCCTATGGCCACCTATGCCCCCACCAAGTATAATTGCTACCTTATGCCCCCATATGTTAATGTTGGCAGGGCACTGGGAGGAGCAGCAGTGCTATAGTTTTCATTATCACTCACCTATCCGGACTCCCTGCCCCAGTGCCAGTAAACATAACCATGTGAACGCCAGCGCCAAAGCACAGAGTCTGGGGAGTTTTTAGAGGTAAGGGATAATGAAATCTGCAGCACCGCTCGCTCCCCAGCTACAGGGCTGTGGAGTCTGTAGGTCAAACCACCAACTACTCTATGTCTCCACAGCCTGACTCCAACTTTATGATCCAAGCTAATGAATGAATTGCTCTAAAGGAAATATGCAAACTATGCAGCTAATAAATTAATAATCATTAAACATCATTTTATTTTAAAGACGGAGGAGTCTAACTTTTCTTCCCCAACTCCAACGCCACAGGCCTGCACAGCCGTTACCATGGCAATGAATGCTACCATTTGCCTTATGCCCCCAGTGGGCCCTGGTCGAGCCCCCACCAAACTGATATTGTTCACCAATCTTAAGAATAGGTCATTAATATTTTTAATATCTTGTCAAAGCCCTTTAATATGGTATTACATGGAACGTGTAGCCAACTAGACAGCCTTGCGACTTACATGTACTGCTACAACAGAAAACATTTATATAACATTTACCTTTGAATGTCACATTTTCCTGTCCTTTTTCACTGAGGCTGCGACATAACTGCACACTGTAGAAATATAGCATTGTAAGTATAAAGTAAGAAATAACCATGAGCTCAGTTTTTAGGGCTCTCAAATAAATACAATAGTATCAAAACATTATATCAATGAACGAAACAGGCAAGAACTGAAAGGCATTAAAGACGTCAATTTATTCATATAAACTCCAGAAATTGTTATTTCATAGGGGTAAAAAATGGTAAGGTGCTAAGCTGTTAGAGCTACTATTTTCTGCTGCAAAAAAAAAAAAGGCTGTTTTTAGCAGCCTGTAGCACATAATGGGGAGCTCGGTGAGACCAGTAAGAGAAGATCATTGTAAAAATACAGGCTGCTATAAACAGCACCTGAATTCTGTTATGTACAGTTGTGCTAAAAAGTTTACATACCTCGGCAGATTTTTTGTTTTTTTTTGTAGCCATTTATTGTCAAACTTCTATGTTTTCTCTTTTTAAATCATAATGACAACCAAAAACATCAAAATGACCCTGTTCAAAAGTTCACATACCCCAGTTCTTAATACCGTGTATTGCCCCCTCTAACATCAATGACAGCTTGAAGTCTTTTGTGGTAGTTGTGGATGAGGCTCTTTATTTTCTCAGATGGTAAAACTGCCCATTCTTCTTGGCAAAAAGTCTCCAGTTCCTGTAAATACCTGGGCTGTCCTGCATGTACTGCGCGCTTGAGATCATCCCAGAGTTTTTCTTTGCATCCCGAACAATTTTTCAGGCAGTTGTGGCTGAAATTTTGGTTGGTCTACCTGACCGTGGTTTGGTTTCTAGGCATGTTATCAGGCCAAAATCACCAGGGTATGTGAACTTTTGAACAGGGTCATTTTGATGTTTTTGGTTGTCATTATGATTTAAAAAGGGAAAATACAGAAGTTTGACAATAAATGGTTTCAACCAACTACTAACCATGAGTGGAGAAAAAAATTTTGTGTTATCATTCATATTCTTTGAAAAAAGGCCAAAAAACCCCAAAAATCTGCCGGGGTATGTAAACTTTTTAGCACAACTGTATATGAAAGGAATTTCATTTCAGAGCCTGCAGGATAAGGCCCAGTTCACATCTGTGTTCGGGTTTCCGTTCAGGGAGTCCGCTTGGGGACCCCCCCCCCCCGAACAGAAACCTATATGCATAAAAAGCGATTTACCTGGGAAATCACACAGACTCCATAGACTATAATGGGGTCCGTGTGGTTTCCGCACGAAACATGCGAAGAGGAAAGTGCTGCTTGCACTTTAAAGAAGGGTTTCCTAGGATCATAAAATATGCTGAGTGACAAAAATTTCAATGTATCTCTATGGTGTCGCATGCAATGTGACATGTCTGCAATTTGACTGTATTTATGCAGCCATATCATAGCTCGCAGACAAGTCACACAACTGTTTATTTAATGCTAGGTTTGCAGTAGAGTTCAGCTTTCCGTTCTTCAGTTAACCTGTGTAATGCAAAAAAACAAAATAGCTGCCCTTGATAAAATGGCTGACAAGATGGATATAGAGCCAGCTCATAGTAACCTTAATTTCAACTCTGTATGAGCTAATGTCTATATAAGACATAAAAATGAGCTCAAAGGTTCAACTCTGTTTGACTTGATGTTTACATGACCATAAAAACCAGCTTAAAGTTTAACACTGTATGAAGCGTACGTGTCACAAGACATATTCCTGTGGGAGTTGGCCCCTTTCACAGGAATGTGAGCTTGGAGACGAGTAAAGCCTTACAGAGGTGTATACACTTCTGTAACCGCCCACTCTATGACGCACATAAAGGGTATAAAAGACGGATGATATCCCCCAGCCGTTGTTGCAATCCTGATAGCAGTAATTGGGGACGCCTGATGCTGAATGTTACCTGTCACAATGGCTTGATGATATTTCCTGAAGCTACCCTTATCAGAGTTCATCAATGAAGCTTGGCAGTGTTGTAAGTGTTGATTATATCACAACTTTGATTATCTTGCTATACCTTGCTTTATTGCTGGCGTTGATTATACCTTGCTTTATTGCAGGTTTTGATTATATCACAGGTTGATTAACCTTGATATACTTTTAAGTGTTGGAAGTGTTGATTTAATTACATTCTAATATCTTTTATACTTTTCCTTGTTGTAAGACCTTTTTGATATCTTCTTATACTCTTCTTAATTAAAATGTTAAGCTATTGTTGATAGTCCAGTGTTTTATTCTATAACTTTATTCTATTACACGGAATCCAAAGAATCTTTTCCCTTGGCATAACAACCTGCTTAAAAGGCAGTTACCCGCAGAAACCCACAGACCCCATAGACTATAATGGGGTCCGCCGGGGCAGGACTATTCTCTCCGCATTTTTTAAGCGGTTTCAGGGGTGGAAACCCCGAACGTAGTTCAAGCGCTGGTGTGAAGCCAGCCTTAGTCATACAAAACATGTCACTGTCGCTCTAGCCTTAAAGGGGTTATCCAGTCAGGAGGCATCAATACAAAACACTCTCGAATATCTATCCTGTATAAATTCAGCACTGTTTATCTGAACTATTTTCAGGTCAATGATCTCAAAGTGAGGTTTTGTTTGCAAACACACTACACCTCCTTGTGAGAAGTTCAGGCAGCAAATGAAATATTACAAGAGCACATGACCTCGGATGTGGGAGCGATTTATTATCTGTGATTTCATTGCAGGGGAGAGTGGAGAAGGGAGGGATACACAGAGTGAGAGCAGGCAGATGAATCAAGGGAAATTTAGTTTGCCCACTGTAGGTATGTGAGCCAGAGGGCGCTGTTGAGCGACCCAGGCCCAGACCTGAAAAGGCCTTCAGCCACACCTTTAAGTGGGTGGCGTGTAACTCCAGAAGGCTGGAGTATCCTGCATGGAGCAGGAGGTGGTAGACCAGCGGCACAGATAGACGGTCTGTGCCAGAGGGGCTGGGGCCACAGGGGACTTTTGCTGAGTGGAGCATTAGTCTGGCTGCTCAAGTGAACCAGAGGCTAGTTAGGGGCTCGAGGTGTTAGTTAGTGCCCTAACTGTGGCCTAGGCGTTTATTGTTTTGTTACGTTGCAGTTTAAGCTGAATAAAAGCCACTTTTATTTACACTTGGACCGTCTGAAAGCTATCTTTCCGGCGCCCAGTACCACGAACGACCGCTGTCTGGACCAGGAGTCGGCCGCCATTTTGAGACTAATTCCCCAAGCTGTCACACCACAGAATCACTGCATGCAAATACCTGGAACAGCAAGTTAAGATACAAGCAAAGGGTGCACAAGGTAACTGACTATTTAGCACTGCTGTGCGTGTATTTGCATATTATTTTTAGAAGTTGGATAACCCCTTGAATTTTATGATCAGCTCATACAACCCCTTTAAAGAGGATCTTTCATCACATCCACCTCCTGGCATCCTTTACCAAATGTCACTCCACTGATTCCAGCGAAGTTGGATTTTGTTTTCTCTAGCCCCCACCATTCCCAAGCAATAATTTCTTTAAGTTTCAGCACTCAATATGCTAACCAGGCACTCTACTGTCAGGTGGGTGGTTCTGGTCTGGAGCAGACAGCCTACTTGAAAGTAGAGAGCCTAATGAGAATACTAGGTGCTGAAACTAACTGCATGGATTGCCTGGGAATGGTGGATGGTAGAGAGAAGTTCCAGCTGTACAGGAATCAGTGCCTATTAAACGATGAAAAGAGTTGGTGGAGGTAGTGAAAGGTCCTCTTTAACCACTTAACGCAAAATGATGTTCCGGTACATCATGGGAAGGAGTACCTAACTGCAAAATGATGTGCCGGTGCGTCATTTTAATGTCACCCGCTCAGAAGCTGTTTATTCTGCTTTGGTCCCAGATCTGCGATCTGCGCATCAGGTCTTCTGATTTTAAAGTGCAGGATCCACTATGCAGAACTGTCAGCCTATGCATAAGCATAGGCTGACAGCCAGTATACACTCCAAAAGATTGCTGGTTCATGTCCAATATTAAAAGAAATAAAATATGGAAAAAAAAAAAAAAAAAAAAAGTATAAAATAAATAAAAATCCCCAATAAAATGTCCCTTTTCCCTTATACAGTACAAAAACACACAATACAATATAAAACACCACATATTTGGTATCGCCGTGTCCGTAACAAACTGTACAATAAAAGTAAACCATTAGTTAACCCGCACGGTAAAAAAAAACAGAAATAAAACTGCTAGAAGTATCAATTTTTACCATCTTGCCTCAGATAATATGGAATAAAGTGATCTAAAAGTCATATAACCCAAAATGGTACCAATAAAAAGTAGAGATTTTCCCACAAAAAATAAGCGCTCAACCACCTCCGTCCATAGAAAAATAAAAATGTTATGCCTCTCAGAAGATGGCGATGGAAAAATAACATTTTTTTTTCCCCAAATGGATTTTTATTCTGCAAAATTAGAAACGCATAAAAAAAACCCCACTATATAAATTTGGTATCACCGTAATTGTACCGACCTATAGAATAAAGGTAAAATATTATTTATGTTGTATGGCGAAGGGCAAAAAAATTAAAAATGTTTATGTATGTTTATTTATGTATAATGAGAATGTATAAGCTGTGCGAGTGTATATCAGGGGACACCCCATATTTAGAGCTTACAATGGAAAAGACACCAGTGGTGACCCCCAGAGTGATTCCCCACCTAATCATAGGAGCTACTGGGGATATAGTAGGGAATTTGATGTTCCCAATTCACTCTGCACAGCTTACATATTCACTCTTCACCATCTGCTGTGCATTCACGTCTGGGATAATAATGCTCACTACACCCCTTGATAAATTCTTTGAGGGTAACAGTTTTCAAAATGGGGTCACTCCTTAGGGGATTCCACTTTACTGGTACTTTAGAGGCTCTGCAAACATTACATGGCGTTCAGATACCAAACATCTAAATCTGCTCTCTGAAAGCCAAACAGCGCTCTTTCCATTCTGATCTCCACCATGTACTCATACAACATTTTACGACCACATATGGGATATTCCTGTCTTCAGGAGAAATTGAGTAACAACCTGTGGGGAGCTTTTTCTTCTTTAAGCCCTTGTAAAAATGAAAACTTTACAGATAAAGTGATGTTTTAGTAATTTTTTTTTTTATTTACACAACCAAAGTTTAATAAAATCTGTGAAATGGCTGTGGGGTCAAAATGCTCACTATACCCCTTGATAAATTCTGTCAGGGTTGTAGTTTCCAAAATGGGGTCACTTTTAGGGGGTTTCCAATGTACTGGTACTCTAGGGGCTCTGTGAGACATGGTACCTGAAAACTATTCCAGCAAAATCTGCTTTTCAGACGCCCCAGTGTCGCTCCTTTCCTTCCGCGCACTGCCGTGTGTTCAAACATCAGTTTACACCCACATGTGGGGTATTTCTGTGCTCGGGAGAAATTGCATAACAAACTGTGAGATGCATTTTCTCCTTTAACCTCTTGTTAATGTGTTAATTTTAGGGCTAAATGAATGCATTAAAGTAAAAAAAGAATGGTCTAAAATTTCACCTCCATATTGTTTTAATTCCCGTGAAATGCTTAAACTTCCCAAATGCTGTTTTGAATTATTTAAGGGGTGCAGTTTTGAAAATGCACTAATTTATGGGGGTTTCTAATATATAGGCCTTTAAAATCCCCTACAGAACTGAAGTGGTTCCTAACAAATGGGTTTGGGAAATTTTCTTGTAAATCTGGTATAATCGCTGTTACAATTGTAAGCTTTATAATGTCCAAAATAAATTAGAGGACGATTAAAAAATGACGTTGATATAAAGCAGAGATATGGCAGACAATATTTATTAATGTATTTGGGTGGTATGAAACGCAGAGCATTTCACATTTTGAAAACTGGGAATTTTTCCAAATTTCCTATATTTTTTAAAAATAAACACAAAAGATTGACGAGTGTTTACCACTAACACGAAGCACAATGTGTCATGAAAAAATAATCTCAAAATCACTTGTGTAAATTAAAGCGTCTCAAAGTTATTGCCATATAAAGTGACACATGTCAATTTTGAAAAATGAGGCCTGGTCATTAAGGTACTTTTAGGCACGGTTCTTAAGGGGTTAAGCCATGTTCACACAGCACATTTTTCACATATATTTCATGGGTGAAATTTACAACTGTTGACTTACTAGGCTGTCCACTAACCATTCTGTCAGAACAAAATTCTTACTGGATATTGCTCGTAAAAGTTAAAGGATCTTTCGTGAATAGATTTGCTCTACTAGAGCTTCTACCATCACAAAAAGACTCAAAAAACAATTTAAAGCCTGGAATAACACAAAATGGGACCCAAAAAGCAGGCAAACTTCTTCTTGCTGATATCCACTCTTGGCTTTGACTCTTAAAACTGCATCAAAACTTGCCATGACAAGACTGTGTAATTCAAGCCTTAGGCCCTCTTCACATGTCTGTTTTTAAAGGGAGTCTGTCACCAGAACCCAGAATATCAACTCAACCCCGCAGATATTGCAGAAATATAGGCTTTTTTGTCAATATTCAGATCAGTTCTTTGGCGTAACAAGGACACTGCTGCTTAACTCTCTAAAGCAATGCAATGCCCTTGTTGCTCCAAAGACCTTGTTTGCATATTGACAACAGCAATCTCTCGGCAACAGAGGGCCCCCCGAATCACAAGGGGAAGACGCGGTTTCTGGTGACACGCTCCCTTTCACAGACGCTTGCTGTCCAGTTCACAAACCTATTGGGGATATTTATGAAGACTGGTGTTAAGAGACATGAAAGTATGTGTCATTAAAAGGATCCCTAAAACCAGAAGAGGTGGGGTCTGGAGGAAAGCTCTAGTATGTGGATACTCACTTTGGACACTAGATCCCCTAATGGAATAAATTCTAGACAAGATTTTATATTTTCTACTAATCACCCATATATTTATATATCGCCATCATATTCCGCAGCGCTTTACAGATATTGTCAGTCACTGTCCCATATAGGCCTCACAATCTACGTTCTCTACAGTATGTCTTTGGAGTGTGGGAGGAAACCGGAGTACCCAGAGGAAACCCAGGGAGAATGTACAAACTCCTTGCAGATGTTGTCATTGGCAGGATTTGAACCCAGACCTCCAGCGCTGAAAGGCTGCAGTGCTAACCACTGAGCCACCGTACCCATACAGGGGAATAATTAATGCTCTAATTAATGTCTAATTTGCTCATCCATCCAATGATGTGATGCATTGAGAGAGTCTTAACATACATAGGAGTGTATACAGTCATATGAAAAAGTTTGGGCACCCCTATTAATCTTAATCATTTTTAGTTCTAAATATTTGGGTGTTTGCAACAGCCATTTCAATTTGATATATCTAATAACTGATGGACACAGTAATATTTCAGGATTGAAATGAGGTTTACTGTACTAACAGAAAATGTGCAATATGCATTAAACCAAAATTTGACCGGTGCAAAAGTATGGGCACCTCAACAGAAAAGTGACATTAATATTTAGCAGATCCTCCTTTTGCAAAAATAACAGCCTCTAGTCGCTTCCTGTAGCTTTTAATCAGTTCCTGGATCCTGGATGAAGGTATTTTTGACCATTCCTCTTTACAAAACAGTTCCAGTTCAGTTAAGTTTGATGGTCGCCGAGCATGGACAGCCCGCTTCAAATTATCCCACAGATGTTCAATGATATTCAGGTCTGGGGACTGGGATGGCCATTCCAGAACATTGTAATTGTTCCTCTGCATGAATGCCTGAGTAGATTTGGAGCTGTGTTTTGGATCATTGTCTTGCTGAAATATCCATCCCCGGCGTAACTTCAAATTCGTCACTGATTCTTGTACATTATTCTCAAGAATCTGCTGATACTGAGTTGAATCCATGCGACCCTCAACTTTAACAAGATTCCCGGTGCCGGCATTGGTCACACAGCCCCAAAGCATGATGGAACCTCCACCAAATTTTACAGTGGGTAGCAAGTGTTTTTCTTGGAATGCTGTGTTTTTTTGACGCCATGCATAACGCCTTTTTGTATGACCAAACAACTCAATCTTTGTTTCATCAGTCCACAGGACCTTCTTCCAAAATGAAGCTGGCTTGTCCAAATGTGCTTTTGCATACCTCAGGCGACTCTGTTTGTGGCGTGCTTTCAGAAACGTCTTCTTTCGCATCACTCTCCCATACAGCTTCTCCTTGTGCAAAGTGTGCTGTATTGTTGACCGATGCACAGTGACACCATCTGCAGCAAGATGATGCTGCAGCTCTTTGGAGGTGCTCTGTGGATTGTCCTTGACTGTTCTCACCATTCTTCTTCTCTGCCTTTCTGATATTTTTCTTGGCCTGCCACTTCTGGGCTTAACAAGAACTGTCCCTGTGGTCTTCCATTTCCTTACTATGTTCCTCACAGTGGAAACTGACAGGTTAAATCTCTGAGACAACTTTTTGTATCCTTCCCCTGAACAACTATGTTGAACAATCTTTGTTTTCAGATCATTTGAGAGTTGTTTTGAGGAGCCCATGATGCCACTCTTCAGAGGAGATTCAAATAGGAGAACAACTTGCAATTGGCCACCTTAAATACCTTTTCTCATGATTGGATACACCTGGCTATGAAGTTCAAAGCTCAGTGAGGTAACAAAACCAATTTTGTGCTTCAGTAAGTCAGTAAAAAGTAGTTAGGAGTATTCAAATCAATAAAATGATAAGGGTACCCAAATTTTTGCACCGGTCAAATTTTGGTTTAATGCATATTGCACATTTTCTGTTAGTACAATAAACCTCATTTCAATCCTGAAATATTACTGTGTCCATCAGTTATTAGATATATCAAATTGAAATGGCTGTTGTAAACACCCAAATATTTAGAACTAAAAATGATTAAGATTAATAGGGGTGTCCAAACTTTTTCATATGACTGTATAAGAATCTGCGACACGCTTTCTTACAGTGGGGAAAAAAAAGTATTTAGTCAGCCACCAATTGTGCAAGTTCTCCCACTTAAAAAAGATGAAGCCGGCCTGTAATTGTCATCATAGGTAGACCTCAACTATGAGACAAAATGAGAAAACAAATCCAGAAAATCACATTGTCTGATTTTTTAAGAATTTGCAAATTATGGTGGAAAATAAGTATTTGGTCAATAACAAAAGTTCATCTCAATACTTTGTTATATATCCTTTGTTGGCAATGACAGAGGTCAAACGTTTTCTGTAAGTCTTCACAAGGATGGCACACACTGTTGCTGGAATGTTGGCCCATTCCTCCATGCAGATCTCCTCTAGAACAGTGATGTTTTGGGGTTGTTGCTGGGCAACACAGACTTTCTACTCCCTCCAAAGGTTTTCTATGGGGTTGAGATCTGGAGACTGGCTAGGCCACTCCAGGACCTTGAAATGCTTCTTACGAAGCCAATCCTTCGTTGCCCTGGCAGTGTGCTTGGGATCATTGTCATGCTGAAAGACCCAGCCACGTTTCATCTTCAATGTCCTTGCTGACGGAAGGAGGTTTGCACTAAAAATCTCACGATACATGGCCCCATTCATTCTTTCATGTACACAGATCAGTCGTCCTGGTCCCTTTGCAGAGAAACAGCCCCAAATCATGATGTTGCCACCCCCATGCTTCACAGTAGGTATGGTGTTCTTTGGATGCAACTCAGCATTCATTCTCTTCCAAACACGACGAGTTGTGTTTCTACCAAACAGTTCTACTTTGGTTTCATCTGACCATATGACATTCTCCCAATACTCTTCTGGAACATCCAAATGCTCTCTAGCAAACTTCAGACGGGCCCGGATATGTACTGGCTTAAGCAGGGGGACACGTATGGCACTGCAGGATCTGAGTCCCTGGCGGCGTAGTGTGTTACTGACGGTAGCCTTTGTTAAGTTAGTCCCAGCTTTCTGCAGGGACTAACGTAACTGTACATGAAAGAATGAATGGGGCCATGTATCGTGAGATTTTGAGTGCAAACCTCCTTCCATCAGCAAGGGCATTGAAGATGAAACGTGGCTGGGTCTTTCAGCATGACAATGATCCCAAGCACACCGCCAGGGCAACGAAGGAGTGGCTTTGTAAGAAGCATTTCAAGGTCCTGGAGTGGCCTAGCCAGTCTCCAGATCTCAACCCCATAGAAAACCTTTGGAGGGAGTTGAAAGTCTGTGTTGCCCAGCAACAGCCCCAAAACATCACTGCTCTAGAGGAGATCTGCATGGAGGAATGGGCCAACATACCAGCAACAGTGTGTGCCAACCTTGTGAAGACTTACAGAAAACGTTTGACCTCTGTCATTGCCAACAAAGGATATATAACAAAGTATTGAGATGAACTTTTGTTATTGACCAAATACTTATTTTCCACCATAATTTGCAAATAAATTCTTTAAAAACTAGACAATGTGATTTTCTGGATTTGTTTTCTCATTTTGTCTCTCATAGTTGAGGTCTACCTATGATGTCAATTACAGGCCGGCCTCATCTTTTTAAGTGGGAGAACTTGCACAATTGGTGGCTGACTAAATACTTTTTTCCCCACTGTATATCAATGACTGAGGACAAATAATTGCCAAGTCCAAAATGCATCAGATTTTTCCTACTTGAAGTGCACATCAATGTGATCATCCAATAAAGGATTTATTTTTTTTTTTTTTGCTACAATGCAGATGCTGAACACATTTCCTTCTAATATACTCTGTGTGTGTTACAAGGCAACATATAAATACACTTCTATAATATAGTTTGCTAAAATGCTGCTGCCAGGAAGGAGCTCCAGACCCATCCCAGAGAGTTCCTGCAAGGGCAAGTCCGATTCCAGGAAGTTCTACTGCACAGACAAGTCTGCAGCTGCTGAACAAGCCACTTTCCACTTATTCTTCTACAGTCATTCTCAGCAGTAACATTCTGTATAATTCATGTTCAGATTTTAGGCACTGACTCTTTGTAAGGCTATGTGCACACCGCATCTGGTCTGAAGTATACAACAGGAAAAAACTTTCAGTATATAAATAAAAAAATAAGTTTGCACCATTGTGGTCAATGGACAATATATACCATTGTATGACTATGCAGTGGCATGTTGGAGCTTTCTGGAATCTTCCCAATGTATACTTCTGACAAACTGATTGCATGCAGTGTGAATAGAGCCTAACACACTATATCTGCCTTATACATTGAGAAAAGTATAGCGTGAATGTATCCATAAGCCTCTAAAATAGTCCTTGCGGACTTCACTCGGGTGACAGCAGATTGTGAAATGAGTCACATATTCCCATAATGTAATCACGTAGATGAAATAAAAACTTCACATTAGGCCCATTAAAGGGGTTTTCTAGGCTAAAAACATTGATGACCTATTCTAAAGATAGGCCACTAATATCAGATTGGTGGGGGACTGATTAACATGAATCTTTATATATGGGAATAAGCCCCTCACAGACATCAGCTTATCTCCCATAGGAAAGAAAACCCAGGGCATGTTGAAATACAGCACACTCACTCACTCTCCCACCATATTAGAGCGTGAAGCAAAAATGTCATGTACATGTCCGTCTCAAACCTATCACCTGGCACATTGTTTTAAACACTGGATCGATAATTCTGGGACACCTTTGCTTATAACTTTGTGTTTTACCATTCCTTTGTGTCATCGCCTTAGTATTTATATATCCCCTTATTAGAAAGACCTGTACTGTCACCACAGTGACTGAGCAGAGACATAAACCCATTAATTTATACATACATTTCTAGGAGGAATAACAGAGGAACAGAATAATGCAGAACTAAAAGACATTGATGCAAAATTCATGAAAAATACAAATATTTAATAAAATGGACATGTCAGAATGATTGATAGGTCAGCATTGAGGATGTGTTCACAAGGCAGAAATTTTGCAGCAGATCCTACTGCGATACATCTGCCTTATTTGTATAGGAGGATACTTATTTTTCTGAATACTGAAGAAAAAAAAAAAAATCAGCATCTGCATCCCACTGAAATCAATGGAAGTTGGCTTCAGGCAGAATTTGGAGCTGGTTTTGAGGCAGAATATGCCTCAAATTCAGCCATATGAAGAATACCCTTAGGCTGAGGGCACATGTTGCAAAAAAGTAGCATTTTTATTGTGTTTTTTCGAGCCAAAGCTAGGAGTGGATTTAGCAGAAAGAAGAAATACAAGCACATCCCTTACATTTCCCCATTCCTTTTGGAGTCACACAAAGGGATTTTCCAGGACTTTTACCGTGATCCCCTATTCTTAGGAACTGAAGATCTTTATGGAGTCCAACACTTGAGTCCCAAGATAATGAGCTGTTTGAAGCAGCAGGGGCGGTTCTGCTTCACAGGCCATGTCACATCATGTTCATTGGTCACTTGGCCTGATCACAGCTCAGTCTCATTCAAGTGAAGTGAATGGACTGTGCTAGAAAACCCTCTGCTGTACAAGACATACAGTACTCTACTTGTACTGAAGAGGCTGCAGCGCTCCCCCGACCCCTTCAGCCTCTTCAAACAGCTGATCAGCCAGTCACTTGTGTGCCAGACCCCAGCTGATCCTTAAGTGACAGCATATCTAAGGATAAATCAGATATGTATCCTAGAAAACGCCTTTTACTTTGGCTCAAAAAACACTTTTTTTTTTTGTGTCTTGAACCTTAAAAGGGTTTTTCAGCCAGGATTTTTCATACTAACTACCTATTCACACTCATACGTTTATACACACCAAATCCAACACATTTTCTATATCACAATCAGCGTAAAAAAGAGATTGTAATGCTAAATCTCCAGCTTAGAGCAAGGGAAATATTAAATATTGTTTATTTTGACTGACAAATTGTCATTGAGTTACAGTCAACAGGTCTCCACGGCAACTATCACTAAATTTTCCTAGGTATTCAGAGGAAATCTACCCAGACATTCTGTAACATGGGACTGAGCACATATCACTAGCAGATAAGCCATTCAGGAGCCTAGGAAAGGTGAGTAACACCATTTTAGCACCCACAGGAAAAGCAACCTCAAGGAAATAGATAATTTTTTTTTCTAACTTTGCGGAGGAGGCAGCCACTGGGGACCATGAGATAAAAGATACCATCTAGAATCATACAACTCCCATTTATGAGCACTTCTACCCAATGACCTGCTCTGCACACAACTGGAGACACTTATATCATCCGGTACAGGCAAGAATGGGTGCCCGTAACAACCAATCAGATCACTGCTTTTATCTCCAAGCTCGCGCTAGATACACGAAAGCCGCAGCCTGATTGGTCGCTACGATCACCCGCTGTACTGAACTAATGTAATAAGCGGCGGAGGCCCCGTGTACGGCCTCCATGCCGTAAAGCGAGACAACTTGGGAGTCCCTAGGGATTTCCCGGCAATCTCACTCCCCTCCATGAGGTCTGCACATACCCGGCCATCAGCAGCTTCTATCCCGTTCCCTCCGCTCGCTGTTTCCCCGCCATGTCACCTCCGGCCCTCCCCACAGTCACACGTTAAGCGGCCTCCAACACGGCCAGGCCGCCCGTCTCTCCCCCCTCCCGCCTAAATCTCCACTCCCGTTACAAATCTAGTGTCCCCTCGCGGACCCCTGCCGCCCCGCAGTGACCCTCGGAGCCCGAAACTCCAACTTACAAGTCATTTTTTCCGGATTTTTCCCAATTCTTTATCCAATCAGCAGGTAGTACTGCCGCCGCCATCTTCCCTCTATAGTACAGATAGCCCGGATGTTTAGCACATCACCAGAGGTCAAAGGGGAGGTGGGAGGTACGGTGCATGCCGGGAAATAGGCTTCCCTGCTACTAATAACATAATAGCAGGCACATAGCTACAGTGTGCGGGGACTGACTGAATACTATGTAGTATTTTGTTATATGTGGTGCTAGCGTTGTGTTATATGTAGTGCTAGTGTTGTGTTATGTGTAGTGCTGTGTTATATGTAGTGCTAGTGTTGTGTTATGTGTAGTGCTGTGTTATATGTAGTGCTAGTGTTGTGTTATGTGTAGTGCTGTGTTATGTGTAGTGCTAGTGTTATGTGGTGCTAATGTTCTATGTAGTATTCTATTATATGGTGTGGTGTGGTGTGTTATGTGTAGTGCTTGTGTTGTGTTATGTGTAGTGCTAGTGTTGTGTTATGTGTAGTGCTGTGTTATATGTAGTGCTAGTGTTGTGTTATGTGTAGTGCTGTGTTATGTGTAGTGCTGTGTTATGTGTAGTGCTGTGTTATATGTAGTGTTATGTTATGTGTTGCTAATGTTCTATGTAGTATTCTATTATATGGTGTGGTGTTATGTGTAGTGCTAGTGTTATGTTATATGTGGTGCTAGTGCTGTGTTATATGTGGTGCTAGTGCTGTGTTATATGTAGTGCTAGCGTTGTGTAGTGCTAGTGTTATATGTAGTGCTTGTGTTGTGGTGTTATGTGTAGTGCTAGTGCTGTGTTATATGTAGTGCTTGTGTTATGTTGTTATATGTAGTGCTAGTGTTGTGATATGTTATGTGGTGCCAATGTTCTATGTTGTATTCTATTATATGTGGTGCTAGTGGTGTGGTGTTATGTGTAGTGCTAGTGGTATGTTATATGTAGTGGCTGCTGTTGAAAACAAAGAAGCATAATAAACACAAAAAACATAATACGAAACATCACCCTGCACCATAGGCTTACATACAGATTATCCATCTGACAACTCTACATGTCTGACAACAAGCACTTCTTACTTATACCATTTCCGTTTTTAAAAGACTGAAGTCGATTTTGAAGAATTTTTCCTTACAGGGGACATTGAGTGATGACAATGTCTGTAAAAGTATTCTGGCAATAGTGTTTTTTATTAACCAATACTGAAAAACTGTTGCTATCATAGAAAAAAAAATGGCTGACTGACGCAGTGTCTTGTACTCTAAAATATAAAATTTAATTTTCTTAAGAATTTTTTTTTAATAGTGTTTTTTGTTAACCAATACAGAAAAACTGTCATTATTTATCCCTGCAAAAATCCATACTGACTCACACAGTGTGGCATAGTCTAATACTGGCCAGGTTACCCTTTAAGGCTAACTCTCATTTCTTTCCTAATATTCTTCAACTAGAGTTTTTTGTACAAAAATAAATAAATACACAGTGTCAGAATTGTTGCCAGTCACTGTTATGTAAGCATTGACGTAAAATAACTGGAAAATACAGGTCCATAGTCCAAAGGCTAAAATAGTAGGAGAAAACACTTGTGCTACTGTCATGCCATCCACCATTGCAGGTACTAATACTAACAATAAAAATGCAGGTGGCAACAGCAACATTAGTTCTGGTTTTGGCAGCACCACCAGTAGCCGCAGGGTTGTTGTACTTTCTGAGAATAAAGATGAAGTTTTCGAAAGCAGTGAAACACAAATGTTGACTCAGGGTTCTGTGTATTCCTCCACATCCTCTGTTAGTGTAACACATAGTTTACCATAGTGCCTTTCTGCATTGTCAACCATGTCTTCACCTAAAATGACACAGTTCCTATTCCCTAGTAGTCATGTGGTATCTGCTGACATCCATATTCCTTAAAGTTGTACTCTTCCTCTTATTCCTCTTCTTGATGAGTTAGATGAGAACAGACAATGTTTTTTGGATGCAGATGAGTCAGAGGTGGAACATGTGTCTGTTGGTGGTGAAGGCAGTAGTGGCAGGGGCTGGACTACTGGTAGTCGTGCTAGTAGGAACACAAGGGGGAAATCTAGAGGTGGGAATCGTGAGGGCATATAGGAAACCCATTGCCATGATGGGTAAAAAAAAAGTGGGGAGGGTTATGAAATTACTGAATGATTCTACTGCAGATATAACCTGGCAAGCAAGTCAAGGTAACAGGGTGACAGAGGAAGAGGGTGGTGGCAGCTGCTATAGTAACAAATCCATCCGATGTGCAGCCCCAACATCCAAAAAACCTACCTGGGGTAGGTATAAAACAAGCTCAGGTGACTCACTGACACCGTTGAATTGTTGCTGGTGTTAGCAGCAGCAGCAGTTATGTGCGGTCATCTCCCATATGGCAATTTATTTTGTACATTACCAAGTGACAAATCTATGGTAAAGTGCAAGATCTGCAAGAAAAAAATTAGCCATGGCCGTGCAGGCACACATGTAGGAACTAGATCTCTCTGTACTCACATGAAATAGCGGCACCAGCTCTTTTGGCAAAAATGTGAAGCACACATTGTGTCACACAGTGGTACATGCTGGAGAGTCTAAGCAGTAGAAGGTAATGAATGAATACTGCATGCAGCAAAACTCAGGGACAATGTGTTATTTTACAATCCTCCATTGGAGCCTTATGAGGGAAGTATATCGCCTTCTGAAGCTTTTTCTGGAGCCTCAGGTCACCAAATGTATCAGTAGCAGGGATAACTGCAGCATCAGTGATGTCATCCCTTTGGATATACTGTATATCATACAGCAAACATTTACGGTTAGGCAATGAGAAGAAGAATAACAACTACATCTTGATCATTCTTGGAAGATAGTCCAGCTTTTTCAGCAGCCAGGCTAGGCACACTGACTTTGTGGTAGAAATTGTACTTAAAATTCTATAATTGTCACTCCTGGACTGCATGTGCTCCCATAAATGGGTGATTTTGGTGACTTTTTTATAAACTCAATTTTTTTATCACTTTTCAACTGGCAGGCATGCTCACTGTGTGTCACAAATTTTTATTGAAATTCTGTAAATTGTCACTGGCAACACTATGTTGCTGTCACATTTGCTCTCATAAAGGGATAACTACCAGGATAATCCAGGTTTCCCTCTGGTTTCCAAGTGCTGTTCTCATGGTTTTAGAATCCTTTTCATTTCAGAAAATATTCTAGTTTTTTTCAGCTGGCAGGCCAGGCACACTGACAGTGTGCCAGACAAATTGTTTTTCAGTAACTGTCACTCTTTCTTACCGCATCTGCTCCTATAAAGGGATAATGTTTGGTGGCTTTTTTATAAAGTCAATTTTTTAGTACTTTTCAACTGGCAGGCAAATTGACAGCATGTCTCAATTTTTTTTTTCAAATAAATTCTGTAGTTGCCACTGCCACGCTGTTGACATAATAACAAGAAAATAAAACAAAAACCTCACCATTGCTTCATCAAATACCAACATCATTCTCCTGCCATAAAGGGATCCTTTTTGATTTTTGGTGTTTTTTTTTTCAGAAAGCCACTTCTTCATCATCACTTTTCTTCATCATCACTAGGCACACAGCCTCAAATTTTCTCCAAAATACCAAGCCTGTTTCTCTTGCAAGTCCCCAAAACAAGCAAATTTTTATATAAAATGATTGCTTTTCTGTAAAAAAAAAAAAAAAAAAAAAATACAGGCAAGCACCTTTCCCCCAAACAGACTAAATTTTAGAATATTTTAAATCTTAAAATGCATAAAAGCAATTGCCAGTGAAGTGTATGTTTAACGCTTTCCTGACCTTTTCCGTACTATTGCTGCAGATTTTGTGTATTTAAATATGGCGACTGCTCAGGAGCTGAGCTGCTGCCAAAGTCGCCAGGTCTCTGCTGTATTGTTCAGCGGAGAACCAGTGGCAGTGCCCGAGATCAGTGCCTTCACTGATCTCGGGCATTAATTCACTGATGCCTTGATCAAAGCTGACAGAGGCACCATTTTTCCAGCGGCGCATGGGCACTGCCATTTTGGGTGGTTCTGTTACAATGAAAGTCGGGATCCAAGTAAAGACTCCCAGGCTTGTCATTGTATATACTGTATTACAGGTTGCTATTACGGTGGATATTAGGTATTTAAGTTTGGTGACCGCCCAGGAGATTAGCAGCGGCCATAGCCACGAGGTCTCCACGGTATTATACTGTGGAGAACCAACAACAATACCTGTGATTAGTCCCTGTACTGATTGTGGGCATTATCTTCCTAAAGCCTCAGTCATACATGAGTGAGGTGGCATTTTCCCAGTGACTCCATAGGCGCTGCCATTTTGGGGTTCATCTCCCTCCACGGGAGTGAGATCCGGGGCTGGTAATCCATTACATTGAAAACTGCAGGCTCCCAGGCTTGTCATTTTATATATTCTTTTACAGGTTGCTCTATGCTCTTTGCAGTAGAGATATTTTACAATGCATTGGCATTGTATTAGTGATCAGACCCCCTGGGGTTCAATACCCCTCTAGAGGAGTCTAAAAATAACAGTAAAAAAACAAAAATTTAAAATATGAAATACCCCCCCAATCCCCCTAACGCATATAAAAGTACTTAAATAAAGCTAAACACATACACATCAGATATCCCTGTGTCCAAAAGCGCCTGGTTTGCAAACTTATAAAAATATGTTTCTTATATGGTGAATGCTGCAGCGGGGAAAAAAAAATCAAAAGAGCCGAACTGTTATTTTTTCACTGGTTAGCTTCTCATAAAAATTTGACTAAAAAGATAGATATTCCTTAAAATGGTATAAATAAAAAGTACATCTGGCCCCACAAACAAAGATGCCTTATGCATACAGGAATATAAAAAAATTACAAGAGGATTTTTAAGAGTTTGAATTGTAAGAAGAACATAAATTTGGTAATGCTGTAATTTTACACACCCATAGAATACAAGCGACATGATTTTGGCTGCACAGTGAACAAGGTAAAAATTAAACTTGCAGTAGAGTGGTGTAAATGCAGTTTTTCTCTCCACCTCATTTTAACTTTTTTTTCAGCTTCCAAGTACATTGAACAGAATATTAAATTGTATTATTATGAAGTTAAATTTGTCCGCAAACATTATGCCCTCATATTGCTATGTGAATGGAGAAATAAAGTTATGGCTTTTGGAATGTGGGGAGTAAAAAAAAAATCTAAAAATGGTTGTAGCAGGTAGGGGGTATATTAGCTTAAAATATAGTCTATGTGTTAAGGATCAAATGCAGCACCAGACTAAATAGTGAGTCCCAGCACCAGACAAACTGATCAAATGGTAAAACAGCACCAAATGTCCAGCACACTCCTAGCGGCACCACTCCTGACCCCCAGAGGTGTTCCCCAGAGCCCCTGATGGTTTGGATGGACTTGGAGACTACTGTCGGAAAGGCAGTTGCTGGTCAGAGGGTGCAGGACGCACGGCGCACCACTAGTCTAAGAAAACCCAGAAACTGAAATCAGTTACCGGAAACTTCCAAAGGTAGATGAGGATCCAAAGTTGCAGAAGGCAGCATATGGCTGTAACCAGAAGATGGCAGCAGTACAGCAATAGAATAGTCCAATCCTAGTCGTCAATGAGAGGTCAGCGCAGTACAGAGGGGTAATCCAGGAGAGAGGTCAAACAAACCAAGTCAGTAACAGGAGAGTGGAGCGGAACCAAATAGTGTTCAAGGAGCAGGAAACTGAAGGCAAGCCGAGGTTGTAGCAGGAGAGAGCGGAGGTACAAAGTCAGGAGGTAAAAGCAGTCGGGGACAGAATCGAGGAGTCAGGCAGGTTACGTACAGAACACAGGTGAAGAGAGCTAACTTCCAGTGAAAACCGAACAGCCAGCGGTGAGCGGGCGCAGAAGTGTGGAATAAAGAGCATCCGACAGACACCCACATTAACCCTCCACCGGAAAGAGATGTCCCGGTCCATGTTAGGAGAAGACCAGCAACCCCCCGCATAGCCGCTGCGGAGGTTTCGGCGCTACTCCTAACACTATGACACTGTCAAAACTCCTAGGACTCTATCTAGCCCATTTCTAGTTCTCTAAGGCAAACACAGCTGAAGTTATGTCAAAGTGACAGTGATATGTACAGTCAAGTGTTTGTACCCCTGAAATTTTTCCAGAAAAATAAGTATTTCTCCCAGAAAATTATTGCAATTACACATGTTTTGTTATACACATGTTCATTTCCTTTTTGTGTATTAGAACAACACATAAAAAAAAATGGCAAATTAGACATAATTTAACACAAAACTCCAAAAATGAGCCGGACAAAATTGTTGGCACCTTTTCAAAATTGCAGGAATATAACTTTGTTTCAAGCATGTGATACTCGTTCAAAATCACCTGTGTCAAGTAACAGGTGTGGGCAATATAAAAATCACACCTGAAACCAGATAAAAAGGAGAGAGGTTGACTCAATCTTTGCATTGTGTGTCTGGGTGTGCCACACTAAGAATGGAGAACAGAAAGAGGAGAAGAGAACTGTTTGAGGACTTGAGAACGTGGATGGAAGAGAAAAATTGCTGAAAAGTTCCAACGCAGGATGGTCTGGATGGTGGATAAGCAGCCCCAATCAAGATCCAAAGATATTCAAGCTATCCTACAGGCTCAGGGTGCATCAGTGTAAACTGTCGACATTTGAATGAAATGAAACGCTATGGCAGGAGACCCAGGAGGACCCCACTGATGACACAGAGACATAAAAAAGCTATACTGCAGTTTGCCAAAATATACAGTACAGACCAAAAGTTTGGACACACCTCATTCCAAGAGGTTTCTGTATTTTCATGGCTATAAAACTTGTAGATTCACACTGAAGGCATCAAAACTATGAATTAACACGTGAAATTATATACTTAACAAAAAAGTGTGAAACAACTGAAAATATGTCTTATATTCTAGGTTCTTCAAAGTAACCACCTTTTGCTTTGATTACTGCTTTGCACACTCTTGGCATTCTCTTGATGAGCTTCAAGAGGTAGTCACCTGAAATGGTCTTCCAACAGTCTTGAAGGAGTTCCCAGAGATGCTTAGCTCTTGTTGGCCCTTTTGCCTTCACTCTGTGGTCCAGCTCACCCCAAACCATCTCGATTGGGTTCAGGTCTGGTGACTGTGGAGACCAGGTCATCTGGCGTAGCACCCCATCACTCTCCTTCCTGGTCAAATAGCCCTTACACAGTCTGGAGGTGTGTTTGGGGTCATTGTCCTGTTGAAAAATAAATGATGGTACAACTAAACGCCAACCGGATGGAATAGCATGTCGCTGCAAGATGCTGTGGTAACCATGCTGGTTCAGTATTCCTTCAATTTTGAATAAATCCCCAACAGTGTCACCAGCAAAGCACCCCCACACCATCACACCTCCTCCTCCATGCTTCACGGTGGGAACCAGGCATGTAGAGTCCATTCATTCACCTTTTCTGCGTCGCACAAAGACACGTTGGTTGAAACCAAATATCTCAAATTTGGACTCATCAGACCAACGCACAGATTTCCACAGGTCTAATGTCCATTCCTTGTGTTCTTTAACCCAAACAAGTCTCTTCTGCTTGTTGCCTGTCCTTAGCAGTGGTTTCCTAGCAGCTATTTTACCATGAAGGCCTGCTGCACACAGTCTTCTCTTAACAGTTGTTGTAGAGATGTGTCTGCTGCTACCGTAGAACTCTGTGTGGCATTGACCTGGTCTCTAATCTGAGCTGCTGTTAACCTGCGATTTCTGAGGCTGGTGACTCGGATGAACTTATCCTACGCAGCAGAGGTGACTCTTGGTCTTCCTTTCCTGGGGCGGTCCTCATGTGAGCCAGTTTCTTTGTAGCACTTGATGGTTTTGGCCACTGCACTTGGGGACACTTTCAAAGTTTTCCCAATTTTTCGGACTGACTGACCTTCATTTCTTAAAGTAATGATGGCCACTCGTTTTTCTTTACTTAGCTGCTTTTTTCTTGCCATAATACAAATTCTAACACTCCATTCAGTAGGACTATCAGCTCTGTATCCACCTGACTTCTGAACAACACAACTGATGGTCCCAACCCCATTTATAAGAGTGTGCAAAGCAGTAATCAAAGCAAAAGGTGGCTACTTTGAAGAACCTAGAATATAAGACATATTTTCAGTTGTTTCACACTTTTTTGTTAAGTATATAATTCCACATGTGTTAATTCATAGTTTTGTGCTTTCAGTGTGAATCTACAATTTTTATAGTCATGAAAATACAGAAAACTCTTGGAATGAGAAGGTGTGTCCAAACTTTTGGTCTGTACTGTATGTGAGTAAGCCAAAGGCCTTCTGGGAAAACATCTTGTGCACAGAGGAGACCAGGATAGAGCTTTTTGGCATTGTTTACCGAAAACGGAATGATGCCTACAAGGAAAAGAATATAGTACCAACAGTCAGATATGGTGGAGGATCAAAGATGTTTTGGGGTTGTTTTGCTGCCTCTGGCACTGGGTGCCTTGACTACAGTATATGGAAGGGATCATGAAATCTGAATATTACCAAAGGATTTTGGATTTTGGGTTTCAATGTTGGGTCCATTGTCAGATAGCTGGGTTTGTGTCCTAGGTCATGGGTCTTCCAGCAGGACAATGACCCCAAATATATTTCAAAAACCACCCAGAAATGGATGGAAACAAAGTGCTGGAGAGTTCTGAAGTGGGATCTAAATCCCATTGAACACCTGTGGAGAGATCTTTAAATTGCTGTTGGGAGAAGGCACCCTTCAAATATGAGACCCGAGGCAGTTTACAAAAGAAGAGTGGTCTAAAACTCCAGTTGAAAGTTGTACTAAGCTTGTTGATGGTTTTAGGAAGTGATTGATTTCAGTTATTTTTTCCAAAGGGTGTGCAACCAAATATTAAGTTGAGGGTGCCAGTAATTTTGTCCAGCACATGAGTTTTGTGTGAAATTACCGTATTTTTCGGACTATAAGACGCACCAGACCAGAAGACACACCTAGGTTTTAGAGGAGGAAAATAGGAAAAAAAAATTTGAAGCAAAAAATGTGGTAAAATATTTAATAACATATGGGAGTTTGCAACAGCTGGCCCTGCAGCTGTACGGGGAAGCATAGGGCATCTTTTTTTGCGGGGCCAGGTATACTTTTTAGTTATACCATTTTGGGGAATGTCTATTGCTTTGTTCACTTTTTATTCAAATGAGAGGCGAAACAATGAAAAAAACGGCAGTTCAGCACTTTTGATTTTTTTTTTTTCCCGCTACGACGCTCACCCTAGGGAAAAATATTTTTATAAGTTTGTAGACCAGGCATTTTCGGACACAGGGATACCTAATGTGTATGTGTTTCACTGTACTTTTCTACTTTTATATGTATTCTAGGGAAAGGGGGTGATTTTAGAACTTTTCGGGATTTTTTTTATATTTAAAAAAAAAATTTTTTTTTTTTTTTAACTATTTTATTAGCCCCTTTAGGGGGCTTGAACCTGCAGTCATTTGATTCTGTACATTACTATTGAGGCTGATCATAGTCCAGCCGCAATAGTAATATTTCTATGACTGGCCTGGGAGCCTTCATTAGGCTCGCGGCTGTCAAAGGAACAGGTTGGCTCCTGCGATCTCGCTGCGCAGGAGCCGGCCTGCAATGAACAAGGTACCACCTGGGCAGTTTTAATATCTTTGGGGGGGCTTACAGGTAGTAATGCATTACAGCAGAGATCCGATAGCTATGGCGATTGTTCTGCAACAGAACATCCGCCATCATCTTTACAGACCCGGTATCCACCGTGCAGACCTGGCCCTCCTCCCAGGGCCTGCAGCATCGCTCTACCCTTGCCGCTGCAGGAAGCCAGCAGCGGCAGGAGTGGGGCGATGCTGCAACCCCGCTCCTCCGCCCCCCCCCCAACCCCCACTTTTGGACTATAAGACACCCCCCCCCCATTTTCCTCCCAAATTTGGGGGAAAAAGAGTACATCTTATAGTCTGAAAAATACGGTATATGATTTTTGGCTTTTTCTTTGTTTTTTTTGTGTTGTTCCAATACACACAAAGGAAATAAACATGTATATAACAAAACGTGTAATTGCAATAATTTTCTGGGAGAAATACTTCATTTTCTGTAAAAATGTCAGGGGTGCCAACACTTACAGCCATGACTGTATGTCTATGGAAAAACGGATGGTAAGGAGTGGATGCACACTGCTAATTTAACCATTAACTGGCTACCACTAGCTTTTATGCATTTTAACGCTCCAAAAACTAACCTGTTTTGGGGGAAGATGGTTGCCCGTGTTTCTTTTTATATACAGGTATTTATATTGGATAAAGCAGTGGTTTATATAAAAATTTGCCTTTTTGAGGAACTGCAATTGCAGCAGAAGTGTTATTCTGAAGAAAAATTGGTGTAAGTGTGTCTGGTTAAAAAATTATGAAGAGGCCTTCCAATAAAAAGTTGCCAAAATGTATACCTTTATGGGAGCAGAAAGCCACACTGACATGGCTTTTTTAAAAAAAAGTGCCAAAGATTATACTTTTATGGGAGCAGATGCCACAGCAACATAGTGCTGGAGGTGGAGGAGTGACAATTAACGTATTCCAAGAAAAATATAAGGCACACTGTCTTTCAGAGTGCCTTTCTGGCCTGCCAGTTAAAAATAATTTGTAAAAAGCTAGACCACTAAAAATCATCCCTGTATAACAGCCACAGCAGCATAGCATTAGAGGTGGAGGAGTGACAATTTACAGAATTTCAAGAAACATTTGTGGCATACTGTGAGTGTGCCTGGCGTGCCAGTTGAATAAACTGGAATATCTTCTGAAATAGATAGAATCTCTGATGAGATTAACACTTAGGATCCAAAAGACCTGGATTGTCCTACCCGTTACCCCTTTATGGGAGCAATGCCATAACAACACAGCCCCCCCACCGCACACACCTTCTGCATCCAAAAGAAAGTCTTCCTCTTCCTCCAGTCTAGGAGTCCCAGTTCCTCCAACATCATGACCCATTCCTCTTCCAGTTCCTCTTTCATCACCCCAGGGTAGTGACAAAGAGATAGGTGTTTTTGTTCTTCTTCTATCCCCAATTACATGACTGTGTTTCTTGTAAGACACTTTTGGTGGCCTCCTCAAAAGGCTTCAGAAGATGACACACTTCCCTCCTCATGAGCCTCCAATGGCAAATTTCAAAACAACACATAGTCCCTGTTCTTTGCTACATGTAGTAATCATTCAACACTTTCTACTGTTCAGATGCTCCAGCATGTGCAACTTCATGTGTGCTTCCCCTTACAGCCAAGAAATGAGGGAGAAGGAGTGGAAGCAATGGCTTGCCTTGGTGATGTTGGGGATGGTATGTGGTCTAGTCAGGATAAATTAAGTTGAACACCAACACCACCAATGGGGTGGTGTCAGTACTAGCACCTGACCTTGTTATGTTTCTGCACTGTGGCCGCTCACCTAAAACACTGACCCAATGCGCCATAAATGGCATGTATTGTCCATAATTGCAGCTTCATGTGTCGATGGCAGCGTGTGCCTTTCCCCACACTGGCACACCATTCCAAGGAGAGGCCCACATGATCCAACACATGGTGATACCAAGCAGGGTCAGCTTTCATAAAGAAATAATGGTGGATAGGTATCCTCCATCAAGGCTGAGTGCCTGCCATCAGTTGGCAAAATGCAGTCAAATCCTATGACTGCACCGCCAGCAACTTGGCCAGGTGCAAGTTAATGTTGCAGACCAACTGGATGACTGGGTGCATTTCCTGTTTTCTGGACACAAATTTCCTTATGGATAACTGATGTTGTCATGGAGGAGAAGGAGAAGCAGATGATGATAACGATGACCATGCAATAGATGTAGATGTAGCCTGTCTACAGAGAAGGTCATGGTTGAGAAAGAGTAGGACGGTCTTGCTCACATTGCCGGTTAGTGCCACCGCCAGTACTATTTTCCCAAATGAGCTGGTGACACAATTTCATGTGAGTACAGAGGGACCTAGTTCCTACATTTGTGCCTGTACAATGATGGCTTATTTTCTGCTTATAGATCTTGCACAGTGCTTTGGATTTGTTGCTGGTAAATGTACAAAAAAAATTCCAAACGGGAGATGACTACATGTAGCTTCTGTCGCCAAATTAGCAGCACTGAAAACATACCTACCAGTGCCACCATGACCACCATCCGAGCTTGCCCCGTGCAGGTATTTTTAGATGTTGGGGATGTGCATCAGGAATTGTTACTATTGCTGCTGCCACCACCCTTTTCCACTGATGTTACCCTGACCCAGTTGCCAGTTCCTAAATAAAATAATCGGATTCAGTAATGTCATCTTCCTCACTTTTTTCCAACTCATCATGGCAATGAGATTCTGGCATACCCTCTGTAAACGGGCAAATGGTAAAGTGGTGGACAGCAGGTAACTGCCACTGAGAATGCAGCTCTCAGTTATGTAATGGCTGGAGTTTGGGTCTGGGACTTGGGAGCTGCAGGCTCATTCCCAAACTCCACTCCTTGTATTGACACCCTCAGGTGTGTGCAGCATTTCAATGAAAAGCTGACAGAGAAGTGTGTGGCTTTCTCCTGGAACACAACTTGCCTGCTAAGCTGCTAGCGCCTCCAGGAACATTGCGTTGTCTGGAGGACAAGCTGGGACTGAACCACTGCACTGGTGAGGAGCGCTAAAAGTTTGAACTGTTTCTGTGCACCTGAAGTTAAGGACGTTTTATGTTACCATTTATTCTGCTAAAGTAAGCTGTTTTAAGTTGCTATGCGTGAACTGTACCCAATAAACCTGGACATTTGAAACGGTACTTATACCTATATGTGCCTGTCTTCTGTAGCATCAAGACTAACCAGAGGGTCCCGCGTTTACACCTCATAATTCCAAACTTCAGATTTCCCCCTAGTGCACTTACAGCATGACTACTAGTATCACACCCTCTGCCACTACTACCCACACCACCACCATCAGTCATGTCTTCCAAGGAAGACTTCGACTAGGAGGAAATCTCTTTTAGCAGATGCCACGTCATTACTAGAGAATGGGATTTGTGTCAGCGAAGATGAAGAATACATGGTTGACAGTGCAGAAAGGTAAAGGAGGAGGAAGAAGAATGGACCAATTCCAAACCAACCGGTCAGGCCGGAATAAGAGGAACCGCACTCACCCAGGTTTAGGGTATGTGATAACTTTCATTTGAATCCAATAACACTATGCAAATGCACTTCAATAATTCTGTATTGAAGTGTATAGTACTGAACCAACATTCAGAAGATTGCTGGTTCATGTCTCCTATTGGGACAAAAAAATGTGAAAAAAAAAAAAAAAAAAGTCCCTCTAAATTTATAGTCCAAAAGCTAAAAAGCACAGTGTTCCTTTTCTTTTGAGCCTTGTTGTGTGCCCAAACAGCAGTTTATACCCACATATAGAACTTTTTTAGTGGGTTATCCAGGGTACAAAAGTTTTAGTCTTTGTGTGTGTCTCTGTTGACACAAACTGGGCACAACATATTGCGCACTGAAATGGCATATTTCTTTATAAATTTCAATATTCACTTGGCGCATTAATTTTCGGGACGCACTCTTGGGTTCAAAATGATGATATGGGTCAATTTTTGGGGGTAGTTACTGTACTGATACTTTAGGGGCTCTGCAAATGAGACATGACACCTGAAAATTAACGTATTTTTTGGAACAGAAGACGCACTTTTTTCCCCCACATTTGGGAGGAAAATAGGGGGTGCGTCTTATAGTCCGAATGCATTGCTCCACTCCTGCTGCCACCGGCTTCCTGCAGCAGGAGTGAGGCGATGTTGCGGGCCCTGGGCGCGAGGAGAGGGTGTCCCGGCGGTCCGAACCCATCCTGGCATCCGCCGTGCTATTACGGCGGATGCTGGGTCTGTAAAGATAATGCTGCAGAGCGGTCGCCATAGCTACCGGGTCCGCTGTAATGTACAGCGGAGCCCCGGAGCTAATGCCTGTAGATAATGCCATAGCTACCTGTAAGCCCCCCCAAACTGCTCTGCCGGGCCGGTAGGTACATTGTTCGTTGCAGGTAGGCTCCTGCACATGATATTGGAGCAGCCGACCTGTTCCTGTGACAGCCGGGAGCCTTATGAAAGCTCCCAGGCCTGTCATGGGAATATTACTACCGAGGCTGGTCTATGACCAGCCTCACTAGTAATGTACAGAATATCCCATAAACTGCAATACAGTTGTATTGCAGTCTATGGGACTTGCAATCAAATGATTACAGGTTCAAGCCTCCTAGGAGGGCTAATAAAATAGTAAAAAAAAAAGAAAAAAAAAAAAGTTCTAAATCCCCTCATTTCCTAGAATACATATAAAAGTAGAAAATGACTGTGAAACATACACATTAGGTATCCCTGTGTCCGAAAATACCCGGTCTACAAACTTATAAAAATATTTTTCCAGTAGGGTGAACATCATAGCGGGAAAAAATATCAAAAGTGCCGAACTACCGTTTTGTTTTTTTTTTCACTGTTTCACCTCTGATTTGAATAAAAAGTGATCTAAGCAATAGACATTCCTCAAAATGGTATAACTAAAAAGTACACCTGGCCCCACAAAAAAAGATTCCCTATGCCTCCCCGTACAGCTGCAGGGCCACCTGTAAATATGGCCTTGCAGCTGTTGCAAAATTACAACTCCAATATATTAAATATTTTACCACATTTTTTGCTTCAAATTTTTTTTCCTATTTTCCTCCTCTAAAACCTAGGTGCGTCTTATAGTCCCGTGCATTTTATAGTCCGAAAAATATGGCAAAATCAGAGTTTCTCCTTCTATGCGCTGCCGTGTGCCCAAACATCACTTTACATCCACATGTTGGGTATTTCTGTGCTTGGGGGGGGGGGGACTGCATAACAAATTGTGAGATATATTTTCTCCTTTAACCCCTTGGGAATGTGTAAATTTCAGGGTTAAATGAACGTATTATTGAAAAAAAAAAATTAAATGTCTAAATTTCATCTCCATATTGTTTTAATTCTTGTGAAATGCTTAACAGGTTGAAAAAGTTCCCAAATGTTGTTTTGAATTATTTGATGGGTGTAGTTTTGAAAATGATGTGATTTATGAGGTTTTTCTAATATATAGGCTTTTAAAATCCCCTTCAGAACTGAAGTGGTCCCTAACAAATGGGTTTGGGAAATTTTCTTATAAATTTTGAAAATTACTGCAAATTTTTCCAAATTTCCTAATATATATATATATATATATATATATATATATATATGGGGGTTTTTTTATACATAAATGCAAAAAAGATTGATCAAAGTTTACTACTAACATGAAGTACAATGTGTCATGAAAAAAAAACACTCACAATCATTTGGGTAAGTTAAAGTGTCTCAAAGTTATTTCCACATTTAGTAACACATGTCAGTTTTGAAAAATGGGGCCATGTCCTTAAGGTGGTGTTTGTTCCTTAAAGGGGTTGTCCAGGCAATAATGGACAACAAGTTTAATTTTTAAATAAGCTGGGGGAAGTGGGGGGAAAAAAAAACATACTCACCTTTCCACAGTGCTCCAGTGTGTCCCAGCGTGGTTTGATCCTCTGGGTCAGTAGTTATCTTCCGGCGGAAATCTCAGCCACACGTGACCGCTGAGGCCAATCAGTGGCTTCAGCGAAAGGGATCCAGGACGTCGCAGCCAGTGAGCAGTTTCACTTTGAGAAGACTCCTGAGCAGAAGGACCGGACTGGGCTGGGAGGACTCCGGAGCACCAGGGACAGGTTAGTATGATTTTTTTTTTTTTTTTTTTTCACCTCCCCCGGCATATTTAAAATATAAAAAATGTGACTGGACAACCTCTTTAAGGGCTTAAATCTGGACAGTTGATGCACACAGCGCCTCCTGTCCCCCGGAGTGTCCCCTGTCTCCAACATTAAAGGGAACCTGTCACCTCAGATTTTCACCCCTAACTAAACACATGACTGCAAACATATTGAAATGTACATTATAAATCTTCCCAAATGTTTTCTCAACAATCCTCTGGTTGTTTATAATCATTACCTGAAGATTTCCTGCCGTGTATGCTAATTAGGTGAAAAAGGTCAGATGTGCGCTGTTCTCTGGAGAACAGTCTGATTTATTCATGAGGAACTGGCTGGCCACTCTCCCTTCTATGACTGAAGGCTTCCCTCTCTTCTAAAGTCCTCTAAAATCCCGCGCAATGATACGAGCAGGTGCAGAATATCAGTCCGAGACATCCATTTGGTGAAACAGCACTCTGCATATGTCTGCACTCAGTTCAGCTTGACTTTAGTGCATAAGTGCAGGATTAGCTGCGAGAATACAAGGAAAGGAGGCAGGAGGAGGTAGCAACAAAAGTGTATGGAGGCCGTGTTAGAACTGTCCCAAGAGATGTCATGCAGCTAATTTGCGTAGCTGGAGGAGAACTGAAAATGTACATTTTTAAGGTAAAGGCATGGGCGAAATTTTTTAAAATATGGGAGATATAATGGATTGGCCCCATAGTATTATGTGGTAGTGGTCTCCTTGTATTAACACGGTACTCTTCCATAGGCTTGTACTGTACCCCCTGTGCAGTTGCATAACTGAAGTCTTGTGGGCCCTGCTGCAATCTTTTGTCCCGGGCCCCCTACCTCATCCCTACACCAAATTCTTGATAGTGATAGTTACGGGTGCTAAGGAGTTTAATCAACCTTAGTGTGGTTAGGGTAATCTGTGGGTCTCCTTGGTTTATGGGCCAGATGGAATCTGCAATCTCAATACTGATGCCAGTGCTTATGGGCCCCCTAAGGCTCCTGGGCCCCGGTGCGACTGCACCCTCTCAAGTTACGCCCCTGTGTTCCTTACCGCCCAGCAATGACCGTGTAATTCAGCATAGTCAGCTTTTTAGCGGTATGTAATACCGCACATCTCTGAGGTCATAAAAGGTCCTCTTTAATTAAACATGCACAACAAACTAACCCATGTGTGTTTATGACAGATGTAATGTCCTTGTGTCACTGCACCTTTACTTTCTTACTTCATCTTAGATCCAGTGCGGAGAGACTCTAGATCCCAGACAAGACACAAATTTTACTATCAGACCACATTTTACTCAGGATGTGGCATAAATATCTAATAAATGCAGGTACCATCTCTGGGATCAATACCTATCTCAAGAACAGGGGTCTTCATTCCCTGGTCTTGCAGACAATGTGAATGGAAAGGTAGCCGTGTGTTTCTCTCCATTCACTTCTATGGGAGTTCCTCAAATAGCTAAGTATGACTGTTAAAGGTATTTTCTCATCTCAGGATTTCAGCTGCCCTCCTGTCTCCTCTCTTCTCCACTTCCAGGTTTTCAGCTCAATCAAACACAGAGATCTGGACTGTTGTAAACAGTTATCTGTGGATTTACATACAGAGATAAGAGACACTGCTCCAAGAAACTTGCCTACTCCTTATCAGGGCTCAAAAACGAAAAGCTACATGCTGAAAAAGAAAGAAAAGAGAATCCAAACGGCTGGGTGTATCATCCGCCTTGTAGCAGGTCTGTAACCTAGGCAACCAGCTGTAAGCACTGATGATATGACTGCACTGTCAGAGGGGCTGGTCTCACAGTTCGTTATTGATGGGCAGTAAGGAACACCCCCTGATGGTACATTCCTATAGTCTTGTACAATCAGGGGGCGTTCCTCAACACCCAGCAATGACACTGAGCTGTAAAGCAGGCCCCTTTGACTGTGCAGTCTGGAACTGATATCTCTGCATCCGGGGCATGTACCGACAAAGGAGACAGTGCACTGAATTCAGCTTTCCAGTGGTGTATAATATGGCCAATGTTAGAGGAATGAAAGGTCCTCTTTAAATGGTCACTAACTTTGCAGGTAACTTAGTCTCATTTCATAGAGCATGTAATTCTGGACCAACATATTATGCATTTTAATTAACCCTTTAATGACGCAGGGTAGTTTGTACGTTAATGCTCAGTGACTTTTTTCATATACTTAATTCTGCCTCCTGTTGTATTCAATGGGAGGGGGTAGAGATTGGAGCAGGATGCTGAAAAAATAAGTGTCCTGATTCAGCTGCAGAATCTATTCATCTGGTCCTAATACATAGTGAAGTGCCGAAGTTCTGCTTCTGCCACGAGAAGTTGGAAAATGAAGAGGAGTCTGAAGCAGATGTCTGTCTCAAACTCACTTCATTTCTGTCATGTGAACTTAGACTAAGGGGCCTTTCACACTACCGTTGACGCCTATCATAACAGACATTAATGGACACTAACTGATCTTAATGTGTCCATTTTTTAGTTAATGGATAAATTAAAAAATACAGACACATTAGCATCAGTTAGTGTCCGTTTTTTTTTGTTTTGTTCTGCTGAGCATGAGCAGAAAAAAATGGACAGTAATAGTGGACAGTATAACGGATGATCAACCGTTACATCCATTAGCCGTAGCCATTAATGTTAATAAAATAACGGACCCTTAACATCTGTCATACGCCTGTTATTTTGAACGGACACAAAGTCCTGTACCCTGTGTTATGTCCACTAAAATAACAGACATGTGACAGGGTGAAAACGGACAACAAATCAAATCCCTTTCAATGGGATTAACGGATTTATGACTGATCTGTTAGTGTCCGTTGTTCACATTTTGTAATGGATTATAGCAATGGACACTACTAATAGTGTTAACGCCCCCTAAGGATATAATATTGACATAACTTTTTGCTGCTGAAAATTAATTCTAAAGATCTGAATGAAGTTGTTTTAGCTCTAGTGTAAGTCAGATGGATGAGACAGTCAGAAATGTCAGCATCACTCTGCAGTGTGTGAATACAATGTGTGAATACTTGGGCTACTTTCCCCGGATAGGCAATGGTAAAGTTTCTGCACTACCCCGTCCCTGTACTTGTGCAGTGCAGCCAGCAGGTGGCAGTGCCCCTTTAGCTGACTCTATGTTGCAGGAAATCCTGTACAAAGCTCCAGCCATTACTTCCAGGTGAGGAGCAATCCCTTCCGGATCTCCTGATGAGGGAAGTCCCTGCCTGTGGACTGTAAGTTTACTCTGTAACCTGTGTGCCGTGTGTACAGGTGTCTAGTGCAATGTGCTGCAGCTTGCTGCCCTTTCCTATGTGTAACCATTTGTATAGTGCGCTGTAATAGACATGTAGGTTGCTTGCAGTTGGTCGTGTGCTGAGTGCTATGTGTTATAAGAGCCAGTCATTAGACTACTGATGTATTATATTAGTCCTGGGGTTATGTACTGCAGATCCCTCCAGTACACATCCGGAGTTCTCCTGCGGTTCTATGGTCAGATGTGTTGTACGTGCGCAGTATGTTAGTGAGAGAACATTCCAGCCCGCCCACGTCACTTTTGGTCACTCCTTCTGCCAGTAAACTAATACACATAGGCTCGCGGGTCTAGTGTAACCACGTGGTTTGGCCCTAGGCTTCACACTTGTCACAATATCGCTGTGTCAGGTGCCCTCCCGTAGTGGTGAGTAGAGAACATGGCTTCCTGTAGCTCTGCAGGTTTCCATTGATCAGAGTGGAAGCCTATGAAGCAGTGTTATTCCAGCCATAGTGGTAAGTGTGAACAGGGGCAGGGGGTTCTGATCTACATAAAAAAAAAATGAACCTGCATACAAATGTTCAGACCTTAATCTTATTTTTTTTTTGGCATTTCACCACACCTTTCTAAAAAATTAAGATTAAGGTCTGAACATTTGTATGCAGTATATAATTTTTTTATTTTTTATTTTTTTTGTGTATATGTATGTCTGCCAAGGTGTGGCATAAAGGAGAGGGATATGTCTAGGGCTACATTCACATCTGCAGTGAAGTCTCTGTTGCAAAGTTGGCAGAAATCCTGGATGAAAAAGTCCTGCAAGACTGACTTTTTGATCCGACAACATCTGTTAAAAAACACCCGACACCTGACAGGCTCTTTGGGGGTAGGGCAACTTTGGCCGTGACTCCCATCATCCAACCAATGATTGCTGTGTTGCCCTGCAACATTCACTAATATGAGTGAAAGCGGAGCATGACGACGCAGCGATCTTTGGTTGCATAATGGAAGTTGTGGCCAAAGTCGCCAGTCGTCAATGAGATCCCTCGCAATGTGTTACTGTCTGTGATTTGATGAACTATTTTCCATTTCGTCGGGTCCTGTGATGGACCAGAAGAACTGATAGAACGCTGCATGTGTGAACATAGTGTTACAAACTGTACTAGTTTTATGTCACATGGGTCAGTTTGATAAATGTGGGCGCAGCTTGCACCATTTTTGCAGACTTGCTCGGATGTATTCACTTGTTCTGGTTATATTGCGGCTCAAAACCCTAGTGTGGCTAGACTGAATGCATGCATCATATGACACTGTTGGTATTTCCCCCACCCACTGTTATCTTATCCTATCACAATGACTCATATTTACTAACAGAGGGCGCATGAGCTCCCCAGCTCCTTTCCCATAATGCCTTGTCACATTTACTAATGCTGCCTATTACACTGTGTAAACTTAGGGTGGGTTCACACTACCGTTGGATATCTGTCCTGAGAGTGTCCGTTAAAAAAACCCCCCAAAAAACGGACATCTATCATAACACATTAACGGACGCTAGCTGATATTAATGTGTCCGGTTTTTTTTAACTGATCCATTTACTGGACACATTAGCATGAGTTATTGTCCGTTTAATAGCTTTATTTATTTTTTTTGTTTCTGCTTTCTGAGCATGGACAGAAAAAAAAAGGACAGTAATAAGACAGTATAACAGACGCCCATCCTTTACTGATTGTTAGCCATAGACATTAATTTTAAAAAATATCGGACGCTTGATGTTCGTCATAAAACCGTATTTTTCACGGACACAAAAGTCCTGCACCCCGGATTTTTGTGTCTGTGAAAAATAATGGACGTGTGACGGATTTGGTGTAAACAGACACTAATGGTCACCAACGAACACCAGATAAAATCCCATTGAAATCTATGAGATTTTTAATGGATTTATGATGGTTCTGATAGTTTTCGTTGTTAAAATCTTGTAGCGGACGCTACTGACGGTCACCAACGGTAGTGTGAACGCCCCCTTAGACTTCGCAGTCACAGGGTGCACCAAAGTCCTCACGGTACAACAGCTATGTGATAAACTTGTAATTAAAGTGGCACTCCGGCATTTTTTTTTTAGCTATGTAAGGTAGTCATCAAAATAGATAAAATATCTGCTATTGCTGATGATGCTGTCACCTATGTTCAGTACCTGTTACTGCAGAGCTAATACTAAAATGTGACTCCTAAGACCTTATACTGTGACGATGATGTCACCAAAGATACTGGTAGAGCTGCGCCAACTGCTACTACTAACAATGGGGTAGGTCATGGAGGCAGGGGGACCTAGCACTAAAAGAGGTGGGCTATAGAGAGCAGATTATGTGAGAGGCAGAGGTTGTGCAGGGTATAGGTAGGGTATAAGAAAAGGTACAGGATGAATCTGAGGTCACATGGTTCTCAATAGTACCTGCAGGCAGAAGAGAGACCTTCTGTTTGCATAGCAACCCATGCTTAAAAAAACAAAACACACTGTGATCATGTGACTTTCAAGAAGATAAACAGCAGGATAAAGAGAGACAACTATTACCGTTGGAATAGTCTTTCAGATTTTATAATTATAATTTTATAATTATAAAAGGAATGAAGAAAAAAAAAAATCACCAAATTGTCCCTATAATGTTTACCAGATAAGAGGACCTTTTACCACCTCCACCAACTCTAACTTTTTGCATCCTTTAATAGGTACCTCTGCACTGAATCTGGTGCAGTTGGAATTTTCTCTCTAGCCGCTAATGTTCCTGAGCAGTCAGTGATGTCTCAGCACCCAGTATGCTAATTTGGCTCTCTATTGGGTGGTCCTGTCTGGGACATGTCTACCTGACAGTATCAAGCAAAATTAATCTATCTATGCTGAGAATGGTAGGGCTAGTGAAAAAATGCTAACTCTGTCAGAATCTTAATCACGCCTCCTTGTCTAGACACCTTTGTGAAGCACCTAGCAAGGTTTGAGTATCCGTTCCCTTTGGTGCAAATCAGTAATAAAATTGACTAAACTGATTTCCACCAAAAAGAAGGTGTAGCATATGCCATAACACTGGCACAAGGACCTAGGCTAATATCTGTGAAGAGAGCCAGCTCAGACCATCTGGAAGAAATATGCGACACACAGAGCACGCTGCAGATTTGAAGGTCATCAGCGTGCACTAAAGTCAATAGGACAGTCATTTGCATTTTACTTTACTTTGATGCAAATTAACTGTGTGAATTCCACAAAACATAACCAGCGCATGTGAGCACGGCCTAATAGTCATGGATAACAGCTGCTATACCGTGTTTTACACCAGCAGGAAGATGCGATCGTGCCGACTCCACTGCACACATAATACAGCAGTCAGTTGATGTGGTCCAGACTTCGCTCTGTAAATACCGTGTTTCCCCGAAAATAAGACACCCCCGAAAGTAAGGCATAGGAGAGGTTTCGGAGAATTGCCTAATATAAGGCATCCCCCGAAAGTAAGGCGTATGTTCCCGAACAGAACATACGGTATATACGATATGTGAGGCCGCGGGAGAACCCCACAATCTCTGCTATCATTATACTCCGGGGTCTTTTCAGACCCCTGAGTATAATAATCGGCGGCCCAGGGGAGGTGAGCGAACATAAAAAACTATGTGCTTACCTGTCCTACGCTTCTCCAGGCTTCGGGCCTGTTTGGTGACGTCAGTGGACGTCATTTTGCGTTGCGACGCCGGCCGGATCACATGACGCGGCCTGGTCTAACAGTGAAGGCGGCCGGAGTAGCGCACGGGCATGCACCGGAGCGAGGAACAGGTAAGCAACGTTGTTTTTTTATGTTTCTATCCTCTCCTGGGTCTCCGATCATTATACTCTGGGGTCTGAAAAGACCCCACAGTATAATAATTGTTCATGGGTGGTCCACTATGGGGCAAACTACTGTGTGCAGGGGCCACTATGGGGAATGATACTGTGTGCCGGGGCGACTATGGGGAATGATACTGTGTGCAGGGGCCACTATGGCGAATGATACTGTGTGCAGGGGCCACTATGGGGCATGAGACTGTGTGCAGGGGCCACTATGGGGCATGAGACTGTGTGCAGGGGCCACTATGGGGAATGATACTGTGTGCAGGGGCCACTATGGGGAATGATACTGTGTGCAGGGGCCACAATGGGGAATGATACTGTGTGCAGGGGCCACTATGGGGAATGATACTGTGTGCAGGGGCCACTATGGGGAATGATACTGTGTTCAGGGGCCACTATGGGATATGATACTGTGTGCAGGGGCCACTATGGGATATGATACTGTGTGCAGGGGCCACTATGGGATATGATACTGTGTGCAGGGGCCACTATGGGACATGATACTGTGTGCAGGGGCCACTATGGGATATGATACTGTGTGCAGGGGCCACTATGGGATATGATACTGTGTGCAGGGGCCACTATGGGACATGATACTGTGTGCAGGGAAATTAATGGTTTGGATTGTTATGATGATGTCCTAGAAGATGATGACATAACTGTCATTGAATAAATTTTACTTTCTATTCATACCGTAAATATTGGTAAATGTACCATACTGTTAATTGTTGTACATGGAAATAATGGTACGGTAGTAAGAAATTCTTGATAGGATTCACAGTTTGTCTGGTTATGCTGGTTTGTGATAACTACTGTACAGTACCGTATATAATAAATGTTCATTTTTTTGTTCAGCAATAAATGTGAATTCTTCTTCATTGAAAAAAAAAAAATAAGACATCCCCTGAAAATAAGACACAGCACATCTTTGGGAGCAAAAATTAATATAAGACGCTGTCTTATTTTCGGGGAAACAGGGTATGTAGTCAGAGGCCGGAGGGTGACAAATTATTCAGACAGTATGGTGATCACATTATGTAATAAACTTTTTTTTGTTTGGTAATAAAGTGTAAAGGAATTCTTATATGAGGAATACACTATACAGTGGTGAACTTGTAGTCCTGAATTTCATGAAATGAAACTGAGGATTTCCCCTTTTGTGGAAGGATGTGAAATGTCTGCTCTGTGGGGAAATTGTACCAAAAAGGCCTGTGTTTTACAATAGGTATTTTTTGGGGGGGGGGTTTTTTTTTTTTGGAAGGTTTATGTAAGCATTCAGCTGGCTCCTTTTACATAGGCTGATTATTGGGACAAATACTTGTAGAAATGTTTGATCCCAATAACTGGCCCTTATAAGGACAAATTGAGAGCCCTGCCAACCTACCATAGCCAATGACCTTACACCATTGTAGGCCTAAGGCTTTACCTGTATTGGTGTTTGACGATTGGTTGGGGGGGCTTAGGATATGGAGCTGGCTGCATAGTTTAAGGCTGAGGACACATGTCAGTGTTTCTAAGCTAAAACCAGGAGCTGGTCAAAAACACAGAACAGGAGCACTTTTTCTATTAAACCTTATCTATTTGCAGTATTCATTCCTGGTTTTTAATAAAAAAAAACAAAAAAAAACAAACACCAGTAAGGCCTTATTCACACATCAGTATTATGCATCTGTGTTTTCACAATATGGTTTTTGTATGCAGTTTTTTGTAGCCATACCCAGTTGTGGATTAGGAGCGGCAGCATTTTTATCTATACTTGCTTTCTCTTTTTGATACACACTTCATTTTGCACCCAAAGGACTGCAATGCTGCATAATTTTGGTAAATAAAATCTGCAGTGCTTTACAGTAGATAGTGAGATTTTAAGGGGGGAAAAAAAGCAGAAGAATCAGTGTGGCAATTGACGTGTGGTTCAGTGTGTTTTTTTTTGTTTTGTTTTTGTTTTGTTTTTTTCTCCAGATGAGTTGTACTAAGATTTTGGAAAGTCTGCATACTCTGACATTGTAGATTTCAGATACAGTTATTAAATTCACACATTGTCACTTGCAACAAAGTCTAACATTGATTTTCAGTAATATCAGTGAGTTAGAAGATATATTGAAAACATAACAAAGGTTAAAGGGGTTGTCCATGACTTTTTTTTTTTTTATATGGCCTAGCCTTTACGGTAGGCTATAAATATCTGATGGTATGTGATCACAGTCAGTCCTCAGGTAGATCAGCTATTCAGAGATTTCTCCATTCCCTGTCTATGGAGCCAGAAGCAGTGGGCTCTGTGCCCTGTGTACAGTCCCTGACAGAAGTTCTGTCGCTTATCCATGTTGTGGAATCAAAAGCTTATAACCTGACTTTAAATTCATCCATTGGTTTTAGAAATGACTCATATGAAAGCTGAAACCCTCCCAAATGATTTTTTGGTTAAGAAAATAAATTGGCTTCACTGATGAAATGTTGATCATTTAATGAACACAGAAAGGTCAGATTTTGGCAAGACAAAAGTTTTGTCGCACACATAAAGTAATGTGAAAATAAAACCAATAATTCTGTTCAAAAACAAAGATATGTTTCATAACATTGGTGAATGAAGTTGTGGTGCTATTAGAGCCATATTTAATATTTTGTGTGACTTCCATGAGCTTGAAGGACTGCATCCATGCGTTTCAACAATGATTCATACAATTTATTGATGAAGTCATCAGGAATAGCAAAGAATGCAGTCTTACATGCCTCCCAGAGTTCATCAAGATTCTTTGGTTTTGTCTGCCAAGCTTCCTCTTTCATCCTACCCCAAACATGCTCAATGATGTTCATGTCTGGTGACTGGGCTGGCCAGTCCTGGAGCACCTTGATCTTCTTTGCCTTGAGGAACTTTAATGTAGAGATGGATGTATGAGATGGAGCACCATCCTGCTGCAAAATTTGTGATTGGGAATGTAAGAGGAAGCTAATACTTCTTGATATTTTAGGCTATTGATATTGCCTTCCACCTTGCAAATGTTTCGCACACCCCCATACTGAATGTAACCCCAGACCATGATCTTTCCACCACCAAACGTAACTCTTTTCTGGGTGTATGTTGGATCCATACGGGATCCAGTAGGTCTCCTGCAGTATTTGCGGCGGCTGTGGTGTAATTCAACTGAAGATTCATCTGAGAAATCCACCTTCTGCCACTTTTCCAGCGTCCATCCGTTTAGCAGGCTATGGGCCTTGGCAAATGCCACATGTTTTTTTTATTGCCTTTTGTTTAGTGCTGGCTTCTGGGCACTGATTCGACCATGGAGGCCATTTCGAGGCAGAATCCTACAAACTGTTCTAGTTGACACCAGGACTTGAGGTGACCAGGCCTGTTGGAGCTCTGCTGCAGTGGAAGAGGGGCTGGCTTTTGATTTTCTAACCAACAAACGTTCCTCCTGGGCTTGTCAAAAACATCTCCAGTCTGTTCAAATCTTTTTTTAATTCTTTATACTTGACACATTAAAGGTGCCAGCCACCTCTGCAGTGGATCTGGTCTTCAGCCTCTTGATAATCAAGGCTTTGGTCGCAGGGTTGATTTTTGGCATGTTGTCAGAGGTGAAGTTATAGTTCAAGTGAAGGTCTGGGGTGCTGGAGTTCTTTTTATACACACCCACTAATTAACCGATCAATTAGTGAGCACAGGTGAGGCTTTAAACTAGGATTGGGTGCATTATATGGCAAGGAGACAAAACTTTTGTCTTGCCCAAATCTGACCTTTCTGTGTTCATTAAATGATCAACATTTAAGCAGTGAAGCCAATTTATTTTCTTAACCAAAAAATCATTTGGAAGGGTTTCAGCTTTCATATGAGTCATTTCTAAAACCAATGGATGAATTTAAAGTCAGGTTATAAGCTTTTGATTCCACAACATGGATAAGCGACAGAACTTTTGTCAGGGACTGTAGTGTATCTCAGCTCCTTGTGATCTGAGCTGCAGTACAGGTGCCTAGCCACTATACAGGGCCAGCCGATCAGCTATTTCAAGGGGCTGCAGCATTTGAATGAGCACTGCAGTCTCTTCAGTACTTACCAAAGCACAGTGTTGTATGTTAGTACAGTGACTGCGATTGGTATCATAGATCACCCCATTCACTTGAATGGGACTGAGCTGCGATCAAGGCATGTGACCAATGAACATCACATGAAATAGTCTCTGGAGCAAATCGTCGCACTTGGGGAATGCTGCTGTTGCGTTAAACAGCTGATCTGTGGGTTTCCTGGGTGTTGGACCGCTCAAGGATCTTCAGTTGATGACCCATCCTTAGGATAAGTTACCGATTTTTTTTAAAAAGAGAACCCCTTTAAGTGAACTTCAATTTCAATTGATTTCTTTTAATTCTTCCTGTTATTGTATTTCTCTTGCTATAGATAAGCCATTCTTTCTGGAGGCCATGACATGTAACTGTCCAAAATTGTCTGATGGTGTTTACGACATGGAATTGGACATTGACTACTCCGAAGAATCCATTCGATTGGCATCATTTACAAATTTTCCAAGTTCCTGTCCTATTTCGGCACCAGCTCTGGCCCGTGCTGGCTTCTGCTACACTGGAACTGAAGACAGAGTAGAGTGCTTCAGCTGTAAGGCTGTAGTAGAAGGTTGGCATCATGGAGACACAGCGATTGGCAAGCATCGGAAAATCAGCCCAAACTGTAAATTTATTAACTCATTCAGTTCCAGAAGTGAAAACATACAAACCCAAGCTCCTGGGAGTCAAATCTCAGGGTCTCACCTTGTAAATAACTGTGCAACCAATGATCTTGGTCATTCCTCCAACTCAGAGATTCAGACTGATTTCTTGTTGCGGACAGGAAGAATAGTTGATGAATCTGTGCCTAAATTCCCTAAGTATATAAATATGTGTAGCGAAGAGGCACGACTTAAGACTTTTAAGAATTGGCCAAGTTATGTGCGCCTGACGGCGAAAGAGCTGGCAAACGCTGGTCTCTTTTACACAGGTGTTAATGACATGGTGAAATGTTTCTGTTGTGGAGGAAAGCTGATGAACTGGGAGCCAAGTGACGTGGCATGGACTGAACATCGCAAATATTTTCCGGACTGCTTGTTTGTTTTAGGTCGAGATGTCGGGAATGTTTCTCTTGAGTCGAGTGGTGTGTTTAGTAGTACAAGAAGAGGTTCTGAAGTCCCAGAAAATCCAGCTATGAGTCATATGAAGTCTCGTCTGGAGAGTTTTGCTAATTGGTCTTACGCCACTAACAAGGAGATGCTTGCCAGAGCTGGATTCTATAGTACTGGTGAGAATGTAATAGATGTCTACTCAATAGAAAATACATGGCTAAGATTTATTTGACTCTGTATTTTTTTCCTAATATAGCACCAACCTATTCCACAGCACTGTACATAAATTGTAGTCGCATTACTCCAATACCCTAGTGAAGCTTTTTTTGGGCAGATTTATTGTGCCTTGTACGCTAGTTTTCTGGCATACAAAGTATAAAAAGCAGATTTTTGCGGGAAAAAAAAACTACAACTTTTCACTCTTGTGCTGCCACCACCACTTTCCTGAAAAGGGGGCATGGTGAGGGCGTGCAGACTTAGCATTTACACCAAAAATCTGACAAAAATGATGTATGAAATCTACACCACGTGTTGTAGGTATCAGGAACCTCCAGGTGCACGGCCCATCGGATACCGCCAGTCTCCATAAATCTCCTCATAGTTTTTTTTTGTTTTTTTTTTTTTTTTGGAGTGGAGTGGGAAACTGGAGTACCAAGCTAACACACACACAAATAGGGAGACTACATAAACTCCATGTGTGCATGGCATCTGGTTGGATTCAAGGCTAAGAGTGCAATGCCATATGGCAATTTTGCTAAGAGTTAATTTTTTTGTCTTTGTCAGTTGCACAATAAGATGAAGTACTATTGTCCTCCGAAAATATGTGATTAGTCTATATACTTACACTTTATTGATTTTCTCAAATACAATTGCTGTATTTTTCGGACCATAAGACACACATAGGTTTTAGGAGGAAAATAGGAAAAAAAAATGTATGGGGGGGGGGGTCTCTGCTGCTGGAGGGCCACAGTTGTGCAACACTTTTGTATGGGGACAGCAGTTTTGAACAACCTGTGTGGCTCTGCAGCTGTTGCCAGACTACAGCTCCCATCATCCCAACCTGTCCAAGTATGATGGGAGTTGTAGCTTTGCAAAATGTGCAGGGCCACATTGACAGGTGGCCCTGCAGTGGAATTTGCCAATGTTAACGTTGGACACACCAGTCACGTCATGGAGGCACATATGGGCGGCGCAGGTTTTCTTCTCCTAACATGCCTGCACTGCCTGGCCCACACACAGTACAATATGCTCCCCACAGTGGCCCAGTGCTATTATTATACACTGCAATCTCCTCAGACCCCAGTGTATAATATTTGGAGGCCCAGGGGAGGTGAAAAATAGCGATCACTTATACTCACCTTGCCTCAACGGTTACATGGGGCGTGCTGACGTGACTACACCAGCGCGCTCCACATGACTGCTGGGGGGGGAAGCATGTTATAGTCTGAAAAATATGGTACATAAAATACAGTAAGACTATTCTAAGCTATGGCTATATACATACTTTTGTAATCTTTAATACTATTTTTAACCCTTTACCTCCCCCTCCCCTATATGTACCCTGTTTGGCTTTTGGTTGATTGCTATTTCTTCCACCTTCTTTCTGGACTAGATTCATTCTGGGAAGTCCAGGTGTTTCCCGGTGTAATTGAGGCCTCAGGATGATGTTTGTTCCAAACTTTATTATTGACTTTGTACCACAGGCGAACATGACTCTACAAGATGCTTTTACTGTGGCGGGGAACTAAGAGATTGGAAAGCAAAGGATGACCCATGGGAAATACATGCAAGATGGTATCCAGGGTAAGAAGTGGCCGATATGATTATTTAAAGGGGTATTCCCATGAACATAATCATATCTATATTTGTAGATAATTAAAAGTTAAACATTTTTGCATATATAAGTAGTTAAACATTTTGCAGAGTTTTAAAGATTTTCTCTAATCAACTTAGTGGTGACATCTGTTGCCTTGATCGGTTGCCAATGGATACGACCGCGAGTGTAGAAACTTTCTATAGTCTGGGACTTGTCAGTAACCGAGCCATGGTTTTCTTATTGTAGCTGGGTTATTAGGCAGGGACACTACATGTATCAGAAGATATCCCGACCACAAGAAGCAAACCATGGCTGATTTTCTTACCTTAGAAAGGTTCTGCATTCATGGTGGTATCCACTGGCAACCGATCAAGACAATAACTTGTCACCACAAGATATTTAGAGAAAATCTTTAGAACTCTGCAAGATATTTACTTTATATTTGCAAAAATGTTTAACTTTTTATTATCTACAAATTTTAAAATGGTTATGTTCATGGGAATATCCCTTTAATGGTATCTTTCACTCTGAAATATCTTCTAAATTCCGTCTTGCAGGACGAACATATTAAATGGAGTTTTTCAACTGGAAAATTGGTATCAAACTGACAGTGTCTTGGAGGGCTGCTTCTATACTTTTCAAAGATGCCTTTCTTATTCTGCATTGCAGCTCCATTTTCATGAAAATTAGAATTTTATTCTTATGCAGATTAGTTGAAAAGTGCTTTAGGGGCTTTTTTTTTTTTTTTTTTTTTCTCCTGCTAGGGCTTCACTTTCTGTCTGCAGTTAGGGTCGGTTATCTAGAGTAAAGTGGGAAATCATTCAAGCAATTGGGGGAGGAGAAAGACATCTTTGGAAAGATTAGAAGCTACCCTGCCAGGTACTGTCATTAGTCTATCGATTTTTCCTACTGACAGACTCCCTTTAATGCTCTCAATAGAAACCTAAAGGTTGTGGCGGAAGTGAACAGGAAGAAAAGAGAGACACAGGCACAGTGGACACTGCAAACAGCTAAATAGGAAGTTTTTGTCTCGCCCCAAGTGCTTTATTCTCATCAGTACAGGCCAGTACTTCTCTACATGATCCTGCTGCAGCTTTTGAGTGTGAGAGATGGAAAGATGCCCCTCTTCTTTCTGTGTGCAGTGTATGGCATCATAGTAGCTAGTCTTCATCCACCACTTCAGGGAGAACTAAAAACAAGAGAGCGAGAAACTACAAGTCATATAATGGCCAGAAAAAGCATTATTCCTCATGTACACACACTGTACTGTTGATGTATACATAGCTTGTTGAAAGGTTACATACACTTTTTTTGAGGAACAGTAAAGTTTAGACAAACTGAATTACCGGTACCTCTGTCTTCCTGAACTACAAGATAGATAAGTGTCCGATCGCTCAGGTCCGACCACCAGGTCCCCAAGTTATCGGTCCCCCTAAAGCCTCCCAGTGCGATTGTATGACCAGCGCTCCATTCACTTTTATTGGGCTGCTGGTGCTGTCAGAGATTACAGTCCGGCAGCCCCACAGCAGTGAATGGAGCTCCAATTCACAAGACCTTTTGGTTCCCCGTTTTCCTGATCACTGGGGGGAACCTGGCTGTTGGGCCTCCCAGCAATCGGACACTTATCCCCTTTAAGTACCCGTACAGTGTATTACGAATCTGTAGGCACACTGAGGGCCACTGTAAGGTGCCTCCATGAGGCTTTGAATTTTTCCTTTGAATTAGTGTAATCTGTGCTAGAGTAAGTTTACACGAAGGAAAATGAAGAGGAATTCTTCTTCATTTTCCACTCGCAGGCCACCCACAACGGGAAGCCAATGCAGGGTATCAGCATACCATTGCAGCTTTCCGCTGTTGGTTAGGCCCAAATGAATGAACCTAATCAGCAGGGAGTCTCGAGCCACGGAATCCGCAGCAAGATCGATTAGGACACTTATGTTTTTTCAGAACTTACCCATAGACACATTCTTGATGGATGAATATATGAGAGAAAACTTTGTGTTCCTCCATATACAGTTGGAGTTACAGTATGGGGAAAGTACTTGTGGCGTTAAATATGAACTTCTATAAAAAGCAAGAAATATTTATATAACAAATACAGTCAAAATTTACTGGTGGTCTGCCCAGTGTTTCTTTCTGCTAAACTTCCTTTTAGCATATGTTCACACAGTTTTTGGAGCTGATTTTGAAGCAGAATCTGCTTAAAATAGAATGCCTGAAATCTGCATGGCAGATTTTTTTCAGCTAGCAGGGAAATGAAGCATTCTTTCCTGCCTTTAGGTGGATTCTGACTGAAATTCCCATAGCAGTGAAATTGAGGAAGGTTTTGCAAAAACAGTTTTAAAAAAATGCTAGTGGTTTTAGGATACAGGAACCCTGTGTTGTAGGCAAAAAGAAAAAAAAAACACTTCCAAAAACTGCTTCAGAAATCTTTACAAAAAACGCTAAAAAAATAAGCTTCAAAAAACTTTCTGCCTGACAAAAAAAAACTGAATTTAAGCTTAAAGGGGTTATCCAGCTTCCAAAAATTATCTAATACATCCACAGCAGTGCTAAATACTCTCACTTTCCTTTGCTTGGCTTTATTTTACTTGAGACGCCTTGTATCACTGTTATTTACACGCAGTGAATCTGTGGACAAACTACATTTCCTATGATTCATCTGCTTGCTCTCACTGTCTGTGTCTGCTGCTCACAGGGGGGAATGAGCTTGCAAATGAAACATAACAGCAGCATGTGACCTCAGATGTGGGGGTGATTTATTTATTACCGGTGATTTCATTTCAGGGGAGAGTGGAGAAGGGAGGGGTACACAGAGTGAGAGCAGGCAGATGCATCAGGGCACAGTGCGTATTTATCACTTCTGTGGATTTATTTGCAGATAATTTTTGGGAGCTGGATAAATCCTTTAAGCTACATATACATGAACTTGTGTAAGTGCTGGGTATGTTGAAGGACAGCAGATGGATGATATCTGTGTGCCTTCACTTCCCCATTCATTTTTATCAGTGGGCCCAGGCCAATAATACACGGGTATGTGTATGGGACCATAGAAATGAAAGGGTCAGTGTGCTAGATGTGAAAAACAGAGCCTGGGACTAGATTTCCATATTTTCATTAATTTTGATGCAAGAATCTAACATACTTTTTTTTTTTTTTTTTTTGTTACTGTAGATGCAGATTTCTAGTTGATGAGAAAGGCCAGCATTTTATTAATAATGTGCAGTTAACCAGGCCTCTTCTAAGCAGGGTGGTAAGTTCCTTTATTTCTCGCTAAACTGGATGCATAACAATGGTGTCACTAACAATTTACACCAGACATGTGATCTGTGTTGTTTTGTGTACAGAATAACATGACAAACCCTAGGGAGTGTCTGCTCCGTGGATATAATAACGTTCAAGTGTTTAATAGTTTGACACTAGCTGACATCTATGTGGGTTTTCTGTGTTAAATTACTAAATGCTTCAGTTGCCTAAGGCAAAGCACACATCACATTTTTGCAATACAGTTCATGCTCCGTTTTGGAAAAACAGGAAATAGATGCCATGGAAAAGAAAATGCAGATTTTTATTTTTTTTTAATGTAACTAAACTTTTGGATAACTTTTGATTTTCTGGCAGGATTTGTTTCATTAATAAATTTTGTAATATACTTTATTAAAATATTTTGGCTCCTATCTGATTTTTTTTGTTTCCTCTTTATCTTGCTTCTCTGTTGAGAACTGTTTCTTGCTTCGATGCTATCTATTTTATTTCAAGAGCTTTCACTGGTTGAAAACAGTCAGGATTACGATATATGCAGCCGCATGTAAAGATTCCTATCCTGACTGTGTTTTCAACTAATGATATCTCTGTAAATCATAAAGGTAGAGCTGCAGGTAGTATCATAGAAGATAGAAAGAAGAGAATCTCCTTTTTCTTATGACACCAAAAGCAAGTTTCTATGTTTTATAACGCCCAAAATATAGCTGTTTGAAATTACTCTTCCCACCTTCATTTTTTTTATTTCACACAGTCCCTACACAATGAGAAACTGAGAACAGCTCTCAATAGAGAAGCAAGAGAAAGAGAGCAAAAATGCAGGATTTCACATAAAGGAGCCAAAATGTGTTAATAAAGTACATTACAAAATTTATTAATGACACACAAGCTGCCAGAAAATCAAAAGTTGCCTGATATTTTAGTTAACATTTTTTTTTAAAACAGAAAAGTTTGACAGACTATGTTTCTGTACTGCAAATAAATGGACAATTTTTCTTATCATTGAAGTCTATGTAAGATGAATACCCATCTGTTTGCATACTTTTTTTGAAGCATGAACTGTATCATACAGATGTGATCCTAGCCTAATTTGTATATGTAGATATTACAGAATTTCTCATAAAAGATGCCCAGAATCAGAAAAAAATAACTAGCAAGTTGCTTTTTCGTGCTACAGTTATTCAATGCAGCTGTCTTAAGACTTTTTTGTTGGTTTGGTTTTCTTGTATATTTTTTTTTATTTAGGAAATGGTACCTAAAAAGGACCTTTCTCCACCAACTCCAGTTCTTCACATCCTTCAATAGGTGCTACTCCACTGATACTGGAACAGTTGGAATTTTTTTTTTTTTTTTCAAGTCTCTACCATTCCCAACTAATTTCTGTTACTTTAAGCATAATTATACTTTCTACTGTCAGGTGAGTGGTTTCAGGCAGAAAGGGACTACCCCCCCCCCCCCCTTACAGCAGAGGGCAGAATTGTGCTGAAAGTAACAAATGATTGCTTGGGAGCAGTGGGAGCTAGAGAACAAAACTCCAACCATCAGTGGAGAGGACCCTATTAAAGAATACAAAGAGTTGGAGTTGAGATATTCCAGATATACAGGCGCCAAACTACAACTCCTAGCATTTTCCATTTACTCTCAGGTGTTTTGAGGATAGCTGAACAAGTCTGCATGCATCAGGAATTGTGGTTTCACACAGAGCTGGAGTGCCAAAGGTTGCTGACACTTGCTGTACTAGTCCTGGCTTCTTGTTAGTGATGTAGTACAGTGGGGGAAAAAAAGTATTTAGTCAGCCACCAATTGTGCAAGTTCCCCCACTTAAAAAGATGAGGCCTGTAATTGTCATCATAGGTAGACCTCAACTATGAGAGACAAAATGAGAAAACAAATCCAGAAAATCACATTGTCTTATTTTTAAAGCATTTATTTGCAAATTATGGTGGAAAATAAGTATTTTGTCAATCACAAAAGTTCATCTCAATACTTTGTTATATATCCTTCGTTGGCAATGACAGAGGTCACACGTTTTCTATAAGTCTTCACAAGGTTGGCACACACTGTTGCTGGTATGTTGGCCCATTCCTCCATGCAGATCTCTAGAGCAGTGATGTTTGGGGCTGTCGCTGGGCAACATGGACTTTCTACTCCCTCCAAAGGTTTTTTATGGGGTTGAGATCTGGAGACTGGCTAAGCCACTCCAGGACCTTGAAATGCTTCTTATGAAGCCAATCCTTCGTTGCCCTGGTGCTGTGCTTGGGATCATTGTCATGCTGAAGGACCCAGCCACGTTTCATCTTCAATGCCCTTGATGATGGAAGGAGGTTTGCACTCAAAATCTCACGATACATGGCCCCATTCATTCTTTCATGTACACGGATCAGTCGTCCTGGTCCCTTTGCAGAGAAACAGCCCCAAAGCATGATGCTGCCACTCCCATACTTCACAGTAGGTATGGTGTTCTTTCTATGCAACTCAGCATTCACTCACCTCCAAACACGACAGTTCTACTTTGGTTTCATTTGACCATATGACATTCTCCCAATACTCTTCTGGAACAACCAAATGCTCTCTAGCAAACTTCAGACGGGCCCGGATATGTACGTGCTTAAGCAGGGGAACACGTCTGGCACTGCAGGATCTGAGTCCCTGGCGGCGTAGTGTGTTACTGACGGTAGCCTTTGTTATGTTAGTCCCAGCTTTCTGCAGGTCATTCACTAGGTCCCCCCGTGTCGTTCTTGGTTTTTTGCTCACCGTTCCTGTGATCATTTTGACCCCATGGGGTGAGATCTTGCGTGGAGCCCCTGATGGAGGGAAATTTCAGTGGTCTTGTATGTCTTCCATTTTCTAATTATTGTTCCTACAGTTGATTTCTTCACACCAAGCTGCTTGCCTATTGCAGATTTAGTCTTCCCAGCCTGGTGCAGGTCTACAATTTTGTTTCTGGTGTCCTTCCACAGCTCTTTGGTCTTCACCATAGTGGAGTTTGGAGTGTGACTGTTTGAGGTTGTGGACAGGTGTCTTTTATACTGATAACAATGTCAAACAGGAGCCATTACTGCAGGTAATGAGTGGAGGTCAGAGGAGCTTCTTAAAGAAGGAGTTACAGGTCTGTGAGAGCCAGAAATCTTGCTTGTTTGTAGGTGACCAAATACTTTTTTTCCACCATAATTTGCAAATAAATTCTTAAAAAATCAGACTGTGCTTTTCTAGATATGTTTTCTCATTTTGTCTCTCATAGTTGAGGTCTACCTATGTCAATTACAGGCCTCTCTCATCATTTAAAGTGGAGAACTTGCAGAATTGGTGGTTGACTAAATACTTTTTTTCCCCACTGTATGCTCTGCTGTACTGTACAGAGAATGCATCCATACATATCCTTAATGGGCTTGACAACCTATTTTAGTGCCTTAGACACATACCTATAAAATAGGATCAAAATCTTAGGATTCCAAGTAAAGGAACACTCCTGGAAATACTTTTTAGCTTGTGAACCCAACACTACACATAACAGTATGTGATGTACAGCAGTATTTATGAATTGTATTTTTTTTTTTATAGAATATGCTGTGTAGGCAGCAATGTACGGTAATTTTTTTTTTTTCCTTTTTTTTTTTTTTTTCACTAGGAAAGTGATACCCCACCTGCTTTACCTGAAGGTAACAAAACATTTATTGTACATAGTTATTATTTTAATAAAATATTTGGGCCTTGTATGAGAAGTGCAGTTTTTGGTTTGTCTGTCTTAGACAAAACCAGAAGTTTAAAAAAATTAGACTTTTGCTCTCTTTATCTATTCCTGATTATCCAACAGCCCCTTGTGCACCTGGACTTTGTTTCAGTTCTGCATTACATTATCTAGATCTCTGCTCGCTGTGAGTAAATGGGTGCTATCTGGGTTGAAGCCAGAGGCAGAAGACCTATACAGATCTAATACTGTGTCTTTACTTCAGATTTGTCCAGATTAGGCAAGTCTTTGTGCATTAAATACTTTGACAGCAGCCCCCATGTCTCTACTGTCCTGGTTCCAGTTAACTGAACTTGAATCTGTAGGGTCTGTGATAAGTTTGGTTCAGTAGACCTTGGTCATCTAAAACTGTCTACACAAGTTTTCAGCTTGTGAATGGGTCATTCTTGATTCCATTCACTGACAGCAATCAGAACTCTCAATGGGTTATCCAGCACTTGGGATAGGTCATAAATATGTGATTGGTGGGGGTTCGGCACCCAGGGACCTTACTGATCAGCTATTTAAAGAAGCTGTGGCACTCATGAGAGCTGCAGCCTTTTCCCTATACTGATGACGTCACATCAATTGGTCACATGGTGCAGCAACCACTCAGATCCATTCAAGAGAATGAGGCTGTGCTGCAATACCAAACACAACCCCTACAATATGTATAGTGCTGTGCTTGGATCCATTGGACCTCCAATGACCACATATTGATGACCTATCCTGGAAAATTTCTTTAAAAACAGAACTGAAAAATAAAGTATACTAGAAATATGTATGTAAAAATGTAATATGTAAATAAATCTTGCCACAAGATGCTGCAGCATATGTGACGCTGCTCACACTGATCTCTTCCTTCCCTCTTTCATACCAACTCTGGCTATATGGCAAGTACCGGACTTACTTGGGAAAGGGGTGGCATGGAGTTGCCACCAATTCCTCACTAAACATTAAGTGATTTTCCTTAAAGGGGTTGTCTGGGATAAAATTAAAAAAAAAAATCAACCCTAAACTAAAATTTAGAAGAAAAAAAAAAATCATACTTTCTGGTGACGTTCCGTTTCCGGAAACGGAATGTCACCAATACTCCCCATAACTCCCCCCCCCCCCCCCAGTCCCCATCATACTTACCTGTCTTCATTCTTCTGAGAACGAAGCGTCACCTCCTTCTTTTCTGCCGGAGCCTGCGCAATAGAGCCTATTGCACAATCACCATCAGACGTGAAGAGAAGAAGCCTGTCTCCCACGCATGCGCAATAGAGCTCTGTTGGCTCTATTGCGCAGATGCCATAGAAGTCCACAGAAGGAGCCGGCGGGACAGAAGAAAGTGATCCCCAGGACACAGAAGACAGGTAAGTATGATGGGATGGGGTATGGGAGTGGGTTGAGTTAGGTAGGTAGTTAGAGCTAGTAGTCCGTGGGCTAGCTAGGGAATCAGGGAGGGGGTGTGAGAGGGGGATCTGAGTGAACAGCAGTGCATCATGGTAGTTGTAGGCTAAGACAGCAGGAATCTAACCATGTAAACATATGCAGAAGATGCCAGGAGTTCCCAGAGAAACTCAGAAATCACTCAAAACATGGCTAAAGGTATTTTGGTGCACTTATTAACCCATTAATAGCACTAAAATACCTTTTTTTTTTTTTTTTAAAGTTTTTTTTTGCCCGGAGAACCCTTTTAAGCTCCTTGAGATTTTTGTCAATTTTTTTCAGGCTAGTGACACCCGGCAGCAACAAATACCAGATGAAATCTTCAGGTTTTCACCACAACTTTCAGCTGGTTGGCCCTGCTTTCACCTTTCCATTGCAAAGTTGAAAACTGTGTTTTTGCAGTGTGCGGCAGGGTTTGTTTACATCCATCTGCCATACTGCTATTATATAATGCACCAGATTAGCTGCTGGCAATTCCTTTGTGGCTAACCTGATTTGAACTAACCCCATGTGTCCTCGACCAGCCTTAGGGTGCAAATACTGAAGGTAAGATTGCAGAAATATTCTTTGTAAAGCAATATTAAAAAAAAAAATTAGCATATCCATTTAGTAGATGCCAAAAAAAAAAAAAAAAACAGGAACACACAAACAAGGAGACAAAAAAAAGTATACACTGACCTCTATGTAAACAGATGTCCATCTGTTTGCATCAGTTTTTGCATCCATTAAATGGATGCAAAAAAAGTGATGTAAAAAGACTCTTAATCATCTTTTATATGGATATGTAAATCAGTCTGCAAGTGCACATTGGGCAAGCCTGATTTGTCTACAGACAGCCACGATACAGGCAAAGGCTGTGTGATGATGAGACCCCCTGTTATGTATTTTTCTTTGGTGTATTATTACTTGTTCATACTAGTCCTACGTATAGCTTTAGGAATGTGGGGTTTATGCTTTGTAGTCACACCCTTTTGCTCTTTAGACCTTCGCAGACTTAATGTCTGTTAGTCCCATTCATAGCCCTATTTGCATACAAGTGTTAGGCTCGTTAACTCAGCGGGGAAGATCCTGGAGTATGAAGATTGGAAGGCCTCTGAGTAAATAAAGAGCAGACTCTATGTCTCTGTTCAAAACTTAAAAAGAAATATTATGATGATATTTCCCTAGAGGAGCATCCTACAGTTGCACTGATAAATTCCTTGGGTGCGCAAGACTGAGGTGCACACCTCACGTCCAAACATGGTACTGTTGGAAGCAGTGAAAAGGTCCAGACACTGAACTCTCTACCCATGCGGAACTGGGGGGTCGTTCCTGGTGTTTACGCGATGGGGATCTTGCCATGAACCCCCATCATACCCCTGATACTACGGTCATGCGGCGAGGAGTTATGAGTTGTAAGCCTATGGCTGGAAAGGGATGAACATCTCACCCATGTTGCTCAGATGGGTGAGATGAGGGAAATCCAGAAAGTTTGCTTCTCAGCAGACAACTATGTTTGCTGAGCATTATTTAAGTGCTGTGCACTGGGCTTGATTTTTTTATGGAATGGTGGGTAGGCTGATGGTGGGACCTGTCATTCCCATCCCCTCCAGTCCACAAAGTGTGGACACTCCTGGAGAAACCCAGCTGACTGGGATTGTCCTCATTAAGGGGATATAAGAAGTCTGCTAGGAGAGCAAACTGTGGCAGAGCTTGGCAGGAGAGCAAACTGTGGCAGAGCTTGGCAGGAAAGCCACGAAGAAGGTTGCACTGCTGGAGACAATCCTGACTGTCCAAACCTGTGTTATTCTAGGTGAGGTAACCCACTTCTGTTTAGTTAGAGCCCAGACGGGCAGGTGTTTATTTTATGTTTTTTTTTTTTGGTTTCTGTTATGTTGCATGTACCAAGAAGTGCTTTGAGTGAATAAAACTCAATACTTGGACTAATACCTTGGAGTCTGTGTTCATGTCAGCCCACCCAGCACTCCAGATCCTGACAGAGTGTACATATTTATTTGGTTCCAGGATGGAGGGCGGGACCTCCTCTCTTGGTGACATCACTCAGGGAAGAGACTAGGATAGTTATATGGTCTCACCCCAGGGATAAAGGCTAGAGTTCTTATCCTGGGAAGCATGTAAGGACATGCTCTTTTACTGAATGAAGGAAGCGCCCTGGGCTAACCAGCTGAAGCCTAGAGAAGCTGATTGCAAACTCGTCTTGATATTTTTCTATCTTTTAATCCCATTTTATTTTCTGTACTGTATTCTTGTTTTTATCTATATTTGCTTGACCATCCGCTGATGTGTATTCTGTATACGTTAGCGGCTAGTACCGACCCACTCAGGTTAATAAATATATAAAATTTATAAAGCTCGTTTCATATTATCCTATGAATCCAGGCACTCACAGGGAGTGAGTGGAAGGTAAGAGGGGTGATCGCAGGTAAGCCTGGTAGCGTGGCAAAGCGGTATCCTTCACAGGCTGAAAACGACAATCACATCTTAAGAGGTGGCGCTGGGTGACTACGCCAGAGGAGAGCTGGAACACTTGCAGCTTTCTGTAGGCAAAACAGGCCCCGCCCCAATGCACTTGAAGGCTGCATTTTTGCATATTCATAAACAGATTATTAACTCTGCATTGGTTTGTAACCAAAGAGGTATTTTGTATATTTTTGCCACTATTAGGGCTGTTAAATGACACCATTATTGGTTTGGAAGGCATTTTCGACCTGACAGACTCCCTTTAATAAAACTCATATTTGCATACAAGCAGATTGCATATGGCTGATTTTACCGTGCTCATGGAAAAGGTATTTCATTTCATTTAACCAAAACCGCATTTTAGATTTCTGGAAACAAATGACATGGACTGTTCCTGTTCAGCATCCTGGATTTCTAGCTTTTTTTTTTTTTTTCATCTTCCCTGAGACAACACACTATTGTCCTACAGTCACATATTACTTGTGCTGCCCTCTGGCGGCTTATTTCTGGTATACAAAGAGGAATTTACATGTATCGTTTAACTGTGTTTTAGTGACTTAGGGAAAAAAATCAGTATGGGTAAAGAGAGCAAGGGTTTGTGGTTGGTTGGTGTGGGGATACTTTGCTTGTATGCCTCTTTACTGACAGACAGCCCAGTCATGAATACTATAGCGATGCATGTGCATAATGATCAGAATTCATTATGCACTAATATGTGAAGACTTCATCCCTTTTTGCTTACGTGTACATGGCATTCATGGCCCCATCTGCCTTTTGACTGACAGCTTGGTGATGATGCAGCCTATGTGATCATCTGCCTGAGGGTGGCTGTGGCTGGCTGTTCCTTTCTGCTAGTCAGACACGACCAGGAGTCATGTGTGGCTGTCACTTGAGCACTTGAGGGGGAGGTGTATTGTATATACTATATCAGCTTTATTTGAGCTTATTTCTAGCTTAGCTTTATGTAAATGCATCTGACTACTAACATATTCCCTTTATAGAGGCTGTAAACAATACATGCCTCAGTGCCAAATGCTCACAGCACAGAGAGCAGATAAAGGGCAGGGTGTCCTGGGCAGCATTGACATTCCCTCATGTCCTTTATACATTTCTCTTATCTAAATTTTCATGAAGCCCTTACCAATAAGCATTGGAGATGCATCACCTGGTTAAAGGCATAAGATATGATCTAAAGCTGTATGTTTTATTATTGTCTCTGAATTTTGATAGAACTGTATCTTTCTCTAGACAGTGAACTTGTCAAGAACCCTTTGGTGATACGTGCTCAGCAAATGGAATTTCCACTAGAAGAAATTAAGAAACTTATGTTTAAAAGAATAAAAAACACTGGACAAAACTACACTTCTGTCGAAGTTCTGGTCTCCGACTTACTAAATTCTCAGTCTGCAAAGGAAAGTGTTAAGCCTACAGAGAAGGGTAAGCACCAAGTACTTAGAGTCTGTCAGGTCTAAGATGCCTCCCAAACCAATAATAGCACTGATTAGGGGCCAGTAATAGGAGTAGAAACATACCTTTATGGTAACAAACCTATGAAGTTAGAGAGAATCCTCCTTTTATTCATGCCTATAAGTGCATCAGGGAAGGATCTGGTTTACCAGATTTGCTGGATCTCCCTAATATGTAGGGGGGGTTGTCGAGGAGGTTTAATTTAAAGGGGTTGTCCAGGATATATATAATATATATATATATATATATATATATATATATATATATATATATATATACACAGTACAGACCAAAAGTTTGGACACACCTTCTCATTCCAAGAGTTTTCTGTATTTTCATGACTATAAAAATTATAGATTCACACTGAAGGCATCAAAACTATGAATTAACACATGTGGAATTATATACTTAACAAAAAAGTGTGAAACAACTGAAAATATGTCTCATATTCTAGGTTCTTCAAAGTAGCCACCTTTTGCTTTGATTACTGCTTTGCACACTCTTGGCATTCTCTTGATGAGCTTCAAGAGGTAGTCACCTGAAATGGTCTTCCAACAGTCTTGAAGGAGTTCCCAGAGATGCTTAGCACTTGTTGGCCCTTTTGCCTTCACTCTGCAGTCCAGCTCACCCCAAACCATCTGGATTGGGTTCAGGTCTGGTGACTGTGGAGGCCAGGTCATCTGGCGTAGCACCCCATCACTCTCCTTCTTGGTCAAATAGCCCTTACACAGTCTGGAGGTGTGTTTGGGGTCATTGTCCTGTTGAAAAATAAATGCTGGTCCAACTAAACGCAAACCGGATGGAATAGCATGCCGCTGCAAGATGCTGTGGTAACCATGCTGGTTCAGTATTCCTTCAAATTTGAATAAATCCCCAACAGTGTCACCAGCAAAGCACCCCCACACCATCACACCTCCTCCTCCATGCTTCACGGTGGGAACCAGGCATGTAGAGTCCATTCGGACACCTTTTCTGCGTCGCACAAAGACACAGTGGTTGGAACCAAAGATCTCAAATTTGGACTCATCAGACCAAAGCACAGATTTCCACAGGTCTAATGTCCATTCCTTGTGTTCTTTAGCCCAAACAAGTCTCTTGTGATTGTTGCCTGTCCTTAGCAGTGGTTTCCTAGCAGCTATTTCACCATGAAGGCCTGCTGCACACAGTCTCCTCTTAACAGTTGTTGTAGAGATGTGTCTGCTGCTAGAACTCTGTGTGGCATTGACCTGGTCTCTAATCTGAGCTGCTGTTAACCAGCGATTTCTGAGGCTGGTGACTCGGATGAACTTATCCTCCGCAGCAGAGGTGACTCTTGGTCTTCCTTTCCTGGGGCGGTCCTCATGTGAGTCAGTTTCTTTGTAGCGCTTGATGGTTTTGGCCACTGCACTTGGGGACACTTTCAAAGTTTTCCCAATTTTTCGGACTGACTGGCCTTCATTTCTTAAAATAATGATGGCCACTCGTTTTTCTTTACTTGGCTGCTTTTTTCTTGCCATAATACAAATTCTAACACTCCATTCAGTAGGACTATCAGCTGTGTATCCACCTGACTTCTGAACAACACAACTGATGGTCCCAATCCCATTTATAAGGCAAGAAATCCCACTTATTAAACCTGACAGGGCACACCTGTGAAGTGAAAACCATTTCAGGTGACTACCTCTTGAAGCTCCTCAAGAGAATGCCAAGAGTGTGCAAAGCAGTAATCAAAGCAAAAGGTGGCTACTTTGAAGAACCTCGAATATAAGACATATTTTCAGTTGTTTCACACTTTTTTGTTAAGTATATAATTCCACATGTGTTAATTCATAGTTTTGATGCCTTCAGTGTGAATCTACAATTTTTATAGTCATGAAACTACAGAAAACTCTTGGAATGAGAAGGTGCGTCCAAAATTTTGGTCTGTACTGTATATTAATATTATATTAGGCAGGGGAAGAACCATACTTGCCTGTCCCTGGTGCTGTGGTGTCTCCCAGCACAGTCTGGTCCTGCTGCTCTGGTGTTTTCTTGTGGTGAAAGTCCCGTGTCCTTTCCTTAGGCCGCTGATTCAGAAAACACTGGAGCAGCAGGACCAGACCGCACTGCGAGACACCAGAGTGCCAGGGACAGGTGAGTGTGTTGTGTGTGGTGTGTTTGTTTTTTTTTTTTGTTTGTTTTTTCACCTTCTCCAGGCTAATATAAAAAAAATATATCCTGGACAACCTCTTTAACTTATTCCCTCTGGGGATTTATTCAACCTGGACAATTGGAATTTGGGTTGCTCAGCTGCCTACTCCTTCCGCTTCTAATTTTGTCTTTTTAAATCAAGCAACCTTTATTAAGGCTTGCCAAAAATAAATCTACACAATATAAACCTCATAAATACAAGATTGGCGTACAATCAACTTAGTAGAAAACAGCAGAGCATAGAAATGTACAGCCTCGAAACCACCCTCCCTGTGCATAGCTCGCCCCTTCCCGCCTCATTCACAGATTCCAACAGCCTCAAATTACATGCTCCAGTAGAAGTCAGAAACTAGAAGGAGACAATGGCCAGCTCCCCAGGATTACTCCTTCAGTGGCAAGACTCAAGCCCCCCAAATTAAACATCCTACTCTGTAACAGTTCTCTAGATGCCAGACCCGGGTAGTAAATCCATTTTCCTTACTGTTTCTCAAACTTCTGCATCGCCCCTCTCTTCATATACCCTTTCTGTTCCATGTCAATAGTATCAATAATGGCCCCAATTATTTCTCTCATTGTGGGTGGGCTTTTATCCACCCACCGTTTTCCTACATTCTTCCTCACATGGTAAAGTATTTTATTCATGGCCAAGTGCTCTATCTGGTCCCCGTCCATATCTCCCAGACATCCCAGTACAACTACTTTCAGAGGCTGTGGCATGTACAACTCAACTTTATATTTAAGATGTCAGGTCCCCCGCCATAACTCCTCCTGTTTCCTCCAAGTCCAGAATATATGTTAGAGATCCGCTTGATCTCCCTTACATTTAGGGCAGCATGCATCTCCTCGAATCCTCATTTTATGAAGCACCAGCGGGGTCTGATCTAGTCTATGAACGAGACATTTTGTCTTTTAATTACTTGTGTTATTGGGGCTTGCTTTACTATAATCTGCCAGTCTCCATAGCACAGGTAACTACTTGTGAAAACAGAAGAGGCGGGAGGAAGCAGAGTGGTCAGGTGCTGGTTCCTATCAAGTAATCCGGGGTCGGAACCAGCCCAGGACTCCCAAGTCTAGGTTGAATAAATCCCTGAAGCAAGTACGTTAAACTCTCCAGACAACCCCTTTAACGTTGCACTGCCCCTGAGCATGTATGATAGCCTAGTTGCATTCAGTGGTTTGCTATTGGAAAATGTCAGTAGCTTGGTAATGTTCCTAACCTCCAGTTCAGCTTCAATAAGCTGCAATGCATTGTGGGAGAGCTAGTTTCCCTAGCATAACATTATTGTAAATTTTATTTTATGAAGATGTGATTTTTCCCTGAATATAAATCTACAGTGCGGGCTCTGAACAAGCATGCTGGGGGATTTGGATTGAAATATACTATACTTTAACAAACCTTTTACTAGATTCCATAATTTTAAATTTCAATTTACAGGATAGTCCAATCTTGTAACTCCAGATAGATAGATAATAGTTTTACTTTTTTACCTCATGCCTGAATTAGCATAGATCATAATTTAATTGTACTTCTTTTTTTTTTTTTTTTTTTTTAATAAAATTTGATGCTTTACATTTTGCAGAGCATAACAGCATAGAAGAAAAGTTGAGGAAACTGGAAGAGGAAAAAATATGCAAAGTGTGCATGGACAAAGCTGTCTGTATCGTGTTTATCCCTTGTGGTCACCTAGTAGTGTGCGCTGACTGTGCCGAGGTCCTTGATAAATGCCCTATATGTTGTACTATTGTAGAAAGACGGCAGAGAATTTTCATGTCATAAAGAAAATCTGCCTTTTAATCTTAGGTTTTATTTTAAAGTTCAAAGGGGGTTTTTTTTTTTTTTTTTTTTTTTAAATATTTTAAGATATATATGTGGCCTCTCCTGTCTTTGCACATCACATTGTGTAGCCCAGTCTCCTGTTCTGCAGCATCTGTGCAGTAACTATGGTTAAAACTTGGCTCTGTTTCACAAGAACCCAAACCAAAAAAACAGTTTTAGGCTAAGGCCCCACATAGCAGGCCACAGCCAAAAAGCACTGCGGTACAAACTGCGGCGGAAACGCATGACATTTTTTCCTGCATTTTTTTTTTTTTTTTTCATAAAGTCTGCAGTGTTTTCCTCTGGAGACTTTCTGCTTCAATTATACCACTGGCGTTTCTGTAGGTATGATTGACATGCTGCGATTTCCAAAAAACGTGACTGTTTTGGAAATCGCAGCATTTTCGCTGCAGGTATTTCTCTGCAATGTGTAGATGGGATTCGCTAGGCTAAAGCCACGTGTTGCAGAAATGCCGCTGAAAAAAAAAAACGCTGCGTTTCACAGTGCTGGCAAAGTGAATAAGATTCTGGCTAATCCCATCCACACATTGCAGGAACAAATCTGGTGTGGAAAAGCTGCGTTTTCAAAAACACCTGCAATTTTTGAAAATTTTGTCAGTTATGGAAACGCTGGCTTTTTTCCTATAGCTTTAATCAGGGAAGAAAATCCGCAGAGAAAAACTCAGCAAAAAAGATACAGAAAAAAACACGCAGCACTTTTTTTGCTGCGTTTCGCTACATGGGTCTGTAGCCTTAGAAGTGACTTACTGACTTTTTCTTTTGGTTGTTTAAGGCCTATGTGTATTCAGCAAAGGAAATATCTGCAGAAAGCTAAATATACTGGTATATTTTGTTTTATGTCTTGTAATCTTTTTGTCATTTTGCTCCAGAATTACTAATTCAGACCATTTTATTTGTATAATTGATGTGAGGACGTTTTTAGTTTTATTATTATGCTTCACGTGGTCATGTCTGTATATATTAACTAAAACGCAACAGTTACACAATTAAAACTTTAGATTTGCTTTTTTTGCAGATTGTGTTGGTCTAATACAAAAATGGACATAGTCGGCCATTGTGGTATATTTCATATTGCACTGCTCACTTTTTTTTTTTTTTTTTTTTTTTTTTTCTCTCTCTACTCCTATCCGCTGTGATGAAAATCTGCAGTGCAAAGTGACCATGTCAATTATTTCTACTGCTTTCACCCATGGATTTCAGCTTTTGCAATGCAAGGGATGAAAACTGGGGGAACCCAGAGATAAACCTGCAGGTGAGCTGCAGCAAAACTTTTTTTTTTTTTTTTTTTTTTTTTTTTTGCTGCATTGGTTTGCAGAAGAGCTCACTGTGACCGAAATTCTGCAGTGTGTTTGTCCCATGTAGATCCAGCCATAGTATGTTTTCACACAGTGGAGAAGATTTACTGATCAAAATGCGGCTGAATTCTAGTGGTGTGGCTGAACAAGGAAGGGATATGACTTATTGAGAAAGGGGCATAGCTTAAGATACAATAATATGTACCAATATTCTTGGTCAGAATAAGCCAACTAATAAGTGCTATAAACTTTACACTGCCTACTTTAAGATTGCACTTAAATCTTAGAGAGGATTAGAATATTTTTACCGCCCCCAGCAATTTTTTTTTTTTTTTTTTTTTAATGTTGCATTTTAGACCATGCCCTTTTTTGATAATCCTAACCCTCTTGTTAAGGCAAGAAGGACAAATTGTGTAAACGCATAATAAATGTGGTAGGTAAAGAAAGGTAAGTATGTCAGGTGCAATAGGTGATCTGCCCCACAGTTTGAAACCACCCCTGTGGGTATTTTTTTTAGCTTTAGTACTGTCTATTTAAGCCTGTCAGAATTCATAAAAGAACAGACCATCAATTAAAAAAAAAGTTATTTACTGTGACCAGTCCCCTATTGGCTATACAGAAACTGGAAAATGTCAATTTCAACAAACCTTGCATAAATCAGTAGTACAAGTGAATATGAGGAACTTTTATGATCAGAGAAAAATGCTTCTTTCTCCTCTTATCTGGCTGTTCCCTCACTTCGCTGCAAAATTCACTTGAATCTATGATGATATATACTGTATATTATATTTATATAAAATATATAATGGACTGCAGGTCACATATTTCAGATGTTCATAGAAGTCTATGAAGAAAGGAGGGGGTGAGCAGGCGCTAAGGGAGAGACTGAAAATAGCTAAGAGGGCTGTGACAAAAACTTTCTAAGTGCTTTATGCACTACACTGAATAGTGTATGGCAGCTAATCTTCATCCACCAGCTCATGGAGAACTGCAAGCTACAGATGAAGCCTGCAGAGGGAAAAACTGCTAAATATGCAAAATATCAGACATAAAATGTCCAGAAATAGTTATTCTGCATATACACCTATATGGCAGCTTATCCTGAAAATCTACCTGAAATAACAGGCATATTTTAAATCATATTTTTACTGTAACGTCATCTAATAGAGAAGAGAAAAAGAAACCAAATGCAGCCTTGTCGACACAGATCTAGTTCCCTACAGTATCCAAGGTTTTGTAATGGCGGTGCTATCTTCTAGAGCAGCATTTCCCTGATAGAAAGCTCCCTTTTCAATGCAGGTAATGGAAAACATGGCTGCCTTTTTTTCCAAAAACAGTGCCAAACCTGTCCACAGGTTGTATATGGTATTGCAGCTAAAACTCCATTGACGTTAAATGGACTGAGCTGCAATACCATATACAACCTGTGGACAGGTGTGGTGGTATATGTGTAAAAAAGCAGCCATGTTAATTTTAATCCTGGACAACCAAACCTAAAGATTCCTGAATAGAGTGGACAAAACACTGTATAAGTTTGAGCTATTTAAACATTTATGTGACCTCACATTGATTGTCTCTGACCATGCCAAGGACAATGTGCATTGTGGTCACTTTGGCCCATATTAGGTTATACAGAAGTGTAGACAAACGTGACAGTTGTGAGAGCTTGATGTAAGGGTTTAGCAGAATGGGAAAATGTTTTGGGAACCATTGCTACAGGATAGAAGCTTCGTTGTTAATGGTCTGTTCTTTATGATATTGTACCAGGTTTCTAGATCGGGACCAGTAACTCCCAGTTAGTAGTGGGGCTAGTAGTAAACTTTGGAATATAGGACCACGTATTGTATACATCTTCACATTGTGGAGTGTTTGGGTGTTATTCTGTGAGGTTGCCTTTGGCACATAACCATGCAGTACAGTCACAAGCTACTCACAAGTCTGCTTAGCATTTACTCTCTGCTGCAAAGGTCAAGATCATGCAGAATATTTTCTGTACATACCAGGGAGACCTTACAGACAATATATAATGCTCATTGCAGACAGGTTAGCTTTAAGTACAGGCATCTACCAGATCCTGATACTGTGCTAAAGTAAAGGCTATTAATTAATCCTTAATAGTAATTGTAGATATAATAGTGTTCTAAAGGGATTTTCCTACCCTGCCAAAAATACCTTTAAAACTGGTCAGTATGGTAAAACAAAGCAGCATAGGACTGCTGTATCCAGGCAGTGTCAGTGGTGGGTTATCGCTGCAGTAGTCACATACCCCTGAGTTAACATGTCATCACTGGACCAGAAAGTGGTAGAATAGAAGCATTGGGGAATCTGTGAGGTGTGTGGCTATATATACTGTGTGTGTATGTGTATGTGTGTATATATATATATATATATATATTATAATCTGCACACCATACTGTGCAGTTTTATACATCATTTTTATTCAGCAGGAAACCCTTATGTCTTCACGGATGTACTAAGAACAGTCTGGTATTATTACACCTGATTACTTGTTTAATAACTATTGTAATATTCCTTGACATGTACATTTTTAATTCTATTTTTTATTACATTTCTGTATATTTTATGAGCAAGAGGCAATATCTGTAGATTTGGTAACTATACACACTGCTGTCATTTGTAATGTAAATTGTTCTTATGCCAGTAATGCTGCTAATATACACTGTTTCTTGTATATGCCGTCAGGTGTCTGCAGTACAATCGCTGTATTATTAGATGATTTTCTATAGCCGTCAAAGCTGAACTTTGTAATAATCACCTTGTCTCTATATTCCTTCTTTTTGCACGGAGCCAGAGATGAGGATGAATGTTTTCACTCTGGTTGAGATGACTGTATGTACAGTACATAAAAAAATTACTGAGATAAATGAATATCCATGGCATAACCATGACCAAGAGTTCCCATAAAAACATCCATTGCAGGCTGTGCATTAGAAGCAAGGCTTATATATATATATATATATATATATATATATATATATATATATAACACACACACACACACATACACAGTACAGACCAAACGTTTGGACACACCTTCTCATTCCAAGAGTTTTCTGTATTTTCATGACTATAAAAATTGTAGATTCACACTGAAGGCATCAAAACTATGAATTAACACATGTGGAATTATATACTTAACAAAAAAGTGTGAAACAACTGAAAATATGTCTTATATTCTAGGTTCTTCAAAGTAGCCACCTTTTGCTTTGATTACTGCTTTGCACACTCTTGGCATTCTCTTGATGAGCTTCAAGAAGTAGTCACCTGAAATGGTCTTCCAACAGTCTTGAAGAAGTTCCCAGAGATGCTTAGCACTTGTTGGCCCTTTTGCCTTCACTCTGCGGTCCAGCTCACCCCAAACCATCTCGATTGGGTTCAGGTCTGGTGACTGTGGAGGCCAGGTCATCTGGCGTAGCACCCCATCACTCTCCTTCTTGGTCAAATAGCACTTACACAGTCTGGAGGTGTGTTTGGGGTCATTGTCCTGTTGAAAAATAAATGATGGTCCAACTAAACGCAAACTGGATGGAATAGCATGCCGCTGCAAGATGCTGTGGTAACCATGCTGGTTCAGTATTCCTTCAATTTTGAATAAATCCCCAACAGTGTCACCAGCAAAGCACCCCCACACCATCACACCTCCTCCTCCATGCTTCACGGTGGGAACCAAGCATGTAGAGTCCATTCGTTCACCTTTTCTGCGTCGCACAAAGACACTGTGGTTGGAACCAAAGATCTCAAATTTGGACTCATCAGACCAAAGCACAGATTTCCACAGGTCTAATGTCCATTCCTTGTGTTCTTTAGCCCAAACAAGTCTCTTCTGCTTGTTGCCTGTCCTTAGCAGTGGTTTCCTAGCAGCTATTTTACCATGAAGGCCTGCTGCACAGTCTCCTCTTAAGAGTTGTTGTAGAGATGTGTCTGCTGCTAGAACTCTGTGTAGCATTGACCTGGTCTCTAATCTGAGCTGCTGTTAACCTGCGATTTCTGAGGCTGGTGACTCGGATGAACTTATCCTCCGCAGCAGAGGTGACTCTTGGTCTTCCTTTCCTGGGGCGGTCCTCATGTGAGCCAGTTTCTTTGTAGCGCTTGATGGTTTTGGCCACTGCACTTGGGAACACTTTCAAAGTTTTCACAATTTTTCGGACTGACTGACCTTCATTTCTTAAAGTAATGATGGCCACTCGTTTTTCTTTACTTGGCTGCTTTTTTCTTGCTATAATACAAATTCTAACACTCCATTCAGTAGGACTATTAGCTGTGTATCCACCTGACTTCTGAACAACACAAATGATGGTCCCAACCCCATTTATAAGGCAAGAAATCCCACTTATTAAACCTGACAGGGCACACCTGTGAAGTGAAAACCATTTCAGGTGACTACCTCTTGAAGCTCATCAAGAGAATGCCAAGAGTGTGCAAAGCAGTAATGAAAGCAAAAGGTGGCTACTTTGAAGAACCTAGCATATAAGACATATTTTCAGTTGTTTCACACTTTTTTGTTAAGTATATAATTCCACATCTGTTAATTCATAGTTTTGATGCCTTCAGTGTGAATCTACAATTTTTATAGTCATGAAGGTGTGTCCAAACTTTTGGTCTGTAGTGTGTGTGTGTGTGTGTGTGTGTGTGTTTTTTTTTTGTTTTTTTTTTATCTGTTCCATGACTAAACAGCCTTTACACCTTCTAATTATTGTATGCCTCTGTGTATCCCATATCATGCAACCAAACCCTTACTATAAAATGAACATTTGGTTCCTTTGGAATTCATGTTGATGATTTTGACTCTTGTGTATGCAACTCTTGGGCAGACCTACATTTCTGACAAGCGGCTCCAAAAAAGGCAAATTTCAGATCATCAGCTATCACAATTTTCAGCAATCATTTTAGGACATGTATTTTGTGCCTCATCTGCTTCTGTTAGTCCTATTGAATTTAGGGTCCTATTGAATTCACATGAAAAAAAAAATCATCTCATTAAACATTCAGTGTGAAAATTACAAAAGATGCAGTGGTCACTTTTTTTTTTTTTTTTCTTAAAGAGAATATGTTTTTATGTTTAACCACTTCCATACTAGATGCTTTACCCCCCCCCCCCCCTTTGCAGACCAGACACATTTTCGGGTATTTTGTATGTGCAGTTCTGAAGGCTATAACATTTTTATCATTTGCGTTATTCAACTAATTTCTGCGTCTTTTTTCAGTGACACATAGGGCTTTATTTTTGTTTTTATTTTTGCGTGTGTTTTTAAAAAATTTTATATCCGGGAAAATCTAAACAAAAGAGGAGGGAAAACGTGTCTGGTTTTCACTTTTTTTTTTTTTTTTTTTTTTTTTTTTTTTTATTAAAACAAAGTACTACTAAAAAAAACTTTAAAATAGTTTTTACTCTACGTTACGGTAATTTTTATTTTGTATGGTGTTGTCGGGTGTGGGGCTATAACCTTTAATAAGGGTGTTTTATTGGCGTATTATTTTTATTTATTTTTTTTACTTTTATTTTTTTTTTTTTTTTTTACATTGTGTCCCCCTAAGGTCATAATAGACCTTTGGGGACATCTGACTTTTTTTTTTTTTTTTTTTTTTTGTTGGGGAGGCGAATTTCTTCTGTAACTGGGGCTGGTACATTTACCCCCAGTTGCAGGAGAAATACAGCCTTCTAGACGTTGCTTGCATATGAGTATAGAGCTGACCTGGGTCCTGTAGGACCCAGCAGCTCAAACAGACTCTGATCCTGGCGGATCACGTGACCGCCGGATCAGAGGGGAGCCGCAAGATGACGGCGCCCATAGTGGTGTATACAGCGCTCATTGAGCGCTGTATACACAGCAATCGGGATGGCAGGGAAGGTAATAAACCTTTCCTGCCTTCTCTTTGGGAGCTCTGGCTGAAGTTACAGCCGGCTCCCTGTTTCAGCAGCTGCACGATTTTGTGCAGCTGCTGAATTCTCCTTGGACGTACCAGTACATCCTTGCAGAAATTGACAACCACCTTCCGGACGTATATAGTCTATGGGCGGTACGGAAGTGGTTAAACATGTTTTAAGAATTTTTGGTGTATCTAATTTTCCATGTTACTATCTTAATGTTGTTATATATATATATATTATATATCCTATAGTTCTATCTAAATCTAAAATAGTCTGACACACCAACATGATTTGGGTACTGATAAGTGAAGTGGCTACTGCAAACCGGTCTTTGGACTTGCTGACAGGACGCATTTTGGGTGGAGTTACTGATTTTAGCTTCAAAATAAAATTATGATTTTCAATCACTATGCAATTAATAATATTGCATAATTACACCAATTTGCATATTTACTTTCATAGGAATTAATCACTAGCTTTGTAATGAATTAGAAGATCTTAACTGCTTCTCACTGACCATGGCTGTCAGATATTTATGAAGGAGTGGGAGTCTAATTAATATGTGACTGTCTTGACTGTAAGAAATATCCTCCAGGACAGGAACTGTCAGCCTATTGTTTGGCTAAAGGGTGGAAGTCAACTGCAGGATTTTTAGGATTTTTTTTATATGATAGAAAAATGTTTAAAACAAAACTTAATAGAAAAAAGGTGATTTTCTGATTACACATTGCCTTTAACCCATTAATGGCTGCCCAACAGACTCTCCATGTCAAATGCATTGAAACCCCATGGGGTCTCCTGTGCCATGTGAAGTGGGAGCCCAATTCTAACACCCTAAAACCTCTGATCCTGATAGTTCGCCCTTTAGATGTGACCTTTAAATGGTTCCGGAGAGAGGGGGCACCCACTATTAGGCATCGGCATCCCTATCAATGCAATTGTGGGGCACCAATACTGTTACATGGCAGTTGAGGGCCTAATGAAGGCCTCCAGGGCTGTGCCAGTGGCATTGCCTAATAGACTGCCTGTAAGCATAATACTATGTACTACACAAGTAGTGCAGTGTGTTATGTAAGCAATCAAAAGATCGCATGTTCAAGCTCCCTAGGGGTACTAAAAAATATTGTTTAAAAATAACTGAAAAAGATGGAAAGTAAATCCCTCACACCCCCCACCCCCCGCCCAAAAAAAAAAAGTAATACACATATTTGGTATGGCCGTATCCATAATGACCCATACAATTAAACTATATAAAAACAAATCTGTAAAAAAGACAATTGCTATTTTGGTCTGTTGGCTACCGAAAAAAAAAAATAAGAGAGCAAAAAATGTTATGTTCCCCAAAATGGCACCAATAAAAATATCAGGTATTCCTGCAAACAAAAAATCCCTGACACTATTCTATTGACACACAAATGATAAAGTTGTGGGTCTTGAAAAGTGGTGATGCAAAACAAAAAAAAATTATGAGACAGAGGGGGTTTTATTTTACAAAAGTAGTAAAACTTAAAAAAAACAAAACAACTCTATCAATGTAGTCCTATCAACCCAGATGATAAATTTAATAGGTTATTTAATGTGAATGGCACAATTTATAGTATAAAAAGACACAACAAAAACAAGAAAATTGTGATTAAAATCGAAACTTGCCTAGAAGCTTTAACAAAAAAAAATGTATGTGTGTGTGTATATGCATATATATTTTTTAGCCAACTGGCCCGGCCCTATGTTAAAGGGTTGTCTCTGATAGCTCTTTAAACAACAAAGGGCAAACAATCCCTTAAATGTTGGCAAAACATGTCAACTGAAATCTCCAATCACAATAGTTGTAGAAGGTTTGCCAACATATTTTCTAAGTTGAACACTATTTATAAATGAAACACTTTGTGAGGAGGGGCCATAAGCTGCACCAGATCACTAGAACAGGCAAACAGGTGGATTCCTATAAAATATCTATTACCTAGACTGAATACTAAATATTTTTACTTCTTTAGGTTAAGGCCCCACGTAGCGGGCTGCGGGAAAAACCACGGCGGCAACGCATTGCGGTTTTTCCCGCAGTGCTTTCATAGAAAGTCCGCAGAGTTTTCCTCTGCAGACTTTCTGTTCACATTATACCTATAGAGAAAAAGCTGGCGTTTCTATAAGTATAATTGACATGCAGCAATTTCCAAAACCACAGCGTGTCCGATGCACGTATTTTTCTGTGTGGATGGGATTTGCTTCCTGGCCTTAAAGGTGTTTTCCAGAATTTAGGTTTAATGACCTTATTTTAAGGATAGGTCATAGATATCAGTGGGGGCCCCAACACCTGGCACTCCCACTCATCAGCTGATAGCAGGGGCTGCAGCATCTGATAGCCACTACACAGCAGAAAAGCTCCATACACTGTGCTATGTCAGGTTACTACAGCTCAGTTGTGGTGTTCTGGCTCCATATACTGCGCTTCTATACTGCAGCTCCTGCCATTGGTGGGGGGTGCAGGGTGTCAGACCCCCCCCCCCTCCCCCACCAAGCTGATATTGAAGATCTATCCTAAGGATAAATCTCCAGTATCTACATTCTGGAAAATTCCTTCCTGACAGTTGGGATTTTAAATATAGCTCCAACTACTACACAGCAGACGCCCACCAGCAGTGTTCATTATTGGAGACATTTAGCCACAGGGAGGAGGAACTCTCTGACCCAGGGTTCCCCTGAGAAAAACATCTCAGTGCCTACATTTTTTTTTTTTTTTTGTTTGTTTGTTTTTGTCTTGTCAGTGTGCCCTTAATGGGGAATAAAAATTTGATCAAAAAGTCATATGTACCCCATAATGACATGGTACTGTCAGCTCCCTCTAACGTTAAAGAATGCTGAGATGCAGTGATGGCACCCAACTGCTATACAAGGAATGGAGGTATAGGATGGGCGCCAGAAGCAGCTCCATACAGCTGATCGTTTTGGGGGCTGCCTCTTGGGCCCCCCACCGATCAGGTATTAGGATAGGCCATAAATACCTGAAGTCTGTACAACCCCTTTCCGAGAGTGTTCTCATTTACTGACAAGCATATACCGTGACAAATTGAAACGCTGTGGGGAGAATTTTTCAAGCACTGCACATTAGAATTCTGCTGTCAAACTTGCAAAATAGTTATTTTGGGCTTATTTACACACAAGTTTGCCACTTTTTACACCACTCACTCCACTAGGAATGTGGGTTTGGTTAGCATGGTAAGTTGATGTATGCCGGATTTATCAAATGCAATTTTTGTGGCAATGTCATTCCAGTAGGACTATGTTATAGAAAGTCACATGTCCTGATTGAAGTATTAGGCTTAAAGATGCACCAAATCTGTCAAACATTGTGCTAGTTTGGCGCCTATATACCCAGTTTCGAGCCGCAAGATAATGGCCATGGGAGGTGAATGGAACAATAGTCATTGGCATAAATTTTTAACCTAGCATCTAAACCCAGACCCACAGAGAGATCGGGTAGGGTTTTTTTTTTGTTTTTTCTTTTTCTTTTTCTTCTCCCATTGAGTATGTGCCTGAGTTGCTGAGAATTTGCAGGTTTTTTTTTGTCAATCTGCAAATGAGCCCTTTGAAGCAACGAGAGCATTGCTGTTTATCCAAAAACTGGTTACGGTCACCTGGATCAATCTGTATGACCTGGTTGATATGCACAGACTCCCTTTAAGTGAAGTGACAGCGCGCACACATGCACATGCACTCCACATATTTAACTTTGCGGTCATAGATTTGCAGCTGGAAGGAATAGGAGAAATGGAAAACTCATTCTACATTTGATATGGGTCCTAGCCGTTATCTAGTACCTACCTATCTAGTAGGTCGGAAAGAACTCATTACTGGGATTCCTCCTATAAAGCCGACTACATGCACAAGCTTCTCACTTAAAATGTTTGGTCTACAGTCGCCGTTCCCTGGGTTTGGCTAAGTCTCCATGTTTATTTTACTAAGAGGGTGGGGGATCCAGGTAGTGTAGAAATAAAGTGGCATTCCCCAATAAAGTTGCAGAGCTTTTTTTTTTTTCCCCCCCATACCAGCTAAAAAGGGGGGGGGGGAGTTGTTTTTACTGGTGTATGTGACTATTCATCTAATTTCCATGGCAAGCTGTTTTTCATTGTGAAACCATCAAGTATCATGGCTCCCATAAAAGTGGAGTCCTCAAAAGGAGTGCTGATCTTACATTATCTGTCTATTATGTAGGTCTCTATGTAATAGGTATAAAAGAATCATAACTCAGTAATAAATAAAGTGTTTAGAATGGACGTCTGAGTTATTCTTTTAATGTTTAGGTACGTGTTTGTGTAATGAGTACATGGACAGAGACAAGTAAAATCACATAGCAACATATCACTTCAGGAAGAGGTTACGGTCACATTGACATCTAGAGGAACTCTGCTCCTGAGCGGCCGCCATATTTAAATACCAGACATCTGCCATACCACATTATTAAATAACCATTTTTCCACTTTTAATTGTCTACAAATTAAATATGGTTTAAACATTTTTGCAAATATAAATAAGTAAACATTTTACTTAGTTTTTAAGATTTCCTCAAACCATGTTATTGGTGACCGCCTTTTGTCTTGAGAGGTTGCCAATGGATAGGACCACGAATGTAAGAACTTTCTAAGGTCTGGGACTTGCCAGAAACCCCACCATGATTTCCTTATTGTGAATAGGTTATCAGGCAAGGACACTACATCAGGCTTGAGAAGATAACTTAGCCACAAAATGGGAATCATGATTGCTTTTGTGAAAAATGCCAGGCTTTAGAAGTTCCTGGATACATGGTGGTATCCATTGATAACTGATTAAGACAACAGCCTGCCACCACTAAGAAGGTTATATCTTAATACAAGATCTTAAATCTTCAAGACACTGCAGAACTTTTCATTATTTATATTTTCAAAAATATTTAATTTTTAACCCCTTCCACCACACCACAGCCTTTTTTCGATTTCTGTTTTTGACTTCCTGCCTTCTAAACACCATAACTTTTTTTTATTTTTCCATTCACACAACTGTATGAGGGCTTAATGTTTGTGGGACAAATTGTGCTTCCTAATGGTACCATTCACAGTACAATGTACTGGGAAGCTAAAAAAAAAAAAATCACAATAGGTTGGAACTGGAGAAATACTGTGTTGATGGGCTTTGTTTTTACGGTGTTCACTGTGCAGCCATAATCACCTGTCACCTGTATTTTATGGGTTGGTACAATTCCAGAGATAAACTTATATTGTTTTTTTTTTATGTTTTAACCCCATACATAAGCCATCTTTTTTTTTTTTTTTTTTTTTTTTTTTTTTGTGTGGCCAGATGTACTATTTGGTTATACCATTTTGGGGAATGTCTATCGATTTTTATCCACATTTTTATAAGCGGCGAAACAGTGAAAAAATGACAATTTGGCTCTTTTGATATTTTTTTTTTTCTCTTGAACTTCAGGGGGACTGATCACTAATGCAATGCATTACAATGTTAATGAATTGCGAAAGAAGACACTTCTATTACAGGCTGCATAGTAACAGATAACTAGCCCTGGATCTCACTCCTGGAGTTGGTGATCCACTGAAAAATGGCACCTTGGTCAGCTCTGACATTGGTACCGAAGCTAACCGTACCAATATCTTTGGCACCAGGGTGCTAAATTCAGCGCACTGTCAGCTTTCTAGTGGTATATAATACTGCTGATGTTAGAGGACATGAAAGGTCCTCTTGAAAGCTCTTGTAGTGCAAAATTTTAAATCTACTAAAAAAGCTGGGTCATTCATTAAGGTCCAGAATACATACAGGGGGAGGGGATTAGGCAGTTAACACAGTTAACAATATATTAAAAAAAATGTACATTGGAAAGAGACGGGTATCTTTTGGAAGCATTTTATCCGGCCTAACTATTTACTATCTGTTACCAGCAAAGAATATCAAGCTGTCCCTATGTTTCTGACACAAGCCAGTATTTTACCTACTGATCACAGTGATTGATTTATTTTATTGCAGTTTTTTTTTTAATGGGTTTCCTCCAGGTACTCCGATTTCTGATAGGTAAATTGGCTTCCTGTAGAAACAGACCCTTGTAGGTATTGGGGATGAGGGCCTGTATGCCATTAACCTATTTGGCTCAAGCTTTTCAAAAAAAATCTTCATTTTCTTAATCACTTTCTCACTTCACTTTTTCACTCATTTCTTCTCTAACACTCTTGCACAGTATTTATTTATAGTTTTATTTTTATCACTTATTTGATCATGTTTGTTTGTTGCAATTTCTTTTTATATTCCTTTCTCCTCTCACTTACCCATATTCCCTTAGTGCCCATGCGACACTTTTCAGGCTCTAAATCTTCACCGAGGTGTCTGCATTTTTGTGCTGTGCACTTGCTGACTTGGTTGGCTTGGTTGGGCTTGAAAGGTGCATATTTGCTGCTACCAATAGAGGATTGGTATAGCTATTTGTCCATCGGCACATGCCCTATAAAAAAAAAAACCTGCTTTCTCCTGCATAAATACATCCCCTGAGGAAGTCACACGAAATGTATGTCGAGTTGCTTTGTTACTGCGACAAAAAGCTCCCTTAGATAAGGTATTGTTACGTTTTAGAACTATTTATATGCATAATATATCCAATTGGTAACTATTGTGTAAACTCTGTTATAGTGTGGACTAATGTTTTGTCTAAATTAGGAGACCCGTGGCTCATTGATTGAAATACATACATACATACATGCTTCCCACTGTTTATTTCATTAATGTTTAACATTGCATTGGTATATTTGCTAATTGGTTCATATAGTGTTGAGTGCAGAACTGGGTTTATGTCCAATATACAGTGCTCCAAATTTGCAAATTAGATTTAAGTGTCATAAAAATAAAATTTTTTTGTTTTTCAATTAAACTCATGTATGGTATTGTCTAAGGTCTTAGAGCTTTTTGGATCACTAAAATCAATCTCAAACATCTGTGATAATTAGTTTGCCAGGTAAGCCCAATTAAAGGAACCTACTTCAGGCTAAGGCCCCACATAGTGGGACACAGCAAAAAAAAAAAAAAGAAGCACTGCAGGAAAAATACGCAGCGGCAATGCATTGTGGTTTTTCCCGCAGCGCTTTTCACAGAAAGTCCGCAGAGATTTTCTCTGCGGACTTTCTGCTTCAATTATACCTATAGGGAAACTGCCGGCGTTTCCATAGGTATAATTGACATGCTGCTATTTCCAAAACCGCATCGGTTTTGGAAATCGCAGCGTGTCCGCAGCACATATTTTTATGCTGTGTATGGATGGGATTCGCTAGGCTAGGATTCACTATACAGTGACTGTCAAACGCTGCGTTTTTTTCCGCAATGTTTCTGCTGCGGCATGCCACAGTGTTTACGCCACATGGGGCCCCAGCCTAAAAAGGAGGTTCTACATTATTAAGCAGGCCACAGGTTTCAAGCAATATGGGAAAGATAAAGGATCTCTCTGCTGTCAAAAAACGTCATATAGTACAATGCCTTGGACAAAGCATGAAAACATTAGATATTTCACAAAAACTTAAGCATGATCATCGCACTGTGAAGAGATTTGTGGCTGATTCAGGGCACAGACAGGTTCGTGCAGATAAAGTCATAATGAGGAAGGTTTCTGCCAGACAAATTCCTCGGATTAATAGAGCAGCTGCTAAAACACCATTTCAAAGCAGAAAACAGGTATTTGAAGCTGCTGGTGCCTCTGGAGTCCCACGAGCCTCAAGGTATGGTATCCTCCAGAGGCTTGCAGTTGTGCATAAACCTACTATTCGGCCATCCCTAAACAGTGCTCACAAGAAGAATTGGTTGCAGTGGGCCCAGACATACATGAAAACAATTTTCTTGTTTACTGATGGGTGCCATGCAACCCTGGATGGTCCAGATGGATGGTTGGTGGATGGCCGCCATGTCCCAACAAGGCTGAGATGCCAGCAAGGAAGTGGCAGGGTCATGTTTTGGGCTGGAATCATGGGGAGAGAGGTGGTAGGCCTTTTTAGGGTCCCTGAAGGTCTGAAAATAACCTCTGCAAACCTTACTAACCACTTTCTTCCATGATACAAAAAGAAGAGCTGTGCCTTTCATAGCAAAATCATGTTCATGCTTGACAATGCACTCTCATGTAAGAGGGGCGCCTGAAAAGTTTGTGGCCCGACTCAGAAGTAGTGACTGTGGGTCGAAATTTTGCAGTCAGTTCTCAACATAGTCTCCTTTGAAGGTCACACATGTATGTCATCGCTCTTGGAGTTTCATTATTCCACTGTGGTAGAATGTTCCATCCTGCTCCTCCAAAACGTCCTTTACGGCGTCCATGATGGCTTCATCAGAAGGAAAACGACTTCCACCAAGGTGCCTTTATATCTGTGGGAATAGGTGGTAGTCCGAGAGAGCCAAATAAGGGGAATAGGGTGGGTTCTGAAGCAGTTGGAAACCACAGGAGTGAATTGCAGCCATTGCAACAGCCGATGTGTGAACCTTTCTGGAGGAATTCCAGAAGAATGACACCCTTGGAATCCCAGAACACTGATGCCATCACCTTGCCAGCGGATGGAACCACCATTTGCCTTTCTGGGGTGTGGGGAAGTGGGATTTTTCCACTGTTTCGAGGCTTCTTTTGACTCAGGACGAAAGTGGTGTACCCAATTTTCATCCATTGTAACAAATCTCTGCAGGAAAAGTTGAATATCGGCTTCAAACAGTTGCACATTTTCCACAGAGCGAAGTTCTCTCAGACGTTTGTTCTCTAAAGTCAAAAGTCTTGGCACCCATCGGGCTGAATCTTTGTGCATGTTCAGCAGCTGTGTTAGGATATGGCCAAACTTCTCCACTGATATGCTCACACATTCTGCAATGTGCCGCTGTGTGACACGTCAATCTTCCATTACAATGTTTTGCACTTTTTGGACATTTTCATCTGTGCATGCTGTTGAGGGACGACCACTGCGTGCTGCATTTTCAATTGATGTCTGGCCCCGCTTGAAATCTGCAACCCACTTTTTCACCATTACATAAGAAGGATCATTGTCCCCTAATGTTTCCAGCATGTCCTTGTGAATTTCCTGTGGTGTCAGTCCTTTTTTCAGAAGGTATTGAATGACTGCTCGCTTTGCCAACTTCTCCATTTCCGTATTTCAGCTTCACTACCTAACTTTAAAATGCTGTAACTGAAACAAAAAAAAATCAAAATGAATCCAGATTGTTCATGAGACCTTTCAAATAACTAAATAACATATTGCATTGCAAAACAAGACCATGTGAAAAAGAATTCATGGGTGGGCTACAAACTTTTCAGGCGCCCCTCGTAGCAAAGAATACTTTGACACTGAGAATACTGAGTCACTGGCTGTTATGGGCGAGAAACTCATGGTGTGGCCACCATCTTCCCCTGACCTCAACCCTATTGAGAACCTTTGGCGTATCCTCAAGCAAAAGATCTATGAGGGTGGGAAGCAGTTCAAATCAGAACAGCAGCTCTGGGAGGCTATTTTGACATCCTGCAAAGAAATTCAAGCAGAAACTATCCAAAAACTCGCAAGTTCAATGGGTGCAAGAAACTGTGCAGAATCATTTGGAACAGTGGATTATGATTTTTTTTAATTTGTGAAAAAAATGTTATCATTGTGAGATTTGTCCAATAAAATTTAATTTATACTCTAACGGTTGAAGATTTGAACATTTTTTACTGACTGTCATTTGCATCAACCATTTAGGAAAATCAGAAAAAAATATAATTTGCATAATAATTTGGAACACATGATCCGCATTCACTACTTTTTAAATTTGATATTCAAATAAAATATTTTTAATAAATATTGGATTTTTGTATAAACATAAGCTTGTCATGTAGTATTTGTAGGAACTATGTATATAATCACATGGACTACTTTGAGAGAGAGTGTGGATATTGTATTTTTTGGGGATTTTGGGTAAAAGTGTTGAAATGTGAAATCACTGGTTGCGCTATTTCTGTAACACCCATTCACTTCTATGGGAGTTATGGAAACAGCGTAGCTAAGAAAACATGGGTGTTTCTATAATCTCAGCCTAGCCTGGATGTAGCAGGATGCGGTCAGGGAACTCCTGTTTTAGAGATAAGTGTAACCCCAGAAGTGTGAAATTTACAAATGCTTATATTACAAATGTTATTAACAAATGGTAGATATGGACCATTAATAAGGCTCCCAACATAATTGTAGACACTAGACTCCCTAAGGAAACCAACTGTGCTATGTAAAACCATGAGGGGATATTGTGGCAGGAACTATTCAAGCCCCAAGGAAGGGATCCATGTATGTTCCAAAATGTGTAAGCAAATTAATCCACTAGTAGTGATATGACTTGACATATGCTGTTTCATACTGCAGAATGCAGATAAATGGGATTTGTTCTGTCGTCCGTTAGCGTCTGTTTTCATCAAATACAGTACAGACCAAAAGTTTGGACACACCTTCTCATTCCAAGAGTTTTCTGTATTTTCATGATTATAAAAATTGTAGATTCACACTGAAGGCATCAAAACTATGAATTAACACATGTGGAATTATATACTTAACAAAAAAGTGTGAAACAACTGAAAATATGTCTTATATTCTAGGTTCTTCAAAGTAGCCACCTTTTGCTTTGATTACTGCTTTGCACACTCTTGGCATTCTCTTGATGAGCTTCAAGAGGTAGTCACCTGAAATGGTCTTCCAACAGTCTTGAAGGCGTTCCCAGAGATGCTTAGTACTTGTTGGCCCTTTTGCCTTCACTCTGCGGTCCAGCTCACCCCAAACCATCTCGATTGGGTTCAGGTCTGGTGACTGTGGAGGCCAGGTCATCTGGCGTAGCACCCCATCACTCTCCTTCTACGTCAAATAGCCCTTACACAGTCTGGAGGTGTGTTTGGGGTCATTGTCCTGTTGAAAAATAAATGATGGTCCAACTAAACGCAAACCGGATGGAATAGCATGCCACTGCAAGATGCTGTGGTAACCATGCTGGTTCAGTATTCCTTCAATTTTGAATAAATCCCCAACAGTGTCACCAGCAGAGCACCCCCACACCATCACACCTCCTCCTCCATGCTTCACGGTGGGAACCAGGCATGTAGAGTCCATTCGTTCACCTTTTCTGCGTCGCACAAAGACACGGTGGTTGGAACCAAAGATCTCAAATTTGGACTCATCAGACCAAAGCACAGATTTCCACAGGTCTAATGTCCATTCCTTGTGTTCTTTAGCCCAAACAAGTCTCTTCTGCTTGTTGCCTGTCCTTAGCAGTGGTTTCCTAGCAGCTATTTTACCATGAAGGCCTGCTGCACACAGTCTCCTCTTAACAGTTGTTGTAGAGATGTGTCTGCTGCTAGAACTCTGTGTGGCATTGACCTGGTCTCTAATCTGAGCTGCTGTTAACCTGCGATTTCTGAGGCTGGTGACTCGGATGAACTTATCCTCCGCAGCAGAGGTGACTCTCAGTCTTCCTTTCCTGGGGCGGTCCTCATGTGAGCCAGTTTCTTTGTAGCGCTTGATGGTTTAGGCCACTGCACTTGGGGACATTTTCAAAGTTTTCCCAATTTTTCGGACTGATTTTTCTTTACTTAGCTGCTTTTTTCTTGCCATAATACAAATTCTAACACTCCATTCAGTAGGACTATCAGCTGTGTATCCACCTGACTTCTGAACAACACAACCGATGGTCCCAACCCCATTTATAAGGCAAGAAATACCACTTATTAAACCTGACAGGGTACACCTGTGAAGTGAAAACCATTTCAGGTGACTACCTCTTGAAGCTCATCAAGAGAATGCCAAGAGTGTGCAAAGCAGTAATGAAAGCAAAAGGTGGCTACTTTGAAGAACCTAGAATATAAGACATATTTTCAGTTGTTTCACACTTTTTTGTTAAGTATATAATTCCACATGTGTTAATTCATAGTTTTAATGCCTTCAGTGTGAATCTACAATTTTTATAGTCATGAAAATACAGAAAACTCTTGGAATGAGAAGGTGTGTCCAAACTTTTGGTCTGTACTGTACATCGCAGGTCCATTATTTTGGCGGAGACTATAATGCAGGGTGCAGGACTTTTGGTTCTGTTCAAAATAATGGACTTATGATGGATGTGAAGTGTCCCTTTATATTTTTAACATTAATGTCTATTAACAGACGTATGACGGATGGTAACGGACGGTTGCCCATTATACTATCTGTTATTTCTGTCTGTTTTTTTCGGCGCGTGCCCAGAAAGTAGAACAAATCCTCCCCCCCCCAAAAAAAAAAACAAAACAACGGAAGTTATAATAACAGACATTAATGGACACTAATTGATGGTAATGGATCCGTTAATTAAATGGGTCTGTTGAAAAAATTGAAATATTAGCATCAGCTAGTGCCCGTTATGATAGGCATCTATTTTTTTTTTTTTTTTTTAAAACAGACTTCCAACAGTAGTGTGAACGTCCCCATACTATTTAAATGCATAAAACTATAAGACTGGTAGTCCCAATGAAAGATATGGGATATTTCCTTCAGTTCAGATCATCTATATACAGAAATTGTCTTTAAGTCATCAGCTCTTCAGTCATTCATTTATTTTCAGACACATTTTCATGCCGTTTATAACCTACTCCTACCTTTAAATCTTTCTCATGAAGGTGTGACCATAGTAATATACAGTTAGGTCCATATATATTTGGACACTGACACAAATTTTGTTTTTTTTACCTGTTTACTGAAACATATTCAAGTTATAGTTATATAATGGACATGGACATAAAGACCCGACTTTCAGCTTTTATATGAGGCTATCCACATTAAAATTGGATGAAGAGTTTAGGAGTTTCAGCTCCTTAACATGTGCCACCCTGTTTTTAAAGGGACCAAAAGTAATTTAACAATTGACTCAAAGGCTGTTTCATGGACAGGTGTGGGCAATTCCTTCGTTATGTCATTCTCAATTAAGCAGATACAAGGCCTGGAGTTGATTTGAGGTGTGGTGATTGCATTTGGAAGATTTTGCTGTGAAGAAAACATGCGGTCAAAGGAGCTCTCCATGCAGGTGAAACAAGCCATCTTTAAGCTGCGAAAACAGAAAAAAAACCATCCGAGAAATTGCTACAATATTAGGAGTAGCAAAATCTACAGTTTGGTACATCCTGAGAAAGAAAGAAAGCACTGGTGAACTCATCAATGCAAAAAGATCTGGACGACCACGGAAAACACCAGTGGTGGATGATCACAGAATAATTTCCATGGTGAAGAGAAACCCCTTCACAACAGCCAGCCAAGTGAACAATACTCTCCAGGATGTAGGCGTATCAATATCCAAATCTACCATAAAGAGAAGACTGCATGAAAGTAAATACAGAAGGTTCACTGCATGGTGCAAGCCACTCATAAGCCTCAAGAATAAGAAGGCTAGATTGGACTTTGCTAAAAAAAAAAAAAACATCTAAAAAAGCCAGCACAGTTCTGGAAGAACATTCTTTGGACAGATGAAATCAAGATCAACCTCTACCAGAATGATGGATAGAAAACAGTATGGCGAAGGCGTGGTACAGCATGATCCAAAGCATACCACATCATCTGTAAAAGACGGCGGAGGCAGTGTGATGGCTTGGGCATGCATGGCTGCCAGTGGCACTGGGTCACTAGTGTTTGTTGATGATGTGACACAGGACAGAAGCATCCGAATGAATTCTGAGGTATTTAGAGACATACTGTGTGCTCAAATCCAGCCAATCTGATTGGTTGGTGTTTCATAATACAAATGAACAATGACCGAAAACATAAAGCCAAAGCAACCCAGGAGTTTATTAAAGCAAAGAAGTGGAATATTCTTGAATGGCCAAGTCAGTCACCTGATCTCAACCCAAATTGAGCAGCATTTCACTTACAGTCATATGAAAAAGTTTGGGCACCCCTATTAATCTTAATCATTTTTAGTTCTAAATATTTGGGTGTTTGCAACAGCCTTTTCAATTTGATATATCTAATAACTGATGAACACAGTAATATTTCAGGATTGAAATGAGGTTTATTGTACTAACAGAAAATGTGCAATATGCATTAAACCAAAATTTGACCGGTGCAAAAGTATGGGCACCTCAACAGAAAAGTGACATTAATATTTAGTAGATCCTCCTTTTGCAAAAATAACAGCCTCTAGTCGCTTCCTGTAGCTTTTAATCAGTTCCTGGATCCTGGATGAAGGTATTTTTGACCATTCCTCTTTACAAAACAATTCCAGTTCAGTTAAGTTTGATGGTCGCCGAGCATGGACAGCACGCTTCAAATTATCCCACAGATGTTCAATGATATTCAGGTCTGGGGACTGGGATGGCCATTCCAGAACATTGTAATTGTTCCTATGCATGAATGCCTGAGTAGATTTGGAGCTGTGTTTTGGATCATTGTCTTGCTGAAATATCCATCCCCGGCGTAACTTCAAATTCGTCACTGATTCTTGTACATTATTCTCAAGAATCTGCTGATACTGAGTTGAATCCATGCGACCTTCAACTTTAACAAGATTCCCGGTGCCGGCATTGGCCACACAGCCCCAAAGCATGATGGAACCTCCACCAAATTTTACAGTGGGTAGCAAGTGTTTTTCTTGGAATGCTGTGTTTTTTTGACGCCATGCATAACGCCTTTTTGTATGACCAAACAACTCAATCTTTGTTTCATCAGTCCACAGGACCTTCTTCCAAAATGAAGCTGACTTGTCCAAATGTGCTTTTGCATACCTCAGGCGACTCTGTTTGTGGCGTGCTTTCAGAAACGGCGTCTTTTGCATCACTCTCCCATACAGCTTCTCCTTGTGCAAAGTCTGCTGTATTGTTGACCGATGCACAGTGACACCATCTGCAGCAAGATGATGCTGCAGCTCTTTGGAGGTGCTCTGTGGATTGTCCTTGACTGTTCTCACCATTCTTCTTCTCTGCCTTTCTGATATTTTTCTTGGCCTGCCACTTCTGTGCTTAACAAGAACTGTCCCTGTGGTCTTCCATTTCCTTACTATGTTCCTCACAGTGGAAACTGACAGGTTAAATCTCAGAGACAACTTTTTGTATCCTTCCCCTGAACAACTATGTTGAACAATCTTTGTTTTCAGATCATTTGAGAGTTGTTTTGAGGAGCCCATGATGCCACTCTTCAGAGGAGATTCAAATAGGAGAACAACTTGCAATTGGCCACCTTAAATACCTTTTCTCATGATTGGATACACCTGGCTATGAAGTTCAAAGCTCAGTGAGGTTACAAAACCAATTTTGTGCTTCAGTAAGTCAGTAAAAAGTAGTTAGGAGTATTCAAATCAATAAAATGATTAAGGGTACCCAAATTTTTGCACCGGTCAAATTTTGGTTTAATGCATATTGCACATTTTCTGTTAGTACAATAAACCTCATTTCAATCCTGAAATATTACTGTGTCCATCAGTTATTAGATATATCAAATTGAAATGGCTGTTGCAAACACCCAAATATTTAGAACTAAAAATGATTAAGATTAATAGGGGTGCCCAAACTTTTTCATATGACTGTATTAAAGATTAAACTTCAGACAGAAAGGCCCACAAACAAACAGCAACTGAAAACCGCTGCAGTAAAGGCCTGGCAGAGCATTAAAAAGGAGGAAACACAGCGGCGTCTGGTGATGTCCATGAGTTCGACTTCAGGCAGTCATTGCCAACAAAGGGTGAACTACTAAGTATTAGAAATTAACATTTTATTTACAATTATTTCATTTGTCCAATTACTTTGGAGCCCCTGAAATGAAGAGATTGTGTATAATAAATGATTTAGTTCCTCACATTTTTATTCAATCATTATGTTCAACCCACTGAATTAAAGCTGAAAGTCTGAACTTCAACTGCATCTGAATTGATTTGTTCAAAATTCATTGCGGTAATGTACAGAACCAAAATTAGAAAAATGTTGTCTCTGTCCAAATATTTATGGACCTAACTGTATGCTGGATATGAGATCTATGTATACAGGATGCTGCCGCTTTCACTAGCTTTTGTATTCCTGCCTAACCTCATTCCTGCACCCCCTCTAATATAATTGTACCCCCTGAGAGATCTCCTTTCCCCTGTGCTGATAGATACTGAGGAATGTGTATTTCCCCTCTCCATATTCTGCCATTGGTGCTTTTCTCTCACAGATACACAGCCTGTATGATTCATCCATTCCCCCTGTAGACTCTGCTGTTTTTTTACTCACTTTTTATACATACAAACAGTATAGTCTGTGACAGTGGCTTAACTAGGAATGGCTGGGCCCCAAGGCGAACATTTGACATGGGGCCCCTCACGAACCGCCGTCCCCAACCCCCCCCCGCACAAACAGCATTCCTGCACACAGTATTATGCCCCATAGTGGCACCTGCACACAGTATTATGTCCCATAGTGGCCTCTGCACACAGTATTATGCCGCATAGCGGCCCCTGCACACAGTATTATGCCCCATAGTGGCCCCTTCACGTAGTATTATGCCCCATAGTGGCCCCTGCTCACAATATTATGCCCCATAGTGGTCCCACATGGCCCATGACAGTGCACTGAATTCAGCAAACTGCTGGCTTTCCTGGTATGTGCCCCAGTGGTGGAGATATCGGTGCCGTTAATTCCAGCACCGATATCTCCCCACTGTCAGAAGGGCGGGCCTTACAGCCTAGTGACATCGCTGGGCTGTGAGCCCCCTCTGACAGTACAAGGCTATGTAAGAATACAGTCGGGAGATATCGATGCTGAAACTAACGGCACCGATATCTCCACCACCGGGGCACATACCAGGAAAGCCGACAGTGCGCTAAATTCGGCTTTCTAGCAGTATATAAAACCGCACATTCATGAGGACATGAAAGGTTCTCTTTAAGACTCTACACTAGAAAGTTTCTTCATTTCGCACAGGTGAAAATAGGTGCTCCAGCACTCATGGCCATATCCCTAGTCCACCAAACACCTGATCTGTATACAGATTAAGGGCTGACTAGGTTGGCAGAAAGATTGTACTTTGACACAAAAAGATATCTTTACTATGCCATTAACATCCCCTACAACAGCATATAGGTGGTTTAGAGGTGGTTGTGGACTCCCTTTAAGCATAAATGTATTAATCACTTGCCATCTAATGTTTGTAAACTGGAACACCAACACACTTTTCCAAGCACACATATGTTTCATTATTTTCTATTACAGTGATACAAATAATGTATATTGAACATACGTTAAGCATCATTTTTCAATTACATCTTTAATGCTTACAGTTGGGCAAACATAAGTGTTATACCATTTGTATTACAGTCTGATTCTCAGCCTGGACAGTATATAATGTGCAGTATATACAGTGAAACATATTTAAGATAACCATCACAAATTGCATTGAAAAAATGGTCTTCTGGGGGTTGGGCCTCTTAAAAAGATGGTGGAACTGAAAATCTATGACATTTAACATGGTGTGGATAAGGGTCTTGTCAAAGCGGTGGTCTTTTGATGTACAACCACTTCTAACTTTCATGCATAGGCAGCATCAATTTAATGAATAGATTAAGATGAGCATCAGTGTACAATTCATCTAATAGGTTTATGATTTTCTATAAATTAGCTCTTACAGATCCCTAAATGTATCTCTCAAAAACTGAAGGTATATGGGGACAACCAAACTGAAATTCAATCTTTTCCAATGCTAGTTATAAGGTTTAGACAGACTAGATCTGAATATGTCCAATTCGAGTTACAGTAATTAATGACAAAAAAATGTAATCTTCAGAGTATTGATATAACATGCATGGCCAACTTAGTTTACTGTACATGTTTTAGGAGGAGCTGTGACACTAGGCTGTGAACTGAACATTCACATCCTTGTATAATAATCTTTATTTTTATAGTACCATCATATTTTGCAGAACTGTGCAATCCAACATATAATTAGGCAACTAGAAATAAAATCTAGGGAGGGAATTCATTATTCTTCTAATAATAGTTGAAAATTGGTGATTTGTGTCTATTTAATGCCACTTGTGAAAGATGCAAGTGATGTTTTTGTTCAAACATCGCTAATTTGCCAAAAGTAGACATGAGGCGGGGAGTTGGTGGGGCCACCACCCACACCACATTCATTATCATTTACATCATAAAAGTGGCAAAAATGACGGCAAACCCTTGTTGCTGTGGATTTGAATCTAAGCACACAGATGCTGGGAAGATGCTCCTCATCATGAATTAGGCGCACCCTCCACTGGCACAGGGGACATTAAGACTGGCGTACAATACACCAGTCTAGATGAATCCTCCCCACAGTGTTATGCATAGGTTTTAGGCAGGTGTAGAAAAATGCTTTCACAAATAGAAGTGTTAATTGTTTATTTTTATCAATTAACAAAATTAAGTAAATGAAGAAAAGACAAACCTAAATCACATCAATATTTGGTGTGTCCACCCTTTTACCTTCAAAACAGCAGCAGTTCTTCTACGTACACTTGCACATAGTTTTTGGAGGAACTCAGCAGGAAGATTGTTCCAAACATCTTGGAGAACTAAGCACAGACCTTCTGAGGGTGCAGCCTTACTCCAATCCTTTTATCTCTTCATGTAATCCCAGACAGACTGGATAATGTGGAGAACAGGACTCAGTGGGGACCATATCATCACTTTCAGGACTCTTCCTGCAAAGGGTGCTTACACCAAATATTGATGTGATTTAGATTTCTATTTTGTTCATTAACTTAATTTTGTTAATTGACAAAAAATAAACTATTAACATTCCTATGTTTGAAAGCATTCTTACTATGCAGCATTTTCCTCTCATCTGCCTAAAACGTATGCACAGTACCATAAGCAGACAGGACTATGCCTGTCTAGGAGGTGGGGATTGACAAAAAGCACTGAGCAGGCATTCTTCCTTGAAAATGTACCTTTATATCTTATGGATATTTAGCGAGCGTTTGTTTTCTATTTGCATATGACTGCGATGTGAGTGTTCAGTCTCTAATTACTACAGACTTTCAGAACAGAATAAACTCGCTTTCCCAGGAAGGTGCTAGTTCCTAGGAAGAACGGAAGTGTGATATTTCTCATTACATTGTCAACCATAAGATATCATGTGTTTAGTCCATCAGTGATTGAGCACCTGTACATTACAGAATACCTATGGTGCTACTAATGTACTCTTACATGCTACATATATACACATTCTGCTGCCATCAACTTTTATAAAAGTAGAAGATCTAAGAATTATTCCTATGTGTTGCAATAGAAGCGATAAGCACTGAAGAATTACAACTGATACTGCAGGTTTACAAAAATGCAGGCAATCTCATTTACATGATACAGATGGTTTTCAGCCAAAGACACCTTCAGGTGACAACTATTCCTCCTAACATCCCTATACATGTTCAGTACACCGTTAGATCAGCTGAGCATACATGTGTTCTGAATAGGGAGAGTGGAGTAAGGGTATGTTCACGCTACCTTTAGCATGTGTCAAAGGATGAGTGAAATGGACAAAACGGTAATAGAGTGACTGATGCAGATGAAGCCCCCTGTGTCTGCGTCCATTCCCATTCCTTATAAAAGTCCTAACGAGAAAAAGTTGTACCTACAGGACTTTTTCTTCCATTAGATAAGTAAAATGACGGAAGACAGCTTTTATCATGTTTTTCTTACTTTAGAGTGAGCGCAGACAGACAGTGCTCCTTCTCACAAGGCATTATGGGAAAGGAGCTGGGAGCTCATGCGCCCTCTATTGGATGTAACAGATCCTCAATTTGCTTTTGACTCACCGAGCCTTGAGACAGCAAAAGGGATCTTAGCCAAGCCAATTTCACTTATCTGCATACAGCGCTGTTTCCGGATTGTTGTCCTTCATCAGTACAGAGCAAAGTGAATTGGCTGGCTTAGTGGGAGGCAATGAGTGGGTTAGGGACAAGAATCTCTCACATTGAGGAGAGCACCAGTGAAGGTGTGTAGAGATTTTAATTGCCTTTTGCCCTCTACTTAGCATCTCCCCAGTGCTCCTTCTGCATCAGACACTCTTTTAATGTTTAGGTCAGTTGCTCTCATTATTAACTGCAGTGTGAACCCACCCTAACTCACTGCCAGACTCCTCTTGTTCACAAGTCTTATGTATCACGATGGTGAATCCCAGAGTACAGGGGATGCATGGAAGAAATCTTGGAGGTGGTTCTGTGAAGATTGAATAAGACCAGAGCGAAGAAGCAAGGTCTTGAGAGGATCAGAGATTAGAGAGGCAGTGATTAGGTCAGAGATATAGAAGGGACGGGTTGTGGATGGCTGCTGTTTTGGTGTTTCTAGGTATAATAGGGGCAGACAGTCTGCAGAGGAAAACTCTGTGGACTTTCTGGGAAAAAAGCCTTGGAAAAAAACACTGCATGGGGTCTCAAACTGGCATACAAAGGATGCAAATTTGGCTACAGGACTTGTTTACACAATGTGACTCCTGGCAGTATTTCTCTTGTAACTTTTGGAAAGAGGTAAAGCCTCCTGCAGATTAACACATTTACCATAACTTACACTAGAAACTGCCATAAATTAAAGGGCAAATCTATGTCAGCTCATACAAGTGAATCTCAATAAATTAGAATATCTTTGAAACGTTCATTCATTTCAGTAATTCAGTAATACAATCCATAATCAGCGTCTTCCATGATTGTGTGTCCTACTGAACCAGACTGAGGGACCATTTAAAGGCTTAGGAAACCTTGGCAGGTGACACACTGAATTTACAATACTGAACTTTTTTACAATATTCAAATTTTCTCAGATTTTGGTTTTCATTACCTGTAATCCATAATCAACATTTACAGAAATAAAACACTTGAAATAGAATACTCTGTGTGTAAAGAATCTAGAAAATATAGGAGGTCACTTTTTTTTTTAATTTAATTACTGAAATAAATAAATGTTTCAAAGATATTCTAATGTATGCACTTGTAGGTGGCATATGTTTTCTTTTCTGATACCAAAAGATTTGCCAAGTTTATTAAGGTCTGTAAACTTCAGATTAATCCATTTTTTATAGGTACTAATTTATGTTGTACGACTATCCAGAGAAAAATGAAACAGTATGGGCTAAAAGGGCGAAGATGTGCGTATATGGCACAATGTGCATTAACCGCTTAAAGACACAGCAATTTTTATTTTTTGCATTTTCTCTGTGCCAACACAGCCTCATGAGTGCTTGTTTTTTTGTAGCACAAATTGTACTTCCTAATGGCACCATTTAATATTCCGTATAAAGTACTTGGAAGCTGGAAAAAATTATGAATAGGGTGGAATAGGAAAAACAACTTAGTTGAGCCAATTTCTTACTTTTTTTTTTTTTTTTTTAAATACAGCACTCACTCTGTCGTAAAAATGATGCTACCTTTATTCTACCAGACAATCTATGGTGAGATCATCTTTATATTGTTTTTGTCATGTTTCAATATTTTAATTAAAAAATGTAAAAGAAATGTATTTGCATCACCATATTCTGACACCCGCAACTTTTTTATATTTCCAATTACATAAGGAGTCTTTTTTCCAGGGCAAGATGTAATTTTTATTGATACTATTTTGGGGAACAAACTGTATGAGATAAATACTTTTATATTTTGCTAGTACAGGCATTTTCAGATGACTCAACACTTTCTTGCTTAATTTTTTTTTTTTTTTACAATTTTTAAAACTTTTTCTTAACTTTATTTTAAGAGCAGAGTGGATATTCTGGTGTTTTTCTTATAGGTATAATAGGTGCAGAAAGTTCACAGAGGAGAATTCTGTGAAATCGCAATGAAAAACGCTACAGCAAAAAAAAGCATTCCCTAACGTCCCACCAGCAGCACAATATTGGGGTATTTCTGCCCCTGTGTGCTGGTAGGACAGAATGGAATTTTTAATGAACAACAAATAGTTAACGTAACCCCTCCCCCCTCCTCATTATAAGGAAGGAGTACCAACCCCCCCCCCCCCCAGCGTGTTTTTTTCTGTCCTGTGTTGGTGGGACAGTTGGAGGGAAGGTTATACCTTCCCAATAGTGAGGTTATTCAGATTTCTGAATGAATTTCCCCTCCTTGCTCCTGTTTGAGTTTGGTTTGTCTATCCTCCTGTGAGGACTCTTTTCTGCCTTTGGTTCCTGTTGGAATAAAATTCAAAGGTTAAAACTCCTTGTCTGTCTTTCCTGCCTCTGCTGCTTAGGGTGGGTTCACACCTGCGTTCCAGTCCGTCCGTTGCCAATCCGATTTTTTTCGTCGGACACGAAGTCCTGCCTGTCCGACTTTGTTTCCAACGAAAAAAAAGGATTCGCAGCGCAGAGGGTGTAAGCGCACACCCGCGCATTGCTTTAAAAACCCATTCAAATGAATGGGTTTTTAACCAATGCGTCGCTGACCAGTCTGTATCGGATGCCAATCCCGTTCGCCGAGATTTTCACTCGGATTGGCAACGGACGGACTGGAACGCAGGTGTGAACCCACCCTAAGTCTGCTTAGCTGCAGTGAAAGGCCTTTTTTCAGCTGTCGCTTATAATGGGTGAGTGTCCATGCTGAACCCTTTGTGGCTATGTAAGCCTTGCATTCCTTGTTTTATTGTGATGCACGGCGTTTCCTGCTACTTCTCTCTAGCTCCCGTATGTGGGGGCGCCGGAGTCCAGAGAACGCTGGCTTGTGTACGTGATGACATCTTTGAACCTCCTTCAGGTGAGCTACTAAAAAAAAGTGAAAAGAAATAAAGGACTTTTATTTTCTGTGTAACCTGTCACTGGTATTGGGAGAGTCTTTGCTCTCCATTTCTTCTATATAAGTCTGCTGCTTCCTTTCCTCTGCCTCTTTGTTGTTTGGCAGAGAGTGTGCATGCTGGGTATTCTAGTTCAACAGACTTGTACTGTTGCAACTTTTTCTGGTTTTCTTGCTATTTACTCTTACACTTGCAGTAAGATGTCTTCCTCTGCGTCTGGTGGTGATGAATCCTCCAGGTAAGTCTGTGTCTAGGCACAAACATCTAAACTGTCGCTCCTGTGAAATTTCCTTGCCTGATGGTTACAATTTCAATACATGCCACCAGTGCTTCTTGGGCAGCCCAGTGGCTCAGTGGTTGACACTGCAGCCTCATAGCGCTGGAGTCCTGGGTTTGAATCCTGCCAGGGGTGACATCTGCGAGGAGTTTGTGGTTCTCCCTATGTTTGCATGGGTGTACTCCAGTTTCCTCCCACACTCCAAAGGCATGCTGGGGGGAGTATGGATTGTGAACCCTATATGGGACAGTTACTGTCTGTGTCTGTGAAGCGCTGTGCAATATGATGGCGCTTCTGTCATATGATCTGATGAGGTATTCAGAATCATAGAGGAAGCTAATTCTTCATCTGAGAATTCAGATACGGATATAGAAAAACCGCTTTTTCCTCTGGAGAAAATTCAGAAATTACGGAAGTCCAACAGGTCAAAGGACCATGATGTTGACCTTAGGGAAGTCTCTAGTTCCACCTCTAGGGGGCCCAGGGCCTTCAATGTGGACAACATGCTTAAAAGAGCTATGTCCACCGAGTGAAAACACGCAGAGAAGACCTGCGTGTTATCCAAAAGGTTCAAGACACTCTTCCCAATAGCTGAGGACCAGTTGGGACTTAGGTCCACTACCTAAGCTTGTCATGGCAGGCGCTAGATTGTCCAGGCGAACACTTGTACCCTCTGAGGATGGGTGTGATGATTCCACTTAAATATTGCTATAACTCAAAGATGTATTTTGATCTCTGGGTATCGTATCTCCCTCTTACTTCCATTTAATCAAACTGTGCGTAGCTATAATCCTAGGTGTATGTTGTCATTAGTGGCAACATTGTAACAATAGGGCTTTGTATCCTTCCCAGAATGGCTCCATTGAATTCCTACATAGCCCTGGGTGATCAAATACACATGCATTGTTCAGCCTGGGCTGTTGATCAGACATGGTTGATAACATATAGAAGGCATTGTATCATTCCACTTAATCCTATCTCCTTACAAAGAATCTGGACTTGAGTGCGTTAGTCAACCAGACTTGCCGTCGCCGGTGACCTCATTCTGGGTGGTGTAATCAAGGGTATAAAAGATGAGGTAAGAGGTCAGTGAGGAGGAGACTGTGCTGAGACTACAAGGAGATATACTATGAGAGACTACAAGGAGAATACTATGATGAGACTACTAAGAGACTACTGGGATATACTGTGATGAGCATGCAGGCTGGAATGCTGTGATGCTGCTAGAAGCCTCCACTGGTTATTCACACATACCAGAGCATGTGTGAGTGTTGGACTACAGAACCACATCAAGGATATGTGTGGTAAAGTAATTATTTCACCTTTATTCCCTTTTTATTTTATGCGCTGTATATTGTAACTAGTAACTGTTAATGCTTGCATACATCTGCATATCTGTTCTGAACTGCATGTGTTAGATGTTAATACCGACCCATTTAGTGGTTAATAAATATATAAAATTTAGAAAGCTTGTCTTGTATTTATCTTGTGGACCCAGCACTCACTGGCGGTGAGTGTGGTTTTTTAGGAAAGAAGTCTCAGGTGTGGGCCAAAGCGGTGTTGGCGCACTGAGGATCTTTCACAATGGGTCTAGCCTTCAGGACCCCATAGACCACTAGGCAAAGTGCTCCCTAAAGAAAGCGTATACGGCTTTGTCTGCACAGTGTTTGATTGGTAATGCTACTAGTGAGGTAGCTAAGAAGCTGTGCTCCGGCTTCTCTTCATTAAAAAGAGATATTGTTTTGGGGGTCTCCAGGGACGAATTGTTGTCCTCTTACAGGGTATAGCCCTTGAGGCAGATTACCTCAATGAAACCTCTTCTCCAGGTGAAGTTAGCTGCCAAGTTTAGGGCCTTGACTTCGGCTGCCCGTTGCCCCCTATGGTTAAAATCTTGGAGGGCGGATTATGCCTCAAAATTTAATATTTGCGGGCAGAACACAATACAAAGACTAGTGGAAAAAGAAGGAAAGTCCTTTCACAGTCCTTCTGTGGACAGGGCAGACAGCATCGTAGAGGACAGTCGCCTCAAAGACCGCCACCTGCAAGAGGTCACATGTGGACGTTCTAGGTTCCTGAGTGGGAACTCCGTTTTTTTTTCCGTGATGACAGGAAAATCAGAAAGCCAAATTTCTGACTATTACCTTCTCCCTCCTCCAAGACATGAAGTTCCTGTGAGGATAACAAATCATGGGTCTTGGAGATAATCAGGTCCGGTTTCGGCATAGTTTTTTCTGTGCCTCCCCAGGACAATATTATACAGACCTCTCGCCTCCCTGCTGTCCATCACAACGTCGAGGGTCTGGGATTTATTCTTCAGTGTTTCTGCTTCCAAAACCTTCACGAGACTGGTTGATGATAATAGACCTACGATACGTCAGCAGAGCTATATCGGGAAAAAATTTCTGTATGGAAACGACTGTGATAGCCATTATCCAGCAAGGAGATTTCATGGCCACTCTGAACCTAAAGGACGTGCACCTCCATGTCCCTATTCTTCCTGCTCACAGGAAATACCTAAGAGTGCAGTGGTTGTAGAGGGTCGGCTGAGACACCTCCAATTCACCGCACTTCCAGTCGGGAAAACGTCAGCACCCTACGTATTCACCAAGCTGGTATCCACGGTAGCTCAGTCACTGAGAATCCAGAGGTTCACGCTTGTTCCTTATCTGGAAGACTGGCTTTTAAAAGTCTCTCAAAAAAAAGGCCTACTACAGCATCTATTCATCACCATGAATTTCCTCCAACAAATGGGGTGGATTATAAATTGGGGAAAGTCCCAAATATTACCAGCAACCCAGAAAACATTCCTAGGGTTCATATTTGATTCAGGCCTAATGAAAATATCTCTTCCTCCCTCCAGAAGGGAAAGAATCATCAAGGGCGCAAAATTCCTGCTGGTTCCTCGGCCAATCACCATCAGGACAGGCATAAAGTTTTGGGATTGATGTTATCAGCTGCAGAAGCAGTCCCTTGGGAAGTCGTGTTGGCCTGGAATCGCAAAACCAGCGGTCTAGACAGTTTTTTCCTGTCTCCGGAAGCCCGCTCGTCCCTCAAGTGGTGGATCCGGCTTAAAAACGAAAGTCCACGGCCCAGCCTCGCTGGACCCTGTTGACTACAGATGCATCACTCACAGGTTGGGGAGCCCACCTGAACGACTTTTCGGCCCAAGGGCATTAGAATTCCCTTGAGAAGATGATGTCATCCAATTGGAGAGAACTCCGAGCAGTACAACTGGCACTGCTTCACTTTGCCGACCAGTTGAAGGACAAGGCAGTCTGTGTAAGATCGGACAATATGACGACCGTCCTTTATTTAAACAAACAGGGAGGAACTCGGTCACAACCTCTTCTAAGCGAAGTGGGGAAGATCTTGAGTTGGGCAGAGAAGAACTTAACCCATCTTTCTGCCGTACATATCCGAGGGTCGCTCAGTGTAGTGGCGGATCAATTGAGTCGTGGCATCACTGTTCCAGGGGAATAGTCTCTCCATCCAGAAGTCTTTCAAGCAATCACCCTGAAATGGGGTCATCCAGAGATAGACCTGAAGGCAAGCAGACTCAATGCCAAGGTAGAGAAGTTCTGCTCTATACAAGGAGGACAATCTTTTGGCTGTGGATGCCCTGTCCATCCCTTGGAGGTTCAGGCTGGCATACATATTCCCTCCAATCTCCATGATACCAAGGGGTATTGATGAGAATCAGACAGGACCAAGTCTCTGTAATCGCCATCATTCCAGTTTGGCCAAAGAGAGCTTGGTTTTTCCCATCTCATTCAAATGAGTCACGGGATATATTAGAGGCTTCCCCCGATTCAGAACCTGGTGTGTCAAGGGCCCAGGCTCTGCCAGGATCTGAAATCCTTCAATCTGACAGCCTGAGGATTGACCTGTCCCTATTAAGGGACTCTCAGGAGCCGTCTTAAGCACTCTCTCTCTCTCACTAGAGCAGAATCTACAAATAAAAATTACATCTGGATCCAAATCATCTTCATCTCCTGGGCATCAGGTAGAGGAATTGAGAGCTTGGATCCTTCCATTCCAAAGATGCTGGAATTCCTTCAGGACGGCTTGGACAAGGGCCTTAGCCCTTTCACTTGAAAGCTTAGGCTACTGCCCTGTCAGCCTGTTTAGATAAGCAGCTATCTGCAGACCCGCTGGTTAAAAGATATTTTAAGGGTGCATTAGTCCGCCTGTTACCCACCCAATCCCTCAATGGGATTTATCTACTGTTTTTAAGGGGTTATGTGATTCTTTCCTTGGAGCCTCTAGAAGAGGTTTTGATTAAATTTCTCACACTAAAGACAGTGTTCCCTTTGGCCATAACCTCAGCTCAGAGAGTTGGTGAGTACAACTAAGATTTATGCCAGGGTTCCTCCCTAAGGTACCCTCATATTCTAAACTAAACCAGGTTATCTCATTACCAGTTTTCTATCCCAGTCAGTCACCTCCGGAGGAAGGTAAACTTCACTCCCTGGATGTGGCCAGATGCCTTGGAATTTATATTCAGAGATCTCGGCCTTTTAGACGGTCAGAGAATTTTTTTCTACCATTTGCTGGGAAAAATAACGGGCTCAAGGCCTCTAAAGCCTCCTTGGCACAATGAAGCCATAAAATTGGCTTTCACTTCACAGGGGTTAGACCCCCCCCCCTGAGTTTGTTCAAGCTCATTCTACAAGAGCCATTTCTACCTTTTGGGTGGAAAGAAACTCTGTTCCATACCTTTGTTAATCATTACAGATTTAACACCCGGGGTACGGAGGCCACTTCTTTTGGCCATTTCGTGTTAAATTCTATTCTTCAAGAGGGCCCTCCCTAGGGTTCTGCTTGCTAGATCCCCAATATTGTGCTGCTGGTGGGACGTTAGGGAAGTATAGATTATGATGTTAATCTGTTTTCCCTTAGTCTCAACAGCACAAGACTCCCTCCCTATGTGTTATGTATTTGTCTTTATAATTACACGCTGGGGGGTTGGTACTTCCTTCCTTATATTGAGGAGGGGGAGGGGTTACATTAACTATTTATTGTTCATTAAAAATTCCATTCTGTCCTACCAGCACACAGGGGCAGAAATAACCCAATATTGTGCTGCTGTTGCTATACATATGTATCCACTGCAGTTTTTTCCGCATCGTTTTTTTGTTGCGTTTTGCTACGTGCGGCTTTAGCCTAAATTTGGTATCCCTGGAATCATACCAACCCATAGAATGCAGGTCACATGTCATTTTGGGAGCATGACAACACTGTAAAAACAGCCTCACCTACTGTCTCTATCCCCCTTCCCTTATATATTGTAAACCTTTGCAGGCAGGGCCCTCTATCCTACCGTTCCAGTTGGTCACTGTTAATAGTGTACTTGTTTTTGTGTATTGAATGTAAACCCTGAACTTTAAAGCAGCATGGGATTAATAAATAATAATGATTTGCAGTTTTTTTCCAATTCCACCCCATTCAGAATTTTTTCCAGCTTCCCAGTATATTTTATGGAATATTAAATGGTACCATTACGAAGTACAATTTGTCCTGCAAATATTTAAGTGCTGGAATTATGGATCTTGGGAAAGGTGAATAATCCATTCCTGGTGCTCCGGTATTCGCCACTGCTCTCCGGTCCTTTGCCACGTGACAGCGGTCACAGGAAAGGACTCCACAAAACCCCGGGCGCTGCAGGACCGAACAGCGACACGGGACACCAGAGCATCAGGTACAGGTATGTTATTTTTCTCTTTTCCTGGCCTCTTGGCAGAGATCTGTAATTCCTGGGCAACTCGTTTAAGTCATCATATGGCTCTGTGAACTGAAAAAAAGTTAAAGCCTTTGGAAGAAAGGGGTCAAAAACGAAAAGTGAAAAATGCCTGCAGAAGGAAGGGGTTAAAACTCTGAAAAAATTTGTTATATCTGCAAAAATGTTTATGAATCTAAATATGGTTGTTTGTGGGAATAGCCCTTTAAGTTTGCACCAGATAAAATTTGATGTAAAAGAAAAAGTTGCAAACTCGAGTCTGAGACTTTATAAGTGCCAACTGTGACAATTTCATGAAAGCAAACGTGGCATGGGTATTGCAATACATTTAATATAATTTACCTCAGTTTACTCATCTGTGAAATCTAGACACTGGCCTAAATTTCATCACATGGGCACGGCCCAGCGGAAGAGTCACCACATTTATGGTGAGGTGTGCACCTCTTCCCCAGGCGCTGAAGATATGAAGACTGATGTGGCATTTTCCAGTCTTCATAAACATCCCCGTGACTGCAAAAAAATGAAAACCAGATATTTTTTTGCGATAATCATGCCATGGTTCTGGCAACTGGGGAGGAGACTCTTCGACCTTTGACTCCTTTGTGTCGCAGCCTACGTTGCCACATAGCTATAGCTTTATAAGCAATGCACCATGTTATAGCATACCCTCCACACAGATAGCAGAGGGAGAACTTTTTAATGCTAGTCTGTACCCTAACAAGTGGTGTCTTGTACATGTATCCCATTCTCAACTCTTATACATAGTCTGTACGCCATTTTCCAGGGAACTGACTCTCCTCACAGTAGCCTTCACGAGTTCTATATATTTAAATCTTTTTTTTTTTATAAATAAACTTTATTAATGCTTTCTAGACTGGTACATATTAAGGGGCCGTCGATGGACAAGTGTGACTGCGCTCGCCGCCTGTGGAGTTCTTCTTCCTGTTTACAGTCCCTCCCTTTTCAGAATTGCACGTAGGCAACAGGGAGCCGCCGCCATGGTGGCCGCGCAATAAAAACATACGCCACTAGTTTGGCAGTGTCACCGAAGCCGCGCCACGGCGGGCCCCCGTGTCACCATGAAATATCGTGCACGTTAGTGACTGAAGCGGGGCCAAGTGACCTAAAAAGCGTCGAGTCTCCATCCGCCGCGTAACGTTTATAACACCTCAGCTTTCACCGCCCCGGGGAAGATGCGCAACACTGCGCATGTGCGAAACGCCTCCGCCCCATCTTCCTCAGCACAGAGCGCTTCCTATTAACCCTTTAGCGGAAGCTTGGTGTGAAACGACGGCAGCTAATACAATAATGGCTGATAATCCATTGGTCGGGTTGTAGGGGCATTGTGTGCACGGCCGGCAGGGGAAGTGATTACACAACAGACACACTGGCTGCTCTTTATGTGTAATATTGTGTGTCACACCCCCGCCTGAGGCATCCAGCTGAGATCTCTAGTGTACCCCCCTCACACAAAAAGACTCGAGTCAGTGAACAATAAGGCTCCAGTCAGTCACAGACTACAAGAGACCCCCGCCACAGTGCGATAAATGGCGGCCATGGCAGGAGAGCCGCTGGGCGATAGTTACTGAGGCGACAGGAGATTTTGGAAATAAAATGTGAAAAGGGATATTTAGCAAATAAAAACTTGTTTGGTGAAATCCTAGACGGCTGCCATTACTATTACACTACCTACAGTCAGTACATAACTAGGGAGTCAGGGTGACAACCTCTATGGTGACTGGTATGGTTGTCACCCAGCCAGAAAAGGAGGTTACAAGAGGACAGCTCAATAAAGTCTATTCACTGATGATTTTTTTCAGATTTTATAGAAAACGTTGCGGAAATGTAGCGTTTTTGGCAAAAATGCAGCGTTTTAAGGTGAATGAGATTTCATATAGTCTTATTTCCACATTGTGGAATAAAAACACTGCAGAAAAATCTCCATTGTGAAAAATGCACACGTATGTAATATCACAGCATGTTACTTTTATCTATGAATACTGTATGTTTTCACCCAAAAACCTATATGTTAAAATGAAAATGCAGCAGAAAAGCAGAGAAAAACACAAGTATTTTTTTACTGCTGCAGTTTTTAGCTATGTCTCACTACATGTGGCCTTTGGCTGGATTCACACAAACCCTATGCAAAACAACCATGAAAACAAAAAAAACATTTTTCATGTCCATTTTGAACCCGCCTGTTTTCATGAATACATCATTCATTTGAGCATATTGAGTGATCCGTGAAAACAGACAAAAATAGAACATGACCTATTTTTTTAAGGGTTATTTAAGCAAGACCATCACAAAGTCGGCCATGTGAATAGCCCCCTATTCACAGGGATGGATTTTAATGCAGCCGTGTGACAAGTGTTAAAAAAAAAAGGTCATCACATGGTACATTATGATGTTCGTGTGACTGTAGGCTTAGATTATATGAAGGAAATAAAATTACTATTTTACTATTACTATACTATGGAATCCCTCTATTCCACCAACGCTGTAAGCTATCCCTCTGGACCACCAATGGATCACGCCTGATGAAGTTCGCTGCTTAGAACGAAACGTTGCACGTTATTTCTGATCCTATTATAATTCATGTCCTAAACTACATGGCGTTGTGATATATGGAATATATGGCATAATTCACCCATACTGTGTGTAAATAAATGTTACACTTCTTTCACCTGAATCTCTACGCTGTGTGCAGTGATTTGGAAGCACTGGAAAACTAGCCATGGGGAATCAGTTCTCAGTTGTTTTGGAGAGCCTGGTGCTGAGACCGTCAAATGTGGTTGGCAAAATAGTGCACTAAAATTATAAAAATGCATCACCCAGTAACATGGTGGACCCTCTGACGGAAACATGACAGACCCCATTGTAGTATATGGGGTTCGTATTTGTTACAAGCACATGAAGAGACTCCAACACAGATGTGAACCTAGCCATAGCAAGCGAATTGGTAGTTTACTCACTGTCGCTTGTTACTACCATACCATTTTAGGCAAACCATATGACTTAATAATCGAGTTAATTCATTCAGGAAACCCACCAACCTGAGGCTTTTGGCTACATCTCGGCTCCACGTCGACTACTTTGTGGAACATCAGGAGAAATGTATTGGATGTGTTTATTGATGTTACTCATGTTAGGGACAGGCGATTGACCATCACATGAGTTGTGAATTAGTGAAACTTGTGCACACCCCATTGCTGAGTGGTATACTTTGGGCCTCGTGCATAGTACAGAAGCACACACATAATACAAAGCCATAGGACAGATACACATGGATGTATAAAAAATCATCAGAGTTGCATCCGCAACAAACTGAGGATTTTTCACTGGTGTGAAGGTTTGTATGTCCATTACAGAGAAGGACATAATTCAGTGTTTGGCACGATTGCCCACTTTTTAGTTGTTAATGTCGATGGAGGCACCATTACTATATATGATCTCATCATCAACTGGATAGCTGCATGGTGGCCGTCCCAAATCTAATGAAATAGCGCATGCTGCCATTAATTTTACATGCTGGGAAATAGTTGTGTGACTTGCAACCTGCGCTACTGTGGGACCACGTGCAGTCTGTAGATTTGGATCATAAATATGTCTGTGTGAGTTAGCCTTTGGACACTGTGTGACTGTATATAACATCTATATGGCACTGAATTACAGACGTATTCTATTCTATAAGGGGTATGGTACCTAGACCACTGTGGGGGCCATTTTACTACTCTGTATAGCTGTAATATACCTGTCTATAGCACTTTATTAAGATGCTTTGTGCATTTATTAACAAATAGTAAGAAAACTGGATTATTCATTGCTTAGGAACCAAAAGGAAAATAATCAAATTATTGTGTGTAAATGAAAAATAAAAAACAAACCATTGTTACATTTCTGACAACAGGGAAGTGAAGGATTCAGCAATGACCCCACACTGGATATGACACACCACAAGATATTGCCTCGCCCTATTATGAGGGGATTATAAAGATTTCCATGTACTATGTCATACACTTGTCAGATCACAGAAAGGACATTGTAGAGTAATGTAAGAACTCCCTGCTCTCCCCTAATTTCACTTTAGTAGATCCACAAGAGTCTGGGTAAACCAGGCAGAATGTGTCTGAAGGAAGCCTAAGACCAGTTTCACAAGACACATTTTAGGCTAGGGCTATACAGCGACTCTGGCCGTGACTCGTCACATGACCAAAGATCGCCGTGTCAGCCTGCGACTCCATAACTAATGTAAGTGCATGGCTTTGCACTGGATCCTCACAACGTTGTGACTGCCAGTTTGGCAGAAAGATTGAGCGCTGATGGATTTTTTGCGACCACAGGTCAGTCGCAGCACCCCTGGGGTCACAGTGCAACTCCACTCATGTACATTGGTGAAGGAGTCGTAGGGCAATCTTTGTTCATGCAACAGTAATTATGGCCAAAGTTGCCGCAGGTTTAGCCTTAGGGTGTATTCAGACTGTGTGATTTTGCAGCAGTTTTGTCAACATAGACAATAACTGTGTTAATTGACACAATTTTGCACTTTTATTAAGTTTCACCTGTGCATTGTAACTGCAAGTCTGAATATAGCCAAAGACTAAAAGTAAAAAGAGCCATACCCATAAGTAGACTATAGAAACATGTGGTGATCTCTGTAATCATACAGGGGCCATGGTTCCACATAACTGACCTATAGCCTTGTCCTAAGACATGTATGACCTCCATCTACCCCGCTGAAGCATACACTTATACAGCTACCCATGAGGCACAACAAAGTCACATTGGCACTGCTGAGGTCACGTGATTGTCCAGTAGATCCAGGTTCCCGTGTTAATCTCTCCCGCGTACAGTACTGAAGAGGTCACCAAAACTTTTCTTCCTGTTTCCGGCAGCTGTACAGTTAACCAATGAAAGCACAAGCCTGACCGAAAGGTGGCGCTGCGCCCCAGCAAGAGCCGACCGCTCCCTTGTGACCACCAGGTGGCGCCTGCGCGCCTCATTCGACTTCGAGCTGCCGAAGAGCGAACAACTCGAGCCGACCGTGAGCCGTCTCCAAAGCGCTCCTTATTTGTGTTCTAAGGTCGGATTCTGGATTGGGGGCTTGTACTTTGGTGGTCTTCCGTCTGGTAGCCGCGCACGGCTCTTTTACTTGAGATTTACAGGAGGCGGTGGGACGAGGCCCTCCCCCGGGAGGCGCGCTGTGTGGGAGACGAGGTAAGTTGTAAAATGGCGGATACGTGTGTGGAAGTTTTCTCGGTGCGGCCTTGTTGTTGAGGAGCGGAGTTGCTGGGGGTGTTTTCTTCGCTTCCTTCTCCTTTCATGGCGGTGTTATGAGGCGAGATGTTGTTAGGGCCTGGGCAGGGAAGCGGCGGCGGCGGCTGCTGCTGGTGGTGGTGGCCGGGGGTGGGGGGAGGCGGAGAGAGCGGGGGTGGGGGGGAGTGTGGAGGACGCGGCCTTTTCCTCCTGGGCTTTGCCCGGTTTCCCGCTGCCGGGGACGTAAACAGTCGCCCTCCACCCCCCCTCCCGAGTGTTGTAAGGCCTATGGCCGGGCCCGCGCGTTATTTACATTCTGTGTGTTTATGGGCTGAGGCGGGGGCAGCCGCCTTGCTCACAACCTTGGGAGCTGTGCCCCCTGAGACTGCCCGGAGTGCCGAGGGGGACCCTCATTTTGGCGCCAGTCTTGTGGCGAGTGCCAGGGATAGTAACCTGAGGGGCGCCGGTCACTTTCCGCTGGAGTTGGTTACTTGTGTAGTTTGTGGCCGGAGATGGCAGGCTGTGTACAGGTAATTGGCGGCTGGAATAAAGTGGTCGAGCCAGTCCTGGGGGGTCCTAAAACATCCCGCCCAGCCAGATGTTGTAGAGAAAGCTGGGTACCCCCACCCAGACTGCCCCCGTCTGATCTGCCTGCCTTGTATGAAGCGCTACATGTTAGGAGGGAGAGCTGCCTTTAAGCTTGGTGACTACTCAGATGTTTTGGTGGCCATATTGGTTGACTCAGCTTCCCTAGTAATGGCTATATAGAAGTTTTAGCAACTTACTAGGAGTACATGACCAAGACCTGGCCATCGGTATACACAGGGGCTTGTGCACAACGTGGTCCTGGAGTGCAGCATGCTATATTTGGATGGTCTGCAGGCCTGCCCTTACATGATGTGTCTGTGTAACTGATAGGCTGACTGTAGCTATATATTTACTGTGCCCTTATCACAAATGGAGGGTTTGGTTTGTGTTACCTCTTGTGGTCACATGCAGGGGTTATGTGCTTCAGTGGCCTGTAACCTGTGGCTCAGCACCTGTTGTGTGCAGTTGTCAGGACATGCTAGGAGTTGTAGTTTTATAGCAGCTGCTGAGACTGTGCGTACAGTGCACTGGTCCTCACTACTGCTACAGTTGGTGGCTGGCCTCTGATATCTATATATCTACTGACAAGTACATGGATGGCCCATGTCCCAGGTGGATCGCTCTTAGATGTGTTAGTTTCCCAGTACTAGTTTATTGCTATCGTTTATTCACTCTGTGCATGAGGTTTTGGCCTTGTTCATTCAATGTAGTTTTTATTGTTTGTGTGTGGGTTTTTTTTTCTTTTAACAAGCAGTAGAAAAGTAAATGAGACTTGCACATTTATGGATCAAATCCTGTTTTTAGCTACATAAAAAAAAAAATCACATTCCAGAATTGCAGTGTAACATGATGTTAATACCTATTTGTGGTGGGGGACAAGCCCCTTCCCATGCAGCCACACCTTCCTGTTTAGGATTTCTCATCCTTTTGTTATGGGATTAAACAAGAACCTAATAAATGTAAGTCACATCCCATATAAAGAACAGTCACATGACTCACTTCTCGGTAGAAGTTGGTTTGGTAATTTAAGATGAAATGTACAGGTCAGCTGTACGTAAAATCTTTTTTTTATGATTGTTGGTGCTGGTAGTCTGCAGTATTAATGCTCCAACTGCATGTAGGGTCTGAAATGAAATATTGTTTTTCCGTTCACTTAGTATTACTTGCAGCTGACTGATGTTGTCAAAGGGAGGGGGAAGATCGGGCAACCTAACTGCGTCACACTGCCGCCAGGGCCTTCAGGGATGGTCTGCTTGTTTGCTGCCACCCTCCTCTTGTGTTGCTTCCTATTTGCTGGCTATGTTGGGTGGGTGCGGTTACAAGTTTGTCCCTCTTCCACTTGCTTGCTTGGTCAGGTCTCGTGAAGCTTTACATATTTCCTTGCTAAGGAGCAGAAAAAAAGCCAAACATTTAAGCCTGTACAATGCATTCAGAATGAGGAGCGTAATCCGTGACTATGGCGAAAGAGAAGCTTTATGTGTATTATAGGCTAGCAGCGTACCTCATCAGAATGAGTCTACCATCAGCATATTGTGAGGAAGTGAAGAAAATGCAATTGTAGGTCACAGCGCGGAGCTTTTTCACTTGTCTGAATTGTTTTCCACCATCTCAGCATGTGGTTGTTACAGCTATGGCCGCCTTTAGCAATGCACAATCCAGTTACTGGTTTACCTGAGGATTGTCATCAGTTTATCGAGAACATTATCCCGCTATAAGCATTTGCATTCATTACAATATTTCACAAGATCAATTTTACTTTTGAAAAGTGATGATATTTAAAAGTCTGATTGAGATTGTGATGTTTGGTTGTCTTTTTATGCATTGAGTTAATAGCAGTGTTGTGTTGTCTTACATCTGTTTTGTTTTTTATAAGCAAATAAGATATTTTTTTTTTTTGTTACTGATAGTCAGCATGCTCAGACTTCACCTGTAACCGTAAATCAGGTTTCTTACAAAATTGTCTACTCGTCTTTTAGCTGAAAATCCTAACATATGGCAGCTTGTCACCAGTGTTTGTCATACGTATTAGTATAGCAAAGACTTGGTTTGGTTCAGTCACGAGATAAATGTCTGCTGATAAACATAATGTAAGTTTCAAAAACATTTGCATTTTTTCTGGTTAATCCATAGATTTATCCAGGTTTGACCTCTGCGTGTTATTTCATGTGTTAGAAACCAAATTCTGTATTGGTCTAAAATATCAACTAAAGGCAGTTCTTACAATCTTAACTGAAAATCTACCATTTTGTACGTGTAGCTTGATGTGCGTCTCCATTGTTACAGACTGTACGAGTGGTGAACTCATGCTGTCCCATAGATGTGAATAGAATGATGGCCACTTGTATACACCACCACTCCATTCACATGGGGCTCTTGTGCTCCTCCTAATCTCTGGGGGCCCTAAGGATGTAGAGGAAGTTTGAACAACAGTAATGGCCAGCATGGACTAATGTGAATGTCTGTGGCTATGGAACAATTGCTCCCCAGGCGATCTTTTGTTCAATATTTTTCAAACATCAACTTGCTTCTATCCAATGTGTATGACCAGGGTCAGGGTAGGGCAATATGGGGCAACACCAATAAGGCCTCAGATTTTTAGGGTGATGGCAAATGGTTGTTTCACCCATAGAACTACAAAGCCCTAACTGTTGGCTGGGTGGCATTGGAGGTGACCCCTGACAGTATATGCAGTCACAGTGCCACAGCCTCAGGGCCTGTGTAGCGCCTCCATTAATTGCATGTATTGATGTAGAAAGGCTGCAGTGTCCTCCTTGCTTACTGTTTTAGGCTAAGGCCCCATGCTGCGGTGAAAACGCGTTTTTTTTTCCACAGCGTTTTTCATTGTTTTTTCGTAGTTTCCTCGATGGACTTTCTGCCCTTATTATACCTATTGGGAAAATTCCATTTCCACAGGTATAATTGACTTGCTACAATTTTTTATTTTTTTTAAAAAATGCAAGCATTTTTGAAAACAAAGCTTTTCCGCTGCAGATTTTTTTCCACAATGTGTGGATGGGATTAGCCACTATCCCACTCACTTTGCAAGTACTGTAAAACATTGCATTTTCGCAACGTGAGGCTTCAGCCTTACAGACTGTTGAACCAGGTCCACAGCCCAACTCCTGCTTCGACTCCTTCATAAATGGCTTACAGAAGATCCTCCAATTCATTAAAAAGTTACTGAAAGAATTCATATGAAAGTAAATATGTAATAAATATGATGTAAATATGTAAGAAGCTATGCATCTAATGATATACAATACCTAAAACTGTATAATATCATTAAAAATAATCTTTTTATTTTGAAGCCTGGAGTTGATATCTTTTTTTCAACTTCACCCACAGTTGGCTTTGACTCCGCAGCCCTATGGTGAACTACAGGTTGCAGGGCATTGAGGAGGACTGTGCCTGCTAGTGTAAGACCTTGTATACACAAGAGTACCATTTTTTTATGGACTTGTCTGTTTTTGGCCTTACTCACACAACAGTGAAAAATGGCAGGCACATGGCCAGTCCTTTTTAAAACCCATGAAAATCATTGAAAGTATCAAAATAAAATAAGATAGAGCATGTCTTTTTTTGATGGCTTTGTAGAACCATGTCACACCTTGTGGCAGGCTTGCAAAATAATTGCTGTGAACAAGTTCACAACAATTAATTGATCTTTTGGTTTCTGTTATTTTTCAATTAATTGCACTGCCTACTTTACACTCCTGCAGAAGTGCTTGAGGAAATGCTATCAGGGTATTTCCAACTGATATAAGATTAGCCTTCAACACCCAATATACCCTTATACTTTTTTATTTTTCCTTTACAGCAGACACCTGGTTGTGAAAACTCCACCCAACATTATACATTCCTGAGCACTTTCCTGCAGTTTTTATAAAATGCAAAAAATTTGCACGTGGCAAAAAATCTGACCCAGGCAGAGCATTATGTGCACAATTAAATAAAGTCAAGATGTGTACCGTTATGCATATATCGTCACAAAATAACCAGAACTAGACAAGCCAAGTACATCAGACATGTGGCACCTGAAATCTGTGAAAAAAATAGAGCAGGTCAGATTATTGGGATTGTTTTCGTGAACCTGATTCTCAGTGGTTGAATCGAGTTTGTGAAAACAATCCCAATAGGTGAATGGGCCCGTGAAAAGAAAGGGTGCCGCACAATCCTGCAATGTACTCAGCAGACTCTTGGCTGGGTCATGTGAATATAGTGTAAAGCTGTCGTCCTGGTATTATTCTAAAGCTAAGGATTTGTGCTTTAATATGATACTGAGCTTTAGCCCTATAGTGTATTCCTTATATCTTTTACAGTGAAAGGCCAAAAGCAGAAAGCAGCCACATTGGCACTCAGATTGCCACAGGTCCGTCCAGCTCCTCAAACTCATAGATTGTAAGCCCTTGCGGGGAGGGCCCTCTATCCCGCTGTGCCAGTTGGTCACTGTTAGTATTATCTGTTTTGTGTATCTTGTGTACCGTATGTAAAACCTCATATGTAAAGCACCATGGAATTAATGGTGCTATATAAATAAATAATAATATCTCTACCATCTCTGTGGGAAGTAATGTCTGGTCATACATAATAATAATACGTGTTATTTATATAGAGCCAACATATTCCGCAGCACTGTACAATTTGTAGGGTTCAAGTACAGACAAAAAAGATACATTACAAAGAAATAGTCAAATCACACAATGGGACTGAGGGCCCTGCTCGCAAGAGCTTACAATCTATTCCCTTTTTATTGCTCATTTACATTAGGTACGGTAGGATGGAGTTAAGGAATGATTGAAAGGGTTTATGACTACTGGATCAGATTGTAGTCTGTTACCATAGAGACTGTTTGGTTTGCATAGGCCATTGATGATCTTGTGGTAACAGTGTGAGGTATAACCTCTGCTGTTAGCTCATACTTGCTGTTTTCCCAAAATCAGGGTTTTAGTAGTAGTTATTTCCAATCTTCATTAGGATAGAGGATAAATACCTGATCGGTGGAGGTCTGACAACTGAGCCAGGATGAATGTAGGCATGTCAGGTGGAGGAATGGAATGGAAGGGCAAGAGATAGCCAAGTGCTGTACTTAAGCTATGTGTGGTGCTTCAATTGAAGTCCATTGGAGCACTGTCTCAGTGGTCAGACCCCCACTGATCAAGTATTTATCTTCCATCCTATAGGCAGAGAATAAATACTTTTTGTGGCATAACCCCTTTAAACTAGACTTCTTTACCTGTATCATAAAACAGATCATTGTATCATGGATGCATATAGGCAATAGGTCTTGTAGACAAGAACTTGTACTAAAACAGGGCAGTTCACCTGTAGTAGGGGCAATAGTGTCAGCTCTAGTAGCAATATAATAATATTATAGTCTTTATAATGAGTCCCAATGGTCTATTGCAACAGTTCAAGGGACAGGTTGTAAAATGAAGCATGGAAAAAGTAAAATGTGTCTGTAGATGCTATTAATAGCCCTAATCCCTAGACCTTCACTCAACATGGTGAACCTATATTAAGACTATATTTTAGGGATATGAGAAAAGTGTTTATATCTAGGAGTGCATAGTTGAGAAATTTTGGGGCAGATTTATGAAGACTGATTTTATGAATGCCAGTTTTCAGAACTCCGAGGCACATCCTCCTCATGAATGGCACACTCCCCCTGCCAGTCCCAGCCCCTGGATGGGAAATCTACACCAGTACATAGCTTGTCTATATCTCCCACATCACTTAAGGCAGGGTTCACACTACCGTTGGAGTCCGTTATGAAGGTGTCCGTTAAAAAAAAAAAACCCAAGAAAACGGACACCTATCATAACAGACACTAACTGATGTTAATGTGTCTTTTTTTTTTAACTGATCCAATTAATGGTTCAGTTAAAAAAACCGACACATTAGCATCAGTTAGTGTCCGTTTTTTAACACTGTCCGTTTTTTTTTTTTTTTGTTCTTTCTGAGCATGTGCAGGAAAAAAAACGGACATAAAATAACGGACAGTAACTGATGGCTATATATAAGTCCGTTACCCATAGACTTCAATGTTAAAAAAATAACGGACACTTGCTGTCCGTCAAGAATCCGTTTTTTTTTCAAACTGAGAAAAAGTCCTGCATGTAGGATTTTTTGTCCGCGAAAAAAATAACGGAATTCTGACGGATTTGGTGTAAACGGACACAAACAGACACTAATGGACACAATATAAAAACACTTTGAAATGAATGGAAATTTTTACGGACTTCTGACGGTTCAGCTAGTGTCCGATGCTAAAATCTTGTAACAGACAATAGCAACGGACACTACTGACAGTCACCAACGGTAGTGTGAATGCCCCCTAAGAAATTAAAAAAGTCTTTTTTTTTTTTGCACCCCCCCCTCCCAATAAAAAAAATAAATCTGCCTCATAGTGTGTGAATGACTGCTGCTTATGAAATGAAAAAAAAAAAAAAAAAAGAATAGTTTGGATAGCCCACCAGATGAACAATCCTTAAACTCTCATGCTCTAAATATTGGTAAATAGTCTCTGGCAATAAAGTATTGAAACATTTTCTGATCATAAAGTACCTTTGCCCGGTCTTAGCTTTCATGCATATGACTGTATGTTCTGGTTGGTTGTGTGCTTATCATGAGTAACACACAGACCTATTTTTTTTCTTTAGTGAGCTGGACCTCTAAAACAGCGGTTACCCATAGACTATAAAGGGGTCTGCCGGGTGTCTTCCGTATTTATACTGAAACCGGCGGAGAGAAAAGTCCTCCGTGCAATGGAGACTCCTGCTCAAATCTGAACCTAGCCTGACCTCGTTCACTGAAGAGTCTGTGGAAAGCATGGCCACACACGGATGCCATCATAATTTTTTTTTTTCTTCCATAGACCCCCGTACATGCACACAGTTGTGTTCATTTAGCCTTTGTTATGCATTTGGTAGAAGCGTGCCAGACAAAAGCTCTATTGAATATTGCTGAGCTGCAATTCCAAGCACAGCTGCACGTCCAGATCCACATGAAGGGTATGCTCACATGAAACACATATTGTTGCAGAAATTTCTGCTACTAAAAACGTGCTATTCCTCTTAATGGAGCTTGCAGTAACCCATGTGCTGGCCTCCCGCTTAGATAACTATAGAAGTCATTTTCAGTCACAGTATTGTCCCATGTGACTGAAACACTTCAGGATTTCTTCAGCAGAATCTCTGCATTGCAATACTGACATACTGTAGATTTATAGCTGCTACTGTAATACACAGATATGAGATTTTCCTGTACAAATCAAAATCAGCATCAGGTCACACATCGTAAAATGCAAGCCTTTATGGCATTTTTTGCCTTCCAATCAAGCAAAACAGCTGATACGATACTGTGTCAGCATAAAACGTCCAAAAAGAATATATTACCCGCAAAGACGTATAATATACTAAAACATAACTTTTAATAAATAAAGAATAAAAAAAATTTTCACTTCTCAAAGAAATTCGAAAGTGCCAAGATGAATACCACCAATAACATTACACCTCTAATTCACCAGATCTCATGTAAAAAAGTTTTATATTTCAATACCATATATCTCATACCAAACAATTTAACATTAGCAGAGAATAGTGAAAAATTAAAAAAAAAAAAACCAATAAATCAGTTTGCTCTCACCACTCCGCTGAACCATGTAGTTCGCCAGTATGTCAGGAGGTCAGTCAGAATGGGTGCGGGGTCCCGTGCATACCCTAACTCACCCTTAATTCTCACCTCTAACCCCCATAACTCCCGCCCTAACAAGGGCAGTACCATGTAACTGTCCCTAAAAAAAAATTGTCCCTAAATGTCCCTACATACGTTTCACGATGGAGAAACCATTCATCAGGGGACCTATCTCCTAAGGAACTAATAGAAAAAATCTATATAGGGTAAATCTCAGTACTCCAGTAATGGAGGAGAAACGTATATACGGGTCATCACTACATATAGACCAATTTATAGACAAAAAACAGCAGCCTCCTGATCAATACAGTGGTAAGGTCAGCAGTTGAGCTACTCTAGTTCTAAAACCAACGTTGGGAAATTTTCACAGGTAAAATTAACATGCTGTGTTTTTCAAAAACTGTTTCCAGCAGTGTAATTCTGTAACGTGGGGTTGCAATTACATAAAATCTCATTTTGCTTTTTGCCGCTTTGTTTCCAAAAGTGTGACCACAGATGGTAAGCTTTTGCGTGGCGTAAAATTTTGATATGTGTGAAGGCACCGTAAGACCACTTTTACATGGTCTTTATGTGGTCAGTATTATGAATCAGTATTTGTAAGCCAAACCAGAGTGGAACCCATACAGAGGAACACATAACGGGAAGATCTGTACCTCTCCTGTGCTTGGAGCCACCCTTGGTTTTGGGTTACAATTACTGATTCAAAATGTTGACTGCTTGAAAGTGGCCAAAAGGCATCTTCCCATGGGACCGCAATTCTGTAGAGTCTCACTGCATTTCTTCTGGAAACTCCTCTCAATAATATTGATAATATCCATTATAATTCAATGTCTATGGCAGGGGCTGTCTGAATTACCTTTTTTTTCCCCCTCTGTCTCTCACTCATGAACATTTTGACAAGAAGGTACTTAATAAAAAAGTGACTTTCTTGTTCCTTCAATATTCAGCTTAAAAGCCATTGAAATGTGGCCTATTATGTATAAATGCAATCTTACATCTGCATATACAGCAGTAAAAGGATTTTCCCATTAGTAACATTTATTCCTTATCTTAAGGATAGGGGGATTAATGTCTGATTGCTGGGATTCATCCCCCGTGATCTCTGGTATGGGGGCCTGAATGCAGATGTAGCATTGATGTGCATGTGTGGCCACCGCTCCATTCAGTTTTGTGGGAATGTCAGGATGTCTATATCTCGTAGCCCCATAGAAGTGAATGGAGAAGTGGTCATGCAGATTATACGGGGAGGGGGTGGTGTTGTTCTGATGGCCCCCCAACAATCGGACATTTTATTACAAGAGAAAAACACTGTTGTTAAACCTACCTCTAAAACCAAATGCTGATAAAGCTTGTCTGAGTCAGGACCAGGCCACGTCAAAATGAATTGCAGACTTCATTTGTGTTCCTGGAATTCCTGGGCAAATCCTTCCATTTCTTGTAGTGACTGTAAACATTTAATATCATACATGACTCATCATTAAATTGACTGGCACTTGATATACCCAAAGGACGACTTTGTCCATATGTCATCTAATGTATGGCAGCATAAATCCCTATAACACTGCTAGTTCAGGTCATTCAGCTTGCAGTTGGGTTGGGATTTGTGGATGTTGCTTGGAGCATACAGTGTGGCTATGGCTGGCTGAAGAGAACTTGTGTGGATTGGTTTGAGCAAGTTATTCTATCTAAAAGACTGTGGAGTGGGGTTTAGCCATAAGAATGAGGTTTACTGGTACATGTACACATTGTGGCTGACAGCCACATCTCAGAACCACTGTAATTCACTGCGTGTGTTTTTCTGATGTGGTCCTTAGTTGCGAATGTACTTTTGAGAAAGCTTTTAGCCAAATGTTTGTAAACTATAATGGTCAGTCCAATAATAAAAGATTAGCCACAGCTTTCAGAAAAATAGTCAAACATATTTATAGTAAAGGGATTAAAATGACATATAAAGCAACGTTTAAAAGGAATGTGCTATAAGTTTTGCTGCTACTGTCAGGAATGCACGCAGACACGTGGCGAATAGATGGTCCGGCTGTCTTTTGAAGGATCTTTTCTTAAGCATGCATATTGAGATTGTCTGAGCATGCATCCTAATGCTCGTGTAGGCAGGAGGGGGAAGTGCAGCCAAGCTGCTGCAATGCCAGTGTATCTCAGGGAAATCCAACCTGACCAATCTTTCCTTCAAAGAGTTGAGGTGCCTATCCTAGTGTATCCGCCTCACACAGATATGATTAGTTTTGTCAGACTGGTTCACAAACCTCTGTGCCCACTCACTGTGACTAAGGCTGGCTCATAGCACTGATATTTTTCACTTTTTTTTTTTTTTTTTTTTTGTTCTTTAACATGCAGCAATTTAGTTTTCATAAAGGTCACTTAAACCAGGATCGAACATGAAGAATACGATTTGCCTTTCATAGAAATGTCAAGATTTTCACATCGTAATTTTGGAGTGTGCAGTTCCTCTTCTGGGATACTAATAGCATTGAGAGCCTACCTTTCTACCCAAAGAGCAACTAAGTGCCACAGGTCTCTGTTGATATGATATGGATGTCCCAAGAGACGCACATTTTTGGATTGCACCTTGTGATACTCACAACTTCCTCACTAGCATAATTGAACTACACCAGTGTTTGCTGCTTGTTAAGGCGAGGTTCAGATGTAGGGGAAGATTTCTGAGTTTTCTGTCAGTTTCATGCGGTGTACTGCTAGTTTAGCGCCAAAATTTGTGACTTTTGATGCATTTGTTCCCACCCAGAATCAGGTATAATTTATATCTCTAATCTCTACTACCTCCTAGTTGACATAGGTTTGAGACTGTCACACAGAGGGTAGGAGTGCACCTAATTTATTAAGTGGTATGACCCGCTACAAAAGAATTAGCCGCAACTTGTTTTGCTGTAGGGAAACTCCAGTCTTGATGGATTGGATTGTATTGTATTGGTATTTCACATTTAGCCTGTTTGCCAGTAGAGTGTTGTTAGTCAAACCTATGCCAGCCGTGTTCTTTCTTTATTCATTTGGCTGGTATATGTCAGAATAACTTTGTCTCACTTGTGTTGTAAAGTTGGCGGAGCGCGAAAACCTAAACCTACTGCACAATATATCATGGTTGTGTTTTTTTTTTTTTTATTCTAGGAGTCCATGTGACTCTTGCATTAGTGTAGACAAATAGTCTCAAGGATCTGCTGTATATGTTTTGGTGGACAGCTTCAGGGGGTTTTGCTGAACATAATACCCAGATTTGATGTGAACTTAGCTTTTTATTTTCTTTTGTTGGGATTTTTTTTTTATGTAGAAAAATGTGTTGTTTAAAACATTTAGTTAGTAGAAACCCTGTCCCCCACACTTGTTGTACGTGTCTTTTTGTTGTTTTCCCACTTGTACTGGGGGAGAGGAGTAACCACAAACGTGCTTAGATAAAACAGGCTGCCATACTTTTTGCTCTGAATAGTAATGCAAGGTGGGTTGAAAACGTTAAACTGTTGTACATTGTGAAAAAGCTGTGCATGAAAGGAATATCACATTACACTAAGCAAAAAATATTGCTACGTAGCCATGTGCTAGTGTAGCCTTCTAATTCCCGCCGTATTCAATCTCTTTCTGCATGTTTGTGTATTATTATTATTATTATTTATATACAGTACAGACCAAAAGTTTGGACACACCTTCTCATTCCAAGAGTTTTCATGACTATAAAAAGTAGATTCACACTGAAGGCATCCAAACTATGAATTAACACATGTGGAATTATATACTTAACAAAAAAGTGTGAAACAACTGAAAATATGTCTTATATTCTAGGTTCTTGAAAGTAGCCACCTTTTACTTTGATTACTGCTTTGCACACTCTTGGCATTCTCTTGATGAGCTTCAAGAGGTAGTCACCTGAAATGGGTTTCACTTCACAGGTGTGCCCTGTCAGGTTTAATAAGTGGGATTTCTTGCCTTATAAATGGGGTTGGGACCATCAGTTGTGTTGTTCAGAAGTCAGGTGGATACACAGCTGATAGTCCTACTGAATGGAGTGTTAGAATTTGTATTATGGCAAGAAAAAAAAGCAGCTAAGTAAAGAAAAATCAGTCCGAAAAATTGGGAAAACTTTGAAAATGTCCCCAAGTGCAGTGGCCTAAACCATCAAGCGCTACAAAGAAACTGGCTCACATGAGGACCGCCCCAGGAAAGGAAGACTGAGAGTCACCTCTGCTGCGGAGGATAAGTTCATCCGAGTCACCAGCCTCAGAAATCGCAGGTTAACAGCAGCTCAGATTAGAGACCAGGTCAATGCCACACAGAGTTCTAGCAGCAGACACATCTCTACAACAACTGTTAAGAGGAGACTGTGTGCAGCAGGCCTTCATGGTAAAATAGCTGCTAGGAAACCACTGCTAAGGACAGGCAACAAGCAGAAGAGACTTGTTTGGGCTAAAGAACACAAGGAATGGACATTAGACCTGTGGAAATCTGTGCTTTGGTCTGATGAGTCCAAATTTGAGATCTTTGGTTCCAACCACCGTGTCTTTGTGCGACGCAGAAAAGGTGAACGAATGGACTCTACATGCCTGGTTCCCACCGTGAAGCATGGAGGAGGAGGTGTGATGGTGTGGGGGTGCTTTGCTGGTGACACTGTTGGGGATTTATTCAAAATTGAAGGAATACTGAACCAGCATGGTTACCACAGCATCTTGCAGCGGCATGCTATTCCATCCGGTTTGCGTTTAGTTGGACCATCATTTATTTTTCAACAGGACAATGACCCCAAACACACCTCCAGACTGTGTAAGGGCTATTTGACCAAGAAGGAGAGTGATGGGGTGCTACGCCAGATGACCTGGCCTCCACAGTCACCAGACCTGAACCCAATCGAGATGGTTTGGGGTGAGCTGGACCGCAGAGTGAAGGCAAAAGGGCCAACAAGTGCTTAGCATCTCTGGGAACTCCTTCAAGACTGTTGGAAGACCATTTCAGGTGACTACCTCCTGAAGCTCATCAAGAGAATGCCAAGAGTGTGCAAATCAGTAATCAAAGTAAAAGGTGACTACTTTGAAGAACCTAGAATATAAGACATATTTTCAGTTGTTTCACACTTTTTTGTTAAGTATATAATTCCACATGTGTTAATTCATAGTTTTGATGCCTTCAGTGTGAATCTACAATTTTTATAGTCATGAAAATACAGAAAACTCTTGGAATGAGAAGGTGTGTCCAAACTTTTGGTCTGTACTGTATATATACATACACACACACTAGTGATATAAATGAAGGTGAGATGTCTCATTTTTATACCTAGTGGTAGTCCTAAACTAGTTCTGAAGTTTACAGCTTACATGGTTTGAAAATGAATACAACTAGGAATATATTTTTTTGCAATGGCATACCATTGATTTAGTAAGCGTTGTATCCTTGAGAACTGTGACAACTGAATAAGTGGGAGCATTTGCTAATTTTAGCACATTCATGGCATCACAGATTTCCCTGACCTCTTCAATGGGTTTCTATATTACCCATTTTAGTGGATGACGTCAAGACCCTTAGGCCCCTCGCAGACGACTGGGCGAGATCCGTGTGCTATCCGTGTTTTTCGTATGGGCACATGCACATGACCATGTTTTTCACATATGTGTGTTTTCGGGCCTGATTCCGTGCCGCATCAGATAGAACATCTCCTTTTCGTTTCAGTTTTTGTGGATGCCTATGGGAGACTTAAAAACCTAGGATGGCACACCGATGTACTCAGTGTGTCATCAGTGTGCCGTCCATTTTCGCGGACAAGCTAGGGATATAACTAGATGTCTCCTGTGTGTTTTTATGGTGGATCCGCAAACTAGGAAACACACTGAAAACACACTGACCGCAAAAACTTAATACTAATAATTAGTTTGCTGACCGCAAAATACACACGGTCGTCTGCAACTAGCCTTACACAGACATATAAAACAAAAATTGGTGACGCTGGAAGTCTTCATATAATGTGCCGTACAGTGAAGTATGGTTATGGTTACTTTGCTTCCTTTGCTCTTTGTGTTATTTAGCTCCTTGATTTATCATGTAACTCACTCAGATCTTGCATTGTTTGCATACCCCATATTTTTTTGGGGGAAAAAATGTAGCTGGATTTTAATGGGAGGATCGATGAAATACAGAAGATAAATATGACCATGCAAAAAAGAAAATCCTATTAATATGCCCCCTTGTCAGGAGATTTGGCTTTCACGGTTTTCTTTAACACTCATATCAGATTGCAAATATAGGAAAAAATAACTGCATTGGTACGTATCATCAAGATTGGTGGTATACCAGACTCGCCAGCCTAACATAAACCTAAAGTTTTGCTAGAAAAATTCTGAACTATTTTCCTCCTAAATCTGCTGCAGCAAAAAACACCCCAAATTGGCGATATTTGTTGTGGCACACCTTCAGAAATCTCAGGTTTTTGGCAGCTTCTATTCTTGTCATTGCAAAGGCTGAAAGCTGTGGTTAGCGGTAATAACTGACAGGCTGCAGGTTTACAACAAGCAGCTCTGTTATTTAGCACTGCAGATGAGATTTGGATAGATCTTGTCCACTCTGCAAGCTTCTGTACATTGCTGCAGGAATGGCCACCAGACAGTAAGACCTTCCCACATGCCCCCAGTCTTAAGCAAGCTCAGATTCTTCTATCAGACAGTGAAACCACTGTGGTCACACCACTCCCATTGCTCCAGAGTTCAATGGCATTAAAGGGAGTCTGTCACCAGGGAGAAAAATAATAAAGTAGCAACACTGTTACATAGGTCAGGCTCTCCTGACTCCCCCTATGAAAATTTGTGCTTCAGAAATATTAATTTATTTTACAATATGCAAATGAGGAGTGTGGAGCACTGAGGGCGGCTCCATTGCTCCAAACTACTCTACTACACAGCTGTAATATGTCAGGGTGAATGTGAGAATACAGGGCCAGGAGGGATTTCAGCATAGCTGCCTGGCCCTGTCACTCATAGGAGGGAGGAGGTACTGAAGGAGTATTACAGCAGTGTGGGGCACAGCAGTTTGGACCAATGGAGCCGTCCTCAGTGGTCCAGACTGCTCATTTGCATATTGTGAAATAAATTAATCTAGGCAACAGAGGCACAAATTGTCATGGAGATAAAGGCATTACATTCAGATGAGCCTGAGCTATCGATCTGTGTTGCCAGTTTAATATACTTCCCTCTACTGACAGACTCCCTTTAACCTTTTCACACACAGCTCTTTCAGCCACAATCCACTAAGTCGGAATGAACAGTAGGGCGCTAAATATTACAGCTCCATTTTTAACCATCACATACAACAATTTCAACAAAGTTGCATGTACTTGTTTTCTCACTGAATAAAAAAAATAACTAAACTCTTGCAACTGCGTGTACCACGATCATAAATACAAAAACATTTGTTACTGCATCCAGCCAAGCTTATCCTGAGGAAAAACACTGTACAAATGACAGGCATATGCTATACAGCAAGAAACGAAAAGCCACACCAAAGCCCACAGTAACAAAGTCCTTTGAAGCCATTCTTGGCTTTGGCTCAAAAAATGCAGCAAAATCTGGAACAAAAAATACTGCGTATCTGCAATGTGGGGCCTCAGCCTAAAGTCCACTTTCTTCCTTGAGTGGTAGAGCTGGTTTGTAGATGATCGTGTGCGTGCTGCCGGGACTTGATCAAACGGCACATGGATGACATCCGTGTGCGGCTCATTCTTCCGTGGCCCCACTCATTGAGGCCAGTGAGCACGGTCTGCAAAGCAGACAGTAATAGTACCTGTCCTGAGTTTTGCTCATGGCCCCACACGCTTGTGTATGGGGCCATAGAAAAGAATGGGTCAGTGTGCCAGCCATTAAAATCATGGCTAACACACTAACTGTGCACACGAGGCCTTAAGTGCTATTCCTAGTTCAGTTTTGATCTGCGCCTGACACATGTGATGTCAGTGTCATCAGATTTTCATTTTGCATCTCAAGAAGAAGAAGAAAAAAAAAAAAAAGAGAAGAAGAAGAAGAGGAAAAAGCTGCCTCCTTAATTTTTCAGCAATACCTAGTAACAATGAAAAATGGATGAAACTGTACACATGACCTCTGGTTTTTTTTTTTTTGTTGTTTATGGACAAGATAAGTAGAGAAAAAAAAAAATCATTCATTATAATGGGTTTGTTTTGTGTTCCTGTCCTTATTAAGCTGAATTTAGATTATGGATTTCCCCTGCTTCAATATGACGGATGCGGTATATATGTGGTACTTTGGCTACTGCCCCACGGAGTGAATCGCAGTGGAAACGCATCAAGTTATTTTCTGCTGCGTTTCAACATCTGACAAACTATTATGGTGACTGTCAAGTTAAGATAGCAAGAAACTAAGTAGATGATTCTGTTAAAAAGGGAGATACCTTAAGAGCAAACTATTCTGATTAACAGCCCAGTCCTAGATGCAGGCTTTATGTGTAGAGTTCAAGAAATGGAGATACCTCATAGAAATCATGCAGATGAGTAACAGAAAAAATAAATAAATAAAAAAACACGGCATTTTACAATCACTGCAAAGTGGATTCTAGCGAATCCCATCCACAGATTGCAGAAAAAAAATACATGCAGCGAACACACTGCGATCTCACCGTAGCGGTTTGGAAACCACAGCATATCATTTATACCCATGGAAAAACCGGCGGTTTCCCTATAGGTATAATGAAAGCAGAAAGTCTGCAAAGGAAACCTCTGCGGACTTTCTGCTACAAGTGCTACAGGAAAACCCGAAGCGGCAACGCATCGCTTTGCACGGCCTTAGCCTTTGGCTGTTTTTTTGCTGCTAAATATACCTGCTGGCATTCAGCAATGTTTTCACTATATGTGTCCTTAGCCTTAAAATGTCTTCCTGGTGTGCGCTGTCCAGTTTATTAGCTTTATTTATTTCAAGTGAATCATTGAAGATTTGCTTTCATCAGTTTTATCAGAAAAGAAGGAGGTAAATAAAAACTGCAACTCATATCAAATAAATGGGTTTCAAGAACTTACCCTTATACTTAAAGTTAAAAAAAAACAAAAAACACAAAATAACTGCTTTGAACAAGATGTACTGATATGGTTATATGGTCAATATCAGCAACCAATCAGAATTGTTGTTTTTTTTCAATGCAATTTACAATATGAAAGCTAAACACTGCTGGTTGCCATGAGTAACAAGGCTAATTTTCACTAGTGATACGAGTGGCTGCTGAGAACAGGGAAACAGACACTAGGCTAATAATATAGCATTCAGGTACAGGAGGCAGAATAAGGACAAACTGAAGACACAGGTTAAACTTCACCATTATAACGGCGTGTACAGGTATGGTCATTTATTTTAACATTTCAGGTAGATGTAGCAAACAGCCTCTATGGCTCATCTGCCTTTTTTTTTTTTTTTTTTTTTTTTGTACTGTGTTAGTTTTACTTCCAAATTTGGAAGGTATATATATTATATACTTTATACAAATAGTTTCTTTATGTTTAGACAGATAAATGGTTGCTATAGTGCTGTACAATGTGACAAAATGTGTAACATTTTTGTTTTTTACGGCCTGTTTCGCACAAGATCACAGATCAATGACGCTGTTAAGGTGTTCTCAACGAAGAGAGGGGAATAAAAGCTCACATCAGACTTGTCAGAGGTAGTAACACATGTAGCAGACCTTGAAAACTGACCCCATAGACTTATACTAGGGCAGTCAGGCTGGAAAAACAAAGACAGGACATGTCCTATTTTGTAACTGAACTTTTACACATTGACTCCTACTGTTCTAAAAATGGATGTTAAAAATGTCCATTTCTCACTTCATGTGCATGAGGCGTTACTGTCACATTAAGGTAGGCAGGGCTGTGGAGTCGGAGTCGGTGCCTATTTTGGTGGAGTCAGTATAAAATGGACCGACTCCGACTCCCAAAATATATAATAAATTGGTACAGTTAGTAGTACAATGCAGTATGTGCTGAATATATTTTCATAAGAATTTGGGAAAATGATGAAATGTTGAAAATGATGAAATGTCCTGTAAAGGTCTGTTCTATTCCTCATATAATGATGGGACTGAGTTCTGAGTGAACCTATAAGGTTTAGTAGTGCCAAGGCTGTGGAGTCGGAGTCGGTGCCTATTTTGGTGGAGTTGGAGTCAGTGGAAATTGAGGAGTCGGGGCTTTGGCGTACCGACTCCACAGCCCTGATACCAGTATGTTTTTAATATGTTAATATCAGGGTATGGGATTTTCCAATATTCAAGAATTGGAACAGTAGTGTAAAGAACAGTTGGAGGATACCACATATGTTGCCGATAGCCACGTTTCCTTTGTCTCAACATACTGCAGCAACATGTTCTTCTTATGTAACTGCTAATGGTTTGTTGGCTTTTTTTGCATTTACAAAGTATTCAGAATGCCCTTTTTGGACCAACTTGGCCATACAAAATTATCTTAACTATAAGGCAGAACCATCAGCACGACATGCAGGCTTATTGGCAGCCTGTTATAGAGCAGGAGGAGCTGTGCAGATTGATATGTCGGTATGTCCTGTGATCTATTCATTTTTATCTATGCTTAGATACAGTCATATAGTCAGTGATTGACAACCCTCCATGTATTAGTGTACATACAGCAAGAGCTGTCAGTCACTGACCAGACCATCTACGACTAGGTGACGGTTTTTGACCCTAGAATAAGCAGGCCTACAGTTGTGCTAAAAAGTTTACATACCCCGGAATATTTTTTGTTTTTTTGGCCTTTTTTCAGAGAATATGAATGATAACACAAAAACTTTTTCTCCACTCATGGTTAGTGGTTGGTTGAAGCCATTTATTGTCAAACTTCTGTGTTTTCTCTCTTTAAATCATAATGACAACCAAAAACATCAAAATGACCCTGTTTAAAAGTTCACATACCCCAGTTCTTAATACCGTGTATTGCCCCCTCTAATGTCAATGACAGCTTGAAGTCTTTTGTGGTAGTTGTGGATGAGACTCTTTATTTTCTCAGATGGTAAAACTGCCCATTCTTCTTGGCAAAAAGTCTCCAGTTCCTGTAGATTCCTGGGCTGTCTTGCATGTACTGCGCACTTGAGATCTCCCCAGAGTGGCTCAATGATATTGAGGTCAGGAGACTGAGATGGCCACTCCAGAACCTTCACTTTCTTCTGCTGTAGCCAATGACAGGTCGACTTGGCCTTGTGTTTTGCATCGTTGTCATGTTGGAACGTCCAAGTACGTCCCATGTGCAGCTTCCTGGCTGATGAGTGCAAATTTGCCTCCAGTATTTGCTGATAACGTGCTGCATTCATCTTTCCTTCAACTTTGACCAAGTTTTCTGTGCCTTTGAAGCTCTCACATCCCCACATCATCAGTGATCTACCTCCATGCTTTACAGTAGGAATGGTGTTCCTTTCATCATAGGCCTTGTTGACACCTCTCCAAATGTAACGTTTATGGTTGTGGCCAAAAAGTTCGATTTTTGTCTCATCACTCCAAATGACCTTGTTCCAGAAGTTTTGAGGCTTGTCTCTGTGCTGTTTGGCGTATTGAAGGTGAGATTCTTTGTGGCATTTGCGCAGTAATGGCTTTCTTCTGGCAACTCGACCATGCAGCCCATTTTTCTTCAAGTGCCTCCTTATTGTGCATCTTGAAACAGCCACACCGATAGTTTTCAGAGACTCCTGTATTTCGGCTGATGTTATGTGTGGGTTTTTCTTTGCATCCCGAACAATTTCCCAGGCAGTTGTGGCCGAAATTTTATGATAAATGTTATCAGGCCAAAATCACCAGGGTATGTGAACTTTTGCACAGGGTCATTTTGATGTTTTTGGTTGTCATTATGATTTAAAAAGAGAAAACATAGACGATTGACAATAAATGGCTGCAACCAACCACTAACCATGAGTGGAGAAAAAGTTTGTGTTATCATTCATATTCTCAGAAAAAAGGCCAAAAAAAAAAACCAAAAAATCTGCCGAGGTATGTAAATTTTTTAGCACAACTGTATGAATGACAAGTTATACTGAATCTTTTCTCACAAACTATACATCAGTCTACTCAGCTTCTTCTGATGTGTGACATGATGGCTGCAGATTGCATTGCATTTATATAGTGGGTTTGATTTGTTTTTTTCTTTCTGAAAGTAAAGCATTGAGAAGTATTGTACACTGCATGTTCTGTCAATGTACAAGTTGCTCAGTGTGCTGATGGCAAGCACTATTACTTCTCTCTATTGAATAAAGCATAAGCTATACCAAGGTATTCCAGATGGTTTTACTTGTGTTTATAGCAAAACATAATAAAACAATCCAGTAAATGCCAATTTACTCCTCACATTTAAGATATATTCTATATTATAGAAATGGTTATAGACAGGTTTTAGAGTAGTATTCTGTTCTGCTATATATGCTTTTCAATATCATTGCTCCTGTCTAAGGCATATGGATACCATAAGTTTGGACAATACCACCCCCCTAGTGGCTCCTGTTTTGGCGTACTTGACCATGCTTTATTACATGGACAGCCAATCATCTGAATGGCTGCTGTATAATATATTTCATTCCCAGCAACCCCGGGGGAGGGAGAATGATTGGCTGGCTGTGCCTTACTGCTGGAGTGAGACTAGGTAGCCCTAATGGGCATGTCTCTGATTCTAATGCCGCTCAATGTGGTTATGTTGTACAATAGAACATACTTACACAGCAGACAGTTTATGTTAATAGCCATACCTTTGAATATCTCAGAAATTGTTGACTATCAGTAGTTGTTTTCCCCAACTTGTCACTTTTGTATAACTCAGCCACAAATAAATTTCAATATTTCTGTAAGAAATCCCCCTCCTCAAAACTAAGACCCTTTGTATGTTACATTTGAGAGATCAGCTCTCTTATTAGAGATTTTTTTCATTTATTAAACCCTGATAGTGAGACATACCACCCTTTTTTAAACTGTTTTATTTTCTGGTTATACTTTTTCTTTTTTTTTTTTCTTTTTTTTTTTTTTTTATGCCGTACATGACTATGGGGGGTTGCTATTATGCCTAAGCATCTCCTTTGCTCTGCTAACAACATTTAGTGATATGCTTTACAGCAATCTCATGGCCATACCTAGCAATAGACTGAAGCTGACTCATTGAGGTCTATGGGAGAGTTTTCTAGGCATGCTATGTGCAAGGAGGGAAGTAGATAAGCTGTGACATCATCTGTTGTCAGTAGTAGATGTAATGATGGGTGTTATGTGGTGTTATTTATAGAGCTATTCTCTTCCGTAATACTGTCCTGTCTTAGTGGCCAAGAGAGATATCTAACATGATATGGAAATTTAACAAAAAATCTTTAATATATGTTCGACATAAAACCTTGCTTTAAAAAAATAGTTCATTTTCTAATGAAACGTTCCCTTTAATTCCCTTCTGGGGACTAAAGAAGGATGGGTGAGGCATAACTAAGAAGGGGCAGGACTTCGTGTTCCTGGTCTTACATTGTAGACAAAGCAGAGGGGAATGCTCCTTCTGCAGCTAGAGACAGGTTTGCGAGAAGGAAGAAAGGTGGGGGATGGATGATCTCCTGGGAAACACAACATAATTCAAAGCAGATCTGAATAGTAATGGAGAAAATTCTGGATTTTTTTTTTTTTTTTAATTTGTGCTAATGTTTTAGTGTCCATTTTAATATACTGTGTATGTTTGCTGGTCCTCTCTACAGTGCACAAGGCTATACTGGCGGTTTCCTTTAGGCTCTAGGAGAAAGCAGTAGTTCATGGATACAGCTTCATTCATTCTCATAGTGATGATAATATATTAGCAGCTGTGTCACCTTTCAGATCTCAATTTCTCCACTATTTTTCTAGGGAATCTGTTTCTACATTCACATAGCCATGACTGAGGCTGTTGAACTTAGTCATGTAAAAGTTCTGTTTCATTTTCTGTCCTGTCTGATAGATCACTACTAATCACAGCTATTGGGAAGAGGCCAGAGGGAGGCTGACTATTGGCCACATGGGGTGAGCCATCATATATACTATAACTACTATTAAAGGGCCATTTACACGGCCTGGAATCAGGTCAATTATAGGGAAGACTGATCTTCTCATTCCCAATAGTTGCCCTAATTGTGCTACTGGTCAGCTGACCACATACATGCAGGATTACTGGCAACACATTGCCCTGCTGAAAGGGGGAAGAACCATCGCAGTAGTGATCGTTCCTTTTTCATTCACCTTGCATTGGCCTGTGTAAATAGACTGATAGAAACAAGTGCCGATCAATGTGTTTATTATCGATCAGCCCTTGTTCTGTGCCTCCGTATTAACCTTTCTCTGCCAGGACAATTTTCAGACTTGTGACAAACTAGACAATATAAACCTGAATTATATAATAAACCATGCTATACACTTAATCCACATATATTTCCTGAAAATAGACATTTGGTGCGTTGTGGAAATGTTGCTCACACTTTATAATGGCCATCATGCAAATTTGCTCCAGAGAGTAACATTTTGTATAAAATGCATCAAAAAATTCTTGTTTGTGGCTAAATGTCTGACCTGAGAACATGAGGTGCACATGTAAAAGTTCAAGACGTGGCATTTTCTAGTTTTGTTTTCAGTGTGGGAGAGTTATGAAGAATGGTGTCAGAGGGTGCGTGTCATTTATGATCATGCTTGCGTCTCTTCATAACTCCCTAAAGAGCCGCAATCATCATCACCAGGTGCACCCTCTGTCGGGCACAAATGATAAATCTAGTGCATCCTTGGCATGGGTGATGCAATCCAGAAAAATTCTGTGCAAAAAAATATTTTATGCCATGTATGCCAGATAACTAGCAAACAAGGCATAATAAAGCTGCCCCATTATATTTACATTCACTTCTCTTCATGAAGGAGAGAACAAAAATCTCTCCTGGAAGACGCCTGATATATGAGAGCCTGAAATTATACTTGATCCAGATTGTGGGAAATATTGAAAGGCCTCCATACACATTTTAGAGAAACCTGCCTTGTGTAGAGGGTGGTTAGATGCGCCACTGCTTATCTGCTCAATCCTTTAGGAGAAAATAGTCCCTCCTACCTTCAGGGCTGTGGAGTCGGTACACCAAAGCCCTGACTCCGACTCCTCAATTTCCCCTGACTACGACTCCGGCTCCTGCTCCGACTCCGGCTCCGTCTTGCTTACTCCAGATAATGGTGCTAAACCTTATAGGTTCACTCAGAACTCAGTCCCATCATTATATGAGGAATAGAACAGACCTTTACAGGACATTTCATCATTTTCAACATTTCATCATTTTCCCAAATTCTTATGAAAATATATTCAGCACATACTGCATTGTACTACTAACTGTACCAATTTATTATATATTTTGGGAGTCGGAGTCGGTCCATTTTATACCGACTCCGACTCCACCAAAATAGGCACAGGCTCCGACTCCACGACTCCGACTCCACAGCCCTTCTGGCGACCCCACAACAAGCATGCTGCTGAAAGGGTTTTCCAGGCTCACAATGTGGATGACCTTCTGAATAGGCCACCAGTGTCAGATCAATAGGCAGAGCTGTCAAGAGCCGAACGCCCATCAGCTGGCTTGAAGAGGACCATTGAGCTTGGCCAAGTGCTGCAGCTTCTTTATGGTTCACATGAGTCCATCTACTTGCATGCTGTCTATGTAGTAGTAATGGTGCAGGAATATGTTGGTGCTATATTAATGTATTATTATTATGATTATTATTAATGTTGTAGCTTCATCCACGTTTAGGTAAGACTGCAGAACTGCTACTAAATAGATGGGATGCAGCTAGACTCTACAGAAAACGCCCTGCAGATAAGAACCCACTTAGCACTGTGTCTTGCGCTGTAGGTTTGCCCATGGTTTCTATGCAGAGGTCCTGGCAGTTGGACCCGCACAAAATTGGTTTCCTAGAGTCAGAGTTGGAAAAATAGATGCCGACTCTAACTTCAAATTGTTTTTCATTATATTACACAATTATTATTGTATAACTAGATGCATAGCATGTTGTATATTTAGTTGATAGGAATTAATCACTAGCTTTTTAATGAATTAGAGAATCTTTACTGCTTCCAACTGACCATGGCTGACAGCCATTTATGAAGGAGTTAGTATCAGGCTGTGGATAAATGGCCTGCCGACACCTCAGCCCTGTTCCCGGTCTTGTAGCACCAATTTAAAGTGGACCTTTTACTACCCCCATCAACTCCAACTCGTTGCACCCTTCACTACGTGTCACTCAACTGATTCCGCTGCTGGTGGAATTTTTTGTATACCCCTACTGTTCCTGAACAATAAATACTGTTACTCTGTACTGTCAGGTGGGTGGTCCCAGATTGCCAGCACTGTTTGGTCAGGAATGGTGGGGGCTAGAGAATCAATAGATCTGTGCCTATTTATTAAAGGATAGCAAAGAGTTGGAGTTTAGAGGTGGTGACACGTCCTCCTTAAAGCAAGTCTGAAAGTAGGGCACCATGACAGCTCTGCTTTACAGCTGAAGCCACGCTTTGTGGAAATGCAATGGAAAAAACTTAGTTTTACAGTCCCAGGAAAGTGAATGAGATAAATGTATGTGTGTGAATTTTACTGCTGTTTTCCCCATAATTTTAAGTGGGGAGGTTGCAAAAATTAAAAAAGCAGTGGAAAATTGCTTTTTTTCTAAACCGTTTTCATTGTGTTTTTTTCTGGCAGTGTTTTAGTTGCTTTTCCCTACATGTGGCCTTATCCAAAGGAAGTTTCTTTACTTTTTAGAAGTTGGACAGTGCTATGTATACAAAGTGACATAGTAAAATACGTGTTTTGTTCAGCTAAATGGGCATGACAGCGAAAGTTCAGTAGTTCTGTTACTTCTCTGGCTCCACAACTCATGCAGTTGGACTTTATGTATCTCCAGGTGTATTTCTTTGTGTTACTAGTCAGGTCGGTTTTATGAACCGGTATTGATGTTATCACTATCCGTTCTAACAATATTAAGCTGATTCTTGTTGAGATCATGTGAGAATCTAGAAGCCAGTGCAAAAAAAGTGTTGGGAAGCAACAAGAACGCAGTGTTGTGTGAAGGGGCAAGCTACCTTTTATTACTATTATTGAAATACGGTACTAGGGCTAGCAGGCTCTTTCTACACCGTGACCTGAAAAATCTGAAACTAGATCCATGTACCTTTACATGGGTGAACTGTCATTTCAGTAAGAAAATCTTAGAAGTGAGCCTGCTGAGGATGGTAAAACACTTGACATATTTCTACAGCTTACATTGAAGTCAATGGGAGCGATATAAAACTATGCATCAAGCGCCCCCTGCTGGTGGCTGCTGGTAGCCTGCTTTTTGTCATTTAAAGGCAGTAAATCGTTAGACCAAAATGAATCAAGCCTTTCTTTGACAGTCTGTTCTTTCATCCTCCACACCATGACTGGTTTATTTATTTGAGTTTAATAATTATGACCTATTATGAATTGTTTTGATCATTTTATTATTAAGCAGTATATAGACATTCAAGTTATTTCCGGTGTATGTTATGCCTGTAGCAAAGCATTATTTTCAGTAATATTAAAGCTATTTTGCAAACTTCATATGATTTGTAAGTATTATACAGTTTTCACAAGCTTTGTGTGTGGCAGAGGCAAATATCTATGCAGTATGTGAATGTGTGCTTCATGTCAATAGGGAGGTGTTTAACTGCTTTCCACATTGTACAAGGTCTTGTAGTGAGTGTGTGGAATGTCCAATACTTTCTAAAAACTTTTTTTTTTTTTAAACATTTTTTTTTTAAAGTTACTAAAACATTTTTGATATGCATTTCTTCACCAAAAGTCAGGAAAAATGGCAAAAAAAAACCCTTAAGGCCGCATGTAGCGAGCTGCAGCAAAAAAAAAAAAAAAAAAAAATAACACGCTGCAGAAAAAGACTGGTAGAAATGCACAATCACATTTTTTTCCTACAGCGTTTTTCACGGAAAGTTCTGCTCCTATTATAAGGTAAACTCTAGCGTTTCTATAGGTACAAGTAGCACAAAAACACAGTTTTTCTGCTGGGGATTTTTTTCTGCAATGTGTTGATGCTATTCACCAGTATCACCTCCACTTTGCTGGTAATGTAAAACTCTGCTTTTTTGCAATGTGGGGGCCCCAGCCTAAAATAGCAAAAAAAACACCTTAAAGGGGTATTCCCATGAACATAACCTTTTTTAAATTTGTAGATAATTAAAAGCTAAACATTTTTGCAAATATAAATAAACATTTTGCATAGTTTTAAAGATTTTGTCTAATATCTTGTGGTCACAGTCTTCTTGTCTTGATCGGTTGCCAATGGATACCACCATAAATGCAGGCCCTTTCTAAGGTCAGAAAATCAGCAATGATGTCCTTACTGTGGCCGGGATATCTTCTCATACATGTAGTGTCCCTGCCTGATAAAGCTGTCCACAATAACAATTTCATGGCTGGGTTTTTGACAATTTCCAGATCACAGAAAGTTTCTGAATTTGTGATCGTATCCATTGGCAACAGATCAAGAGAACAGATGTCACCATTAAGATAGCGAAAATCTTTAAAACTGCAGAATTTTTAACTACTTATATTTGCTTATTAACTATTTATTATGTTCATGGGAATACCCCTTTAAGACCGGGGCACCACGTGATGTAAATGCAAAAAACACGGCATTTTACAGTCACAGCAAAACGGATGGGATTCTAGCGAATCCTATCCACACTTTGCAGAAAAATGTGCGCAGTGGAAATGCTACAATTTCCAAAATTGTTGCAGTTTTGGAGTCACAGCATGTCAATTGTACCTATGGAAATGCTGGTGGTTTCCCTTTAGGTATAATTGAAGCAGAAAGTCCGCAGAGGAAAACTCTGTGGACTTCTATGAAAAGTGCTGCAGGAAAAACCCGCCGTGATTTTTCCAGCAGCACCTTTTCACTGCAGCCCACTACATGGGTCTTTAGCCTAAGTGGCCTCACGTTTTTTTTTTTTTTTTTTTCTGGCCCCAAATAGTGTTTTTCATACTGATGACTTATCCATTGGGAGTGCATACAGCACTGCTCCTATACAAGCACACTGCATAGTATAGAAGTGGTGCTGCACATGCTCCTTGTCTATTTGCACCTTCTGGTACCTGTAACATTTGATCTGTGTGTGGTCCAGGTGTCAGATATTGATGACCAATTCTATGTGAAAAATTGATTTACCAGAAAACCCTTTAACCACTTCATTACCGGGCCAATTTCTGGTCCAGGACCAGACACCTTTTTGTTTTTGTATGTGTGGATTTGAGGGCTGTAACATTTTTATCATTTGCGTTATTCAACTAATTTCTGCGTCTTTTTTTCGGTGGCATATAAGGCTTTATTTTTATGTTTTTTTATTTCATTTTTGCATGTGTGTTAATTTTTTTAATTTTTTTTATATCCGGGAAAATAGAAACAAAAAAGGAGGGATAACGTGTCTGTTTTTCACTTTTCACTTTTTTTTATTTATTTAATAATACAGTGCTACTAAAAAACTTTTTAAAATAGTTTTTCCTCTCTGTTATGGTAATTTTTATTTTGTATGGTGTCGTCAGGGGTGGGGTTAGAACCTGTAATAAGGGCGTGTTATTGACTTATTATTTTTTTTATTTATTTTTTTTACTTTTCATTTTTTATCCTGCCTGTTACTATAGAGCTGATCTGGGTCCTGTAGGATCCAGCATCTCTAACAGACTCTGATCCTGGCGTATCACATGACCACCGGGTCAGAGGGGAGCCGCATCATGGCGGTGCCCATAGCACTGTATACACAGCAATTGGGAAGGTAATAAACCTTCCCTGTCTTCTCTATGGGAGCTCCGGCTGAAGTTACAGCTGGCTCCCCGTTTCAGCAGCTGCACAATTTCAAATTTGGTCGCAACTTTTACTCTGATTCCACAGCACTGTATCTAGCTGTATATGGAATATCTACAGTATATATTGTATTTACTGGCTATGTGCTGGGACCCTCACCAGTTGAGAGAAGAGAGTCACCACAGATTCCTGGAGATCAATCAATCCATTTACTTCAATAAGGAAAGTGACTGACACATATAGGGCAAGAAGGGTCTCTGCAACTCCCATTCTCTCTATTGGTGTGGTTCTCATCTCTGCGACCTTCCCCTGTGAGACGGTCATGTATACTGTTAGCCCATTGACATTCATGGGATATAGCATCTAAGTATTGAATTGATCCTGTAAGGGGGCGTTCACACTACCATTTGTGACGGTCAGTAGTGTCCGTTGCTATTATCCGTTACAAGATTTTAGCATCGGACACTAGCTGAACCGTCAGAAGTCCGTTAAAATTTCCATTCAGCCATCAGTTACTGTCCGTTATTTTATGTCCGTTTTTTTTCTGCGCATGCTCAGAAAGCAGAAACAACCCCCCCCCCCCAAAAAAAAAATGGACAGTGTTAAAAAACAGACACATTAACATCAGTTAGTGTCCGTAATGTCTGTTATGATAGGTGTCCGTTTTTTTGGTGTTTTTTTGTTAACGGACACCTTCATAACAGAACCCAACGGTAGTGTGAACCCTGCCTAAGCCCCTCAGCCCAGCATTAGTTTTCCTCCAGCATAAGATATGGCATGTCTTTAGCATTGAATTGATCAACCCCCCCCCCCCCCCCCACACACACAAAAAAAAAAAAAAATAGTATTTGTTTTGCTACAGGTTGATATGACATGGATCTTGTACAAACATGATAGTATACCTTATGTCTGTGGGCAAACTGGAAAGGATTAGACAAGGTTTTGGTAATGTGACCAGCCTTTTTCATATGACCCAGCACATGTCCTAAACGTATAGCTTCTGCTCTCTGAAAGCTAGTGATCATATGACTGATGGCTCCTAGCTCTACACACTACTCCCATCTGTACACTACACAATGGGTTGTTGGAAACTTGCCGCAAATATGTTGTACATCCTCATTTGTGATCTTTCAGTGGCGGCGTTCCTATGAACTACTTTGTACATGTGTGCGTTCGACTGACAGCTTAGTAAAATAGGATTCCAGTACAAACATGGCGGCCTCATCTGTAAGCGCTGAGTCTCCAGCCTGTCTAATAAAGTTATGTAGTTACGTAGACAGTGTGATTGTCACTAGAAACAATAAGATTTGTTTTTCTTCCCCAAGAGGTTATGGTATTGACTTGCCAATTCCACCATCTCTGTGGCCTGAGTGTTCTAATAGCACTTAGTTTGTGTATGAGATATTACAAATCCTACCGTATAAATAGAGAGTGTGTTTTATAGTGCGAGCTGGCCTTGAAAGGAATGCTGGTGGATAAATAACTGGGTCAACCTCTGAATGACCTGTCTTCAGCTTAGGTTTCCTTGGGCTAGAGCTCCACCTTGTGATATTTACATTTACATCTCAATGCAGGCAAATTCATTTGCTTCTCTGTTTTGTTGATACAGAGGCTTTAGATACTTTATGAATGAAAAAACATGTATTTTTATCTTTTTTTTTACCAGGACGACAGTTTATGTATAACTTTATTATGGACTTGCTAGTTTTCTTTTATTGTGAACTAGTTACATATTTTTGGTTTGCAATCTGGCAGTGTTGCTGTTTGTTGTGATGGTTTTCTGAGAAAACAAAGACCTTCATGTGCACTGGGAAAAGGTATCATTTTGATAAGTTTTTTTCCTTTTTTCACAGTACCACGCTGTTTTTCTGCTTTTAGAGATGAAAGAAATCAATTGTAATAATTTCCTGGAAAAGGTACTTGTAGTGTAGTTTGTAACCTTATTGGAAGCTCTGGGTAGATTTTATTTGTTCTTTTATTTACACCTGTTGTGCCTCATCTCATCTAGATACTAGCTAGATCTAGATACTTTTTGACCATGTCTGCACACAGCAGGACATTTTTGTAACAGATATATCCTTCAGCTTCAAGATTTCATACTTTTTAACTCTTTTGCAGACAGATTTTTTTTTTTTCCAATTCCATCCTCTCCTTCCAAGAGCCAAGAACTTTTATTTTTCTGCCAGTGTTGCCATATCGGGGCTTGCCGAACAAGTTGTATTTTGTAATGGCACCAACTTAAGAAAACATACAGTGTATTTAAAAAAAAAAAACAAACAAAAAAAAACAAACTTAAATCTTTTATTTTTGTGGTGGAATAGAAAAGAAATACAATTCTGCTATTGTTTTGTTTTACAGCGGTGTTTACTGTGCTGTAAAAATGACAAACTTTGTTCCATGTGATTTTGGTGATACCACATTTAATATAGGTTTATGTTTTATTACTTTTACAAAAAAAAACAAAAACATTCTTTATGTAGCCCTATTATGTGACCTGTAACTTATGGGTTTTTTTTTTTTGTTTGTTTCTTTTGGTGCTAGTTTTGGGTTTTTGTTGAACTTTGTGGGGGAGTGTTACCTTCTTTAGGCCAGGGCTCCACGTGGCGTAAACACCACAGTTTGGCGTGGAAAAGAACGCAGCATTTTACAGTCACTGCAGGGTGGCGAATCTAGCGAATCCCATCCATGTCATTGTTTTGGAAATCCCTGCATGTCAACTATACCTACGGAATCGCTGACTGTTTCCCTATAGGTATAATTGAAACAGAAAGTCCGCAGAGGAAACTTCTGCGTACTTTCTGTGAAAAATGCTACGGGAAAAATTGTGAAGCGTTGCCGTCGCAGTTTTTCCCGCAGCTCTTTTTTGCTGCGTCCCGCTACTTGGGGCCTTAGCCTCAAACTTGATTTTTAGCTTAGTCTGTTTAGGAGACTTGAACATGCCCCTGGCTGTCATGATAAGCCCTTGGCTCCCCACAGTTATGACAAGGGTGGGCGGTGGGTGTTCATTAAGATACAGTGGGACCCTCCCTCTGTCTAGCCTCTCTGATGTTGCCGTCGCTATCAGGGCTGTGGAGGCGGGGTCAGAGTTTTGGGGACCAGTTTTGGGTGGAGTAAGAAAAATAAAAATTTACCTGGCTTCAAAAATAAAATGATTAATTTACATTTATTGGTTATTGTGTAATCGATGTGTAGCGTGTTACATGTTTACTTGCTGGGCAGGTGCATGTCAGCTGTATAACACAGCCAGCAACACTGCTGGATATGTTCTATATACTCCTCATTTTTAGTAATACATATTTTAACTCATTCACTTGCATTGTACTGTACTGTACAGTTGCAGCTTCTCAGTTTACATAAAGAGATAGCTGATAGTCAATAAATAGGATGGCCCGCGTGACTCCGAAGCTCATAAAGAGCAGAGATATAAATGAATAAATGTCACATTTTACGGAATTTTTTTTAATTGCATTTTTATTGTAAAACATTCGCTTTAAGTGAAATATAAAAATTGTCTAAAAGTAGGAGTGATTTTGCTTTTTGTATATATTTTGGCTTGGGCTATTTTCAGAGGCAGTTGTAAAGTCACTTAATTGGGGCCTATTTAGATTTTAGGGGACTAAATCAACTCATGGTTTAGTACCCTAAAATCCAGTTACAGGTTCTCATTAAAAATTGCGATATCCTCGGTTAGGAACTCTTATAGAATAAGGGGAATTGTTCATAAAGCACTTTGAATGTAATCCATTAAGCTGTAGCTAACTTTAAACACACTGTTGTTTAAGTTGTCCATTGCAAGAGTCTAAATCGTGGTTAATGTGTTGCATTTTCATTCTCTTTAGGTTGGCGGTAGTTGCTGGTCACGGCTGCACAGGTTGGTGTATGAACCAAATATTTCAGGAGCATTTGTTTTTCAGAAGATGATAAAGAAATGATAGCAGCTCCAGAAATCCAAGCTGACTTCAATCTCCTCCAGTAAGTAACCACCAAGTCCTCAGTTCCCCTTTTTCTTATCTCCTTTAATGGAAGCAAGGAAATTGGATTTATCGTAACAGTTCACACTAAATATTCTGACTCTGAGTTTGAGATACTTTAAGGCTAAGGCCCTATCTAGCGAACAGCAGAAGTGCTTCGTAGCATTTCCGTAGGTATAATTGACATACTACGATTTACAAAAATGCAAATGTTTTTGAAATCTCAGTTTTTCCGCTGCGGATTTTTTACTGCAATGTGTGAATGGAATTATTCAGAATCCCATCCACTTTGCAGGTAATGTAAAACGTAGAGTTTCCGCAACATAGAACCCTGGTCTAAAAGGGTTTTCTCACCTCAGGAAGTGATTACATGTCACTTAGAATATGGCAATACTTCTGGTTCTCCTTCAGATGTTTCATCACTTCTGACATCCACCAACTGTGGAAGAGTGAAGAAATCAGGCGATACCTTTTAGAGGCTAACTGAGTATATTTATAAGTAAGCTTTCACGAGTACTAGCTAGCTCCCTTCATCAGACATGGTGTGATACAAGAACTGAAAATTCACAGATTTTTATACACATGGTTTTCAAAGCATTTTATTAGAGTCCTTAAAAAAAAATGCAATCTAAGTAGAGAAGTTATTTACAACAGGTCAAAAAAAACAGTCTGGAAACTTGTGGTGCGTGACGGCGGGATCAGTAATTCTTGCTGTTATCTGTTTGCTATCAGGAGGTGATTTGTGTCCCTCACAGTTCATACATAGTGTGATTTGAAGCTGGCATGAATATTGAGTTCAGTTCATGGTTCATACATAGTGTGACATGAAGCTGGCATGAATATTAAGTCCAGATTGCAGAGTTTGAAATTTTTGCATAAATTTATACTCCCATTCTTTTCTTTTCTCCTGCGTCTTAAAATGTCCCATTAAAACCACAACCCGCAAATCTTCAATAGAGTGGTTTTCTCCGGAGAAATGTGCGGCCACTGGGAGATCGGTTCTGTTGTTATTAATATTGGATCTGTGTGAGTTCATTCGTTGACTGAGTCTCTGCCCTGTTTCCCCCACATAGAGGCCTGTGGTGGGACATTGCACACACATTATGAGGTACACCACATTGGAAGACCTACAGGAAAATGTCCCCCTAATTTTGTGCACCCGTTGTGACTGTGGGACAGGTACACTGTCAGTGGTGTGGATGTGCTTGCAGGTCATGCACCTTTTATGTAGGCAAGGTGAGGTGCCATTTTCAGTTGGGGCCTTCAGGGCACTCCGGACGATAATGCGCCTCAGGTTTGGTGGTTGTCGAAAGGAGAGGAGAGGGGGGACTGGAAATATGTCCTTGAGTCTGTTGTCCCTATGTAGCACAGGTTGGAGCTCCTTGGCAATCCTTCGTAGGATCTCCAGCTGTGGGTTGTAGGTGACAACTAGGGGCACTCTGGCTTCTTTCTGGGTCTCTCTATATGTGAGCAGACTGTCTCTGTTAATGGCTGCTGCTTTGTTTAATTGGTTGTCTGTTACTTTTGGTTTGTATCCCAATCTGAGAAATTTCATCCTCAGATCCTGGAGGTGCTTGTCCAGGTCTGTTTTGTCGGAGCAAATACGATTGTATCGTATAGCCTGGCTGTAAATAATAGATTGTCTTGTGTGCTTGGGGTGGAAGCTGTCGTTTCTCAGGTAGGCCGTTCTGTCTGTGGGTTTGTGGTATATTGATGTGAGTAGCCGGTGGTCTTTAATGTATATTGTGGTATCCAAAAAGTGATAAAAATTTCCTATAACAACAAAAAAAGAACACAGGAGGAGATACAGGCCCTGAAATCATCATTGGCTAATGACACAGAGGAAATGAAGGCCAAACTCCACACATACTACGGGAAACTTCGGGATATGCTTATTAACAACAAAAAGAAAAAGCTCCACAGACTGAGACAAAAAGGTCTCATTACTACAACCGCAAGTACTAGCCCAGCTCAGCAAAGCTGTGTTGTGAATCTTTCCTCTTATGAGCCAAACAAACACGAAATGTCAGTTCTCTCCAAAGGTCTCTCCTTCTGCCCCTCGGCACACACTGACCATATCCAACTCTGCAATGATATAGAGGAGTTTTTCAGAAAAATGAGATTAAGGGAATATTTTTATGACAAAGACCTTCCATACAGCAGTGACTCTGAGATGGAACAGCCCATAAGGAATCCTACCAAAAAATCTACCTGGACCCCACGCCCTGGAGCTAATGCAGCACTGGATAAATATATTGACTGTTTCAGAAGCAAAGTAAAATCAGAAATCCTGGAGAAACAAAAGAAACAGGCACATAACCTAACCCTGCAGGAACAGAAGGCTATTACATCACTGAAAGAAAATCAGGATATAATAATAAAACCGGCTGACAAAGGGGGCGCAATAGTCATAATGAACACCTCATTACTCCAAACTTGGAAGTGATCGCACAGAGGCCTATATGAAAGAACTAAAGAGTATGATCAAGGAGTTTCCAATCCAGATCCAGAATCAGGTAAAAGGACTTATCCCACAAGATCCCAGACCGGGCTGCTTCTATATGCTCCCAAAGATACACAAAGATGGCAACCCTGGGAGGCCTATCATTTCTGGCATTGGGACGCTGACAGAAAACATCTCAGGTTGGGTGGAAAATCTCCTAAAACCCCTTGTCAGGGATACTCCAAGCTATATCCAGGACACCACTGACCTTCTTAACAAACTGAATGCCCTGGGCCCTCTACCTGAGGGTACCATTTTGGCCACCATGGATGTGGAATCCCTGTATACCAACATTCCCCACAAGGATAGAGTTGCAGCATGTCGGGTACACCTGGCAAAACAAAACCTCCCAACAGAACCAGTAACGCAGCTCATACAATTCATCCTTAGCCACAACCATTTTACCTTTGGAGAGGATCTATATCTACAGCGAATGGGAACTTCAATGGGGACCAGATGTGCACCCCAATATGCAAATCTCTTTATGGCAGAAATGGAAGGAACATATTTATCAACATGCGCCCCCAAACCTATGATTTACCTTCGTTATATCGATGATATCCTTATCATCTGGACTGCAGGTGAGGAGGCCCTACTTCAATTCCATAATGACTTCAGTGACTTTCACCCGACCATCAACCTTAAACTTAGCTATTCAGGGACTGAAATTCACTTTTTGGATACCACAATATACATTAAAGACCACCGGCTACTCACATCAATATACCACAAACCCACAGACAGAACGGCCTACCTGAGAAACGACAGCTTCCACCCCAAGCACACAAGACAATCTATAATCTACAGCCAGGCTATACGATACAATTGTATTTGCTCCGACAAAACAGACCTGGACAAGCACCTCCTGGATCTGAGGATGAAATTTCTCAGATTGGGATACAAACCAAAAGTAACAGACAACCAATTGAACAAAGCGGCAGCCATTAACAGAGACAGTCTGCTCACATATAGAGAGACCCAGAAAGATGCCCGAGTGCCCCTAGTTGTCACCTACAACCCACAGCTGGAGATCCTACGAAGGATTGCCAAGGAGCTCCAACCTGTGCTACATAGGGACAACAGTCTCAAGGACATATTTCCAGTCACCCCTCTCCTTTCCTTTCGACAACCACCAAACCTGAGGCGTATTATCGTCCGGAGTGCCCTGAAGGCCCCAACTGAAAATGGCACCTCACCTTGCCTACATAAAAGGTGCATGATCTGCAAGCACATCCACACCACTGACAGTGTACCTGTCCCACAGTCACAACGGGTGCACAGAATTAGGGGGACATTTTCCTGCAGGTCTTCCAATGTGGTGTACCTCATAATGTGTGTGCAATGTCCCACCACAGGCCTCTATGTGGGGGAAACAGGGCATAGACTCAGTCAACGAATGAACTCACACAGATCCAATATTAATAACAGCAGAACCGATCTCCCAGTGGCCGCACATTTCTCCGGAGAAAACCACTCTATTGAAGATTTGCGGGTTGTGGTTTTAATGGGACATTTTAAGACGCAGGAGAAAAGGAAAGAATGGGAGTATAAATTTATGCAAAAATTTCAAACTCTGCAATCTGGACTTAATATTCATGCCAGCTTCATGTCACACTATGTATGAACCATGAACTGAACTCAATATTCATGCCAGCTTCAAGTCACACTATGTATGTCCTGTGAGGGACACAAATCACCTCCTGATAGCAAACAGATAACAGCAAGAATTACTGATCCCTCCGTCACGCACCACAAGTTTCCAGACTGTTTTTTTTGACCTGTTGTAAATAACTTCTCTACTTAGATTGCATTTTTTTAAGGACTCTAAAATGCTTTGAAAACCATGTGTATAAAAATCTGTGAATTTTCAGTTCTTGTATCACACCATGTCTGATGAAGGGAGCGAGTACTCCTGAAAGCTTACTTATAAATATACTCAGTTAGCCTCTAAAAGGTATCGCCTGATTTCTTCACTCTTCCACTACTTTCAATGGCTAACACGGTACAACATTATACTACTATCCACCAACTGTGCAAGAGAAATGCAGCAAGGCTCCTTTTAAATGGGTTAACTTTTTTATTTTTGGTGTATCCTTAGGATGAGCCATAAATATCTGATTGGTTAGGGACTGACAGATGCCTCCCCCTCAACCATTCAGCTGTAAGGGCCACTGCATATGTGACCGGGGCGCTGTTACTGCAAGTAAGCTCCTATTGAAGTCAGTGGGAGTTGAGTTTATGCATTGACACCTGGCCACTATACAATGAACAGAGCCACATAAGGGTAGACCATAAATAAATAAATTCCTGGCAAACCCCTTTTAATGGAGTTGTGTTTGCAGTTTCCTTGCACAGTTGGTGACTGGGACTCTCACTATACATAAAAACAGCTGAATGGGAGTTTTGCCCAGGTTTCCGTAAGGATGTATCTCCAGTGGATTAAAAAGTAATAATGTATCCTATTAATCTGTCTATTGCTCCTTAACATGGAATACTCTGATGTGGCATAAGTTGCTGTTTGACTTCTAACAATAGTCCTAGAGGGTTTTAACTAATTGGTGACTGTAAGGGCATGTACACACAGTGCAATTTGAGGAAGTCAGAATTAAAAATTTGGGAAAAATCTGGAATCTGCTGCTGAATTAGCAAATTCCATGTCAAATTCTGCGTAGGCAGTAATTTCTCACCTCCCATTTGTTTCGTTGTGAGTCCTCGGTCGGAATCCAATGGAGGATCAAGCATGATGCTTATTTTTTCTATTAGCTGAAAAAATCAACTAGTTGAAACAATCAGCCTCCCATTGAAATGAATGGAGGTTGATTTCAGATGACATTTGGAGATGATTTTTAGTTGGACTCCGCCTCCAAATCAGCTCCAAACTCCTCTGTGTGAACAAACCCTTAGCCAACTATTTGCATATAGTGGAAGCTGCTAAATTATTATAAATGAGTGCAGAGAGCATGTATGTGTGACATGTCAACCAGGGTGAACCTGCTTCATTCTCAGAATTTTGATTGATGTTTATGACCTACCTTATGGAGAGAAGTCATAACACATTGTGGTAGAAATAGCACTGTAAGAGTTGGTCCACACACAGTGAAAACATTGCTGAATGTCTGCAATCTCTGCAGCCCCAACCGCCCCCCCCCCCTTCCTTTACAGATTTTAACTTTTGCATTGTGAAAGATGAAATCCACTTGTAAAACACACAGCAATAATTGACGTGGATTTAAAACCTAATGTGTTTTTATATGTATCTGCAGCAGTTTCTCTAAAATAAGTATTGTATGTATTTTACTTTTTAACAGACCCTTGGATCCTTCTCTCCATGATATGGGTCCACTGTCCTGCAATGCAGGACCCAGGTATGTTTCTCTACCTTCTAATACTGTTTGAATGATTTTGTTGTTAAGGGGGAGGGGGGTTTCCATCTCAAGATTTCAGCTGCCTTTCTGTCTGCACTCCCCTAAACTTCCTGGTTTTCAATTCAGTCCAGCAGCTTGCTTGTTGGAAAACTGTCCAGTTATCTCTGGATTACATACAGAGATAACAAGAACCCTGATCAAGAAACTTTTCTAGCCCTTATCGGGGCTTAGCAACTGAAAGCAATATGCAGAGAGGAGGAGAGAATTGAATATAGATTGCCCTTAGAAGGGTCTGAGTCACCAACAAGATAGATAAAGCAATGTATTAAGTAAAACACTTTGGTTAGCATAAACTACAAGTTTGAAAATGATCCTTAAGATGGGAATACCCTTTAAGGTGCTTTCCAGGCAAACTTTTTTGATGAGCTATCTCTAGAGTAGGTGGAGGTCTGACACCCATTAGCCCCACCAATCAGCTGATATACCTAGATGTGGCTTGGAAAAAAGTGCACAGAAGTAGAAGCCAACAGCTCCGTCCACTGTGTAGTGGCAGTTAGGGATTACTGCAGCTCGGCTTCTATTTGATTTGAATGTGGACCTGAGCTGCAGAAATCTCTAATTGCCACAACACAGTGGACAAAGTTGTCTAGCTAACATCAGTCATTGTGATATTAGTAATCAGTTGGACTGCTGGGTGTCAGACCCTCCCCAGTCTGATATTGTTAATCTATTCTAGGGATAGGTTGTCAAAAATTTTTGCCAGGAAATCTGATCTAAATAGAAAAACTGTTTTAAATGGAAAACCGTAGTTAATTTATTTTAATGAAATTTGATTTGTTTCAAGCCTCAAAGAACATTTGACATGTTGTGTACATTGGTACATGTAGATTCACACAATTTGTTTATCCTTGAGCTGTGCTACAAAATAACATTTTTGGCAGACACTGACAAATCTTGCAAGGTTTAGGAAGAAAATAAATTTCATTCTGACTGTAGTAAGGGTAAAAAAAAAATCTCTCCTATTTCTATATTATGTACAAACTAATGTATGTAATGCATGTAAACTAATGTGAACTATTTTATATAATTTAATTTATAGGGAAACAGAAACTCATTTCTCATCAGATACTGACTTTGATGACACTGAAGGAAAAATCCCAAAGCAGGGTAAAGGGAAGGTATGGTGATGTTTTTAATATATAATTATTTTTAAACTATCCATTTATGGTTGTTTGGTAAGCTATAAAAAATGGCAAGTGTGAGCCCTGCTTGTGTTTGGATATGCCATTACAACTAAATCATGGTAATTCCTGAATGCTAATAAATTTTGATTTAAAATTATGTTTTGGAATGCAGAAACATAAAGCCGTACATGACACAAACACTTGTACCCTATCCAAAGGATAGGACCTAAGTGCCTGCCGCTGTGGGTCTCACTACCGGAATCATGAGAGTAGTATTCCCCAAGTTCCCTTTGAGAATAAAGCAACCACCGCTCCATTCACTTCTATGGGACTGTCAGATATAGCCAAGAACAGTGCTATAGAAGGGAAAAGGGATTGTGTATACACACTAGATCTATTCACACAGGTGACTCAGGGGCTCCCATTGTCTATACTCCCAGGCATCAGAAACGTATTCTCTATCCTGTTAGTTCTTCCTGAGGTTGAAGAGCAAAAGTAGTTAATTTAGGCTAAGATCAAGTTTCCGATTGTAAAGTCTGTTTCCCTTAACCATCATAGGGTGAGAGCAACAGACTTTAACTGAGCTCCAATAACTGATGCTGACAGAGCTTACAGCTAAACTTATTTTTGAGCCAACCTGCTTTCAAGTTCTGTAGTAGTCAGGGCAGGAAAACTTTTATTCCATTGTGTGAAAATAATTAGTGGTTAAAAATCTGTTAGAATTTCTGATCGCATTATTTCCGTGGACTGTACTGTAACAGTGTAACCAAGCTGCATTCATTTGTCCTAACAGAAGGGAAAGAAAGGCGCTGCAGAAAGAAATAAAGGCGCACCCTTGCGAGCTGGTGGTCCCAATTGGATGAATGGACACCATCAACAAAATGGAGTGGAAAACATGATGCTTTTTGAAGTTGTTAAAATGGGAAAAAGTGCAATGCAGGTGACTTTATTTATTTATTACATTTTCTTGCAAAATATTATTTCTGACATAAGTTTGCAGTATTGAAAAGCATTTAGCTGCTTGTTGTTGCATAACCATATATTCCTTACTCGAAGATATCTTGGGAGCAAGAGACAAATGTTCACTGTGCTCTCTCCTGTAATCTAATGCTCCCATAGGGGTGTGTGGGTTGTTGTTTTTTTTTTTTTTGTTTTTTAAATTATAGTTTGATTATAGTCTATTTTACTGAATATAATATTTAAATAAATGTGTTTGTTTTGAGGTTTTTTAGAAATTTTTTTCAAAATAATTTTTGTCACACTTTATTATTTTTTCTAATTTCTATTAAGGGACTTGAAGAATCCATTACATTAGTTTTAACAAATAAACAAACACTAAAGGGGTTATTGAATATCCAATATTGATAGCTGATCCAGTAACCAAGACCTCCACAGATGCAGGTTCATCTCAATAAATTAGAATATCTTTGAAACATTTATTTCAGTAATTAAATTAAAAAAGTGACCTCCTATATTTTCTAGATTCTTTACACACAGAGTGTTCTATTTCAAGTGTTTCATTTATGGATTACAGGTAATGAAAACCAAAATCTAAGAAAATTTGAAGATTTCAAAAAAGTTCAGTATTGTAAATTCAGTGTGTCACCTGCCAAGGTTTCCTAAGCCTTTAAATGGTCCCTCAGTCTGGTTCAGGAGGACACACAATCATGGAAGACGCTGATTATGAATTGAATTACTAAATCACTGAAATGAATGAACGTTTCAAAGATATTCTAATTTATTGAGATGCTGTTCAGGTAATGTTTGCATGCCAGGAGCTGTACTGCACACTTTCCATAAGATTTGTAGTGGTGGGTTTTGGTATTGCATTTCTACCCCACAGGCATCGTTGGGGACAGTTCTGCAGTACCTACATCTGCTCCTGCAGTTTATACAGAGAATGAGCAGCATGGCTCCCATCAGGTAAACATTTCTGAGAACCGCACTGACCCCAAACAGGAGATCTGTGGGGTTTTTGGTGGTTGGACCATTGCAGATCTAATATTGATGGCCTATCCAATATTAATAACTGGGTAACCCCTTTATTACCTGTTACACTTTGGCATTGCCGAATAGATCTGAACCAGGTACACCATTGGTATTAATATCTTCCAAGGTAACCTGTTGAATCCCCACAGGTGGTGCACTGATAGGTTGACAAATAAGGGTTCAACTTGTTAGTTGTTATTGACAGTTGCATTTTCTTGGTTAGCACAGGATGTTGACACAAATAATGGTGTATGCTCAGCTACCAGGCCCACACTGTTACTGCTTTATCACAATGCAGTTGTGTGCAGGAATTACTGGTGAGCAGCGACATTTTGTTATGGTGCATCTCTTTAATACATAACCTATTCAAGTGGGAATTTCAGCCTTCACAGATTTAATTCTTGTCTTTTTTTTTCTCCTTCTTTTTCAGTCTGTCGTGGATGACTGGATAGAAGCTTATAAACACAACAAAGATGTAGCACTTCTTGATCTCATAAACTTTTTTATTCAGTGTTCAGGATGTAAAGGTATTTTATTTATATATTTATTTTGTGATTTTGGAGGATTGAGGGGGCACAGTTTAGTGACTTGCAGGTCTCATGTGTTAGATACTTACAGCATATCCAGTGGATAATACTGTAAATGTCTTTTGTGGGAAAACACCATTAATAGCTTAATATTTTCCAGTAGTTCCAGTTTTTTTAAGGCAAGTACCACCACCTATTTAAGTAACTGACTACACACTAAAAGCACAAGGGCAGTGTGGGTGCATCTAAAGATTTGGGGACAGATATACCAATCCTGTCTCATATTTATACTTAGTAGACTTAGACTAGGAAGATGATATATTTGATGCATCTTTAGATCCTGTTGTCTTGCTTTACACCACCTATTGGTTGGCACACTTTCCGAATAAATTTTGGTGAATATCAAGCCATTCTACTTCTTCTTACTAAATCATGCCTCCTTTCAGTTGCATTGACTAAATTGATTTAAAAAATCGCTGTAAAGGTGTTCATGTCATTTAATTGCATGTGTTACCTCCAAGCTGATCCTCTGAAAATAAAATTGGACAGTGTTCACTAGTGCGGTGAATACTTGGATTCTAGGCATTAAATAATATGTTGAACACATTTTTTAAATGAACAGGTGTCGTCTCTGGAGAAATGTTTCGTCACATGCAGAACTCAGAAATAATTAGGCGAATGACTGAAGAGTTTGATGAGGTATGTATTCCCATGTTGTAATGCCACCATAACTGTGGGATCAGTAGTGGCCTCACCTTTCTAGACTTCTGATAATGGAAGCCAAGTTTTCTCTGGAGTATTCCTTAGACAACAACCCTCCTATCCACCCTCTGAGCAGCATACCTCCCATTATAGACAGCTTTTCCTGAATGAATAGTACAGGGAAAAATAAGAAACTTTGAATATATCAGATCTGTTTCCTTAACCATTTATTAAGCTGTTGTTCTGCTCCTTATCTTTAATCTGATTGCTTGTTTACATTATATCAGTCTTCATATTCAGCCTCACACACAGAGCTTTATGGAGCAGGGAGGAAGGCGTGAGATTCTCCTGGTTAATTGATTTATAGCATCATTTTTTGCTCGAAGATTCTTATCTACAACTTAGCAGTGTTACACACTGCTGTTCCTTGCTATTTTTTTTTTTTTTTACAGCAGCAATTATTTTAGTGTCTTTCCGATCACCCCTCCCCTCGTCATAGACTAATATGGAGAAAGTATCTGCCTGAAAAGTGGAGAAGAAAACCTATTTCTTTAATAAGACATATTTAAACTGCACTATTCATTTATGCAAAGTTGTTATAACTGGAGGTACGCTGGTCTTGGCCCTTTCTGCACCACAATCAATGCTGATCACATTGCTGATCACATTGCTGACAGAGAAGGCTCCCTTTGTCATTTCCCATTCTCTAACTCTATGAACCCTTCACTATATGCCACGCCACTAATTCCACTGCAATCTCTTTGTCTAGGCCATACTGTACCTGAGCAATCTATGCTGTTAATTACAGAACCTTAGGCTCAGGCCCAGCAGACAGCCCAGGACTGCCAAGTAATGGCATATCATTTGACAATACCCCTGATCCTGAGGCTATCTGGCTCATTTAGTCCTGTCACTAAGCAATAGGAAAACTAGTGTGAAACAGGCATTCCAATACAATAGTTACTAATGCAATGTTTTGTCTTTGTAGGACAGCGGTGACTATCCTTTAACCATGGCAGGTCCACAATGGAAGAAATTTAAGTTCAGCTTTTGTGAGTTCATTGGTGTTTTAGTCCGCCAGTGCCAATATAGCATCATTTATGATGAGTATATGATGGACACAGTAATTTCTCTTCTTACTGGCCTTTCTGATTCACAAGTTAGAGCATTTCGACATACAAGTACATTGGCAGGTTAGTACAGAATGCTTACAGTAATATGTTAATGAAAATACATTGTTGACTATTTCTTTTTCTGAATTACTTTTATATTTGCTTCTCTTCTCCCAGCTATGAAATTGATGACTGCCTTGGTTAATGTAGCTCTTAACTTGAGCATCAACATGGACAATACACAAAGGCAGTATGAAGCAGAAAGAAACAAGATGATTGGAAAACGAGCCAACGACAGGCTGGAACTTTTACTGCAGAAGCGGAAGGAGGTTAGAATGAAATAATATACAGTTGTAACATGTTTATAGTCTGTCTCCATCTTAACGTCTCACCTTATTTATGACACTGTTTACAACATCTGTATTCTGCCTATGAAGTGACTGGACGCACTAAAGCTGTGAGTGTTAGCATCTTGCCACAGACCCTTAGGCACTTGTAGAATGTTGTTATCCTGGGGATTTATCAGGATTAGATTAGATTAGTTTATCAAATTTGCCCCTACTGTATGTGTGCTGCAGCTTGTCAACGGGTCACATGTACTGTACAATTGCCAGAATGTGAGCAATACTGCAATGCATCTGGGAAGTGTTTTCTGCTGTGTGGACCAAGTGAAAAATAGCTGGATCCACTCCAGCATGCAGGACAAAAGAACAGGGCATGTGTTTTAAAATTCAGAACAGTCTTATTTGCCAAGATTCATATGCACATGCCCAGTGTGATCAGCCAGTAGAATAGGCAGAGCATCATTGCAAGCTGAAGCAACAGACGCACCCCACCATCTAAGCACCTGAATGAAAACAGGTGGCATTGTAAAAAATGGGGCATTGTGCTCATGGGCTGGCTGAGAGCCAGCATTGGGAATACTAAACCTGTCATCTGTGTTCCTCAATGACAATATGATAACTAAGCAGAACTGTCATGACATGTCATGTGTCTATATTAATAATCATTTTATTTATATAGCGCCAACATATTCTGCAGCTCTTTGCAAAATGTAGGGTTCAAGTACAGACAAAAAGATACATTACAGAGAAATGGTCAATTCACACAATGGGATTGAGGGCCCTGCTCGCAAGAGCTTACAATCTATGAGGTAGAGGGGGTGGCACAAGAGATCGAGATATATATTATATATCTGTGTATGTGTGTGTGTGTGTGTGTATTTATGATATAGTTAATATAAAAAAATACATAGATTTATAGTTCTGTGTTTGAATTAGACATATTTTTTCTTCCTTTACAGTTACAAGAAAATCAGGATGAAATAGAGAATATGATGAATGCAATATTTAAAGGTGTTTTTGTACACCGATACAGGTATTATTTTTTATTACTTTGAACCAGGTTACATCTTCACTAAAGGATTTTTAATGTATTCTGTGGCTACTGTTAACCTCCTCCTGCTATGTGCTTTAAATTTTTATTTTTATTTTTTTTATTTTCTTTTTATAACTCTGGCTAAGTTCTGTTCATTCATGGGTCTGTGGGATTACAGGCAGTAATAACTAGGATTGGAGGTGTTTAAGGGTGTTTCTTCTGCTGCCTGGGTGTACTGCACATGCTTGATGTCATTGGTGACAAGTGAGTACAGTGTTTTACACTGTATGTATGTCTCTCCCATTACCTATTGGAAGGAAGATGGCAACTGACATAGATATATAAGGGTTTATTCTTGGTGTGACAAATCTTCTTTTAGATGGTACTATTTTGGGATAATAATGTTTTCCTTAACTTTTATTAACATTTTTGTGATGACGTGAAAAAAAAACCCTTGCTATTTTGTCATTATTTTTTCTAACAGCAAGCTAAGAAACCTTTGATTGGCTTCCATGGCAAACCCTCAAAACCCCAGGATGCCATCGCAAGGGGATGAGAGAAGGGCTCCCCTTTAATCACTCACAGTGGAGAAAAAAAAGTATTTAGTCAGCCACCAATTGTGCAAGTTCTCCCGCTTAAAAAGATGAGAGAGGCCTGTAATTGTCATCATAGGTAGACCTCAACTATGAGAGACAAAATGAGAAAACAAATACAGAAAATTTTAAGAAATTATTTGCAAATTATGGTGGAAAATAAGTATTTGGTCACCTACAAACAAGCAAGATTTCTGGCTCTCACAGACCTGTAACTTCTTTAAGAGGCTCCTCTGCCCTCCACTCATTACCTGTAGTAATGGCTCCTGTTTGACATTATCAGTATAAAAGACATGTCCACAACCTCAAACAGTCACACTCCAAACTCCACTATGGTGAAGACCAAAGAGCTGTGGAAGGACACCAGAAACAAAATTGTAGACCTGCACCAGACTGGGAAGACTGAATCTGCAATAGGCAAGCAGCTTGGTGTAAAGAAATCAACTGTGGGAGCAATAATTAGAAAATGGAAGACATACAAGACCACTGATAATCTCCCTCGATCAGGGGCTCCACGCAAGATCTCACCCCGTGGGGTCAAAATGATCACAAGAACGGTGAGCAAAATTCTCAGAACCACACGGGGGGACCTAGTGCATGACCTGCAGAAAGCTGGGACTAACGTAACAAAGGCTACCGTCAGTAACACACTACGCCGCCAGGGACTCAGATCCTGCAGTGTCAGAAGTGTCCCCCTGCTTAAGCCAGTACATATCCGGGCGCGTCTGAAGTTTGCTAGAGAGCATTTGGATGTTCCAGAAGAGTATTGGGAGAATGTCATATGGTCAGATGAAACCAAAGTAGAACTGTTTGGTAGAAACACAACTCGTCGTGTTTGGAGGAGAGTGAATGCTGAGTTGCATCCAAAGAACACCATACCTACTGTGAAGCATGGGGGTGGCAACATCATGCTTTGGGGCTGTTTCTCTGCAAAGGGACCAGGACGACTGATCCGTGTACTTGAAAGAATGAATAGGGCCATGTATCGTAAGATTTTGAGTGCAAACCTCCTTCCGTCAGCAAGGGCATTGAAGATGAAACGTGGCTGGGTCTTTCAGCATGACAATGATCCCAAGCACACCGCCAGGGCAACGAAGGAATGGCTTCGTAAGAAGCATTTCAAGATCCTGGAGTGGCCTAGCCAGTCTCCAGATCTCAACCCCATAGAAAACCTTTGGAGGGAGTTGAAAGTCCGTGTTGCGCAGCGACAGCCCCAAAACATTATTGCTCTAGAGGAGATCTGCATGGAGGAATGGGCCAACATACCAGCAACAGTGTGTGCCAACCTTGTGAAGACTTACAGAAAACGTTTGACCTCTGTCATTGCCAACAAAGGATATATAACAAAGTATTGAGATGAACTTTTGTTATTGACCAAATACTTATTTTCCACCATAATTTGCAAATAAATTCTTTAAAAATCAGACAATGTGATTTTCTAGATATGTTTTCTCATTTTGTCTCTCATAGTTGAGGTCTACCTATGATGTTAATTACAGGCCTCTCATCTTTTTAAGTGGGAGAAATTGCACAATTGGTGGCTGACTAAATACTTTTTTCCCCACTGTAGGTGCCATGATCACTATTAATCACATCTACGGGATTAGTCTGCTGGAACAGAGTTCTCTCTGACTCCAGCAGTGTGTGCCTGGTCCAGGCTATATAATACAGCTGGAACCCAGTAACATTGTAGCAGTCACAGCTCTGTACCTGCTACATCTGTGCGCCATACTACCAACACAATATAATAGTATGATGCAGAGTAGGAAGGGGTAACAACTCGGCTAATAGCAAAATATTAAGCAAATTTTTTATTTATTTTTTCTGCCTTTAAATAGGGATGCCATTGCAGAAATAAGAGCAATATGTATAGAAGAGATTGGTGTCTGGATGAAAATGTACAGCGATGCCTTCTTAAATGACAGCTATTTAAAATATGTGGGCTGGACAATGCATGATAAAGTAAGTAACAAAATTATATAACGTTATTAATCACTCAAGTCATGTCAGCGATGGCATGTAAGACATTTACATAAGGTAACCCAATACAACGGGATAGCTTTATGAGCAAAGCTTCATTCTAGTTCTGTTTCCAGCTTCTGCCACGTCAGAAGTGCTATTCAGCATAATTTCCAGTGCAGCTTAAAGGGCTATTCCAGTTTCACTCTTTCATGGATGAGATCAGGATGCTTGTCTGAGGTGCCAGTAAATGCAGAAAACGGCTATTCTATGTTATTTCCTTAACTCCTATACAGGTGAATAGGAGTCATTGGTGTGTTGTTACTCACACACCACAGAAACGATATGGAGAAGAGACTGTTCAGCTGTTTACTCCAGGCCACATGTGATGAACTGGAATTCTGATCTCAGACAAAAAAGGCTTAGATGGGAGTACCCCTTTAAAACTTACCACAGCTTTTTTTTTCTCTAAATAAAAAAAAAAAAAAACACCCCCCCCCCCCCCCCCCCCCCCAAAAAAAAAAAAAAAAAAAATTTAAAAAAAAAACCCAACCCCCCCCCCCTTAAACCAAACAAAAAAAAATCTTTAAATAAAAAAAAACACAAAAAAAAAAAAAAATAATATAAAATAAAAAAAACCACACAAAATATAGAAATAACACCCCACCAACCTCATTTTTCTTAATACTTTCTTTTTTTTTTAGATTTTTCGCTTTTTCTTCTACTTTAAAAAAAAAAAAAATAAAAAAAAAAAAAAAAAAAAAAGGGGCAGGGGGCCCCCACCCCCCCCCTTCTTTTTTTCCCTCCCCCCCCCCCCCCCTATTTTTTTTTTTTTTTTTCTTTATTTCATTTTTTTTTTGTAGCCCCCCCCTTTTTTTTTTTTTTTTCTTTCCTCCCTTCTTCCCTTTTTTTTTTTTTTGTTTTTTTTTTTTTTTTGTGTGTTGTTGTTGTTTTTTTTGGGGGGGGGGGGGGGGGGGTTTTTTTTTTTTATATAACTGTAATTTTATTGAAAAATTTTTCATTAACAAGGAATAAAGAAAAAACAAAAAAACAATAATAATCAAACAAACAGGAAGCATTGAGGTAAATAGAGGCTATCTGCCTCCTCCCCCTTAAGCAATATGCATTTAAATTAAGCAGTGAACAAGGGAGGGGGGAATGGAGGGGTTAAGAAGACAAGGGTAGGACCAAAGGGAAGGGGGGGGAGGGAAGGAGAGGACTAGAGATCAGAGACCCTGTAATGTACAATACATGTCCCAGGGTGCCCAAATAGCCCCAAAGGCTTCCCGTGAATTATGTAGGCCAGCAGTCAGGTATTCAAGACTCCTCACATCCTTCATTCTAGCCACAAGCTCAAGACTAGATGGGGGACTCACCTTCTTCCAGTTTCTAGCTATGAGAGTTTTAGCTGCAGTACAAAGATGCAAGAAAAGCCTGGATGACTTATTGCTCAGGTGTCTGGGGGGAAGGTTCAGGAGATAAAGAAGAGGGTCAAGAGGAACCTCTTGCAAAAAGAGAGCAGTCGTCAGAGTCCTGACCTCCCTCCAAAAACCGAGGATGAGAGGGCACGTCCAAAAGATATGGTGCAGGGTACCCACCGCAGCTCCACAGCGCCAGCACCATGGGGGAACTAATGGGTTTAAAGTATGAAGGAGAGCCGGAGTATGATACCAATGCATCAACAGCTTATACTGCGTTTCCCTAAACGTAATGCACTGAGATGATTTCTGGGCCCGAGACCATACAATCCGCCACTGTTCCTGGGAGATGGGTTTACCCACCGCCTCCTCCCATTTAAGCATATAGCGATGATTAACAGGAGAGCCTGTAGTTTGTGAGTTAAGAAGTTGGTAAATAGAGGATATAAAGCCCCTAGTGGACGTGCCTGCACGGCAAATCTTTTCAAAAGCGGTGGGGAGTGACACCTTAAGAGACCCATGGAGGGAGCGGACAAAGTGAACCACCTGCAAGTAATGGAACCATTCAGTACTTGGCAGGTTTTGATTAGCTGTAAGATAAGCAAAGGACCTGAGTTCCAAGGTTCCAGGGTCAACCATATCAGCAATCCGGTAAAGGCCAGCTTCAGACCACACTTTAGTCATGGCAGAAGTCAGGCTCTCTGGGAGAAGGGGGTTGTATAGTATGGAGACCATAGATGAGCGCGGGGACATCAGGGAGAATCTAGCACAACAGGTAGACCAGATAGATCTAGTAAACCGAATGGGGCCCAACAGGTACGAGGCAGGGGGTGGGGGGGGAGCTGACCCACAGAAGCGCGTTAGGATGCATGGGTGCCAGCCATAGCTTCTCTACCTGCACCCATCTGGTGTATGCTGGCATAGCCGCCCAGAATGGGATATGGCGTAAGTGGGCCGCCCAGTAATAATGTAACAGATGTGGGACAGCCATACCCCCAGACCCCCTATCCGCCAGCATAACAGATCTAGGTATTCGGTGTCGTTTTGCTTTCCAGATAAACTGGAAGATAGCTTTCTGTAGGTTCCGTAATTCTCCCCGAGGTATCGCGACTGGGAGAGTCTCGAAAAAATACAGTAGCTTCGGGAGGAGAGTCATCTTGACCGCAGCAATTCTCCCCAAAAGGGAGATAGGCAAGGGTTGCCATTTGTCCAATAGGGCTCTTAGCTCACAAAACAACCGCGGGTAGTTTGCCGAGTAGAGGGTCGCATAGGAAGTGGATATATGGACTCCCAGGTAGCGGATAGAGGACTCCCGCCACTGGAAATCGTAATTACTGCGGAGGAGAAGGAGAAGGTCCCGTGGGATGTTAAGTGGGAGTGCCTCAGTCTTCGCGGGGTTCACCTTATACCCTGAGAGATCACCATAGGTCTCTAGCGAGCGCAGCAAGTTTGGAAGGGTAGTATGAGGGGAGGTGAGAGTGAGGAGTACATCGTCCGCAAAGAGAGATATCTTAAATTCCTTATCTTGGACCATGATGCCCTTGATATTAGGGTCTCGCCTAATCTTGGCCGCTAGCGGTTCAATGCAGAGGGCAAATATGATGGGTGACAGGGGGCAACCCTGCCTAGTGCCATTTCGAATAGGGAAGGAGGGCGAAGATGCATGGGGAAGCTTGATTGCTGCTGAGGGTAGGGAGTAAAGGGCCTGGATAGCTGTGAGAAAAGGTCCCGTAAGCCCGAACGCCTTAAGCGTAGTATGCATAAACGACCAATTTATGCGGTCAAAAGCCTTTTCAGCGTCCAGGCTCAAGAGAAGGGCCGGGGGTAGAATAATGATTGGCCACCTCCACCAAATCCACAGTCCTCCTGGTGTTGTCACCACCCTGACGACAGGGGATGAATCCCACCTGGTCCTTATGGACAAGCAGAGGGAGCCAAGCATTCAGTCTATTGGCTAAGAGTTTGGTGAAAAGTTTCAGGTCCGTGTTCAGCAAAGCAATCGGTCGGTAGTTAGCACAATCCTGCAAGTCCTTACCCGGTTTAGGGACCAATGTGAGTAGTGAAGAGAGCATAGTCGGGGGTATAGGGGAACCTGAAAGGAAGGAATTGAAGAGGGACAATAGATGAGCAGAGAGTTCACCCTGGAAAACCTTATAATAATTGTAAGTGAACCCATCTGGGCCTGGGGCTTTCCCATTTGGGAGGTCCCTCAGGACCCCTTCTAGTTCCTCCCTGGTGATGGGGGTGTTCAGGGAGGTTAGGGCCTCAGGAGGAAGGCGTGGGAGACAACAATCCTTTAAATAGTCTTCCAGTAGTGTTGAGTCATCCCCAGGGAGTAGTGCTCGTGGGGGGGGTAAGTCATACAGCTTAGAGTAGTAAGAGTGGAACGCCAGCGCCACAGCATCAGGGTGATGTTGAAGAGTACCCGCGGGGTCACGGACAGAGTGTGGTGTGGAAGAGGCCCGATGATCCCTGAGGGTTCCTGCCAGGAGGGTATGAGATTTATTACCTCGTTCAAAAAACCGCTGACGGGTATAAAGGAGAAGTCGTTCCACATGGCGGGTCTCCAAATCACGGAGGTCCGCCCGGGCCAGGACCAAACGGCGAAGAACCCCCAGGGATGGATGCGCTGCCAAAGTCGTCGTAAGGGACCGAATACGGGCTTGGAGGAGCTGTTCCTGGGCCTGTCTGTCCCTTTTAAGCCTAGAAGCCAATGCGATACAGCATCCTCTCATGACCGCCTTATGGGCTTCCCAGAGAATGGCAAGAGAGTCTACCGAGCCTAAGTTGTCCCTAAAATAATCTATCAAGTGTGTGCGCAGGGTCTCGAGGGAGGTCGGCGAATTGAGCAGTGTTTCGTTAAGACGCCAATGACATTGGCGAGTAGGCACTGGAGTCGTAGATAAGGTAACCACGACTGGGGCATGATCAGACCAGGTGAGAGGGCCAATGTTCGTGTCCCTAAGCAAACGAAGAGCGGGAGCATTTCCAAAGAAGTAGTCAATGCGGGTGTGAGTGTTATGAGGGTGAGAAAAGAAGGTGTAGGAGCGCGCCGTAGGATTGTCCACTCGCCAAAGGTCATACAAAGAGTGGGCGCGGATCAGCCTGCGGAACTCCCTTGCAAGTTGGGCCAACCTATGGGGGGTTGGGCCCTGGGGTAACGCCAGACGATCCGCCCGTTCAGAGAAGACCATGTTAAAGTCTCCCCCCACCAGCCAAGCTGATGGTGGGAGAGCGCGCAGACGGGAGAATACCCGGCGCAAGAACGGGATCTGTGCTGAATTGGGGGCATAGACATTGCATAAAACAATCGGGGCACCATAAAGGAGCCCCTCCAAGATAACAAACCGGCCACCTGGGTCTATGTGGGAAGTCGTCACTGTAATTGGGCAGGATCGAGAAAGAAGGATAGCCACCCCAGCTCTGCGTCGATTGTGGAAGGCTGAAAAAGCTACGGGAAAATAATGCTTAGCGAAGGCAAAAGTACCAGCGCGGTCAAAATGAGTCTCCTGAAGAAACGCCACATCCGCTCGTAAGGAGCGGAGTTCTCTAAGGACATGGCGCCTTTTAATGTTGGAACCCAGGCCCTTGACATTAATTGTCACGCACCTAACCATTGGGACCCAGGATTGGAGGACAGTGGCGGATTGCAATAAGCTCACCCATCTCACATGACGCTGGCAAGTTTCCCTCGGAGAGGCAAAAGGGCAATCCACAAACAGGAACCCAAAGTCGAGGCAGGGTCTCTAGATCAGGGAGGGGGGGGGGGGAGAGAGGGAGGGAGGGAGGCAAAAGACATCATAAATGACAAAGTAAAAATAAAAACAGTTAAACAATACTTTGTGGGCGAGGCTAAGTCACTCGCCTGGGGACCAATGAGGGCAGCCAGAGGTCCAATCAGGATCAATGGCCGCACAGTCCAAGTATCCCCTTAGGGGGGAGAGCGTGGACAGGAGGTCGGAGGGGAGGCGGTGGATCCCCAACCACCAGTAAAAAGAAGGAAGGAAGGGGAGTCACCGGAACCCCACCCCCGCCCCACTCCGCTAAAACAATCCAATAATAAGCATAATAGATGAGACCCGTAGACCTAAAAAAGAAAAAAAAAGGAAGCAAACATAACATTAAGGCATGCAGATTCCAAAGCACCACCGAGAAAAGGGAGAACGTCTCAAGGGGGGGGCAGCCTCCTCAGGGATCAGTCTCCAGCCGGGGCCTCCGAGTGGTCACCACCGCGGAGGATGCATGACGTCGTCTGGGCTCCAATCGTTGCCAAACCGGTGGTGGGGGAGGGGGTGGAGAGAATAGCTCCCAGTCTGTTAAATCCGGCAGGGGAACATCCAATAGGTCACAGAAGAGAGGCAAATCCGCAAAGGAGCGAAGCGTAGAGGAGCGACCATCCCTACGAGCAATGAGAGCAAACGGAAATCCCCACCGGTAAGGAATTTGGTGCTCCTGAAGAATCTGGAGGAGGGGTCGGAGAAGGCGGCGTTTCTGGAGGGTGATTAGCGACAGATCCTGATAGAATTGTAGTGGAGCTCCCTGAAACTCGAAGTCTTTGAGTTTGCGCACTTTGCTCATTATAGCCTCTTTAAGGGTGAAGTCGTGGAGGCAGCAGATGACATCACGGGGTGTGGCGGAAGATCCTCTGGGTCGAAGGGCTCGATGTGCCCTATCAAACTTAATTTTGTGGGACGGGGGCTCCTGCAGTATAGTGTTGAAGACAGCCTCCAGCAGAACAGGCAGATCCTCAGATTGGTCAGCCTCTGGGAGTCCCTTGATGCGTATATTGTTGCGCCGGCCCCTGTTGTCAAGATCCTCCAAGTGGCGTTGCATGTCCCGTATAGCTGAACCCTGTTCAGTGGTAGTATCATGCAGTGAGGCAACATAGTCTCTGGTAGTGTCATGGTCATTCTCCAGCGTGTCCATTCGGTTAGCAATGGAGTGTAAATCAGTGCGGAGGGTAGCAATTTCAGATCGGAAGGACGCTGTGATTTCCGCAACCATACTTTTAAGGTCTTGTTTAGTAGGAAGTTGAGGAAGAAGGTCCGCCATGGATGATGGTGCTGAAGATGGGCCTGGAATGCAGCTCTGGGGGTACAGGACTGGAGGGGGGGGAGGCATAATCCTTGGGAGTGTGGGGCGGAGGAGCCCCTACGCCAGCGCCTTCCACCGCGCCATCCCCCCCTGAGCTATGGAGGGGAGGGGCGATGGGAGAAGATAGTAGATGGGGGGCCACAGAGACCAGCTCTGTGGCCACAGGCTGCAACTCATCAGCGGTGTAGGAGGGAGCAGAGCCACTGACCTCAGAACTCCTTGAGAAGCTGGAGACATCCGGGGTCCTCTCATGCCGCTCTGCCAGGAGTGCTGGTGAAGCAGAATGTAGTTGCTGGGACATCCCAGGGTGAGGAGACTGTGGGAGTACTCGTGCTGGGGAAACTCTGGGTTGCCCAGGCGCCGACAGGGATCTCTGTTGAAGCGGCGCTCCGCTGGCTGACAGGGGGAGCGCGGGAGGAGAGAAGCTGCGCTGCGACCCCTGTGCCTGGAGAGCGGAGGAAATCCAAGATGGTCGCCCCGCAGCAGCCTGGCCCGGTAGAGAAGGCCGCTGGGCCAGAAAGGCGTCCAGGGTGGCCCCCCCAGACCTCTCCACGGGCGCTGGGGTGCCCGGGGCCACCTTCCTCGGTAAGCGCTTGCCCATACTGCGCCTGCTGAGGGGTCCACGGGTCTCAGTAGCGAGCGGAGGAGCGGAGAAGGACCTGCGCGCGTGCTACTCCATGCGCGTCCAGGCCACGCCCCCCCCCCCCCCCCCCCTAGGTTTATAAGACACAAAAAAAAAAAAAAAAAAAAAAAAAAAATAAATTTTTTATTTTTTTTATATCTTTATTAAATAACAACAAAAAACAACCCCCCAAAAAAAAAAAATAAAGTTTCTTTTTATTATATTCCCCCCACCCCCCCCCCCACCCACACAAACAAAAAAACACACCCCCCCCCCCCCCCACCCCACAACCAAAAAGGCAGGAACCACACAAACCCAAACCCAACCCCCCCCCCCCCCACACACCCCCCCACCACAAAAAAAAAAAAAAAAAAAAAAAAAAAAAAAACAAAAACAACCCCAAACCAACAAGGGGAAAAAAAAAAAAAAAACCCCCCCCCCCCCCCCCCCCCCCCCCCCCCCCCCCCACCTTTTTCCCCCCCCCCCCCCCCAACGAGGGGGGCAACCCACAAAAAAAAAAAACATACACAAGGGCCTCCCCCCCCCCCCCCCGGGAAAAAAAGGGGGTGGAAAACCACCAAAACCCCCCCACCCCAGTGGGAACCCGGGGGTTATGGTCCCCCCTCTGCTTCAGAGTGCGCACCATATTTAAAGTGTCGACATACAATGTACTATTATGGTGGATGTCAGCAAGTGGTTAAGACACCGTCATAAACTTTCACACCAAGGACACTGCCACTGTGCCCACACATCCACTGGCGAGAGGACAGATGTAATGCACAGCTGTACTCCAGTTAACCTGTTCTGTGACCTGATTGTTGCTCCGTACAGCGGAAAACTGCAGGCAGTATAATATTTCTATTGCAGGGTAAATGTAATGGTACAAATAAATAGGTTAGTATGTAGGACATGGTTGTGCTCAAATCTCCAAAAGATGGAGCTCTCCACGTTTGTTTTGGGGTCCATTGCCCAAATAGAAACTGTTAGTAGGAACAACCCCCCCTATACAAAGCTATCTTTTCCTACTTCATTCTTCTGTTCTTTCATGCTGGTAAACTTACAGAATAGTTTAGTAATATCTGCAAATTCATCTCTTTCCAGCAAGGAGAGGTTCGTCTGAAATGTCTCACTGCTCTGCAAGGTCTGTATTACAACAGGGAGCTGAATTCCAAATTGGAGCTGTTCACAAGTCGTTTCAAGGTATTTCTTCCTCCCTCTGAGTGCAATTTTAATTGTGTCTGAAAGTTTTTTTTGCAACTAAAGAATTTGTTTCTCCCTTCAGGATAGAATTGTGTCCATGACTCTTGACAAGGAGTATGATGTAGCAGTCCAGGCAATAAAGCTCCTTACTCTGGTTTTACAGTGAGTACAAATCCCTAGATGTAGCTGCTTTTGTAATTTCTTTTGGTTCATGCACACAGTGTTTCTCTTCAATGTCCTATCTGTGTTTAAGCCTCGTCAGGCTGCATAATTTTACAACATTACAGGCTGCATAGGAATAGGTACAATTGTACCTACTCAGCCGGACGAGGGTTAAGTGCACTCTGACCCATACAAGTTTATGGGGATATGCACACATACATTTTTTATTTATTTTTTATAACTTATCGGCTTGTTCATACTGCTTGTCATATTGTCAGCTTTCACAGATTTATTCAAGCCTATGTGAGCCAGTAAATCACCAAATACAAACTTAAGATATCTTTTTATAACTGATGGAAAAACTGACGTTGTTGTGTGCATGAGCACTAGGCTACCTTCAAAGCGACTTTTATTCTGCCTATTTTTCATGCTCACAAGTTACAGAACAGCGTAACTCATTATAGCTCCTATGTAGCTGTATAAGAGTTGCTTAAACAGTGTAACTTGTCAGGCTTATGGAGTCGGCCAAGCTTACTAAGAGCCTGAATGTTAAGAGCAGACCATTGGACGTGGAACAGTGATAGGTGCACTATTTGTAAGTTTCATGGCTAAGCAGTCATTGCCTGTTTCGATCATCCATTACCTAAAAGTCTAAATAACTAATTAGTAATACAAATAGTAACTGTGTAAGTAATGCACATCTATTTTTTTTTTTTGAAGATATTTTTACTTGTGCCTGTTAAATGCCACTGGTGTAAATGTGTGTTTGATGTTTTTTTTTCTTGTAGAAGTAGCGATGAGGTTCTAACTGCTGAAGACTGTGAAAATGTGTACCACTTGGTATATTCTGCCCATCGACCTGTAGCTGTTGCAGCTGGGGAGTTTCTTTATAAAAAGTAAGACAAAAAAAACTTTTTTTTTTAGAATGTATAATATGCAGTACACACTTGTTTTATGTTAGTTATAGAACACTATCTTCCTTTTAACATGTATATTGTTTTACTAATGGAAATTGTGAGGAATAAATGTTAGTAAACCCGTTTTTTGTATTTTTATTAAATAGATTGTTTAGCTGTAGAGAGCCTGAAGATGATGGGATTTTAAAGAGAAGGGGAAGGCTTAGCCCTAATGCAAACCTGGTCAAGACTTTGGTCTTTTTCTTTTTGGAGAGTGAGGTATGAAAATTGATGTTTTGTTCTATAAATAAAACTTCATCACTGTATATGTGAAAAGTTATATAACTTATATACTGTGTGTGTGGTTTGTGGGTTACCCACAAACGTAATCCAATTTCTATTTGTAGACAATTAAAAAGTTAAAGGGGTTGTCCAGGAATTGAACAAATCACAGAGGAGGCTGTAACACACGCAAAATTATACAAGTCCTGCATCCCACTGATTTGTGTTTTCAGTACAGCTTTCGTGGCTAGAAGCAATGAAGCATCTGTGGTGACTTCATGGTCATACAACCACGAGTGCATCGGTCCTGCACCCTGGGTGTAGGTTTGTGGCAGAGAGGAGCATTACAAAGCTCTCCTGACATTCTTGCTTCCGTCTTCATCAGCTGTGTTCCTGACATTCTGGCAGGGTTGGAAATAGGGAAAATGCTGTCTCTACTGGAAGAGTTGTGGAAAGGCAACAGTGGCGCTACCTCTGGGGAGAGTTCGCATCTCACAAATGCTTCCAGAAAGTCAAAAGTTTACTTTTGCTTTAAATATAATGACAAGCATCACTCACATAATATGTGCTTCTGTATCAGCTTCCCAGTGCAACTTGTAGTACAGTGTACTAAATCTAAACTGCCCAGGAGGAGTTTTGTGGGTGGTCCTGTCCACCTGTGGTATCATATGGTCCTGGCTTGACATCCCGTGGCATGCAGTATGCCATAACAAGCTAGCTTCAGTGGCATTCTGCAAATGCACAGTGAAGTGATGAGATCAGCTTAATCTGCACCTGCGCTGGTTTGTAATAGTGTCTCCTAACCTGTGGGACATCAGATAAGCTACTACCATATGACTCCTTGGCAGACCAAAACCTCCTCTTGGGTAATTTACCTACAGATGCAGTATTATGTTTCTAAAACCGGGGCATGTTTAAGAAAGCTATTCCACAGCAGTGTAACATGTTGGTGGTTACGTGACAGGTTTCCTTTTAAGATACTCCTTGAAACTGTAAATAAAATAATTGTTTTTCCGTAAAGGTAGCAATTTCTCTCTGTATTCTTTTTTTCACCTAATTGTAAATTTGATGTGTGTATGTATATATAATTTAATATTTTTCTGTTTATTTGTAGTTGCATGAACATGCCGCCTATCTTGTCGACAGTATGTGGGACTGTGCCACAGATTTGCTGAAGGATTGGGAGTGTATGAATAGCTTGCTGTTGGATGATCCTCTGAATGGTGAAGAAGGTAGGTACATTACTGGAGTTCTCTTAGAAGTCATCTACACCTTGCTAAATTTTTGTCTCAATGCATGTACAGTGAAAAATTAAGCAGCTAATATTTGTTAGAGATATGTTTTGTGTCTATAGCTCCTATGCATACATGTGTATTGATGGTAACAAGCTGCAAACAAACTCTGTGTAGACTTACCCTGCACTATACTCCCCTTCTTACTTCCGCCACATCTTGTTAACATATATTCTGTTTGTTAGAGAGCAACAAGGGACATATTTAAGGGAGGGTGACTGCAGGATCAGATCAGACTACATGAGATCTATTTCCATGGAGACTTAAGGTTTGCATAGGAGTTGTACGCACTAAAAGCTTTGAGATAGATAGATAGATAGATAGATAGATTAATTTTTTTTTTTTTTTTTTTTTTTTTAAATGAAGGCTATTGATGTAATTCAATCAATAAAATAAGGTTGCAAAGGTCTACATCACCCCAACCTGCTGTAAATGTATTTATGGCCTATATGTTTTATGTACATAGATCTTTAAAGACATGTTATTTTTTCCCCTCCAGCATTAACAGACCGTCAGGAAAGTGCATTAATTGAAATTATGCTGTGTACAATTCGCCAAGCTGCTGAATGCCACCCTCCTGTTGGCAGAGGAACAGGAAAAAGGGTAAAATAATTTATCAATAGCTCTAATCTATTTTTTATATATGCAATTATATTTGCATATATAATGTCTGTACACCTTCATATACACTACTGCACAATGTGAATGAACAAACGAAACTGAAATCAAATCAATACTATGTGCGTACATTCTTATATCTATTTGTCTCATAGCTCTCTCACTCTCTCATGCAGTTGTGAGCACCTTGAAAATAATTATCTTGTATGTTGTTTTAAGTAAATAAAATTGATGCTTTTTCTGGATTACTTATATATAGGAGTGAGATCTCAGTGACCTCTTTTCATACGGCAGTACATTAAAGTCAGTTTCATAGGAAGCCAAATAGCCTAAAAGTGTATTATATTTAGTTTGTTCATGAAATACCTATATCCTGAATTATAGACGATATCTTTGTACTTCTAGGTGCTGACTGCAAAAGAAAAGAAAACACAGTTGGATGACAAGACTCGCCTTACAGAACTCTTTGCCGTGTCTCTGCCACAGCTTTTAGCAAAAGTGTGTACTGTCATGTATATCCTGATGTGTACATGTAATAACTGCAAACATCATTTACGAAAGTGTATTATTTAAAATAAATAAACATATGCAATTTTGTTTTTTACACTTAGTATTCTGTTGATGCAGAGAAGGTGACTAATCTTCTGCAGTTGCCGCAGTATTTTGACCTGGAAATTTACACAACAGGGCGTCTAGAAAAGGTAATGTATTTGTTTTTATTGAATCAGGCTGCTTGCTTACTTGGACTATTGTTATTTAAAGGGGGATTCCCATGAACATAATCATATCTATATTTGTAGATTAACTAAAAGTTTAACATTTTTGTAAATAGAAGTAGCTAAAAATTCTGCAGAGTTTTAAAGAATGTCTCTAACTTTCTTAGTGGTGAGAGTCTGTTGTCTTGATCGGTTGCCAATGGATACTACCATGAATGGAGATACTTTCTATGGCCTGGGACTTGTCAGGAACCCAGCCATGATTTTCTAATTCTAGCTGAGTTATCAGGCAGGGACTCTACAGTCATGGCCAAAAGTTTTGAGAATGACACAAATATTATATTTTCACATGATCTGCTGCCCTCTGGTTTTTATGTGTGTTTGTCAGATGTTTTTATCACATACAGAAATATAATTGCATTCATATTATGAGTAACAGAAGCTTATATTGACAGTTAGAATGAGTTAATGCAGCAAGTCAATATTTGCAGTGTTGACCCTTCTTCTTCAGGACCTCTGCAATTCTCCCTGGCATGCTCTCAATCAACTTCTGGACCAAATCCTGACTGATAGCAATCCATTCTTGCAGAATCAATGCTTTAATTTTGTCTGAATTTGTTGCTTTTTGTTTGTCCACCCGTCTCTTGATGATTGACCACAAGTTCTCAATGGGATTAAGATCTGGGGAGTTTCCAGGCCATGGACCCAAAATCTCTATGTTTTGTTCCCTGAGCCATTTAGTTATCACCTTTGCTTTATGGCAAGGTGCTCCATCATGCTGGAAAAGGCATTGTTGAGCGCCAAACTGCTCTTGGACGGTTGGGAGAAGTTGCTCTTGGAGGACATTCTGGTACCATTCTTTATTCATGGCTGTGTTTTTAGGCAAGACTGTGAGAGAGCCGATTCCCTTGGCTGAGAAGCAACCCCACACATGAATGGTTTCAGGATGCTTTACAGTTGGCATGAGACATGACTGGTGGTAGCGCTCACCTCTTCTTCTCCGAATAAGCTGTTTTCCAGATGTTCCAAACAATCGAAAAGGGGATTCATCAGAGAAAATGACTTTACCCCAGTCCTCAGCAGTCCACTCCCTGTACCTTTTGCAGAATATCAGTCTGTCCCTGATGTTTTTTCTGGAGAGAAGTGGCTTCTTTGCTGCCCTCCTTGAGACCAGGCCTTGCTCCAAGAGTCTCCGCCTCACAGTGCGTGCAGATGCACTCACACCTGCCTGCTGCCATTCCTCAGCAAGCTCTGCACTGCTGGTAGCCCGATCCCGCAACTGAAAAACTTTTAAGAGACGGTCCTGCCGCTTGCTGGTCTTTCTTGGGCGCCCTGGAGCCTTTTTGGCACCAATGGAACCTCTCTCCTTGAAGTTCTTGATGATGCGATAGATTGTTGACTGAGGTGCAATCTTTCTAGCTGCAATACTCTTCCCAGTTAGGCCATTTTTGTGCAATGCAATGATGACTGCACGTGTTTCTTTAGAGATAACCATGGTTAACAGAAGAGAAACAATGATGGCAAGCACCAGCCTCCTTTTAAAGTGTCCAGTGGTGTCATTTTTACTTAATCATGACAGATTGATCTCCAGCCCTGTCCTCATCAACACCCACACCTGTGTTAATGGAGCAATCACTGAAACGATGTTAGGTGGTCCTTTTAAGGCAGGGCTGCAATGATGTTGAAATGTGTTTTGGGGGATAAAGTTCATTTTCTAGGCAAATATTGACTTTGCAAGTAATTGCTGTTAAGCTGATCACTCTTTATAACGTTCTGGAGTATATGCAAATTGCCATTAGAAAAACTGAAGCAGTAGACTTTGTAAAAATTAATATTTGTATCATTCTCAAAACTTTTGGCCATGACTGTACATGTATCAGAGAATATCCCGGCCACTATAAGGAAATCGTAGCTGATTTTATGGCTTTAGAAAGGTTCTGCATTCATGGTCGTATCCACTGGCAACCGATGAAGACAACAACTTGTAACCTCAAGATATTTAGAGAAAATCTTTAAAACTATGCAAAATGTTTAAATACTTATATTTGCAAAAATGTTTAACTTTTAATTATCTACAAATTTAGAAATGGTTCTGTTCGTGGGAATACCCCTTTAATTGCTTAAAATATCTTAATAAACCTCATATTGAGATATATTTGACCCTGAAATATTAGTGAGTATTGAATATTAGTAGTCTGATGTTAAAAAAAATTTTCCCAGGATTTGCATATTGATGATTTATCCTCGGACCGCAGCCGCCTGAGCTAGCAAATTTGAGTATTGTAGAGCTGAGCTGCAGTAACTTGCCATGGCCTCTGTGTCCAATTCTATGCACTATTTCTGGCAGCAACACTACTACACTTATATGGAAGAGTGTAGTGTCAGACCCCCATGATTTGCTGCTTTTGGGTCATCAGTGTGTAAATTATGTATGTAAATCTCCTTTTAAACTTTAAACGGGTTGTCCACTTACAGATGAAAATTAAGAGACAAATGTTATTTTTTATATAATGAAAAATTGTTCAATTATTCAATATTCTTTCTGTATCAGTTCCTCATGGTTTTCTAGATTTCTGCTTTCTGTCATTCATTCTGCTTACTACCAGTGGATAAAAAAATCAGTCCATGGTCATGTGATATACCGTCCATGGTTATGTGATGGGCACACAGGTGCACAGCTCCTAATAGTCACAGCACAGTAATCAGACATCTGCCTAGTAACAAGCTGTGCACCTGTGTGTCCATCACATGACCATGGACTGATTTTTTATCTACTGGGAGTCAGCAGAATGAATGACGGCAAGCAGAGATCTAGAAAACCGTGAGGAATTAATACAGAAAGTATATTGGAAAATATACAATACAAACAATAACATTTGTCTCTCAATTTTGGTCTGAAAGTGGATAACCCCTTTAACTAGTAAACATACACAGCAAGGTTATAAAGTCATTTATATATAACTCTGACATATAAAACCATCCACAACCTGTCCCCTCCTTATATCTCTGACCTACTCTCCCGCTACCTGCCCACACGTAACCTCCTCCGATCCTCCAAAGACCACCTCCTCCGCTCTGCTCTTATCCGCTCTTCACACAACTCCCCCATACTCTGAAACTCATTACCAAGACACATAAGACTGACCCCCACAGTACAAGCTTCAAGAAGAACCTGAAGATTCACCTATTCAGGAAGGCCTACAACCTCCAATAACGCTACTGTCACCACACAACCATCTGTACAGCCTCTCCCCTCACCTTCTGTCTCTATCCCTCATAGATTGTAAGCCCTTGTGGGCAGGGCCCTCTATCCCACTGTGCCAGTTGGTCACTGTTAGTATTGTATTTGCTTTGTATATTTTGTGTACCGTATGTAAACCCTCAAATATAAAGCACCATGGAATTAATGGTGCTATAAAAATAAAATGGGATCTTTGTACTCACCGTAAAATCCTTTTCTCATTGTATTCACTCGGGGACACAACACCATAGGGTATAGACCTGGTCACTAGGAGACAAGACACTAGGGAAAAGAAAGCTGTTGGCTCCGCCTCCAGGCTATACCCTGCCACAGCCACTGTGCATGAATCAGTTTGTACCGTAGCAGTAGGAGAGAGAGACACAAAGGAACATGGAACCAACAATGCCTGAACCAGAAAAGGAACCAACACAGTTCGGGCAGGAACACTGAAAAACAAGGGTGGGATCTGTGTCCCCCAGTGAATACAACGAGAAAAGGATTTTACGGTGAGTACAAAAATACCATTTTCTCGCTTATTTCACTGGGGGGATACAGCACCATGGGATGTCCTAAAGCAGTCCCAGAGGGTGGGAATAACATGGCCATGCAAACCTGTAACACTCAACCGCTTCCAGAAACTTACAACCCAAACTGGCATCGGCAGAGGCCACAGAATGGATCTGGTGAAACTTAGAGAAAGAGGATGGAGGCCCAGTGGGATACTTACAGACCTGGGAAGCAGAAGCCTGATGCCGGAGGCCCAGGGAACTCCAACAGCTCTAGAGGAGAGAGCCGTCACACGGAAAGGCAGAGCCTTACTCTTAAACCGATAGGTCTCCCTAATCTCAGACCAAAGCCATCGGAAGATGGGAGCTCTGGAAGCAGGCAGGCCCTGGCAAGGGCACTCAGGGAGAATGAGCAAAGCGTCCGAACAACAGAAAGGATCCGAGAGGGACAGTATACATGCAAATCGCCCGAGCAACAACCGGCAGGAAAGAGCAAGCACTACATGGATGCCTGAGGACCGAGCAGAAAGAGGGCAAGACCAAGTCCTTGATGTGGAAGCAGGAAAAACACCCTAAGAAAAAAGGACTGTGGCAGACGGAGGAAAACCTTATCCTTGTGGAGGACCAGAAAGGGAGGCTGTAGGAAAAAAGGGCAGCCAATTCGGGACCCCTGCGGATGGAGGTAATGGCCACCAGAAACTCATTCTACCAGGACAGAAGGCAAAAAAAAAAAAAAAAAAAAAAAAAAGGATATCAAAGGCTCGAAGGGGGGAACCTGAAGCACCTTAAAGACGAGGTTAAGATCCCACGGATCCAAGGGTTCCAAAGGAGCACAGAGTGACACTTCTGTAGGAAAGTCTTAAAAAAGGAAAGAAGACTAAGACCTTGATCCAGACCAGACTGGGGAAGATCCCATGAGAATCGTTACTCTTCCAACGGCGGACTTAAGCCTTCCACGTTTGATGGCAGATCTAAGCTATCTGGAATTTCCGGGCCTTAAGTATGTTAGGATAACAAACTCCAAAAAAAACCACAACGCCTCAGACCTCGGATTCAACAGCCATGCCGTGAACGCAGCTGAGTCAAGGTGGGATGGAACAGCAGTCCTTGAGACAGAAGGTCGACCAGCAGAGGAAGAGGCCAGGAGCATCCGCCAACAGGAACATGAGATCCATATACCAGACCCGGCAGGGCCAATTTGGTGCCACCAGGATAGCTTGAACCCCCTTGGTCTTGAGATTCTGGAGGACCCAAGCGAGAAGAGGAAGTGAAAAACCGAACTCACAAGAGCGCCAACGGTGATGGTTTGAGGATCCAGAGACCTGGCAATTTAGCCGAGGACCTTGTGGTTCCGGCGGAGGCAAAAAAAAAAAGGTCAACGTTTGTCATGCCACAGCGGGAGCATAGTGGAAGGAAGATCTGCAGATAAAGCGACCCTCGCCCGGAGCAATATTTTCTCGACTCAAGTAGTCTGCCACCCAGTGGTCCACGCCAGAAAAAAAGGTTGACCACTGAAAGAGCTGGAACGAGGGCTCCACCCAAGGAAGAAAATGTGAGGCTTCTACTAAGGCTGCACGGCTCCTGGTGCCCCGCTGAGGGTTCAAGTAGGCGACCATGGAGGAGAGGTCAGTCTGGACTGTGACAGATGTCCTTGGAGAAGAGAGGTCCAAGTAGAAAGGGCAAATAAGATTTGGGTTCCAGCAGGTTGAACCAGAGGGAGGAATCGGCCATGGACCACAGGTCCTGAACAGTCAAAGCATCAAGGACCACTTCCCAGCCAGGGAGATTGGCGGCAGTGGGAATCACCTACCAACAGAGGGGAAGAAGGACTTCCCTAGAGAAATTCCTGGGGAGGAGATACACTAAATCTCTCAGTGAACCAAGGTGGAAAGAGAACCAGGCAGATGAGGCTGTCCGGAGATTTGTCCCAGCAGGCCGTAATCGTCAAGTGGAGAGGACGACAGAGTAAGTGAATGAAAGGTACAGCCTAGAAGGTTGAGGCGATCGTGCGCAAGACCCACATGCCGATTCAAAGAGAGCAAGGAGAGTACCTCCGAAGGTGGGACACTCAGGATCTTGGCCTCCGGAGGGAGAATCACACCCTGGAGCGAGCAGAGGATCATGTCCCGGATTCCATGTGCTTAGAGGGCACGAGACACCCTCATTGATGAGCCAGCAGAACCGGCGAAAAAGAACCAAGGTGAGCCACAAGCTGGTCAGATTGTCTGACCTGGAGGGGCTTCACCAGGAGGTCGTCCAAATCTGGAAACACGGCAACACCTCTAACGCGGAGGATGGCCATGAGAGACGCCATCACTGAGGAAAAAAACCCCAGGTGGCAGAGGCCAGCCTGAAGGGGAGAGAGGCAACTGGAAAGGTCAAGGATCCACCGCAAAACGAAGAAACCACTGACAGCACAGCGCGATGATGTAGATGGACGAAGAATTCGCCCATCTCCAGGGATGCCACCACAGACTGCATAGACTACAATGGAGCCTGCAGACATGGAAGAACCTATGGAGCCCTTTAAGGTCCATGATGGGACGAAGGAAGCCGTCCTTCTAGGCGAATGGAGAACAGGTAGGAATAGTAACCCAGGATACACTCTAAAGCGGGAACGGGGACGCTGACTCCCTGCCGCTGGAGATTGGAGACAGCCTGGATTGTCCGACGTAGGGAAGGCAAAGAGACTCTAGAGAAAGCTGGAGTAGCCGGACGACACCGCCTCTCAGGCCCAGGCGCCGGCCCCAGACGTCCCGCCATTTCAGAAGCCCAGAGAGAGGAAAAAACTTCATGCCGAGGAGGCTAGGAAGAGGAAGACCTGGACGACTTGGTGTAGAACCGCCAGGGAGGCCTGGACCTGAAAGAAGCTTTCTGGAACAGGAGAACGGCTGACACATAGGACGCCTCTGAGGGAAGAAGAATCTATTCTCCCGTGGCCTCAGGGATAAGCTTCTCGACGCCCTTAACAAAAATTTGGCCCAGGTCGACCTGGAAAGAGAGAAGGGCTGCGTTCGCCTTCTTGGAGGTGAACTCAGTATTCCACAACGAATCCAAACGGTATGGCAGATAGTCACTGCATTGGCGGCCGCCTTGGCAGATTTGGGAGGCATCTCCAGTTATTTGGAAGCGTTCAGGATCTCAGAGACGAGCGGCTGGAGGTTTGACTGAAGCTGTTTGGCCCAGGAAAAGAAGGCCTTGATGACCCAAGCGGCAGCGAAGGAGAGCCGCAGGGAGAAACCAGCCACTACGAAGGCCACCCTGGCGAGGGAAGCCACCTTCTTGCAGTAATACAATGGCCAGCATTTAGGACAATGCAATGTATCAGTTCTGCATTGCAAACAATACAACAGAAGCAATCCGATCTCACTCCGAGGGATCACTGAGGTAGGCAAAGTCTGCTGAAGGCAGACTAGAAGCCTTGGAGAGCCTAGCTATCATGGGATCCACCGTGGGAGGCTCTTAGTGATAGGAAGGGACACATGGGGCGGCTCGCTGACAAAATGTGAAGACAGGCCGGCTTGCGCTCACTAGTTACTGATATATAAGTACCGTGCGCTAACCGATCGCACCACTGGAGCAACCTGCTTCCTTTACCTCGGATGTTCATCATTGCCAGCCAGGGAGAGCTAGAGACATGTGTCACAGCATAGCCTGGCAGAACTGCCCGAGCTCAACTTCCACTTGGAGACACACAGGTCAAGGGAAGGGATGTCCGACTTCCTAGTCGAAGACAGAGGATGGTCCAGGGAGAAGTCACTGTGCCCTCAAGATGTGATCAAACACCCAGTGGCAGAAGGAGATGTCCACTTGAGAGGATGAGTCCGGGTCCTCATGATCTGTAGGGTCTCTATCGCATAGATGATTCCCGCGTAGCAGCAGATATAGATGAGCCTAGCTGAATCTCCGAGTCGGAGTCAGAGGCGTCCCCAGTTAAGTAGACCGAGCAGAGGGAGGAAGGTATCCGCCTGTCGGAGTGGAGCCGTGAGCTGAGTCCCTATCTGGGGAGTACCCAGAGGAAGGGGTGGCGGACCGTGAACTGTAGGAAGACTTCCTGGTCCTTTTGAGGCTCCTGGAGCTGCGACGGGAACTATGAGGGTGTCCAGGGAGATCCCTAGAAGCAGCCGACTGAGCGGCGATCTGGGAAAGCAGCCGTTCCAAGTTTCTAGCACTGACTAGTTAAGTCTGGTAAGGACACCATGGCCAAGGTTAGTGAGGCCGCCCAATCCGGGGATGGAAGAACCGGAGAGGGGCCAGGAGGTTCCTGACTGGCTGAGGCGGAAGGCAGAGAGAGCACATGGGCTCAGGCTGTCCGCACGGCAACTGTTTTTGATACAGCGGGTGCACGTATAAAAACGTGACGGAACCAGAGGGGCCGGAGGGTGAGAGACAAGCAGAGGGAGCCCATGGAAATTAGGGGTAACCCAGGGGGTTAGCCTACCAGATTGCAAAAGATGGCCGCTCACATACTGCTGCAGAAAGGGTTCCGCAGGTGCAATGTCTCCCAGGAAACTGGGAGGAGAGTAAAAAAAAAATCCCTGCTGTCCCAGCAAGCCAAAAAAAGCAAATAAAAAGAGATTATGAGGAGAGCAAAGCTCTTCCCCTGGTAAATACAGGCTCAGTAGCTACTGGGCAGGCTGGATGGCTTGCCAGGACAGCCCCCTGGCCAATGGAAGGCCCCAGGCGGAGTCTGGATACCAGAAAAGCCCGGGAAAGGGACGGGCCAGTTGCGGCCTAGTTCCCGGCCAGGCCTCGGACTCGCGTAGAACGTGGCCGACCGCGAGGCAGCGTGGCCGCGAACTCCGGAGGTCCCGCGGAGGCCTGGGAAAAAGTACCGGGGGGCCAGGAAATGGGGTCCCCACCCCCGACGGGGGCGCTCGGCAGGAGCGATCAGAAGGCCAAAAAACGCCCCAGAAAAAAGGCTCTTATTTACTAAAATTTAAGGCCCAGCTCTGGAGGACCCTGTGATGCCCCCTAAACAGGACCCATGCTATTGTCCCCCTGGGAGATGGCACTGAGGGGCTCAGTGGGGCCTGAAGGGGAGGAGTAGAGGGCCTGAAGGGGAGGTGGAGGGGGCCTGAAGGGGAGGTGGAGGGGCTGAGGTAACTTTCATACTCACCTGCCTTCTATTCTTCTCATACTCACCAGTCTGGCGTCTTCAGGCGCCGCAGGGTCACCCCCTCGGTAGGACCTCGCACGTGGGAGTGGGGCCACCAGTGCGGCGAGTGGTGAGTGGGGACTGGGTGACCGGCAAGGCTGCTCATTTGCAGAGCGCTGCGCCCACAGGAGGGTATGACTAGTGTGGCGTACACGCTGACGACCCCCTGCACCTGAAAGAAAGGTAAAAATAAAAACGATGCAAGACAGAAGACCTGAGTCAGGTCATGTCTGCCTCCTATGACCCTAGGTTTCAAACTGATTCATGCACAGTGGCTGTGGCAGGGTATAGCCTGGAGGCGGAGCCAACAGCTTTCTTTTCCCTAGTGTCTTGTCTCCTAGTGACCAGGTCTATACCCATGGTGCTGTGTCCCCCAGTGAAATAAGCGAGAAACAATAATAATCTGGTTGAAAATATGGCTAGCACATTGACAAAACACCCATGAAGCCTAAGGATAATTTCTTATACCTTTCACATAAAGGGATGAACTTATACTTTTCCCTTCTGCTGGATGCATTTCTAGATTTCACTAAACAAAACTGCATAGAAAAACTGCAGTATTGTTTTTCTGCAAGAATAAATGTGTATGGTCAACCCATAGTTCCTCACAGCAACTACCGAGCTAGAAACTTTCTGGATGTGTATATTATGTATGTACAATTCTATATGTGTATGCATGTTATAGTTTGGCTGTAGTAGCACAAAGAAAGTGTTGGCTATTATTTGTTTTACCAACAACAGTTCTAACGTTATTTTATTTTTTACTTACTAAAGCATTTGGAGGCGCTGCTTCGCCAGATACGGAGCATTGTAGAAAAGCACACAGACACAGATGTCTTGGAAGCTTGTTCGAAAACCTACCATGCCCTCTGTAATGAAGAGTTCACCATATTTAACAGAGTGGACATTGCAAAAAGTCAGTTAATTGATGAACTGGCTGACAAATTTAATCGCCTTCTTGAGGATTTCCTGCAGGAGGTTTGTTTTATTTTATCAGTATTAGTAGGCTAGTTGCATGTAAGAAATTAAAGGGGTATCCCCACTAAGATCATTCATCAATTATCCATGAGATGGATGATAAATGTATAATTGCTAGGACCCCCAACGATCACTGCTCAGTCATTGAGGAGTTTTAATGGATTGACTATGGGAGTAAGCGTATTTAAAAAGTTCACAGAATCAAGATTTGGAAAGTTAAAGCCTGAATATATACAACTCAAGTTTCCAAAACAGTTGCAAGTTTTTTTTGCTTTATTCTTGAGTTTACAGTTTTCTAAAGATACTGTTTACTCATAGTAACTCAAATAACCCTAAATGCAAGGCACATCTCTTTTATGATGTATTGTGTAACATTCCTGTACATGACAGATGACTACAAACTCAACCTGTTAGTACAAGGCTATGAATTCATTAGTCAGGATTTTGATATTGTCTTCCATAAAACTCAGGGTTACTTTTATATACTTACTATTGTCCAGAAAATTCCTGAGAAATAATTCGGTAGTTGAAATGAAAATAATTTTCATTTTGTCTTATGGTTGTTACTAGGAAGAAGAACCGGATGAAGACGATGCATATCAAGTACTATCTACACTCAAAAGAATTACTGCTTTCCATAAGTATGATTATTAGTTTTTTAACATGTAAAGCGTGCATTTATAGCTTACCTCCAATTATAAAACCACTGTTTATAAATGAATGGTGTGAATATAAGTTACTTAGAGATCTTCTTATTTGTCTCACATACAAATCTTTATGGAGAGGGTGGGAAGGGGGGTTGTTAATTGATTTATTTGCCTCATTCTGTGCAGTGGTAGACTCTTATCTTGAAACAGCATGGTTAAAATGGTGAGCTCCCTGACTCATAGAGTAGCAGAGTTCAGCAGCTGCAGTTATTGGTATGCCTTTTCCAGCCCCACCACCACCATAAACTATTATTTAAAAAGTAATCCAGCTCGTAAAGGGAGAAGGAAACTTATTTTGTTTTTGAGATATATTGCAAAGTTTCTTTAATTCAATTACACTACTTAATTCTTTAAACGTTTTTTTATAATTGGCGGCACACTTTAGTAAATACATATGTGTGTCACTGAATGGATAACAATAATTGCCCTTTACCTCAAATATTCAGTTACCATCCTTTACATTCACTTCGAAAGAATAAAAAAGAGACAACGCCGAGCGGCACATAGCTTAATACTGTATGATAACACGTGCTCAATTACTTCTAAAGAGAAGCAGGAAATAGTATTGAGTGATGTCAATTTCACAAGGTGAGGGATGTATACCGCAACATAAAGTGCATAAAAAATGTTAAGGTTTTACCCTCACCTGCTTCAGTTGTGAGAAGTCACAACTGCTATAACTGCTTTGGATATTGGTAGTAGAATGCTGCAGGACCTCTCAATACCAGAATTCCAAAGGTCTGGATGCAATGTTTGTAGATAGAGTTGGATACGGATGATGATCCAAAAAACAGAGGTGCATATCCTGCGCTTTCCAAGAAGATTCCTTTATTAGCTCAACACACAACGCGTTTCAGAGATATATAGTCTCCTTTTTCAAGTGCAAATGAGACAATCTGTGTATGGCATACAACATTACAACATTTAAAAGGCTTCTGACCCGTTGAGACCACCCTCTATAGGGAGGGGCTAAGCGGGCTAGTCAGGCTGACATAAAAAATTCTTAAAAAGGTTTTAAAATCCATATTAGACATAGAAGGGAAGTGTAGATAAAGTCTTTATGTCATTATAATCAACCTTATACTTATTGTTATGGAAGATCCAGTGAGTTACTACAGATCGGAGGCTGCAGGGCTCCGTTAGCGTCTTTGAATGTCTAGTGCGCATGCGCAACCTGTTTCCCCGCTGTGAAATGTGAAAGCATTTTGAAACTCCTTTGTTCTGAGGCTGTGTTATATATTATATATTCAGTTTACTTCCATCTAAACGGAAAGAGAATACTGGTTTTAGACATAATTTTATTACCACTTACAGCAATGCACATGGTAGAATCAGAGCCATTCTTAATAAACATTGGGGAGTGTTACTCAATGATCCATTATTGAAAGACAGTATACCATCAAAACCAACAATAACATTCCGAAGAGCCAAGACTCTCAAAAACTTACTTGCACCAAGTAAACTCAGGTATGAAAATGAAAACCAATATATAACACAGCCTCAGAACAAAGGAGTTTCAAAATGCTTTCACAAGAAATGCAAATGTTGTTATACTATAAACCATCAAGCCGTTTCCATCAGTAGTTTTACTACTGGTGAAACAATTCAGATTAATTTTCCATTGGATTGCTCTTCGTCATATGTAATCTATGTCCTTGAATGCCCATGCGGTTTACAGTATGTTGGTAGAACTATTAGACCATTACGAGAGAGACTAAACAAACATAGGTCCAACATTCTAAATGGATATTTGAAACATAGCGTCCCCAAGCATGCTTTTCAAATACATAGGTCCAGTTTCGAGGGTTTCAAAATTACACCCATAGATCATATCCCACTACACGTAAGCAATAGATTTGATAAACTTAAAAGGAAAGAGATGTACTGGATCTTCAAATTTAATATAACACCAAGGGGTCTTAATGAAGCTCTTGAAAATTTATTTGATTAAAAGCTTTGTATATTTATTTATTTAATTATTTTACTTTTTTTTTTTTCTCCCCCTCTCCATATAACATGTAATTTTTGATTCATACTTTAGGGCCTATCGAACATTTCTGTATATATATGATTTTATCTAAACCAACATATGTATGGGTCTTTTATTTATTTATCTTATTTATATTGGGATTATTTTATTATTCATCTATCCATTGGTCCAAACACAAATTATCATAAGGTAATTCTTCTAAATTTTAAGTGAATTCCACCAGTATTATAACAAGCCTTATACTAGAGGATTAATTGATCAATATGTTTTAACTAAAAAACCTTAAGTGAATTATGATATGTGACAAATCGCTTGAAGGGAGAATCAGCCGTCCATAGCTTTTCCTCTCAGTCCCTCCCCCTCCCCCTTATGATGATATGCGCAAAGTATACGATCCAAATGCCCCAACAGCGCATGCGCGCAGCAGCACGCAATCCCCGTGGGATACAAGTGAATTCCACCAGTATTATAATAAGCCTTATATTAGAGGATTAATTGATCAATTTGTTTTAACTAAAAAACCTTAAGTGAATGTGGATATGAGACAAATCGCTTGAAAGGGGAATTAGCCGTCCATAGCTTTTCTTTTTAGTCTTTCCCCTCCCCCTCATGATGACATGCGCAGAGTATACGATCTAAATGTTCCAAACAGCGCATGCGCGCAGCAGCACGTAATCCCCCGTGGGATACAAACATATATCTAGCGGGGAAACAGGTTGCGCATGCGCACTAGACATTCAAAGACGCTAACGGAGCCCTGCAGCCTCCGATCTGTAGTAACTCACTGGATCTTCCATAACAATAAGTATAAGGTTGATTATAATGACATAAAGACTTTATCTACACTTCCCTTCTATGTCTAATATGGATTTTAAAACCTTTTTAAGAATTTTTTATGTCAGCCTGACTAGCCCGCTTAGCCCCTCCCTATAGAGGGTGGTCTCAGCGGGTCAGAAGCCTTTTAAATGTTGTATGCCATACACAGATTGTCTCATTTGCACTTGAAAAAGGAGACTATATATCTCTGAAACGCGTTGTGTGTTGAGCTAATAAAGGAATCTTCTTGGAAAGCGCAGGATATGCACCTCTACTTACATTCACTTCGGACATTTACTATTTTTGCCCTTTATGTTATATGGGAGCTGATCCTTACTCATGAGTTGTTATTCCACAACACTGATTGTTTCATATATATATATATGCGCATGTTCCCTTCAAAGTTTGGGAAACAAGCGAAGATAGCTGAGCCCTGTACCTGGTTACCGCTGTCAGTCCCATAGACTTCGAATGGAACTGTAGCAATTATGCACAACTGGTGCTTCATTCAAATGGAGGGACATGTGACCCATGCTCTCATAATTGGTGGGAACCTAGTGATCCTACCCCCCAGCGGTCAGGCATTTATCACATTTTTATGCATAGTTGATTATTTTAAATCTTACATCAGACCCTGTTTTAATGTTCTATAATTGTTGAGGATATGATGCTGAAGATTGCAAGATACATATTCTAAGATCTTCGGAATATTTAAAAAAAAAAAAAAAAAAAAAAAAGTAAAATCATTGAGAGTCCCTTTTTGTGTATTACAGCGCACATGATCTTTCCAGATGGGACTTATTCAGCAGCAATTACAAACTATTGAAAACTGGCATTGAAAATGGAGACATGCCAGAGCAGGTCAGTTTGTCACTTCACTTTAAAAAAATTTTTTTCCTTCTTCTTCTTTAGTAACATCATATATCACGCTTTTCTGTTTCAGATTGTCATCCATGCTTTACAGTGTACTCATTATGTAATTCTTTGGCAACTGGCAAAGATATCAGAGACTGGCTCATCTAAGGTATTTCCTAATTTATGTGCCATCTCATCCCTGTCTTCTTTTTCTGCTGTATTCAATTCAGTTCCTATTCTTTATTCTAATATATTTGCTTTTCTTTATAGGAGGAGTTGATCACCTTAAAGAGACAAATGAGGGTATTTTGCCAAATATGTCAGCATTACCTTACCAATGTGCACACTGCTGTAAAAGAACAGGTAATTATTTGTTTGAAACGAAAGTCAAGAATTGCATTAAAATTCTGGTCTAAAGTAAACCAATGGAAAGTTGATACCAGCATAGTCTAGACAGTCTAAAGATTCACCAGATTTATTGTCCAGCATCAGTCACTGTGATAAATCTAGTACATTTTTATTTAGACTCCCTGCATTCTAAGTTGGCCGTAGACATTAGGTGTGTGTTGCCCAAACCCACTGACTTTAAGAAGGCTAGCCAACCATCTGATGCGCATGAGGAGCTGCCGTCCCTTCCCTGACAGAACATATTAGGGGAGAAAAAGATGAGCAGTTGGATTTAAACTGTGTGATCCATTTGTTCTTGGGGAGATAAGCGGTCACACATGCACCACACAGCCAATTGGGAGAGATGACTATCATCAAATAAGATTTAAATAGGTTAAGGAAATTTACTTAACAAGGGGATTTTGTAGTGCGATCGATTATTAAATGACACAATACATACAAATACGTACTGGCTTTTCTATCTGGATATCTAATACTTTGTAGTTGAGAAGATGTTATTCTTTGGGAATCCATCAGTACCACCTTGTGGCCACACTAGGAAAACAGGTTCTTTGCTTCAAATATGTGACTGGTACTTTTGAGCACATAGATACTGCACAGAAAAGTAACAGTTGAGAATATGCAAGTTCAGCAATAAAATCTACCGTTGTGCATCACTAATGCAACTGAAACAAGCGTTTGTTAAAGTCTCTGTCAAAATTGACTTGTGATTAGACTTCATGTCCATGTACACCTGGTACAAGACATCTTCTGGGAAGCAGGCTGTTTTAACTAAGTCTATGCTGACACATTCAGAATTATGTCAGGATTTAGACATTTTTTTTTTTTCTCCAATCCTGAGAATCTACTGACACCCAGCATCCAGTGTCCATGAATGTATTTTTCTAATCTATTCACATGGTCCAGGAAAAAAATCTTTGTGGAATAATCACAGAATTGAAGATCTTAAAGTTCACATCATGTTCATATTTCTTGTGGGCTTAGCACACGAAAACAGTAGGTAAGGCACATTGAGTTACTCAAAGGAGTATCCACTGTCCCGTATCTATGGCAGAAATCAAAGTTTAATCCATGGATTTCTGCTGCACACATTTTGAAACGCCACAGAAGATTTACCTATGTGAGCTTGGCCTAACTGAGCTGGTACATCGCACCCATTGTTGGGCACAGAGCAAAGAGTGTATAAATAAAAGTCAACTAGTTCTGATATTATTCATAGTTTAGATGTTCTGAAGAAATGATTACATGTTATTTATTCAAGTACACAGCAAATATTTTACTTATTTTTCTGTATCTTACAAAGAATATTTGTTTCTGTCCCTTTATCTGTTTTAGGCATTTACTATTCTCTGCGATGTGCTAATGATCTTTAGCCACCAGATTGTAGTTGGGGGCCGTGAAGCTTTAGAGCCACTTGTATATTCCCCGGATTCTTCCTTACAATCTGAATTATTAAGCTTTATTTTGGATCATGTCTTCATTGACCAAGACGATGACAACAGCAGTTCAGGTAAGATGCTACTTGGTGCCACAAATTACATCCTCAAGGTTGTGAGTTTTTCCTTTAAAACTTCAACTTTAGGTGTGCCAGTTTTTTTTTTGTTTTTTTTTTTTGTCACAAAAGCAGCTATTTCTAATCTGAAAACCTTAGTGTGTGAACCCACACCAAGGGTAGTTGTTTAACTTTTATATGTTAACCTTATGTGAGCCTCGTTCAGCAAAACAGTATAACAGAAGAATGTCTTCTTGCCATTATTAACCAACCAAGGCTCTGTTAAACATGAGGTCCTAACTTTAAAAAAAAATCGCTGCTCACCACCATTCTGATTTCTGACCACAGTTGAAAGCACATATTATGTACACATGAACACCAAAACTGTACCATTAAAGGGAATCTGTCAGGGCAATTTGGGACACTAAACCACCCACACGTCCATATGGACCTGGGGTTTAGTGTCCCAAATCACCCTGTTATAATGCAGTCCATGACCGTATTAAAAATAAAAAAGCTTTATATTCACCCTGCCACTGTACTCCCTGCGCAGTTCTTCAATGAAGACAGAGGAGTACTCCTCGGCTTCAGTGCGCATGACCCGCAGTTACGCAGTGAAGCCGGGGTGTTCATCTCTGGTTTCACTGAAGAACAGCGCAAGCGTCGGGAGGCGTGCCAACGAAGAATCTTATGAATAAGCCGGACTGTTCTCACCAAACAGCGTCAATCGGACCCTTCTCTAGGTAAGTATAAAGGTTTTTTATTTTTAATGCGCCTGCGGATTGCATTACAACAGGGTGATTTGGGATACTAAACCCCAGGTCTATAAGGAACTATGGGTGGTTTAGTGTCCCAGATTGACCTGAAAGATTCCCTTTAAGCAAAGGGAGCAGGTGGTCTGGTGAATTAAAAATTTATTTTACATCATGTAGCATGCTGGGTACATATGTGTAAAGATGATGACCTCAGGGAAGCAGTATAAAGCCTCTGCTGGGAAACCTTGTTTCCTACCATTCAAGTGGCTGTTACTTTACATGTACCACCACAAACATTGGTCTTGACCAGGTGCCCTGCCTCACAGCAAAAGATGTTGATATGTGGTTTTAGGATCACAAGAAAGAGGTGTTGACTTGGCCTCCAAATTTTCCACATCTCAATCTGAGGGAAATATCTGTGGAGTCTGCTTCTAAAAAGAAAAAAAAAAGTCTGATTCTAGACGGCCCCACCTTTCAAAGAAGCTTTTTCACGTCCTCGTGGATGTGCGGTATTTTATACCACTAGAAAGCCGGAGGTGACGCTAGGCTGTAAGGCCCGCCCTTCTGACAATGGGAAGATATTGGTGCAGAAATTAACCGTACCGAGATCTCCAGCTCCGGGGCGCATACCGGGAAAGTCGGCTTTCTAGTGGTGTATAATACCGCACATTGATGAGGACGTGAAAGGTTCTCTCTAAGGCAGGGTTCACACTAACATTGGATTCTGAAGATGAAGGTGTCCGTTAACAAAAAAAAAAAAAACTGACACCTATCATAACCGACACTAACTGATGTTAATGTGTCTGTTTTTTTAACTGATCCAATTAATGGATCAGTTAAAAAAAAAAACGGTCACATTAGCATCAGTTAGTGTCCGTTTTTTTTTAACCCTGTCCGTTACCCATAGACTTCAATGTTAAAAAAAAAAAAAAATTACGGACACTTGCTGTCCGTCAAGAATCCGTTTTTCCAAACGGACAAAAAATTCCTGTGTGAGGGATTTTTTTGTCCGCGGAAAAAAAACGGACTTCTGACGGATTGGGTGTAAACGGACACTAACGGACACAATATAAAAACCCATTGAAATGAATGGAAATTTTAACGGATTTCTGATGGTTCAGCTAGTGTCCGATGCTAAAATCTTGTAACAGACACTACTGACGGTCACCAACGGTAGTGTGAACGCCCCCTAACTTTCAGGACTTAAAAGACGTACTGCTAACATTTTGGTGAAATATACGACAAAACATTTTCCGAGGTCTTGTGGAGTTCGTGCCTCGTCAGCTCTGTTTTGGCAGCACTAAAGGTATTTATACGTTGTTAGGCAGGTGGTTTTAATGTTATGTTTGATCACTGTTTATATATAATATATATACATTTTCCCCCTTAGATGGACAACAAGACGATGAAGCCAGTAAAATTGAAGCATTACACAAAAGAAGAAATTTACTTGCAGCTTTCTGCAAACTTATAGTGTATAATGTGGTAGAGATGAATACTGGAGCTGACATCTTCAAGCAGTATATGAGGGTATGTAGATAAAGGTGTCAGAACAACATCCTATAGTAAATTGCAAGGATGATTATTGAGATAAAGACACGCCCACATAAATTTAGTTGGAAAAATCCACCATGTGCATTACATGTGGGTTTGCCGCGGGTTTGACTCCTTTCATTTGTCTCATTTCATTGTGCAGCATAAATTGATGTTATGGATTTAAAAACTGGTAATTTCCAAACTGATTTTTTTTTTTTTCTCTACAGTATATGGAGATTTCTTTGGCTGTGGCTTCCATCATGCAATCAAAGATCGCTGGGTTGCCCTGCAACTCCTTCACTAATATTAGTGAATAGTAAAGCATTGCGACCACCAGTCTGCCACGGCTGCAACTTCAAGTCGTAAAAATGTTGAGCATTGTTCGTCTCGACGTCACAGCACGCTAGTGGTCGCAATACCAGTCCATTCACTAATACAGGTGCATCTCAATAAATTAGAATATTTTTGAAACGTTCATTCATTTCAGTAATTCAGTAATACAATTCATAATCAGCGTCTTCCATGATTATGTGTCCTACTGAACCAGACTGAGGGACCATTTAAAGGCTTAGGAAACCTTGGCAGGTGACACACTGAATTTACAATACTGAACTTTTTTACAATATTCTAATTTTCTTAGATTTTGGTTTTCATTAGCTGTAATCCATAATCAACATTGGAAAACTGTGCAGTTCTCAGCTATCTGGCAGAAAACACTACATGTTGAGATACCCTAGTCCTACGCTTAAGCAGCAAAAACAGTTCTGCAATCAACATTTACTCTGTAGTGAAGACAGAGTAAAAAATAGCATTGATAACCTCCCCTCTCTCTCACATTCTGCAACTTAAATTAGCAGTTATTATTTTGATTAGTATTTTTATTTCATGATCCTAGCAAAAATCTCTGTAGCTTTATGTGGAGTTGTCCTCTTCATGACAGCGATCCAAATATTTGCTTCCTTGCAGATGGTAATTACTGTGAATTATTGTGGCAGTAATGAAGCTGATACACTTTTTTTTTTTTTTTTTTTTGTAGTATTACAATGACTATGGAGACATCATTAAAGAAACCATGAGTAAAACCCGACAGATCGACAAAATTCAATGTGCAAAGACTCTCATTCTCAGTTTACAGCAGGTATGTTAATGTGTGGGTCAGTTGTCAAGCCTTAAATCCATGTACCAATGGAATAATGGCATAGATTTATATATTATTGCATATTTGTGTGATGTGCATTTATTATGACATTTTACTTTGTAATTGGCCATTTGTCAGACGATTGACTTCATGTGTCTGTGTGGTCAATATATAGCTCAGCAAGGGATGTTTTTGTACATCCTTGCAGTGTTAGCAGCTGCACGAGATTGTGCAGCTACATGAGCTAGGAGGCAGCTTTGACAGCTGGACTCTCCAAAAGAAAGGTAGGGACTGTTTGTTATTGTCCCTGTCTTCCCAATTGCTGTATACACAGCATACAGTGAGCGCTGTGTATACAGGTAAGGAAGAGGTTTCTGTGTTTTTTGTCTGTAAATATGAACAATGGATGTCTCCAAGGAGTTAACACTTGTACATGCGATCTGATACATTATATCAGTGTGGAGGGAAAAACGTTTAAGGGGCAGAAGCTTTATTAAATAAATGTCATAAATAAATAGTTTTGAGTGAAGAGTGGTGTAGGAAGGTTTATGGACCTTGTCTAAAATGTTTGATCTGCATAAATAAATAACTACAAAATTAATAAGTGGCATTAAGGATTGTTATAATTTGCTAAGCAGCTCCTAATGAACTGCGTTGTTAGGTGATCAGAAATTGCTCATAGCAAAGTACTAGCGTCAGAGTTTTAAGGGCCGTTGGGGGTCTTTTGCTGGTCTACGGGGCGGCGGGCTGGCCTGGGTAAACGCTGCTTCCGCCATAGCTAATGGCGGGAACCTGGTCTACAGCGCTGTACACAGAGGTCCCGCCAGAACGGCCCCGGTCTACAGCGCTGTTTAGAGTATAACCCCGCCCCCATATGACCAAAGCCCCGCACCTAAACCGCCCGCCCCTGTCAGGCTGTGGCAGGGAAAAGGTTGGGGATCGCTGCACTAGCAGTTCTACACAAGGATTATCCTCATACTGCAGGTTCTGCACAGAGTTTTTCCACTACATGAATGAGGTGTTCAATACCCTATACACTAGCATTGAGTGGAATATGGCACCTATAATCCTGAACATTGAAATCCAGCATCTGTGTAAAGTCTCACAGAAAATAAGAATTTGTGATAAAGTTTTTTTTTGTTTTGTTTTGTTTTCTCTTTACACAGCTTTTCAATGAGATGATCCAGGAGCATGGCTATAATTTTGACCGATCGTCACCGACATTCAGTGGCATAAAAGAACTTGCAAGGCGTTTTGCTTTAACCTTTGGACTTGATCAGCTTAAAACCCGAGAAGCCATTGCAATGTTACACAAGTAATCATATTATCATATTAATCAGAATTATCTTATATTATATCTCTTACTTGTTCTTCATAATTATATCATTTTAAATATAATTTATTTAATTTGTTAGAATGATCATATTACATCCATTTTACTTGTTCTGTGTAAGCTGTAACTTGGACACTAGTGAGAGACCTGTTCTTCAAGCTGGTTTGGGTTGTGGCTCTCCGCACTTTTTACACTGTCCAGTCACACCCACTTGTCAATTCATTCAGATTTCCAATAGTATTAACAGTGGAACTAGACATACAGGAGTTCTGAGATGAGCTGCCTAAAAGAAATACATGTTGGTGCCTATAGTAACCAATCATAGCACAGTTTTCATGAAGCTGTGAAATGAACACACTGTGCTTTGATTGGTTGTGAGGGACGCCAGGGGAAGTCTTTTAGATAGTGTCATTATTCTCCCCCAGATTCTAAGAAATGCTGTTCCAGACTTATTTCTTGAAGTTTTAGACCCCATGCACAGGACCGAGTGTGCATCCATGGTGGGGCCAATTTTGCAATGGAATGCACTTTGTGTTATCCAAGTGTCATCCGAGTGCATTCCATGATGTACTTACCTCTATGGGGGCTTCTGATCCATTGTGTTCCAATGACACGGAGCAGAATAAGACCTGCTTTGTTTTCACGGATCGGACCATCGGACACCCCCTCGGATGGCACACTCGGATGTGGGCATGGAGCATAAATATATGAAAAAATAGCCATGACTGAAGAGCTGACTGGTCCTTTCTAAAGGATAGACTATCAGTGAATGTAAACATCTCTGGGAATATCATAGCCCCTTCCTCATCTCCAACAGGATCTTGAAAACTGTGAGGACTTTGAAACTGAAAGCATATTAGAAAGTTGTATTGATGTAACTAATTCACTTAAAGAGGTTGTGCCATTTCAGACACTTATTCCCTGTCTACAGCAGTCAGGATCATGGAGGCCCGAAAGTCCTCCTTAAGTTTCCTTGTGAATGAAGCACCAGTGCACTAGCATGACCATTGCTCCATTCACTACTATGGCTGCTGGAGATTTCAGTCCTAAATTCAAAGCAAGTTGCACAATTAGGGCAACATACATTGAATGGCTAGCACCTCGGCAGTGTTGTAGCTGTCTAGGCTAAGTCAGAAGTATGTCTTTGTAGCTGAGGCCTGAACCTAAACCCCAATTACTTCTGTTAGTCTGTTGTTCGGTAGGGATTTCATGCTGACCATGTTTTTTTCTGGCGTGTCATTGACAATGTCCAGAAATCTGCCATCCTTATGATTGTAATAATCTTGCATATCATTCAGTCTCCCGATGAACACCCAGTATTATTTACATAAAGTTGTACTTTGTGTCATTTTCTGTATGTGAATTCCTAAAACAACAACTTTTTTTTTATAGTTTTTCTCCCATCAGAATTTTTATTATGACAAAAAAAGGAATAATTACTTTATAACTGAATATGAAGTTTTCTGTTAGAGGTTTTTTCTTACTAATCTAAGCATATTTAATTTTTTTTAGGGATGGTATAGAATTTGCCTTTAAAGAACCAAGCCCACAAGGAGAGATCCATCCACCTCTAAACATGGCTTTCCTTGACATTCTTAGCGAGTTTTCATCTAAACTACTAAGACAAGACAAGAAAACAGTGTAAGTAGTGACTGATGTTAGTCATTCATCTGTACTTTACACTAATATATACCAAATATGATATGTATTGCAGGTAAAAACATTGCAAATCTGATATATATTTATGTATGTATGTTTGTTTTTTTAAATAGATACTCCTACTTGGAGAAGTTTATGACTTTTCAAATGTCTCTAAGAAGAGAGGATGTCTGGCTTCCACTCATGTCTTATAGAAACTCTCTGTTAGCGGGAGGGGATGATGACACAATGTCTGTTATGAGTGGTATGAGTGGCCGAGGCTCTTCAGTAAGGAGTAAAAAAACAAAACCAGCAACAGGAAAACGGAAAATACCAGAAGGTATTCCACAAATACAAAGTATGTTTAAATCTGGCTGTTTTCTTCTTTAGTGCATATTATGTTAATGATTTATTTCTTTTTAATCTTAGCTGAGGAGAGCAGTAGCAGTGATAGTATGTGGTTAAACCGCGAGCAAACCATGAATACACCAGTCATGATGCAAACTCCACAGCTAACATCCACCATCATGAGAGAACCTAAACGATTGCGGCCTGAAGAAAGTTACATGCCAGTCTACCCAATGCAGCCTGAGCATCACCAACCTCCTATTGATTATAAGTAGGTGTTGGTGACAAAATTCCTTAACCGGTGCATTAATGTTTTCCTAACATTCGTTGTTATAAAGCAAGGTTAATAATATTAACCTGTATAAATGTGTTCAGTACACAGGTAACGTGGATGCTTGCACAACGACAGCAAGAAGAAGTAGCAAGACAACAGCAAGAGAGGGCGGCAATGAACTATGTGAAGCTGCGGACTAATCTGCAACAAGCCATGTAAGAACTGCCTGTCTGTGGAGTCTTTAACTTGAACCCCTGAACACTAAAACTTGCCTCCATTGTTTTTTAAAGGAGTGTTTTAGTAGCATATTATCCCTTATCCATTAAATTCAGTATAACTGCTACATCAGTGGGAGTCAGACCACCTGGACCCCCATTGATAATGAGAACCTGGGTTATGAGTCCCCCATTTCAATGTAGCAGAGGTTACCCTTGCACACAGTCATTCCATTTAGACAGAATCAAGAGAGTCACCGATCTAGCGGTTATCCCTTATCCATTGAATAGGGGATAACTTATCACCAGAACACCACTTTAAAGGTTAATGTACAAGTTAAGTGTATAGTTAAAGTGTTAGTCTCCTTAAGAGTGCTAAAACCATCAGAATCAAGTGTTCAAAGGAATGTTTGTTCCTGATAATTGACCCCTGTAAGTGCGCTGTGCTCAATTGTCAGCTGATCACATCTTCTGTATAGCATAAAAGCAGTGCTATGGGTGAGAAATAATCATGTTTTATTGGCAGTCCGCCGCCTAAATGTCAGGTTGTGTAAATCCACCCTTAGGCTTGTTAGTGGTCGAATTAATAAACTTGTTCCTTGTCAGAGCTTGGTCATATCATACCTATGTGATCGCGTAGAACCAGAAAGTACTGCTTTTTAGCTCCTCTGTGGATGACCCTATAGCTTGTGTAACTTTACAAAGTACTATGTTATGTTAATCTTGGTGTTTTACTCTTTTAAGACGGCGTAACCCTGGGTTAATGGAAGACGATGAAGAACCAATTGTTGAAGACGTAATGATGTCATCTGAGGGCCGAATTGAGGATCTTAATGAGGGCATGGACTTTGACACAATGGATATAGACTTAGTAAGTTATTTTAGTATGTGTGTTGTTATAGATATATAGATATCTATATATCTATATCTATATATATATATATATATATATATATATATATATATATATGGGTAATATTCGGGTAATGGTACAGATACAGTACAGTACCCTACACTACAGTGCCCCTTTATGTCGCATGATATAGAGCTCTCCCTTTACCCTTATCTCACCACACAGCATCTCCATCTCCACCTCAGGTTTTCAATGAGCTTAAATGAGGGCTGAGTGTTTTGAGGATGTGTTTTTTTGTTTGTTTTTTTTCCACCATAATCTTTGTTTGTAGTTTCAAAAAAAAAAATATAAAAAATGTTTGCTTTTTCTTTTTTTTTAGCCGCCATCTAAAAATAGACGAGAAAGAACAGAGCTCAAGCCCGATTTCTTTGATCCTGCTTCAATCATGGATGAATCTGTAAGCTTAAAATACATAATCCCTGCCATTCTAAAAATAATGAAATGAAATTGCTTTGTAAATAAAATAAAAGAACTTGATTTTGGGTATTCACAATTAAAAAGTATCTATTTAAAATTGTATTATGTACAGGAATGTCTTGTCGGTGTATATTTTGTATCTGTAATTGCTAACCAGAAAACTTTATTCTGTAGTGAAAATTTTATTTTTTTAGGATTTTACTGTTATATATAAATGTTGCTCTGTTGAAACAGACTGTGCCAAACAAAATTGGCTAGTACTTGTAAACTTCCGGCTTTAAAATTGACTTAAATCTAACAAAATGTTTGCTTCATTTACCTAGTTGAAATATTCTCTGTTTTCCCATTATCAGCTGATGAAGGTATCTGCCGTGCTCCAGATGCAGTCATGGCTCCTGGATCATGGCCGTCATTGTTGTGGCTTTGCCTGGTTACTGCAGATCTGTCCCATTCACGCAAATCAAACTGAACTGCACTACCTTTCACTGCCACTACATGGTGTACAGAGCAGTGCCTACTTCCAGAGTACCACAGCCCCTTCAGTCAGCTGATTGGTGGAGATTTCTTAGAATAGGTCATCAATAAGGCTGTGTTCACACGGAGAAATTTGCTGCGGATTTGGGGATGGATTTCTCCTGCAGAGATCGTAACAGGACGCGGATAAAAAAAGCGTCCTGCTCGATCTTGCCACGGCTTGAGACTCCCTGTTGATCCCTAATCAGCAGCGGGATGCCGCGATGGAATGCCGATGCACTGCATCATCATCCCGTTGTGGCTAGACCGCGGCGAAAATGCCAGCAGCGGAAAATGAAGAGGAATTCCTCTTCATTTTCTGCCGTGTGAACATACCCTAAGAGGTCAGTGGGGGGTACAACACCCAAGCACCCACTGGTCAGCTGTTTGAAAAGGCTGCGGTGCTTGTACGTGTGCCATAAACCCGCAACTGTTTACAGCGCATGCTGCATGTTTCATAGTATGTGATGCAAACAGTAATGTGATAGGAGTGCTGCAGCCCCATCAAACCGCTGATCGGTCAGTGAGACCTGGGTGTCCCACTGATCTCTTACTGATGACCTATCCTGAGGATAAGTCATTAGTAGCAGTGAGTTGGGTAACATATTTAACTACTTTGGTGGTCCATGAGCTAAGATCCCGGTTTACTAGATTGAAGGACTGATGACCCCTCTCCCCACCCCCACCCTTTCATGCTATCTTCCGATATGTCTGACATTATTTATAAAAATGGTATACCTTTAAAACATGGATGCTGGTCAAGCAGATGGTGTGAGCTTGCGTGAGGCCAATTCTGTCTTAATTTAAGTAGGAAAAATATGATTTTATATATGGGGTTTACTTAAAATAAGTTAAATATCATAAACATATGGTAATACATTGGGGCGCTTTGCCAAAAGTACACAGAAAAGGATCACAAGAAAAGTTTGTTACAGCACTCCACGTAGCCTAATACGTTTCCCAAACTGTAAGGGAATAGATTTATCATTGAAAATATTGTCATTCACTACATTAGACAGCTGATGGCAGCAAACAACACATCTTCATAGGTATAGACCTCTTGCCATAACATTTCATTGTTTTTTTGTTTGTTTGTTTTTTTAACTTGCTTTTGCACTATTATTTTGTTCCGCTCCAACGTAAAGCCTCTTTCTTTTTATGTTTTAGTTTTCCATTTCTATCTACATTTTTACATACTCCTAACTTCCATTTGTTTTTTTCTTCTCTCTAGGTTCTTGGGGTATCAATGTTTTAATACCAGGTCATCTATCAACTCTGTGGTGAAGTTTTTTTAAAAAATGGAAGAGAAAGTTTTTAATGACAGATTTGTGGTAGATAAAATGAAATTCTGTACAGAATTTTCTCTAAGGAGAATTTGATATGCTTACCAAGACTAAGTGCATTGAGGGGCAGTTTTGAATGCCTGAAAAAACTATAAAGGACAAGTAAACAGTTTGCAAATAAGCTACAATGTATTATTTTGGAAAATAAATCTTTTATTTATACATAGTTTGTCCAGTTATGATGCCCTTTCTTTTTATTTTATTCTGTCTATTTTAATAATAAAAAAAATCCCACCAGTGAATAGTGTTGGCTTTGTTAACACTATGAGGAAACTTAGTTTACATCTATGATCTGGTATGGTTATGAATAATATTTTGAATATCATGCCTTTTTTTTTTTTAAATGGGTAGCCAATATGTTGCGAACAGTTTATAATTTTTAACATTTTTGTTTTAAATACGTATGCCCATTATTTTATTTTTTTAATTTTTTTTTTTATACTGTATTAGTGGAAAGGAGCCTTACTGAATGCCTTTTTCAGATACTACTTCTGATGGTTAACTGCCTGAAAGGTATCGAAAACATAACCATGCTTACTCATTCACCAACCTAAAAGTTTGCTTGTCCTTTAAGAAAACATGTAATGTCGTGAAAATCCTTCCAGTAGTGCCACTGTATTTTGTCTCCAAATAATAAAAAAAAAAGCTTATTGTAGTATGTTTGCAAAAAAAAAACAAAAAAAAACTTTAAACAGAAATTATACAGCTTATTAGAGTGTGGGAATAGGGTTCTAAATTTTAAATAAAATGATATATATATATATAAATTGGTGCTGATTTTATAATTGCGCAGTTTGTTTAGTTTTTTTCTTACTTTTAAATTCCAAGTTAAAAATGAGGTTTCAGAAATATATTGAAAGTTTTAACAATGTTTAAAATAGTTGAAGCGTGAATATTCGCTTTAAAATGATTTTTAAATTTGTATTTTATATTGTTTTATCTATTTGTCTTTGCAAGCAGTCTTCAGGTTAAGTATACTTCCAGCAGGTTACAGTACATTTCTTCTATTTTTAACTTAGTTTAAGAACCTAGAAAAACTCGTAAAACACTTAGCTTTATTCTATAAAAGCTTTGTTTCCACATCATCCTTAGTTCACAACTAATAGTCTATATTCACCATCAGACATCAACTCATTTTGCCAGGCTTAGGCAGCTAGACATTAAAGTAAATTTAACTTATATTTCATGTGTATATTTTTGTCAGTTGTCTCATTTTCTGAGGTTTAAAGTCATTCCATGCCTTATGCTTGCAATACACAAACTTCTCTTGTGTACAAAAAAAAAAGAAAAAAAAGTAAAAAAAAAAAAATGCTGTTAAAAATGTAACAATCACGTTTAGGCTGTGGTAGCCAAAAACCATAAATTATCTAGAGAATTCTAAAATATAATTTTTTTGAACATCATAGTTGTAACACAGAACCCGATATGTCTAAATCATGTTACATAAGTACTCCATGTCTGAAATGACTGCCTACCCTACCTTCACACCACTGCATTTATTAGAACTGCTGAAAGACTGTGTATATACCATTTTAAACCTAAGTTGATTTCTTTCTTACTCTAAGCAGAGTATATCTTTGTGAAAGCAGTTCCTACAGCTTTGTTTTCAACCAGCTAAAATGTTTTATATATTTACCTAACCTGTTGTCCTCCACATTCTATTGTCCTCTGTACCGTTTTCTGATTTGTATTTATGTCTTGAGACAGTAACTTTTTGAATAAAAATAAACCTACAGTATATAAAGTTTAATTCTATTTTATTTTATGTCACAAGTACAATATTTGATTTGCACAAGCATGATTTTTTATTTATTTTTTATGTTGAACTGTCATGGAATTTCTTACTGGAAGGGGTCCTGTCACATGAGTTTTTCAGTTTCAGTAAATACTCAGAGCATGTATACCCTTTATGCTAACCTATTCTAAATACGATATGTTGTGGAATGGGTAAGTCAAGCTTCTGTCTTCAACTCGCTCCTCTGTTTTTCCTGACCCTTCATAAATAGCTAATGTATGACAAGTTTAATAGTAATTATTTTAAAAGGTTTCATTATACCAAGTTAGCAAAACAATTAAAATATTAAAATTAGGGATTTCTGTAACTGTTTTATAGCATATGGTGAACTATGCTAAATTTAAAAAAAAAAGCGTGATATTTTTTTTTTTCATTCACCTCTGAAAGGAGTTAACAAAATTGAGACAGTTATTGGCTCCCCCCCCCCAAAAAAAAAAAAAAAAAAAATAAAATTTAAAAAATAAAAAATGTTGCCATTGAAAAATACCACTGATCCTGCAAGAAATGAGCCATCCAACAGCTATATTGCTGGAAAATTAAAGTTATGGGTTTCAGAATGCAACAGTGAAAAAACTAAAAAATTTCCCACCCACAAGGTTAAAACTGGCAGCATTGTTAACGGGTTAAATTGCAAAAAAAAAAAAAGCTTTTTCAGCATTTTACTAAATGTTGAAACACAATGATGATATACAAAGATATTACACTGGACAACACATTTTTACAAAAGTTTTGCTTCCTTGAAAATTTCAGGTGATTATGATAAACCCATTCGAACTAAACAGAAATATAATTTCGGATAGTCTGTATCACATAGAAAGTTTGAGAAACATGAGATTAAGTGTTAGTGATTATGACGCGTGTAAATGTTACCATTAGTTCAAATGAACGAAAAGTGTTTTGCTGCCGATTTTCTTTTGTACTCGATGTCTGGTGCATCCCATTTTAGTGTTAAGCAATAGTCAGCTAGCATTGATGGATTCCAGTAGCCTTGATAACGCTTTTCCATCATGGCAATATCCTGGTGAAACCATTCGCCATGTTCATCACTGACCACCAATATTTGCAGGGAAAAAAATCCAAATGAGAATGCAGAAAATGAATTTTCAATGACATGTTGCGCTTCATCGCTTTGTAAGCGTCAAGAAGGTTGTCAACCAATTCGATGTAGTTTGGTCCTCGATAGTTGCCAAGGAAATTCTCTGAAACATCCTTGAAAGATTTCAAAGCAATTTTCTCAGCCCCACCAGCAGCTCTTCGAAGTGCTTGTCATTCATGATGTGTCGGATTTGTGGACCAACAAAAATGCCTTCCTTAATTTTGGCATCAATTATTCCTGGCAACATTTGTCTCAAGTAACGAAAACCTTCTGCTTCCTTGTTCATTGCTTTCACTAAATTTTTCATCAGCCTGAGTTTTATGTGAAGTGGAGGCAGAAATATCATTTCTTGGTCCACAAATGCTTTATGTGCAACATTTTTCTGCCCGGCAGTCAACTGGTTACGGATTGGCCACTTCCTTCTACTGTAATGTGACTGCTTAGCACGGCTGTCCCATTCACAAATGAAACAGCAGTACTTGGTATATCCGAGCTACAGTCCAAGCAGCAGTGCCACTACTTTTACATCTCCACAGATGTTCCAGTTGTAGTTGCTGAACTTGATGTGTTTCAACAACAGTTCCATATTATTGTATGTTTGTTTCATGTGTGCAGCATAGGCAACAGGTATTGAAGGATGAATATTACAATTGTGTAACAAGACAGCCTTGAGACTTAACACTGATGAGTTAATAAAGAGACGCCACTGATTCGGCTCATGCACACAACCTAAAGCTGCAAACAACCCATCAATGTCTGTGCAGAAACATAGGTTGTCAACCTGTTCAAAAACTGTGTTAAGTCATCTTGGTGCCTTCGAAAGACAGAAACTTTTGTACCAGGTGACAGCAAATGCCATCCTTGAAGTCTTGAAGCCAGTAACTCTGCATTTGCTTTTGACAAACATCCCGGACCAAGTCATTCAGTTCTGGCTGTGTTATAAGATGAGACTCACCAGACATACATGACTCAAAGTCAGGATCAGTGTTGTTCCCCATCTCTGACCTATGGACTGCAACATCATCAGCTGCCTCCTCTAGGCCCCATGTCTCTGGTGACTTTGGTACTGGAAGAGTGTCATCATGTGGCACTGGTCTCATAGCTGAAGGCAGATTGGGATATTCAATGCATTTTTTATTCTTAGCAGAGAAACCAGAGACGTTGGTTAGACAGAAGTAACAGTTGGTCACATGATCCTTTGGTTCCCGCCATATCATTGGGACGGCAAACGGCATTGACTTGCGAGAACCTCTCAGCCAACCTCTAAGATCAAAGCATATCTTGCACAACAGATATGAGGAGCCCAGGATTTGTCTTGATCTCCAATCTTGCATGGAAAGTACAGCTCATAGGCTTTTATGATAAGAGCTGTCATTGTGCGTCTTTGAGGCTTAAGCATGTACTCACCACAAATGTAACAGAAGGTATTGTGACTGTTCCGACACTGATGAGATATTTTAGCTATATCACATTGTACTGGAGTAGTTTATAGCTGCTTAGATTTTAAATAACTTGCACAGTCTATGCAAGCAGATATTACAGCCTCTGCAGGCAGCGACCAGACATGTCTAGACATGTGTAGGTGTGCCTAGTCTGTAACAATGAAATGCAAGGAATTCATGCCTTTGCTTGCCTATAAATTACATAACAGCACAGCACATATATTGTGGATATTACTTGAACAACCTGAAAATATGAAAAAAAAAATTGCTAAAACAGAAGATTTCTGAAAAACGCTAAGTGACAGGAAAATTTCGAGGTGATTTTCATTATCAGCGGCTCAAATTACATAAACACTCAAAAGTGTTCAGGAAGCAAAATCTTCGTTGTCCAGTGTTATCACCTAAGATTCCAAAATGCATTACTCCAACACAATTGATATTTCATTTTTGTTATTCAAGTGGATTAAAACTCTCACAGCTGTGGTGGTGGTGCTAGGTTTCAAACCAAAGTTCTTCCTCATTCCATTCTTAGGAAGGACTCTTAGTTATGTACCACCCACTTATGTATTAAGTATTACTCCCTTCACCAGTTTTTTTAGGCAATTATTATGCTATGAGGAAGATCTTTGCTTTGAAACATCCTGTATCTGAGTTATGTGGTTTTTGATCCATGTGAGTAACAAAGAATTGTAATTTTAATCATCCTACTGGAGTTCTGGATTTTGGACTGCCTCCAATTAAAGGGATTCTATCATTGGGGAAACGTGCTTTTAAATGAAGCAACATTGGAATAGCCTTTATAAAGGCTATTCTATTCCTACCTTTACTTTTCTTCTCCTTGCCGCCGTTTGCATTCTCATATGCAAATGATGCTCAGGGAGCACACCATCATCCCCAAAACCTGCCTCCAGCGCTGCTTTTTCACGCCCCCTGCATCATCTTCTGTTGATCTTGTGTCTTCTTGCGCTGTTGGCCATTTTTCTGGAGTACGCTGGTGTAAGAAACGGAAGAAAAATGGCAGATGGAGCATGCGCAGTTGGCTCTGCCTGAACCCTAAGTGGCAGGGGCGACTGCGCATGCGCCGTTGGCAATTTTTCTTTAGTTTCTTACACCAGCCTTTATAAAGGCTATTCCAACATTGCTTCAGTTAAAAACATGGGGGTTTGCCAGAAATTGCAGTTATTTCCTATTCACAGGATTGGAGAGAAGTGTTTAATGGGATCTGACCAACTGGACCACCAGATTTTTTTTTTTTTTTTATAACACTTGTGTGAGTCTTGCAGTCCCATAGAGTTTGACGCAACATACAAAATTTGACACTATATATGGATAGGTTTTAGTATAGTTTGTACCATGACACACCCTTGTATTCCAAGATAGATTGCATATCTCAGCAGTTGTATATGGTTAAAGGTGTTGTGCAGAACTTTGAAAACATAGCTGCTTACTTCTTCTGAGGAAGTGACCTCATGTCTGTTAGCCACATGGCCATGCTGCAGCTCAATCCCATTAATTTTAATCGGTTGGAGATGTGGCATTGCCATGTGACCAGCGGACATGAGGTCACTTCCTGGGTAGAAGAAAGCAGCCATGTTTTCAAAGTCCTGCACAACTCCTTTTACCCCATTCACAAGAATATTGTAACCCATTATGTTTAAAAGCACCACCAAAAAATATGAACTAAATTTGCAGGTGAATGCTGCCATGTTTGGAATTGCACACCACCCATCTGCCCAAGACTGTTTTTTTTTTTTTATTACAGCAAAATATAACTATTCTACATTTCCGCTAAATTCATTGGAGGCCTAGGTCCTGAGAGAGGTGAGTTCCAACTAAAGAGGAGACCTTGTTGCTGACACTCAGGCTCTCACAATTTGATCAAAATGTGTGCTAATAGCTTTCATTTTCATGTATTTCTGTATACAGTAGATATAGTAATGCTAGCAGAAAGCTCTTGCAACTATTTTGTGTTTGAATAGAGCAGCATGTATGTTAGACCACCACTCTAGTGAAACATGAGGCACAGGAACACTGTTATAGAGATTAGTGGGGGTCCCAGAGGTTAGACCCCCAGCAACAAGGTAGAGCTACAGGATAGACACTATCTATGTGGGAGATTCAAAGTATTCTAAAATTATTTACAAATCAGCACAGGATGTTGGTCCTAAAACAAGAAGGTGTTAAAAACATCAAAGTTAGGGCAACTGCAGACGACCGTGTTTCACAGTGAAACACGGTTCGTGTGTTAGCCAGATTTACCAGCTTGAACTTTGTGCTGAGAGTGGGACTCCTAGCAGAATATTTATCTATGATGCTAGGATTCCCTGCCTCCCAACGACATACTGTCCCGTATCAATTACAGTACGGGACAGTATGTCGTTGGGAGGCAGGGATTATTAGCATCATAGATAACTAGGATTCCAGGAGTCCCACTCCCAGCATGAAGTTCAAGCCAGTAAATCTGGCTAACCCATGGACCGAGTTTCACAGGTGAAACACGGTCGTGTGCTGCTGCCCTTAAATAGAGTCTGGAATCTCCAGTTGAGTACACGAGCCCCTACATGTTCGCTGCTTTCACGGTCAAGGTAATCTGGGTCCGTCAGAAAAAAAAAAGGTAGACTAGAAAGCTCAGCAGGGAAACTAAAATACAAATCCACAAGTCTTAGTTACATTAAAACCATTATATCGCTTTCTCCCTTCTGTGCCTGTAGCAAAATGCTCAGTGAAGCGCAAACACAATCCTAGGTGCATTTAATCTCCCATAAGGAATAAAAATGGATTCTAAATCTTTCCTTAAACCTAAACTTCTCTCCCTTTTACAAATTCCCAGAAATAAGATTGCATGTTTTGTTGATGTTTTACTGAGTAAATTCCACATACATAAAACATGAAGGATGCTTAATTCATTGTTGGAAAGAAGATACCTGTCAAATACTGACATTGTACTTCAAGTGATTAAGTGAAGCTATGTTAATGCTGCAAAACCAAAGAGGGGCGGAAGGAAGAAGGATCTCTGCTGTACAAGACAATGTTTTGAGGATGACCATAAATGTATATTGGCAAATTGAACATAAATCTCTATCAAGATACGCCACAATCATCTAGAGCAGCGATTCCCAACAGGTGCCTTGGAAACCTGCCAGGGGGCCATGACACTGTGGTTGTGAAGATGACTGCATGCTTTCATGCAACATTATCTGTGTCCTTAGGATGCTTTTTGTCTTTTGGTAAAAATTATTTGGTAGGATAAGATTTGCTTTTTTTCCAAGGGTGCCCTGAATAGGATGGGAAATACTGATCTAGAGAGTTGCCCCAGAGTTTATGGATACCCACTAGATGTTTGTGTAGTGGCTAGGCATTCATGGATAATGTTTCTAAAAAACTTTTGCAACAGTTTGAGCTCAGGTTCATTTTAAAGGGGTTGGTTTATTTATGGTGTCCATAATTTAGACACGAAGCACCAGATTTATCACAGTGGTTAATGCTGGATGATAAATTTGGAGCATCTTTAGACACTATGGAGCAGAGTTTCTAATGCTAGATTCACTTGACCAGTTGCACCAATGAAACTAGCTAGGTTCGTGTTTGTTTTTGCCAGATTTAATGGCATGACCTTCATGCCGGAAGCGGGAATCCTAGCAACATACTGTCCCATATCGTTTAGACCGTAAAAACTTAGATTAGACTAGTACGCCATATTTATTGAAGTGATTCATGCAGTTTGATAATGCTGTTTGATCTTTCATGTTATTAGACTGTCTAATCCAGTGGTTCTCAAGGCGTGGTACATGTACCCCTGGGGGTACGCACTGAGATGAGAGCCCCCTACCCAAACCCTACAAACTACTATTATACTCTGGGGTCTCTTCATGCTCTGATTAGGCCTCAGTGGTCACATGGTGTAAAGATACATAGCATTATTACGCCACATGACCACTGAGGCCCCTGACATCAACTTTGGAGTCTGGAAGAGCATGGGGGGCAGCACTTCAGCCCAAGAGAGCCAAGTTACGCTGTTTATTCACTTTTCCTGGTCCTTCGCCCATTATACTCTGGGGTCCGAAGAGACCCCAAGAGCATATTGGTAGTTTGTGGGAGACGAACCTCCAAAATTTCTTGGTTTGGCCGAACCCGAAGTTGTTAGAAAATCCCTATGTATGTGCATGTAAAAAAAAAAAAAAAAAAAGTTTTTAATGTAGGGGCCACTATGGGACATTATACTGTGTGGTGGGGCTACTGTGGGACATTATACTGTATGGGGAGCCACTATGAGACATTATACTGTATAGGGGAGCCACTATGGGAAGTTATACTGTATAGGGGAGCCACTATGGGAAGTTATACTGTATAGGGGAGCCACTATGGGACATTATACTGTATGAGGGCTGCTATAGTACATTATACTGTGTGATGGGGCTACTGTGGGACATTATACTGTATGGGAGAGGCACTATGGGACATTATACTACATTGGGAGGGGCACTGAGGGGGCTGTTACATAACTTAACGAAGGCTCCAAATGAAGACTTATTTTATGAACATTTATAAGTGATCGCTACTTTGGGGGTACTCGTTTGGGACGTTTTCTCACTACTGGGTACTTCATTTGAAAAGGTTGTGAGCCACTGGTCTAGTCTAATTTTACACCTCCTATTAGTTGGTTTAGTTTACGCAAAATAATGTGCCAAAATTTGGTACACACTGCCACAGCTTAGGCCACACACTTACCATGAAGCCATGCCCCTTTTTTTGTACAAGTCCTAAAAGGGACTAAAATGCTTTATAATTGTGGCACAAGGAATGTTCGTTCAAAATTAAGCCAGAATTCTGACATTTTTCCCAGATCTATTGAAACAGACTGCAGGTCATATGACTTAGATAATGACACGTGTACAAAACTCTACAGAGAAGGGAAGAGGTATGAGCAGAGAGAGAGCTTTATTACTCTCTCTTGGTTGTGGGTTTTTTTTTTTGTTTTTTATTGGTCACAAAGTGCCACACTGTAGTCCCCTTTTTCCTACTAAGATATACCGCCTTATCAACTGCAGTGTCAAAAGCACTTTATAAATATGGCACATGATCAAATAAAAAGTGAAATATTTGTGGATATTCCTAATGATGTGTGTCATATTACTACTTCAAATCTCTCTGCGCCTCTCCAGCAACTAAGAGATGTCTGGAAACTGTTTAAGGAAACTTGAACCACTATCTGAATACATATCTAAACATTGCCTTATTGGTGATTTGAAGTTTTAAGTGTTATTCGTATATGAACATTTATGGCTATACCCACAGCAAATGACAAAAATACCATCTCTCACTTTACTGCAGCTGTGAAACCAAGGATGGGGGGGGGTCCCATTTTTGAAAAAGATGTGGATCCCAGATGTGGTATTCCTATCTGTTGGGCACTGATAGCATATCCAATGTATATAGCCATACATGCTCAGATGGGAATACCCCTTTAAGGCTGTGTTTACACTTGCAGGTTTTTGCAAGCTGTTTTTGAAGCCAAACTAGAGATGGAATGACAAAGAAGAGGAGTACCAAAGAAACTTTGTAATATATTTTGTCAGAGAACAATATTTCTTTTTGCTCTTATCAGGCTGTTTCCCTGTTCTCCCTTCCTTCATTAAAGCGACTTTCACTTTGAAAGTTCAGCTATCAGTCTTGAGGTGGACTGCAGGTCACATGACTATAAAAGTCTGTAGAGAGGGAAAGTGAGTAAAGAGAGAGCTAAATCGGAGCTTTCTATCACAACATACGTTATTCACATCAGTACAGGTCAAATAAATATGGTTTTATATATAATTTGTACTTGCGCTGTGCTGCATATGGGGTGGTTAGTCTCCGCCCACCAGCTCTGGGAAAACTGCACACTATGTATAGATCCTGCAAAGGGGAAAATTGCAAATAATGCTTAAAGCGTTGCTAGGGAGAACTTTAGAACCTGTTTTCTGCTAAAAGAAAGTACAATAGGTTAATAAAGTGTGAAACGACAGTTAAACTTTCATGGTATTCAAAGGGAATCTGCTGGTTGTTAGTTATTAGAGCAAGCAGCCCCTTGTGATAAACAAGTAAGCTTTTGCTTTTGGATTACACATAAGCTTTTCTATTTGCTTGAGAGAATGCGTGTAACGCTAGGTTCACAATAGCGTTCTGGTCGGCATGAGGGGCTCAAAAGGCGGAGAGCCTGTGCGCTTAAAAAGCGGTTTACCGTGGACCCCATAGACTAATGGGGTCCGTCGGGTTTCCGCTGGTTTTATACTGAAACTGGCGAAGTCCTTGCAGTACTTTTCTCTCCGATTTTAGGAGGAGTCTGCGGCGTAGACCCCAATGCAGATGTGAACCTAGCCTAAGGCCTTATTTACATATCCGTAGATGTGTGACGTCTGTGCTATTCACAGACAGTACCCCACCCTGCTCATCAGTGAAAAGTAGAGCAATTTTTTTTTGTTTGTTTCATTTTCTATACTTTTGTATGTCTTTGAATCTGTGAAAAATGAATGTCATGCGGATGTCCATAGTGTGTTTTTTTTTTTTTTTTTTTACACTGACTTTTTTTATTGGTGTGCTGCATCAGTTAAAAAAAAGACGTGCTTTTGTTGTTTTTTTGAGGACTTATGGTCCACAAAAAGACACAGACGTGTGAATAAAAACATCAGGGTAAATGAATATGTATGATGTCTGCGAAAAATACGGATACAGTAATACCTCGTACACTCGCGTTTCCGAATTTGCGAATTCACAGATTCGCGATATTTTTTTGGCAACTAACATAAATAGATTTTGCTCTTTTTTTTTCAGATCTGTGAAATTTAATTAAAAAAAACACCTTCGCTATTGGGTAGTAGCGTCCTGTTCGTTACGTACCCGGTAATTAGTTTCATTTTACTGTGAGTGTATAAGAAAAATGAATGAATGTATTAATATACAGTACTGTACAGTATACTTTAGTATACTGTACAGTACTGTAGGGTAAAGTTTATTGATATTTAGGGGTTAAACATTAGAAATCGGCATTGTAAGCGCTTCTAAGCGCTTGTACCAAACATTCGCGATTCCTCGCGATCCACGACCTGCTCTGTAACCTAACCTCGCGAATGTACGAGGTATTACTGTATGTGAATAAGGCCTAAAACGCCAGCATTTTTCAAACTTATCAAAACCACAAGTAAAAACACCAAGTGCATTTGTTTGGCGCCATCGCTACATTGTGAAACTGATCAGGGACAAGATAGCAGGAGAGGAGGCAGATGTAGTCATGAGGTGCTATTGCGATACGGCACAGAAAGGAACTGCTGAACTTCCTGTTGGCTTTGATTTTCTTTCTAAATATGTAGCATAGTGAGCAAGAATCCATGAGAGATTTTCAGGCCACAGACCTGGATACTATTTCTCTTTTTAGTTTTAGGCTATGATTTAAAGGACACATTTGAGGGCTTCTCATTTAAAGGGGTTGTCTGACTTTTTTTTTTTTTTTTTAGTATTTAATAGGGCGGCTGAAGGGGCCATGAACATAAAAAAAAAAACTGTACTAACCCTGAGCCTCCATTTCTAGCAGCGGCAGCTCCGGCCTTCTGTATAAAGGTCCTCTGGTGGTCCTCATCAGTGACGGGCTGTTTGTGCTTGGTGACTGCTGCAGCCAATCACAGGCCTCATTGGTGACCTCTTCACAAAAAGCATTGACTAACGTGACGTTCTGTTTGTGAATAGGTGACCACTAAGGCTTGTGAATGGCTGCAGTGGTCACCTGGCACAAACAGCACAGTGATTGAAGATTGGCCCTGCAGTTGCTGGAAACAATGGCATGGGAAAAGATGAGTAAACAGGTTTATTTTTGTTTTTATTTTTCAATTGAGCTGCAGTACCAAGCACAACCACTATACAATGTACGGTGCTGTGCTTGCTTAAAGGGGTTGTCCAGGCAAAATTGGACAACCCCTTTAACTTTTAGATCAGCCAGGGGCAGTGAAAAAAAATTTAAAAAAAAATTCATACTCACTTTTCCCCGATGCTCCGGTGTTCTTCTGGCGCGTTTCTGGCCTTCTGTCTCTTCCGGAGTTCTCCTGAAGCCGCTGATCAGTGAAGGCCATGCGATATCACAATGTCACGGATGCAAAATGGCCATCAAAAATGGACATTAAAGGGGTTGTCCAGGCAAAATTGGACAACCCCTTTAACTTTTAAATCAGCCGGGGCCAGTGAAAAAAACTTTAAAAAAAATGCATTCTCACCTGACCCGATGCTCTGGTGTCCTCCCGGCGCAGTCCGATCCTTCTGCTCGGCGTCTCCTCAACGTGAAACTTCTCACTGGCTGTGACATCGTGGCTCCCTTCCCCTGAGGCCGCTGATTGGCCTTAGCGGTCACGTTTTTTTTATTTTTTTCACTGCCCACAGCTGATTTAAAAGTTAAAGGGGTTGTCCATTTTTACCTGGACAACCCCTTTAAACAGTGAAGAGGGCTCAGCAATTGATAGCATAGTCCTAGACAACCCATTAACACTTTCAATGTCACTGTCAACAGTGATCACCGCATCTAAAGATCCTGGTAAAGGCAGGGGCTACCTCTACCAGCCCCCATGTGCCTATGGTTTACCATAGTGACTGGAAACCTTATAAAGGGCCCCAGGTATACTATTGGTAAAGTTATATTAGGAAATTGCTATACATTCACTTCCCTAAAGTGAACATAAACTGTACTGGTATAGACACATTAGTAAGCAATACATGACTGACTACACACATTACATCCTCTTGCTTCATGTTGCTCAGGTATCATATAGCATATATGAAGAGTTTCCATTATGATTTGCATGCTCTTTGATGCTATGCTTATGATTTATATAAACTGCTTGTTCACACTTGTTCTATCTCCTACAGCATCTTGCAAATATGTGCTAAAATGCAAATACCACTCTCTACTTCTAAAAGGGGGCATCTTTGAAAATGGAAAATACAATCTGATACTGTTTACAGGATTTTTGTAATTACAATACATTGTGGTGGAGATGAGGTAAAGCAAAGTGTAAAGAGCTGTTCTAGCAGCCAGTTTTACAACATGTGCAGAGAGGTTGCAAGCCTCACCAGGAGCCACATATTAACACTTCAATAATCACACAATTGTATGAAATCCACCCATGCAAAGGTACGCTCTTGTGTTACCATCATTTTTTTCCCCAGAAAAGGGTACAGTGTGGCAAAGAACAGAAAAGCCATTGGCTGTATGTGCCTAATATTTTTGATGAACACAGTGATTAGTCTATATTTTTGAGCAGGAATGTCTCATGGTTCTCTATTGGTAATTATGAAGGATATCGCCTTGGCACGCTACCTGGCCCACCTGCAACCAACCTTCTTTCTTAATCGCCCACTCACACACCGTGGTGTTTATAGGATAATACGAAGCGAGCTAAATTTTATATATTTATTAACCCCAGTGGGTCAGTACTAAGCATTAACATATACAGAAATATATATCAATTACCAAGCAAATACGGATAAACGTAAAATACAGCACAACAAAATAAAAAGGGAAATAAAAGATAGAAAAATACCAGATCAAGTGGATAGTTCGTTTCTCTGAGCCCATGTGGTAGGCTTCAGGGTTCTTCCTTAAGCAAGTTACAGAGCGGGTGAGCATGTGTCGTCTCCTACGTGCTGTCCAGAACAAGAAGACCTCTGTTCCCCCCAGGCGAGACTGTATAATTATCCCCAGTCTCCTCCCTGCGTTATGTCACTAGGAGGAAGAGCCCCGCCCTCCTTCCTAAGATCTCTATAACCAGGCTTCGTTATGTTTCCTCGCCCGATGACTGTAGAGTTGGGCAGGAGGTATGATAGGGTTCGTGGCGAGATCCCCATCGTGAAGACACCAAGGATGACACCCCAATCCCCTTTGGGTTAGGAGATTAGTGTCTGGACCTTTTCCGGGCTTTGAACAGTAACATGTGTGGGCTCTGAATGTGTGCCTAGGCCTGGCGCATCTGGGGAAATTATCGGGGCGACTGTAAAACCATAATTCTGCTGATCTGTGGGCTGCAGACCAGAAGTCTGTGTGATGTTTGCTTACAGCCTTCCAATACACATCTCTAGGATGTCCCCCCTGCGGTGATAACAAGGTTAGCACCAGTATGCTAATTGTGCCAGGGACAGAACAGTGGGACTTGATTATAGAGTAGAATGACCACATTCCAGCAGCCACACTGGTTTTGATAACAGGTACCAACCCCCACTGTGTAGTAGTAATATGGACCAGTAGTAATACATCACAGCAGAAATACTTAACTGGAGGTCTCTCATCATTACAGTAACCATTCTGAAAAAAATAATAACATCTCGCTCCCTGTCGGAACTTCTAGTGTCGGGAGAACTATTTATACTGTGGCTAGTCATTGATAGACCAGGGGTGCGTTGTGTCATCCAATGTCTGCTGATTTCACTACAGCTCATCTCTACTCAGGTAAATGAGCTAAAATGCACTACCAGACACAAGCCATCGATGCGTGACACCATTTTTTGGAGAAAAAACATCCTTTTTTTTTCTTTCTAATTGTTGGGCAATGTTCTTGTGATAGAATAAAACTTTAAAAATATAAGGCAATTTAATATCATGGCTATAATGTACATAGTAGCTTTCTGTATGCAATTTCTTGTACATGGGCACCTTATTGTACTATTAAAGAAGAACTGTAGTTTTTTTTAAAAAATGTAAATTAATAGTATATAAGGTGATAATAAGAAACTTTGTAATGTATCTTATCAGAGGGTAGTGCGCCTGTTATCAGCTCCTCTCCTGCCTGGTGAATTGTTCAGTTCACTGAGAGATCTGTCTTCACTGAAGACAGGCTGCATGCAGTTCATAGAACTCTATGGAGAGGGAAAGGGGAGGAGGGATGAATGAGCAGCAAAAAGAAACAAACATCCTAGAGCAGATTACAGCAAGAAATCTCTCACTAGAGCTATATTCACATCTATACTGCTCACTCTTCAAAAAAAAAAAAAAAAAAACTCAGTCCCATTGTGTGAATTGACTATTTCTTTGTAATGTATTTTTTTTGTCTGTACTTGAACCCTACAAATTGTACAGTGCTGCGGAATATGTTGGCACTATATAAATAAAATGTATTATTATTATTATTAACTGTAAAACAAAGTGCAATAAAAGAAAGAAATCTTACTGTTTCCTGTAGTAACTTGTGTCTGTGCTTGTTTCTCACTCACATGGTTCCTCCTCCCTCCCCTCCCATCTCCATAGGCCTCTTTGTAACCTGACCTGTGTGTGATCTGTACCCATCTTCACATTGAAGACAGATCTCTCAGTGAATTGAGCAGTTTACCAGACAGGAGAAGAGCAGCTGATAACAGGAGATAGGAGCACTTTCCTCTGATCACATATATTACAAAGTTTCTTCTGCTCCCCTGAACTATTTATTTACAAAAAAAAAAAAAAAAGTAACTGTTACACTATAAATAAGCTACTGTAGAATTATTTGTCATCATGTGCAGAAAATGGAATAAAAAAAGTGTGCACATTTGGTTTTAATTACTAAAAACAAAAAAATACACATAAATGATGCATTCCCTTTAATCTGGTGTGAGTAAAATAAATCAGGCTTCCCTTCTTTGGCCCCCACCCTGTCCACATTTGGGGTTTACGCCATATGTTCACCTCAATATCATCCTTCTAAGCCAGCAGGGTTTATTTGTGCCAAAAATTATCTCATACATCTTGTACCACATTTATTATGTGTTTTAAACCCTTTTTTGGTACCTTGCCTGATAAGGTGTGTGGGCTTAGTTAAAGAGAGTGGAGCTTACAGTTACAGCAGTGGGGCAATGTTCATTGACAGTGTACAGTACTGTGCACAAGATTTAGGCAGATGTGGGGAAAAAAATGCTGCAAAGTTGGAGGAATGCTTTAAAAATAGAAGTTTTTAATAGTTTGTCAATTAACAAAGTGAATGAATGAAAATAAATCTAAATCACATCAATATTTGGTGTCACCACCCTTTACAGGAGTCCTGGAAGTGATGATGTGGCCCTCACAAGGCCCTTGTTATGTGCTACCAAACCTGTCTGGCTTCGGTCCATCTCCCTGTACATCTTCACCGCAGGGAGTCTGCCAAGCCACAGTGCACTACAGAATAGGTAAAAATACAAGGTGTGAACAGAGCTAAAACCAGAAAGGAAAGTGCGCAGGCTAAAAACTGAAATGAATATAAGACTGAAATAAAATATTCAGATAATGGATGCTGAGTCTAACACAGGAATCAGGACAGGACTTAACACAGAAGAGCAGAGGCCAAACAGGTAATAGAAACAGATTGCAGATGTAACAGAAACCTCTGGCCAATGAGTAACAGAATCAGAAGCCATAGGTCAACAGGTAACAGAAATATAACCGACAATAGGACTTACATACCAAACAGCATAGACTGATTCTGGCATAAGACTGCAGACATCCAATAGATCAGGACAATGAAACTGAGCACACACCTGCTTTTCAGCTAGTGGGGGGGAAAGAAACAGAATTAAATACATATAGACAAACAGGGAATGGTAGGAGGTGAAAACATGAATTCATAAAGAGACAGGAGAATACAAAGAGGTAGCCAGAAAGTTAGGTCTGCTAACAAAGGCAGTATGCCAGTAAACACAAGCAATACAGTCCTAAAACCTACATCCACAGAAGATGTGTGCTTAGTTCTCCAAGATGTTTGGAACAACCTCCCTGCCGAGTTCCTTCAAAAACTGCCTGCAAGTACCGAGAAGAATTGATGGTAGGCAAAGGAAGGTGGTCACACAAAATATTGATGGGATTTCTCTTTTGCTCATTCACTTACTCATTCATACTTTACAGCTTTTTCGTCAAACCTACCTAAAGCGTTTGCACAGTGCAATACATCAGAATTTATGTCGCAAAGTAAGCAAATAAGTGTTATAAACTTAGACTAGACAGTCTAGTATGCACCAGATTTACTATCAAGCATCAGTCACTGATAAATCTGGGGCATTTTAAGAGTGTCTGGTCTACATTTGCAGCATCTAAAAATTAGACAGGATTAGGAAATCTGCTCTATTGTTTTTCAAACTGGTACGTAATATCACTAATCTGACTAACCTGTTACACTCAAAAACTAATGTGGGCTAAGATGGTGCTTGTGGTTCTCCGAGACCAAACATAAATGCTTCATCAGCAACTGTAAGATGTGCTGCTTCTTTACAAACTCCCCTCCCACCTCCTTTCTGTCTCCCTTTGAATCTCTTCACTATTCAGCTGTAGTCAGAACGTGTACAGGAAAGTGGAGGCAGTATCTGCACTGTCCGAGGAAGGACTCTGAGGGGAAGTGTAGCTCTTTATTTAGCTCCTCTGTATGCTGTTTTCCCTTTTCCCTGCACTGCTTCATAAAGATCAATTTAGCCTACCCAAAATAATGTACACTATATGGACAAAAGTATTGGGACCCAGTCAAAAAACTATGGCTGTGTGCAAGGGCCCATAGAGATGACTGTGGCCATACCTTGATCTGCAATTGAGGACAAAAAGTCTGGTCATGTGAAAAAGGCCTAAGTTTGTAAAATTTCTTCCCTCCTAGATGTTGCAGCATCAATGATGAGTGGTATTATTAAAAAGTTGAAGCAATTAGGAACCGCAGCAACTAAAGCTACAAGAGTGCCAGGTAACTGGCATACAAGGCATAATAAATCTGCCCAAATAACTGCGGAGCTCCAACTCCTTTGGCATTAACATCACAAAACCTGTGCGCCAGGAGCTTCATGGCATCAGTTTTCAAAGCCAACCAGCTGCACGTAAGCCTTCCATCACCAAGCACAAGCGTCACATGAAATGGTGTAAAGCACGCTGCCAGAGCACTCTGGGGTATGGGGAACATGTACTGTGGAGTGCCAAAACACCCTTCTTTAGCTAGCAGTCTGATGGGTCAATCTGAGTTTGGCAAATGCCAGGAAAAAGCTACATGTCTGCATTGTTGAAAAGGGATAATACTATGGGGTTGTTTTTCAGGAGTTGGCCTAGTTGTAGTATGCCAGGACATTTTGGACAATTGCATGCTTTAAACTATGTGGGAACAGCTTGGGGAACGCCTTTTCTGTTCCATCATGACTGTGCCCCAGTGCACAAAGCAAGGTGTATGGTTGGGTAACTTTTGGTTTTGAAGCCCTGACTTCACCAAAAACTGCTGTTGGCATAATGTGTAGGTGTCCTGATACTTTTGACAATAGTATGTACATATTCATATATACATATAATAAGAGCTAAGTGACTTAATGAATTTTATAGGAACACATGTTGCTGATCATGAATGATAATGTATCTTGCAGCTGTATGAATGATTTTGAACCGAGTTGTAGTTCAGGCCCCAGCTGGGGAATTTCTCATTTCCCTCCTTCATAATCCAGCCCTGCTAAACTCCACCCATGTAAGGGCCGGTTCACATCTGCGTTCGGCATTCGGCGGTCTTACTTTGATGATGTTTCATTAAATGCCTTTCTGTCCACAGGGGGACACAAGCTCTTATCAAAGCTACTGCTAACAATTAGAAAAGCTCTTGTCACACAATTATAATAAAGGGGCTCACATTTCAGACTTCCTGACTAGATTTATTAAGAAAATGGGTAAGAAGAAGGGTAATTATACTATCCCCCCCCCCAGCAGGCTGATATGGTACAGTCTCCAGCTGTCCTTCTGATGCTGTGCTGAGAACAGAGAAATCTAATAAAGAAGATGGTGTCTGATCCCAAACAGACAGGATCATAAACTGTAAGTGCAATATACAGTGGGGAAAAAAGTATTTAGTCAGCCACCAATTGTGTAAGTTCTCCCACTTAAAAAGATGAGGCCGGCCTGTAATTGACATCATAGGTAGACCTCAACTATGAGAGACAAAATGAGAAAACATATCCAGAAAATCACATTGTCTGATTTTTAAAGAATTTATTTGCAAATTATGGAGGAAAATAAGTATTTGGTCAATAACAAAAGTTCATCTCAATACTTTATTATATATCCTTTGTTGGCAATGACTGAGGTCAAACGTTTTCTGTAAGTCTTCACAAGGTTGGCACACACTGTTGCTGGTATGTTGGCCCATTCCTCCATGCAGATCTCCTCTAGAGCAATGATGTTTTGGGGCTGTCGCTGGGCAACACGGACTTTCAACTCCCTCCAAAGGTTTTCTATGGGGTTGAGATCTGAAGACTGGCTAGGCCACTCCAGGACCTTGAAATGCGTCTTACGAAGCCACTCCTTCGTTGCCCTGGCGGTGTGCTTGGGATCATTGTCATGCTGAAAGACCCAGCCACGTTTCATCTTCAATGCCCTTGCTGATGGAAGGGGGTTTGCACTCAAAATCTCTAGATACATGGCCCCATTCATTCTTTCATGTACACGGATCAGTCGTCCTGGTCCCTTTGCAGAGAAACAGCCCCAAAGCATGATGTTGCCACCCCCATGCTTCACAGTAGGTATGGTGTTCTTTGGATGCAACTCAGCATTCACTCTCCTCCAAACACGACGAGTTGTGTTTCTACCAAACAGTTCTACTTTGGTTTCATCTGACCACATGACATTCTCCCAATACTCTTCTGGAACATCCAAATGCTCTCTAGCAAACTTCAGACGGGCCCGGATATGTACTGGCTTAAGCAGGGGAACATGTCTGGCACTGCAGGATCTGAGTCCCTGGCGGCGTAGTGTGTTACTGACGGTAGCCTTTGTTACATTAGTCCCAGCTTTCTGCAGGTCATTCACTAGGTCCCCCCGTGTGGTTCTGGGATTTTTACTCACCGTTCTTGTGATCATTTTGACCCCACGGGGTGAGATCTTGCGTGGAGCCCCTGATCGAGGGAGATTATCAGTGGTCTTGTATGTCTTCCATTTTCTAATTATTGCTCCCACAGTTGATTTCTTCACACCAAGCTGCTTGCCTATTGCAGATTCAGTCTTCCCAGCCTGATGCAGGTCTACAATTTTGTTTCTGGTGTCCTTCCACAGCTCTTCGGTCTTCACCATAGTGGAGTTTGGAGTGTGACTGTTTGAGGTTGTGGACAGGTGTCTTTTATACTGATGTCAATTTCAAACAGGTGCCATTACTACAGGTAATGAGTGGAGGACAGAGGAGCCTCTTAAAGAAGAAGTTACAGGTCTGTGAGAGCCAGCAATCTTACTTGTTTGTAGGTGATTTTCTAGATATGTTTTCTCATTTTGTCTCTCATAGTTGATGTCAATTACAGGTCTCTCTCATCTTTTTAAGTGGGAGAACTTGCATAATTTGTGGCTGCCTAAATAATTTTTTTCCCCACTGTACATTTCATAAAATAAATGTATAAAATAGATTTGCACCATTTTCTTAAAGATGACATGTTATCTATGTTCTGTGAGTCACTATGATCACAGTGATGCCAAGTTTATATAGCTTTTTTTATGTTTTATTACCTTTGGAAAAATTTTATATATAATTAAAAAGTACAATTTTCTCTGCAAAAAAAAAAAAAAAAGAATTAATGTCTTTGAGTCACCATATTCCAATTCCCATAACTTTTTTATATTTCTGTTTATGGAGCTCTATAATACTTTTTAGTTTTTTTTTTGTACTTTTTGTTTATACCATTTTGGGGTCTGTCTAATGTTTTCATCTCTTTCTATTCAATTTTTTTTTTTGGTGGGGGGGGGGACAAAAAAAAAAAAGAAGCAGTTTGGCCATTTTAATTTTTTTTCCCAATACGGAAGTCACCATATGAGATGTGTTTTTGTGTTTTTTATATAACTGTAATTTTATTGAAAAATTTTTCATTAACAAGGAATAAAGAAAAAACAAAAAAACAATAATAATCAAACAAACAGGAAGCATTGAGGTAAATAGAGGCTATCTGCCTCCTCCCCCTTAAGCAATATGCATTTAAATTAAGCAGTGAACAAGGGAGGGGGGAATGGAGGGGTTAAGAAGACAAGGGTAGGACCAAAGGGAAGGGGGGGGAGGGAAGGAGAGGACTAGAGATCAGAGACCCTGTGATGTACAATACATGTCCCAGGGTGCCCAAATAGCCCCAAAGGCTTCCCATGAATTATGTAGGCCAGCAGTCAGGTATTCAAGACTCCTCACATCCTTCATTCTAGCCACAAGCTCAAGACTAGATGGGGGACTCACCTTCTTCCAGTTTCTAGCTATGAGAGTTTTAGCTGCAGTACAAAGATGCAAGAAAAGCCTGGATGACTTATTGCTCAGGTGTCTGGGGGGAAGGTTCAGGAGATAAAGAAGAGGGTCAAGAGGAACCTCTTGCAAAAAGAGAGCAGTCGTCAGAGTCCTGACCCCCCTCCAAAAACCGAGGATGAGAGGGCACGTCCAAAAGATATGGTGCAGGGTACCCACCGCAGCTCCACAGCGCCAGCACCATGGGGGAACTAATGGGTTTAAAGTATGAAGGAGAGCCGGAGTATGATACCAATGCATCAACAGCTTATACTGCGTTTCCCTAAACGTAATGCACTGAGATGATTTCTGGGCCCGAGACCATACAATCCGCCACTGTTCCTGGGAGATGGGTTTACCCACCGCCTCCTCCCATTTAAGCATATAGCGATGATTAACAGGAGAGCCTGTAGTTTGTGAGTTAAGAAGTTGGTAAATAGAGGATATAAAGCCCCTAGTGGACGTGCCTGCACGGCAAATCTTTTCAAAAGCGGTGGAGAGTGACACCTTAAGAGACCCATGGAGGGAGCAGACAAAGTGAACCACCTGCAAGTAATGGAACCATTCAGTACCTGGCAGGTTTTGATTAGCTGTAAGATGAGCAAAGGACCTGAGTTCCAAGGTTCCAGGGTCAACCATATCAGCAATCCGGTAAAGGCCAGCTTCAGACCACACTTTAGTCATGGCAGAAGTCAGGCTCTCCGGGAGAAGGGGGTTGTATAGTATGGAGACCATAGATGAGCGCGGGGACATCAGGGAGAATCTAGCACAACAGGTAGACCAGATAGATCTAGTAAACCGAATGGGGCCCAACAGGTACGAGGCAGGGGGGGGTGGGGGGGGGGCTGACCCACAGAAGCGCGTTAGGATGCATGGGTGCCAGCCATAGCTTCTCTATCTGCACCCATCTGGTGTATGCTGGCATAGCCGCCCAGAATGGGATATGGCGTAAGTGGGCCGCCCAGTAATAATGTAACAGATGTGGGACAGCCATACCCCCAGACCCCCTATCCGCCAGCATAACAGATCTAGGTATTCGGTGTCGTTTTGCTTTCCAGATAAACTGGAAGATAGCTTTCTGTAGGTTCCGTAATTCTCCCCGAGGTATCGCGACTGGGAGCGTCTCGAAAAAATACAGTAGCTTCGGGAGGAGAGTCATCTTGACCGCAGCAATTCTCCCCAAAAGGGAGAAAGGCAAGGGTTGCCATTTGTCCAATAGGGCTCTTAGCTCACAAAACAACCGCGGGTAGTTTGCCGAGTAGAGGGTCGCATAGGAGGTGGATATATGGACTCCCAGGTAGCGGATAGAGGACTCCCGCCACTGGAAATCGTAATTACTGCGGAGGAGAAGGAGAAGGTCCCGTGGGATGTTAAGTGGGAGTGCCTCAGTCTTCGCGGGGTTCACCTTATACCCTGAGAGATCACCATAGGTCTCTAGCGAGCGCAGCAAGTTTGGAAGGGTAGTATGAGGGGAGGTGAGAGTGAGGAGTACATCGTCCGCGAAGAGAGATATCTTAAATTCCTTATCTTGGACCATGATCCCCTTGATATTAGGGTCTCGCCTAATCTTGGCCGCTAGCGGTTCAATGCAGAGGGCAAATATGATGGGTGACAGGGGGCAACCCTGCCTAGTGCCATTTCGAATAGGGAAGGAGGGCGAAGATGCATGGGGAAGCTTAATTGCTGCTGAGGGTAAGGAGTAAAGGGCCTGGATAGCTGTGAGAAACGGTCCCGTAAGCCCGAACGCCTTAAGCGTAGTATGCATAAACGACCAATTTATGCGGTCAAAAGCCTTTTCAGCGTCCAGGCTCAAGAGAAGGGCCGGGGTAGAATAATGATTGGCCACCTCCACCAAATCCACAGTCCTCCTGGTGTTGTCACCACCCTGACGACAGGGGATGAATCCCACCTGGTCCTTATGGACAAGCAGAGGGAGCCAAGCATTCAGTCTATTGGCTAAGAGTTTGGTGAAAAGTTTCAGGTCCGTGTTCAGCAAAGCAATCGGTCGGTAGTTAGCACAATCCTGCAAGTCCTTACCCGGTTTAGGGACCAATGTGAGTAGTGAAGAGAGCATAGTCGGGGGTATAGGGGAACCTGAAAGGAAGGAATTGAAGAGGGACAATAGATGAGCAGAGAGTTCACCCTGGAAAACCTTATAATAATTGTAAGTGAACCCATCTGGGCCTGGGGCTTTCCCATTTGGGAGGTCCCTCAGGACCCCTTCTAGTTCCTCCCTGGTGATGGGGGTGTTCAGGGAGGTTAAGGCCTCAGGAGGAAGGCGTGGGAGACAACAATCCTTTAAATAGTCTTCCAGTAGTGTTGAGTCATCCCCAGGGAGTAGTGCTCGTGGGGGGGGTAAGTCATACAGCTTAGAGTAGTAAGAGTGGAACGCCAGCGCCACAGCATCAGGGTGATGTTGAAGAGTACCCGCGGGGTCACGGACAGAGTGTGGTGTGGAAGAGGCTCGATGATCCCTGAGGGTTCCTGCCAGGAGGGTATGAGATTTATTACCTCGTTCAAAAAACCTCTGACGGGTATAAAGGAGAAGTCGTTCCACATGGTGGGTCTCCAAATCACGGAGGTCCGCCCGGACCAGGACCAAACGGCGAAGAACCCCCAGGGATGGATGCGCTGCCAAAGTCGTCGTAAGGGACCGAATACGGGCTTGGAGGAGCTGTTCCTGGGTCTGTCTGTCCCTTTTAAGCCTAGAAGCCAATGCAATACAGCATCCTCTCATGACCGCCTTATGGGCTTCCCAGAGAATGGCAAGAGAGTCTACCGAGCCTAAGTTGTCCCTAAAATAATCTATCAAGTGTGTGCGCAGGGTCTCGAGGGAGGTCGGCGATTTGAGCAGTGTTTCGTTAAGACGCCAATGACATTGGCGAGTAGGCACTGGAGTCGTAGATAAGGTAACCATGACTGGGGCATGATCAGACCAGGTGAGAGGGCCAATGTTCGTGTCCCTAAGCAAACGAAGAGCGGGAGCATTTCCAAAGAAGTAGTCAATGTGGGTGTGAGTGTTATGAGGGTGAGAAAAGAAGGTGTAGGAGCGCGCCGTAGGATTGTCCACTCGCCAAAGGTCATACAAAGAGTGGGCGCGGATCAGCCTGCGGAACTCCCTTGCAAGTTGGGCCAACCTATGGGGGGTTGGGCCCTGGGGTAACGCCAGACGATCCGCCCGTTCAGAGAAGACCATGTTAAAGTCTCCCCCCACCAGCCAAGCTGATGGTGGGAGAGCGCGCAGACGGGGAGAATACCCGGCGCAAGAACGGGATCTGCGCTGAATTGGGGGCATAGACATTGCATAAAACAATCGGGGCACCATAAAGGAGCCCCTCCAAGATAACAAACCGGCCACCTGGGTCTATGTGGGAAGTCGTCACTGTAATTGGGCAGGATCGAGAAAGAAGGATAGCCACCCCAGCTCTGCGTCGATTGTGGAAGGCCGAAAAAGCTACGGGAAAATAATGCTTAGCGAAGGCAAAAGTACCAGCGCGGTCAAAATGAGTCTCCTGAAGAAACGCCACATCCGCTCGTAAGGAGCGGAGTTCTCTAAGGACATGGCGCCTTTTAATGTTGGAACCCAGGCCCTTGACATTAATTGTCACGCACCTAACCATTGGTACCCAGGAATGGAGGACAGTGGCGGATTGCAATAAGCTCACCCATCTCACATGACGCTGGCAAGTTTCCCTCGGAGAGGCAAAAGGGCAATCCACAAACAGGAACCCAAAGTCGAGGCAGGGTCTCTAGATCAGGGAGGGGGGGGGGAAAGAGAGGGAGGGAGGCAAAAGACATCATAAATGACAAAGTAAAAATAAAAACAGTTAAACAATACTTTGTGGGCGAGGCTAAGTCACTCGCCTGGGGACCAATGAGGGCAGCCAGAGGTCCAATCAGGATCAATGGCCGCACAGTCCAAGTATCCCCTTAGGGGGGAGAGCGTGGACAGGAGGTCGGAGGGGGAGGCGGTGGATCCCCAACCACCAGTAAAAAGAAGGAAGGAAGGGGAGTCACCGGAACCCCACCCCCGCCCCACTCCGCTAAAACAATCCAATAATAAGCATAATAGATGAGACCCGTAGACCTAAAAAAGAAAAAAAAGAGAAGCAAACATAACATTAAGGCATGCAGATTCCAAAGCACCACCGAGAAAAGGGAGAACGTCTCAAGGGGGGGAAGCCTCCTCAGGGATCAGTCTCCAGCCGGGGCCTCCGAGTGGTCACCACCGCGGAGGATGCATGACGTCGTCTGGGCTCCAATCGTTGCCAAACCGGTGGTGGGGGAGGGGGTGGAGAGAATAGCTCCCAGTCTGTTAAATCCGGCAGGGGAACATCCAATAGGTCACAGAAGAGAGGCAAATCCGCAAAGGAGCGAAGCGTAGCGGAGCGACCATCCCTACGAGCAATGAGAGCAAACGGAAATCCCCACCGGTAAGGAATTTGGTGCTCCTGAAGAATCTGGAGGAGGGGTCGGAGATGGCGGCGTTTCTGGAGGGTGATTAGCGACAGATCCTGATAGAATTGTAGTGGAGCTCCCTGAAACTCGAAGTCTTTGAGTTTGCGCACTTTGCTCATTATGGCCTCTTTAAGGGTGAAGTCGTGGAGGCAGCAGATGACATCACGGGGTGTGGCGGAAGATCCTCTGGGTCGAAGGGCTCAATGTGCCCTATCAAACTTAATTTTGTGGGACGGGGGCTCCTGCAGTATAGTGTTGAAGACAGCCTCCAGCAGAGCAGGCAGATCCTCAGATTGGTCAGCCTCTGGGAGTCCCTTGACGCGTATATTGTTGCGCCGGCCCCTGTTGTCAAGATCCTCCAAGTGGCGTTGCATGTCCCGTATAGCTGAACCCTGTTCAGTGGTAGTATCATGCAGTGAGGCAACATAGTCCCTGGTAGTGTCATGGTCATTCTCCAGCGTGTCCATTCGGTTAGCAATGGAGTGTAAATCAGTGCGGAGGGTAGCAATTTCAGATCGGAAGGATGCTGTGATTTCCGCAACCATACTTTTAAGGTCTTGTTTAGTAGTAAGTTGAGGAAGAAGGTCCGCCATGGATGATGGTGCTGAAGATGGGCCTGGGATACAGCTCTGGGGGTACAGGACTGGAGGGGGGGGAGCCATAATCCTTGGGAGTGCGGGGCAGAGGAGCCCCTACGCCAGCGTCCCTCACCACGCCATCCCCCTCTGAGCCATGGAGGGGGGGGGTGATGGGGGAAGATAGTAGCCAGGGGGCCACAGAGACCAGCTCTGTGGCCACAGGCTGCAACTCATCAGCGGTGCAGGAGGGAGCAGAGCCACTGACCTCAGAACTCCTTGAGAAGCTGGAAACATCCGTGGTCCTCTCATGCCGCTCTGCCAGGAGTGCTGGTGAAGCAGAATGTAGTTGCTGGGACATCCCAGGGTGAGGAGACTGTGGGAGTACTCGTGCTGGGGAAACTCTGGGTTGCCCAGGCGCCGACAGGGATCTCTGTTGAAGCGGCGCTCCGCTGGCTGACAGGGGGAGCGCGGGAGGAGAGAAGCTGCGCTGCGACCCCTGTGCCTGGAGAGCGGAGGAAATCCAAGATGGCCGCCCCGCAGCAGCCTGGCCCGGTAGAGAAGGCCGCTGGGCCAGAAAGGCGTCCACCTTCCTCGGTAAGCGCTTGCCCATACTGCGCTTGCTGAGGGGTCCACGGGTCTCAGTAGCGAGCGGAGGAGCGGAGAAGGACCTGCGCGCGTGCTACTCCATGCGCGTCCAGGCCACTCCCCCGTTTTTTTTTGTTTATTGTTCGGGGATACCTAATTTGCTTATATTTGTTTTTGGTTATTTATTTTTATATATGATCTGGGTTTGATTTTTAATTTTATAGTTATATTCTTTTAAACTCTTTTAGGCCAGGGCCCCACGTATTGCAAAAACTGACGCATTTTACACTTTTTCTAGCGAATCCCACCCACACATTGTGGAAAAATACATGCAGCGGAGATGCTGCGATTTCCAAAACTGTTGCAGTTTTGGAAATCACAGCAGGTCAATTATACCTACGGAAGCACTGTGGGAAAAAATGTGATGTGTTGCTGCTGCAGTTTTTCTCATAGATCTTTTTCGCTGCGGCCCACTATGTGGGGCTTAGCCTTAATTTTTTTTATACTTTAATTTTTACACTTCCCTCTAGGACAGCGGTTCTCAACCTGTGGGTCATGACCCCTTTCACAGGGGTCGCTTAAGACCATAGGAAAACACATATTTCCGACGGTCTTAGGAACCAAGACAGTCGTATCTAGAATGGCGTTGTTCCTGGTAGGTATGATGTCACAGGAAGGGGCGGGGTCTCTTCCATCACAGCTCTGTGCTCTATAAAGGAAGCGGGAGCGGAGCTTGTGTAGATTTTGAGCAGAAAGCAGTGAGGACTGTTTTGTGGGATTGCATGATGGAAGGGGAGTGATAGGATTGTTTTACATGGGTTGCATGTTGGAGGAGACTGAGGGGAGGGAGTGATGTATTTACATGTTGAGGGACTGCATGTTGAGGGGCTGAAAAGAGAGTGATGTTTTACAGGGGATTGTATCCTCGAGGGTACAGCCAGGAAAAGGTGCAGATTTTTCTATTATAATTTTTTCTTTCTGCGTAGGTTTCATTCCATTTTCCATTTTCCATTCCGTTTCATTTGTTTTCCCTACAAATAGTGATGCAAAATATTAATAAAGGCCTTATCATAAATTCCAGCATCACTTCAACTTCACTTGTGTCATACATGAGCTAAATATATAGATGATCTAAACTAAATCTAGGTCATAAATATCAAATTAGTGTCTGACCAATGCCCGGCATCCTCACCAGTCAGTTGTTCTGAGCAGCTGATACATGGAGAATGGAGTAGGAAGCAGAAAGCCCTGTTGTCTGTAATGGCTGAACTGAGTCACTGCAGCTTAGCTCAGATTTAAGTTAATGGAAGCTGATCTGCAGTAACCTGGAATTGGCCTCTACAGGAGAAAGGAGCTGTCTGCTTCCTTCTCCAGTCTTGGTGTATCAGCCGTGGACCACACACCAATCTGATATTTATGACCATCCATTAGTTAGGTTATCTATATATTTAGTATACTACACAGAGACTGGAGCTGTCTGCTTCCTGCTCCATTTTTTTGGTATCAGCTGCTGGGTAGGTGTTGGGTGTGGGCTACCCACCAATCTGGCATTTATGACCTATCCCTCATTTAGGTCATCTATATTTTTAGCCCGGAAAACCTCATTAAAGCTGGATTCACACCAGGACTCACTCTACGTTTGGGGATTCCGTCCCCGAATCCGCTTGAAAAATTCAAGCAGGACTTTTCTCGGAATGGAAACCGTGGATAACTGCTTTTTAAGGGGATTGGGTTTCCGTTTTTTGGTTCCCCAAGTGGACGTGAAGAATGGAAACCAAACCATCAACCAAACACTCAGGTTTGGTTGATGCAGTTGTGAAGCCAAACCCAGGAAGCCCCATCTGTCATTTATAGGTTCTCACCCTTTATGTCTCATACTCAGTTTTGGCTTCAAAAACTGCATAAAAAAAACTTGAATGTGTGTCCTTACCCTGAGAAACATTTTGTGACATGACCGCTATATATCAGAAGCTGTAGACACAAGTCCTTTTCTGTAATCTCCGCATTACAGTTCACATATCTAAAGTATAACATTGCTGGGAAATTACTGGGATAATTCATAGTCATCTTGAGACTCACTAATGATAACGCTGCACATAAAGCAGACAGATTATCATCCCTGTTGCATGCTTAATATGTAAATCTCACAGCTGATACGTGAGCGCTTTAATTGCAGCAATGGGTACTCAGGACCTGCACATCACTGTAAAATAGGAACAATCTAAATACAATAGCAACCTCCATATTCTAATGAATGATATTTCCACTTTACCTAGATATACTGTATATCATATACTGCTAATTCTATGTTCACATCTGTGCACGGATGTCCGTTGTTCTGGTCTCTCAGAGGACAAGAACAATGGCCACACGGACCGCTAAAATAGTGGACACCAATGGTTCCCAACAGACTATAATGGGATCCGTTGGCTGTCCATTTTTTAAAACTGAAACTGCTAGACAAAAAAGTCAGATTTGCAGCACTTTGCTTGTCTGACAATTATTGATGGCCACTGCAACAGTCTCCAAACAGAGACTCCACCACACATGTGATCCCAGCCTTAGTCACATACACAAGCTTTTTTATTGTCAGTAAGTATCTAAACTGCAGCAGATTTTATTGTGCAATAAATAAAGATTGGGGATAGTGTATTTAAAAAGGATCTTTCATGTCCTCATGAACGTGTTGTTTTATATATCACTAGAAAGCGCACTGTTGGCTTTCCCGGTATGTGCCCCGGTGGTGGAGATAACGGTGCCGTTAATTTCGGCACCGCTATCTCCCCACTGTCACACTGTCAGAAGGGTGTTCCTCACAGACCCCCCCCTCCGGACAGTACTCTAACATAGCCTTGTATTGTCAGAAGTGCGTTCCTCATAGCTCAGAGTCATCGCTGCCTTCTGACAGTGGGGAGATATCAGTGCCAAAACTATCAGCACATACCCACATACACATTTAGACTTTTAGAAGAACTAGATAAAATATACAGAAGTGCTGTCACATACTGAATAGAAGAAACAGCTATTAATGCCATCAAACACTATGATTTATAACTCAGAAATAGAAATAATACACCTGACACAGATGCCTCTTTCTCTAGCAGATTAGTGGAGGGATGGAGAATCATCTGTAAGTGTAAGATCATTTGTCTTTTTCTTTTGTGTCTGTTATAAAAGGTAATGATTTTACATTTCTTTTAAAACATCAAATACAATGAAATAGATTGTTAAAAAAAACTAATTTTACAAACTCAATGTTTGCATGGCAGTCACCAGATATTTCATATTGCTATAATTGAGATTAGCTCAGTGTACAATGGCTTTCTAGTTAATACAAGGTCTTTGGGTTGTGCCTCCATGTTTCTTTTCATTTCTGCTTAGCCCTCTGTGAGTATGAGGTGTACAGATTCAGAGTCATAACATTCAGTTATAATGCAAAAAGACTTGACAAAAGATTGTTGAAATGATAAGTACCATTTCACATGACAGTATTGTGGTCAGTTTTTTACATTAATATTTGTAAGCCAAAACCAGGAAGAGGTGCAAATTTTTCTATTATAATTTTTTTCTGTGTAGGTTTCGTTCCTAGTTTTCCTTACAAATAGTAATGCAAAATATTGATAAAGGCCTTATCATAAATTCCAGCATCACTTCAACTTCACAGATTAGTGTCTATCCAATACCCGGCACCCTCACCAGTCATTTGATCTGAGCAGCTAGGTTCACACCTGCGTTCGGGTTTCCGTTCGGGGGTCCACTTGGGGATCCCCCGAACGGAAAGCTAATCTGCTTAAAAAGCGGTTACCTTCTGAAACCGGGGGACCCAATATACTATAATTGGGTCCGCAAGTTTTCTGTTCGGTTTCCGCCCAAAAGGGGCAGAAAATGTGGAGAGAAAAGTGCTGCTTGTAGGACTTTTCTCTCCGCATTAGTTAGGTTATCTATGTATTTATTTTACTACACAGAGATTGGAGCTGTCTGCTTCCTTCTCCATTCTTGGTGTATCAGCTGCTGGGTAGGTGTTGGGGGTGTGGGCCACCCACCAATCTGGTATTTATGATCTATCCCTCATTTAGGTCATCTATATTTTTAGCCCGGAAAAACTCATCAACTGAGAGTTCTTTTAGCTAATACTGTGAGAATACAGTAAAGACCCACATTCCGGTTTGGTTGATGCAGTTGTGAAGCCAAACCCAGGGGTTGATAGAAAAAAGGGAAGCACCATTTGTCATTTATAGGTTCTCACCCTTTATGTCTCATTCTCAGTTTGGCTTCAAAAATTACATAAACAAAACTTGAATGTGTGTCCTTACTCTGAGAAACACTTTGTGACATGACATGACCGCCACATATCAGAAGCTGTAGACACAAGTCCTTTTCTGTAATCTCCGCATTACGGTTCACATATGTAAAGTTTTACATTGCTGGGAAATTTCTGAGATAATTCATAGTCATCTTGAGACTGACTAATGATAACGCTGCACATAAAGCCGACAGATTATCCCTTTGCATGCTTAATCTCACATAAGTAAATCTCTCTGCGCAGTGAAGTCCACATCCCAGGACAGGGGTTAAATGGTGAAAACTGAGAAGGCTACAAAGACAGGCTCTTGGGAGTGGCCCTATGTCAAATCGGTTATGGATCCACAATATGCTGCCTGTTACATGGCACCAGAGCAATATATGTCCAAAGCTTTGCTAGTTCCTGCAAGGGTTACTGCTTGCTTATCCTGCACATTAGTTTTACAGTGTATTGACCTCATCCTGATCTTCCTGACACAAGTTGTTGACTTTGACTTGTCCTGACTCTGCACCAGTCTGCTCATTCAGATCTGACTGATACCCATTACCAACTCCTACACCTGTACTATATACAATGTTTTGCTTGCCACACCAACGCTGTGCATCAGCGTCTCTGTGATCCCTGGTCAGCTGCCACCTATACCAGGACCACTCTGAGAGATAGTAATCTGATAGTCTCACCATAGTGAGGTCCACATCCACATACAGGGGTTAGACTGAAAAAAGGGAAGACTTCATGGACAATGCCCTTGGAAGTGGCCCTATACCAAACCAGTTAGGTAGCACAGTGGGTCCAGGATACGCTGCCTGTTACAATGATGTTGATGTTTTTTTATATATTAGGGCCTATAGATTCTTCAGATGTACAGTACAGACCAAAAGTTTGGACACACCTTCTCATTCCAAGAATTTTCTGTATTTTCATGACTATAAAAAATTGTTGATTCACACTGAAGGCATCAAAACTATGAATTAACACATGTGGAATTATATACTTAACAAAAAAGTGTGAAACAACTGAAAATATGTCTTATATTCTAGGTTCTTCAAAGTATCCACCTTTTGCTTTGATTACTGCTTTGCACACTCTTGGCATTCTCTTGATGAGCTTCAAGAGGTAGTCACCTGAAATGGTTTTCACTTCACAGGTGTGCCCTGTCAGGTTTAATAAGTGGGATTTCTTGCCTTATAAATGGGGTTGGGACCATCAGTTGGGTTGTTCAGAAGTCAGGTGGATAGAATGGAGTGTTAGAATTTGTATTATGGCAAAAAAAAGCAGCTAAGTAAAGAAAAACGAGTGGCCATCATTACTTTAAGAAATGAAGGTCAGTCAGTCCGAAAAATTGGGAAAACTTTGAAAGTGTCCCCAAGTGCAGTGGCCAAAACCATCAAGCGCTACAAAGAAACTGGCTCACATGAGGACCGCCCCAGGAAAGGAAGACCAAGAGTCACCTATGCTGCGGAGGATAAGTTCATCCGAGTCACCAGCCTCAGAAATCGCAGGTTAACAGCAGCTCAGATTAGAGACCAGGTCAATGCCACACAGAGTTCTAGCAGCCGACACATCTCTACAACAACTGTTAAGAGGAGACTGTGTGCAGCAGGCCTTCATGGTAAAATAGCTGCTAGGAAACCACTGCTAAGGACAGGCAACAAGCAGAAGAGACTTGTTTGGGCTAAAGAACACAAGGAATGGACATTAGACCTGTGGAAATCTGTGCTTTGGTCTGATGAGTCCAAATTTGAGATCTTTGGTTCCAACCACCGTGTCTTTGTGCGACGCAGAAAAGGTGAACGAATGGACTCTACATGCCTGGTTCCCACCGTGAAGCATGGAGGAGGAGGCGTGATGGTGTGGGGGTGCTTTGCTGGTGACACTGTTGGGGATTTATTCAAAATTGAAGGAATACTGAACCAGCATGGTTACCACAGCATCTTGCAGCGGCATGCTATTCCATCCGGTTTGCGTTTAGTTGGACCATCATTTATTTTTCAACAGGACAATGACCCCAAACACACCTCCAGACTGTGTAAGGGCTATTTGACCAAGAAGGAGAGTGATGGGGTGCTACACCAGATGACCTGGCCTCCACAGTCACCAGACCTGAACCCAATCGAGATGGTTTGGGGTGAGCTGGACCGCAGAGTGAAGGCAAAAGGGCCAACAAGTGCTAAGCATCTCCTTCAAGACTGTTGGAAGACCATTTCAGGTGACTACCTCTTGAAGCTCATCAAGAGAATGCCAAGAGTGTGCAAAGCAGTAATCAAAGCAAACGGTGGCTACTTTGAAGAACCTAGAATAGAAGACATATTTTCAGTTGTTTCACACTTTTTTGTTAAGTATATAATTCCACATGTGTTAATTCATAGTTTTGATGCCTTCAGTGTGAATCTACAATTTTTATAGTCATGAAAATACAGAAAACTCTTGGAATGAGAAGGTGTGTCCAAACTTTTGGTCTGTACTGTAGATTCTTGGTTGCAGCTGATAACTCCTCTCCTCCTAATAGCTACATTGGTTAATATGTAATAGTTTTCTTTTTCTAAAATTTGAACCTATATTTATTTCATGATTTTAGACTTTTATACGAACTAAATAAAATATACAGAAATGCTGTCACATACTGAATTGAAGAAACTGCTATTAATGCCATCAGACACTATGATTTATAACTCATAAATAGAAATAATAGAATCCTGTTGTTTGGGAAATAAATGACTTTTATTTTTCTAATTTACAGGCTGATTTAACAAGTCTTTCAATTAGCATCTAATTGATCAAGTAAGCCTCCCTGCACACATAGTGTTTAGCTGATTAACTTTATGTTAATTAAAGAAATGCATCAGGATCAAGAATGAACAAAATGAACAATTCAGCTGTAATTGACTTTTCATTAAACACTTGTACTTATACATTTAAACAGACAAGTCTATTCATATTGCAGTTCTGATCACCTGTATTGACATCTTACTAGGACCAACCAGAAAGGCCATGGAGGCTCAATCCTCCCCTGCTCTACATACCATGGTATTCCAGATGTACAATATTATTTACCATATAGATATTAGAAACTGTTTACATGGAAAAAAAAAAGGCTTTAAATAGTATCAATAGGAAAAATGATTTTTTTTTTTTTAATTTGCAGGGAAAAGGTTATAAAGAACATATTTTTAAAGGGTTATTTACATCTTGGAGAGATGACAATAACTGTTATCAAGACCTGACCCCTAAGGCGGGTCTTCAGGAAACATCCTAATGGTTCTGCTGTACGCTGTTCAAATAGCTCCCATAGAGGAGAATGGGTGCTATGGAAACAGTATAGCTGAGCTACATTGTTTTGTAGCTTCATAGTTATGGAAACAGCATAGCTAAATGTACTATGCTGTTTCCCTAGCTCCCATTCACCTCTATGGGAGTTACAGAAATGGCATACAGCAGCACTGCTCAACTGTTCCCTTAAGTCCCACCCTAGGGGACAGGATTTGAAAACAGTTATTTCCATCTCACCAGCTTTTTGCCAAGATAGGAATAATGCTTTAAAGGGAGTCTGTCACCAGAACCCAGCATATCAACCCAGACTTGCAGATAGATTATAGTCATCTGAATCAGGCCAACAGTGCACTTGCAGCGGCCCTATGGTAGTGCAGACCCCTTGGGACAATGGGACTGTCCTGCATTTAGAGTGCTGTCCCGCTGTTCTAGGCTGCCCTGTCATGACTCCAACTCATCTACATACTCCAGGTGCAGATAACTTGAGTACAAGTCCGCTCTTTTCATTGGAAAAAACATCTTTCTGTGACTTTTAATAGTTTTTTTGTTGCCTTCAGAATAACAGACAGGCGATTCTACTGTGAACCTAGTGTAAGCGGTTATCTTGAGTCAGAAATATTTTACAAGATGGTACCATTTCTACATTATTTCAATACAGATCTGTATAAAGTTTAGTTCTGAATAGTTGCAAGTGAAATATGTGTAAATTCTGACACCTTTTTTTAATTTGATGCAAGGTCTTCTCTTCAGTTCAGGTAGAATCCAAGTCACATGCAATAGTATCACAGCAAGGGCTACTGAAGGTCTGCAGGCGGCTTACATTATTGACCATTTGTCACAATGTTATAACGTAGGCTGCTGTGCAGGATTACACTCACCTTATGTTATACTGCACAAAGCAGAACTATGGCAGCCGCAAACATATATCTTTTGAGAACACAAAAGTTATTTGTTAGTGTGGTAGCTAATGCGTTTCCATTTAACAAAGACCTTTATCAATGTAATTGTAACACCGATTCTAATCAAGCCGCGCTGTCACTTTCATTATGTACCACTGGCAAAGCAATTTGGCAGACCTAGCAAATGTAAATGTATCCCTGCCTGTGTCCACTTCAAGACTTCAGATTGGACGGTCACATGTTTCCTGCTCTTAGTCATTTGGAAATGAATGTTTTTACGCTTGTTCAAGAACGTAATTGTCTGCTGTCTGAAATATGCAAATTAGCCTTTTGGGGACTACTAGGACAAACTGAAACAGTTTTAGCAATTTAAAAACATTTCCATAATATATAAGTGTTGAAAGGATAATGTAAAGGACACCGCGCCAAACAGTTTTTGGATGCAGAATGAGACCATAAACGTTCCATTTTGCAGCAGCGGAAACTCGATTCAGCACTCAGTATTTTACAGCCAAGAGCCGTAATCACTTCTACCAACACATGGCTGAATGAGAGAGACATCAGCGATGATGCAAGGTTGTTTGATCTGAACATGAAATAGTTAACATAAAATGGTCAGAAAAGGTGTGACAAAATCCGCTGAAACTTCTTATTTTGTTCTACAACATTTCCTGTTTACATCACACATATTTGGACTTAAACCACGGATCTGTATACTTAGAAAAAACCACGTTGAAGATTATCTTCACATTTCAATATCACTTTTAGTCTACCTAGAGATATACTGTACATTAAGGGTACACCCACATGGGAAATATATGCTACAGATTTTGTGCCTTGGAATTACAAGTGAAGTGTAATTCACCCACCTCTGCTCTCTATCCAACCTCTCTAACTCTCCGACCACAACCTGCTGACATTCTCTGCCCTCTCCTCTCTAGTAGACCCCCCAACCCCTAAACCAACATGCCCCTGCAGGGACCTTAATCGCCTTGACATCCGCATGCTCTCAGACTCTCTCCTACCACTCACGGACATATTCTCACTCCAGGACGCAGATGCTGCTGCTGCCTTCTATAATACCACCATTACTTCAGCTCTTGACTCTGTGGCCCCCTTCACAAACAATTTTCACCGTAAATGGCTAATAATAAAATATCCATTTATTGATATAAATTAAAAATCCCAGATATAACCAAAAACAAAAATAAATGATATTACACCACTACACAATACATCCCCAAGAGTTATATTTAGTTGTTATTTACGGAGGATGACTAAAGTATTGGGACTTTATGATAGGTATTACAAGCTAGAAGAGGTATCAATAAATATCCACCTCTAAATTTATATACTAGCTCACCCCTTATCTCTCAGGTCCCAGGTAATATAGGTTCCCTAATATGTGGTTGTTGATAGTAGACACAACTTCACTACACTATGTACTGTATACTTCACTGCTACCGTAGTGGTGTATCAAGAAGAAAACATGATGCTTAAAAACAAAACAAGAGTAGCATCAATCTACAGATTAGACACATTCCATACTCCTGATGATTTCCAGTAAAAGATGTCTCTAAATTCTTTTAAATGCACTACGTGCTCACAGTTGACTCCCTTATATAGTAAATACAGATACCACTATTACTATAAAATCGGGTCAAATAGTGTGCGGAGAGCTCATTATTAAATACTCTCCCTCCACACACTTAGTGGATATGCCTAAATGGACTCAGTGAGCAGCTATAAGCCACAGTATTAGTCCTAATGGACCATTCCAATATCTAATAGGCGCTGGTAATACTGCCCTTCTGACATTACAGAGCTTAAATAGCAAATCAGGCACCAAAACTAACCACGCTTGTTGCTGGGCAACAGTGGAGGCTAGAGAAAAAATTCCAACTGTGCCAGAATCAGTGGAGCAGCACCTATTAAAAGATGATAAGCACTTGAATTGGTGGAGATGGTAAAAGGTCCTCTTTAAGTACCCCCCATTCTTGCAAATTTCCACCTGGTCAGGCAAAGTAGAAAATGTGTTGCTCAGCATGTAGTCCAAATTATTTTAAAATATACTGTACATTAAAGGTAAGTCCACAAGGCATACCGTATTTTTGGATGATAAGACTCACCAAAGGTTTGTGTAAGAATAAATAGGGAAAAAAAAAATATTTCAGATTAATTTAACCTCCCCTGGTAGTCAAATGGAGTAGAGCAGTCAAAGTCATTCAGGCTTCAGTCACACCTGAATTGGGTGACTGTTTGGGGACTCTGTCCCCGATTCTGCTTGAAATATGGGGAGAGAAAAGTCCTGCCAGCAATTATGGTCTATGGGGTTCGCAGGTTTCCACGGATAACCGCTTTTTAAGTGGATTGGGTTTCTGTGTTTTGGGTCTCCAAGTGGACCAGAAGAACAGAAACCCCAATGCTAGTGTGAACCTAGCATAACTGGTATGCTAGGGTAGATAAAGGGGGTTATTTGCAAACATTTAAGTCGCACATACAGTAGTGATAGTATAATTCTCCCTAATAGCAGTAGCAACCCCCTCAACCTGCCACAGTAGTAGCAGCAGCATGCTATTATCCTCCAGTAGGGTCTTCCTATCCCTGAGTAGTAGTAGAAGTAGAATAGTTCCTGTCACCTAAATTTTCCCCTTATCAACCAGTAGTAATAGCAACAGTAGGATCCCCCAATTTCCTCTAGTAGTAGTAGGAAGGTGGAAGCATACCTCCCACATTTCCTAGTAATAGAGATAAGCCCCTTCCACAGCATTAATTACCCCCACCACTCAGGGCTGCCATCAAGAATTTCTAGGTTCAAGCCACGGAGTCTGGATCTCATCAACAGGGATGGGGGTCAGGTTTGATTTGCAAATTGACAGGGGCTCTGTGAAGGGGCAGAGTGGAATTGGGAGGGCCACAGGAACCCCACTGTTTGGAGCAATGAGGTACTAGGTGGCAGGGCATTGTGAGGAAGAAGAGACCTAACCTGACCTGTAGGAGCAGGAAGAAAATAGTAGATGATTTCTGTGGCTGTGGTTGGATAAGACAATTTAAAAAATCTTTGCAACTTGGCTACACCAAGATGCATTGCTGACAAATCTAGGTAAAGTCTCTACCCTTACCCTCACATCGAGCAACTATGTAATTTGCATCCAACTGGTATTAGATACTAAAATTTACAAGATCGCCTAAATTGATCAGACCCCAAACCTCAAATTAAATCAAACCCCAGACCATATACCAAAATTAACTCAGACCCTAGAAAAATGCCAGAGTTAAAAGGGCTTGTGCCATTATGGACACTTATCCCCTCTCCACACGACATCCATTCACTGCTACAGCTGCTGGTTACACAGATTACAGTCCTGGCAGCCACATAGCAGGGAATGGAGCACTGTTCATTCAAGCACACTGGCACTCCATTCACAAGAATTCTTTAGGGAGACTTTTGGTTCCCACTTCTCCTGATCACTGGGGAACCCAACAATGGGACTCTTATTCCCTAACCACTGCATAGGGAGTAAGTGTCTTTAACAACACAACCCATTTATTTCAGACTCCAGAATGGGCACCTAAATTAAAGAGGTTCCCCCAAGTTATTTATGTTATCTCCTATCCACAGAATAGGAAATATCATGCTGATTGGTGGGAGTTTGACTGCTGGGACCCCCACCAATCACAAGAATTAATATCCCATTCCATGGGGTGTCAGCCCACACATGTGCACTGCAGCTCCATTCACTGTCTATGGGACTAGTGGAGACTGTCAAGTGCAATGCCTGCCGTTCTATTCAGATGTGGGGATAAGCATGTTATTCCCTACCATGTAGAAAGGAGATAACATTAAAACTTCATCCAACCCCTTCAGACTACCAAACAGACTATTATATTAGACCGTGGACCATACACCTAAACTACATCAGTCCCTGCATCAGACCCCTAGAGTGCAAACCACTGCCAATCACTTTATAAATTTTGAGCAGGGCATCATTGACACCATTCTCCAAAGTAATTATTGCTGGGGCCATGCTAAAAATTTTGGAAGTAAGTTATTGTCAACGATATACAGACCCCTTTTTCATCTTTGTGGCCAGGTACCTAGCAGCAGTAACAGCCACTCTACACTGATAGCACCCCTACTCATACTTTCCCACCAATGCACCCTTTTGCTGCATGTAAAATGTAAATGTTACTACATTGATCTTTGCTAAAGGAAATCAGTTATTGAAAACCTTACAGCAGTTGTTATTATTTGATAGGCGTTAGGAGCTGTATCCGCTCAGCAGGAGAGGTCAGTGATCTCCTTGGCAAAGACAAATGAAACTGGAAGCTGACAGTATTTGGCAGCTGAATAAGGCTAAAACCTGGCAGACTAATGGATTTTTTTAAAGCAATAACAATGAATTCATTAATGAATGATAAAATAATAACATGGTTCAGCCACCAGTAGAGGGAGCTCACAGTCATATGCAGTAAATCTACCTAGTTAATGATTGCAGGCAGTCAGAAAGATACTATAGATTATAAAGATTTTGAATAGCTGTAAAGGCCCCACGTGGTGGAAATGCAGCAGATAAAAAACGCTGCGTTTTACAGTACCAGAAAAGTGAATGAGATTTAGTTTAATCTCATCCACACATTGCAGAAAAAAAGCTGCGGAAAGCTGTGTTTCAAAAATGAAAAAATGTGGCTTGTTAATTTTAGCTGTGTAATCACAAGCTTTATATTTAATAGGGAAGAAATAAATGCAACAAAAACTCAATGTAAAAGGCTGTGGAAAAAACTGCACTTGTTTTTGTAGGGGTTTTTTAAGCTGCATTTTATTATGTGGGGCAATTATTTTATTTATTTGTATAGTGCCATCATATTCCGCAGCGCTTTACAGACATTGTCAGTCACTATCCCATATAGGGCTCACAATCTACATTCCCTATCAGTATGTCTTTGGAGTGTGGGAGGAAACCAGAGTACCCGGTGGAAACCCACGCAAACACGGGGAGAACATACAAACTCCTTGCAGATGTTGTCCTTGGCAGGATTCGAATCCAGGACTCCAGCGCTGCAAGGCTGCAGTGCTAACCACAGAGCCACCGCGCTGCCCATTTTCTGCCAACCATCAGGTACCTTTTTTTGATAAGAACGAATGTGATAGATGCCAATCTAGGCAAATATCTGTCAGAAAGTTGAACTGCTATGTTGGATTTTTCAGTCCTTGTTGAATGCTATAGCTGAAAAGCCTCCATCCAAATAACAAATCTACATCCCACCAATGGGATCAGAGCTCCATACATTGTAGCAGTGGCGCCTGGAACTGCAGCCCCTCTCCTATTCACTTAAATAGGAGCAGAGATGCTACTGGTCATATAATTGGTATATGACTTCCGGGTGCTGCATCAGCTGATTGGTTCGGTGATCGGGTGTCGGACCCCGACTGGTCTGAGAATGATGACCTATCTTGTGAATATGAAAAATATTCAGATCATGGACAACCCCTTTAAGGACATCTTCACTCCTTAGATGTGTGGGAAGCAGAGAATTTGGAGCTCAGATGGTAACGATTATGGGACCACAAAAATGGCGTAAACGTAAAAAAAAAAAAAAGTAGGAATAAAGAATAAAAGAATGTTATAACCCCTGAATGCTTTACTAGTCCTCTCCTGTACTCAAGGCCGCAATGACAGTGTGTCATGTGTCTGAGCTATAGGCTGCGGTGAAGTGTTTCATAACACCTAGTATGTACCATAAAGCTCCAATAATAAAAACATGTAACCCGTAATGGGCAGAACAGATAGAAATAATTTAGCCAATAACATATAGACTGGATTGCCTCTCAGCCTATTTGGTTGTGAACAGTCACAACAGCAGTGCGAGCCTGTAAACACCAAAGATGAGGGTGGCAGCAGAGGTATCCACGTCAGTAACTTTCAAAGCCAGACATCCTAGAATAGAAAGGGGTGTAAGTTCTCAAAGGAGTGACTCACATAAATATAGAGAAAACTCTGAGCTCACAAGCCGGTTGAAGAAAATCCATTTATTGAAATCCAAAAACAAACATTCAAAAAGTGCACAGTTCTATCATAGTTCTATCACACACAAAAACCAATCAAATCCCCCTGGAAGACCAATTATATCAGGCATTAACTCTTTAACCTGCAACCTGTCACATTACACCTACACCGATATACACCTACAAAGATATGCAAAACTGTTACCATCTTTCTTTAAAGACTCAGCAGATTTAATCAGTGACCTTATACCTCTCAAATGGAAACCGACTTACAAGTGGGCGACTTTCAACGTAAATTCCCTTTACAGTAACATGAAACATGACCATTATGGAAATTCTTAGATTAGACTCCTCGGTGCCAATAATCCAGAAGGAATTCATACTTAATGGTATAAAATTAATTTTAGAACATAAAGTCTTCTCTTTTAATTCTAAAATATACCGACAAACCTGTGGAACAGCCACGGCACTAGGTTTGCACTTAATTTGGTCAATTTAGTTGAATCAGGAGAAATTGTACGAGAAAGACTATTCTAAACAGAGCAAAATTTTAACACAATGTTTTAAAGACAAATACTATACTAGAGGTGTGATTTCAGTGGCAAAAGATCGAGCCGAAAAACTATCCCAAATCAATTGCTTGGACGCTAAGAAGATAACGGTGAAAAACGACTATCATTGTAATTTTATTACAACTTTCAGCTCACCTCATAATGCAATCAGATCAGTTTTGCAGAAATACTGGCTGATTCTCCTGAATGACCCTTTTCTTAAAACATCTTTGCCAAATAGACCAGGCATTACATATAGGAGAGACAAAACGCTAAACAACTTTCTGGCTCTTCGTAGATTAAGACCTAAAAAACCCAGCCACTATCCCTTACAAAAGACTGCATCAAAGGAACACATCTGTATATCATAATTGTAGCTCTGAAGGCTTCTCTGTTACTCCTATAGATCACATTCCATCTGCTGTACATAACTGTTTTGAGACCCTCAAAAGATGTGAAATATGCTGGATTTTTAAACTAAATAAACTGATACCTAAAGGTCTTAATGAAACTTTAGAGGATATCTTCAACTTTTATTAATAGATGACCACTTTTGAAATTTGAAACAAAAGAAGCCTCTATCGCATAAACCAGTCCCCATCATTCCAATAGCGCATGCACCTCTGGAATAGAGCGGTTGCATGCCGGTAACTATTTCTCAGTGTTCTATGAGCCGAATAGCGCATGCGCTACCGAGAGGGGCGGACACATGCTCAATACCTCCAGTTCCACCTGGTGTCCCCTGGACTGTGCCATCACAGGTTTTCCCTTGCACAGGTGCAGTCACAAAAGCCTTGCAGAATTGGTCTATCTCGTGATACTCACAGCAACAAGCATTATGCCAGTCACGGACTGCTATAAAATATAAAGGTATATGAGTTACATGCTTAATTGATTGTGCAATTCATGTTTTTTATTGTGACTATCCTTATTATGTTTTTTGACATGTGCTGACCCTGGTCCTCCCCTAAGGGAGAGACCTAGGGTCATCAGTTAATATATATATCTCTGGGGGAAAGCACATATGTGATCATCCTTCAACCTTTTACACTTGAAAAAGGGAAGCTGGTCCCCGACACGCATTGCGTGCTATGTGCCGCTTTTTGGATGTTTGTTTTTGGATTTCAATAAATGGATTTTCTTCAACTGGCTGGTGAGCGCAGAGTTTTTTCTATATTTAAGTTAGTCACTCCTCTGATCACTTACAACCCCTTCTATAATAAAAACAGACCTGGATAAAAGAAAGTAATTATTATTATTTTTTTAATAAGACAGGTGCATATTAACATACTCCACCCACTCTGATATGTATATTACCGGTATTGTCAGATGGGCTATAGCAATAATATCTAACAATAATGTTGCCGTAAAGTTATACTTTAAGTTTTCAATTCAGGCTTATTGAAAACCTCTAAACGGATCCGATTGTAATCTTACAATCTTTTGTGTGTTCTACAACTACTATTTACAGCATGGAAAATTCTTCTTAATACTTCCATCCAACTTAGATTTTTGCTGTTTCATCTTATCATAGCACATCTCAATCCCTTTCATTGTCAGTTAAAACTCCCCTTTGAAGTTTTCACTTACATCATTAGATTGTTCTGACTTCCTCTCTGCGTCATTAATTTGCCTATATTTATGCTTTCCTGGTTGTTTGCCGTTATGTCATAATCTTTCAAGATATAAAAAGTGTGCAGTCATACCAAGCAGCATTAGTCAAAAGTATGCAAGTTGTATATTTTTGGCCTCAGCCAAAACCAGGACCTGATCAAAAACAGATGCAAATCTTTCCATTATACATTATCACTGGGCTGGGCTGGGGTGTCACCAGGGCGACCGCCTATGACATATTCATCAACATTTACGTCACCAAAATTTTGTACATGTCAAAAGAATCTCCAGCAGCCCCAGGGCTGTGGTAGATTTGTGCCTAGTCGCAAAGGGCTCCAGGAGGCAGCATCTAATTCATGATAAGTGAAGGAGACATCACTGGTCTTGATGAACTCTCCCAGGCACTGACCAAAACATTGATGAGTATGAAACCTTATATTTAGACTTCTTCCTCCTGCACTTGTCTTCCAGACAGCAGTATACAATTTTACAATGTAACATATTAGGTGATTATAAGTGGCTGGAATTAATATACAAGGCTGTGGTCAAATTGCTTTCTGCATGTATCTGCTTCATATGGGTATTGGTTAGCCTCATGAGATTTTGGTTTTACAATATCCAGAACAGCCAAACCCCTCATGATACTATATTTTCTGAGACAGATGCAGATCCTGCATTAAAGGGTGAGCAGATTTAATTTTAGCTGAAATATTTGCACATTTTTGTAAATGTTTTGATGACTTCTTTATGGGGATGTAAGGAGTTGAAGGTTAACTTTGTTAGGCAACCTTAGATGAGTGACTGTAGATGGCTATATACAATGTCTGTGTCCAAGTCAGGTTACCAACTCCTGTGTAGCCATTTTGTATGTATATGTTTACACTGTTGTCCAGATGTACTGTTAGTGCTGCAAAGTGTATATTGCTCTGTTTCCCTTGCAGGAGCAATGTGCAGAGGTGGAATGTTGGTTGCACCTAGGTTTTATACCACAGTAGGAGTTGTTGAGCATGTCCCATGTTATGACCTCTGCACTTGCTGCGGCGTAACGTTTAGTTGTGGCTTAGGCAAGTTCTTGTTATAAACAGGAGAGACTACAGGCCTCTTCAGAGATGTTGCCAGGTGAGTCCATTATGTTGGTCTGTCCACACCATACTGGAAAGCAGCTACTGTGTGTGCAATAGGAAGTGTCTTCTGTGTGTGTAAGCTCTGGTTGACTGAACTTACTTACCAAAGTGTGCTTTATCTTATACACGTTTATCACTTGTCTTGTTTATTTACAAAAAAATTTATAAAGTTTTGATTCCGGTACAGAAGAGCATCCAGTGGTTTAATTCTAACAAGACTACATGACACAATCACGTCTCTACGGAGGTTCCAGTCAGTGGGTCATCAGCTGGCTCAGATATCACATGCAGTGCTACAGTTAGGTCCATATATATCTGGACACTGACACAAACTTAGTTTTTTTTACCTGTTTACTGAAACATATTCAAGTTATAGTTATATAATGGACATGGACATAAATTCCAGACTTTCAACTTTCATTTGAGGGTATCCACATTAAAATTGGATGAAGAGTTTAGGAGTTTCAGCTCCTTAACATGTGCCACTCTGTTTTTAAAGGGACCAAAAGTAATTGGACAATTGACTCAAAGGCTGTTTCATGGGCAGGTGTGGGCAATTCCTTTGTTATGTCATTCTCAATTAAGCAGATAAAAGGCCTGGAGTTGATTTGAGGTGTGGTGCTTGCATTTGAAAGATTTTGCTGTGAAGAAAACATGCGGTCAAAGGAGCTCTCCATGTAGGTGAAACAAGCCATCCTTAAGCTGCGAAAACAGAAAAAACCCATCTGAGAAATTGCTACAATATTAGGAGTGACAAAATCTATAGTTTGGAAGAAAGAAAGAAAGAAAGAAAGAAAGAAAGAAAGAAAGAAAGAAAGAAAGAAAGAAAGAAAGAAAGAAAAAAAAAAAATAAAAGAAATGGTGAACTCATCAATGCCAAAAGACCTGGACGCCCACGGAAGACAACAGTGGTGGATGATCGCAGAATAATTTCCATGGTGAAGAGAAACCCCTTCCCAACAGCCAACCAAGTGAACAACACTCTCCAAATCTACCATAAAGAAAAGACTGCATGAAAGTAAATACAGAGGGTTCACTGCACGGTGCAAGCCACTCATAAGCCTCAAGAATAAAAAGTCTAGATTGGACTTTGCTAAAAAAACATCTAAAAAAGCCAGTACAGTTCTGGAAGAACATTCTTTGGACAGATGAAACCAAGATCAACCTCTACCAGAATGATGGAAAGAAAAAAGTATGGTGAAGGCATGGTACAGCTCATGATCCAAAGCATACCACATCATCTGTAAAACACGGCGGAGGTAGTGTGATGGCTTGGGCATGCATGGCTGCCAGAGGCACTGGGTCACTAGTGCTTATTGATGATGTGACACAGGACAGAAGCAGTCGGATGAATTCTGAAGTATTCAGAGACATACTGTGTGCTCAAATCCAGCCAAATGCAGCCAAATTGATTGGTCGGTGTTTCATAATACAGATGGACAATGACCCAAAACATTAAGTCAAAGCAACCCAGGAGTTTATTAAAGCAAAGAAGTGGAATATTCTTGAATGGCAACGTCAGTCACGTGATCTCAACCCAAATAAGCATGTATTTCACTTGTTAAAGACTAAACTTCAGACAGAAAGGCCACAAACAAACAGCAACTGAAAACCGCTGCAGTAAAGGCCTGGCAGAGCATTAAAAAGGAGGAAACACAGCAGCGTCTGGTGATGTCCATGAGTTCAAGACTTCAGACAGTCATTGCCAATAAAGGGTGAACAACCAAGTATTATAAATTAACATTTTATTTCCAATCTTTTAATTTGTCCAATTTCTTTTGAGCCCCTGAAATGAAGGGATTGTGTGTAATAAATGCTTTAGTTCCTCACACTTTTATGCAATCATTTTGTTCAACCCACTGAATTAAAGCTGAAAGTCTGAACTTCAACTGCATCTGAATTGTTTTGTTCAAAATTCATCGTGGTAATGTACGGAACCAAAATTAGAAAAATGTTGTCTCTGTCCAAATATTTATAGACCTAACTGTGACTCTAAGGGGGCATTCACAGTCGTTAACAACAGTAGTTGTTAATGTCCGTTGCTGTCTTCTGTCATAGGATGACAGCAACAGACATTAAACTGTTGCAGAGAACTGTGACAGACTGATTCTGTGTCCGATCCCTTTGACACTAATGTAAAGGTAAACAAACATGACAGAAGATAGTATATATGACTGTAAAGGAATGTATATGACTCCTTATATACATCTCTGTGGGCATTTATTTCACCATATGTGGCCGAAACATAATATACTTTATATAGAGGTTTTTTAGTTAGTCATGGTTGATTGGTAGCAGTTCCAGTCAGTCCATTGGCTTCTAAAATTAGGGCCGGTAGATTACATTTACAGTGGCAGTTGTCTCCTATCCAAATCAATAACAGCCCTATACCTCATATTTTCAAGATAATAAACATGTGGTATTGTATGTTTATACAAATTACTATGGTATCGCACAGCTACTTTTCTAGTGGGACAGTAATGTTTAACTGGCTCTTTTTTGTAATTTTGTTTCCAATAAACATTAAAGAGGACCTTTCATGTCCTCAGGCACTTGCGGTTTTATATACCACTAGAAAGCTGACAGTGCGCTTTCCCGTTATGTGCCCCGGGGATGGAGATATCGGTGCCATTAGTTTTCTGCCCATCGTCAGAAGGGTATTCCTGACAATCTAGCTGGGCTGTGAGAAACGTTCCCCCTGACACTACTCGTCCATAGACTTGTACTGAGGGGGCGTTCCTTACAGCTCAGCATCATTGCTGGGCGGTAAGGAATGCCCCCTCTGACAGTGCAGGGCTATGGACGAGTACAGTTAGGGGGCGTTACTCACAGCCCAGCTAGACTGTCAGGAACGCCCTTCTGATAATGGGCAGAAAACTAATGGCACCGATAGCTCCAGCCCAGGGGCACATAACAGGAAAGCCAACAGTGTGCTGAATTCTGTATATAAAACCGCATATGCCGCATGAGGACATGAAAGGTCCTCTTTAAGTCTTACATTTTCATATACTTGTAACAGGAATTTGTCTTTATTTGCCCATAGGCAATTAGAAATAAGTTTAGTACTGTAGATTTTAATACAGATTCAGATAGCTAGTCACATGGAAAACAAGGAAAGGATGCAAGTGTTTCTACAGGCGACCTGTACTTCCAATACCCATTGTCAAGGCAAGACAAGATTGCAGAAACATGAATAAGCTAGCTAGTCACCTGACTGTTTATAGCTAGTTTAATATACAGTATATTTTACATTTATCTACTATTGTAGGAATGGAGAAGCAACTGACCCTCTGTGATAACCTATTGGTGTATTCACTATGTTCCTTGGTAATGACAGTTTTGGTTGTGAAACAAGCTGGTCAGATGCTTTAAAGAGAAAAACAGAGTAGAAATCTGGAGCAGGTTAAAAGAGGACTTACTATGGTACAGAGGTCTACTCGGTGAAGCCTTAAAGGGGTTTTCCGGGCAAAAAATTATTTTTTTTAAATAAGGTCTGTTAGTGCTAGTAATGGGTTAATAAGTACACCCATATACCTTTAGCAGTATTTTGAGTGATTTCTGGGTTTCTCTGGGAGCTCCTGGCATCCTCTGCATTTGGTGTAACTTCCTACTGTGTAGCTTCCTGTGTACCTTCCACACTACCTCCCTCTCACTGCCCCCTCCCTCCTCTCTCATTCCATTACACCCCCTCCCTGTCTCCCTAGCTAAGCTATCCCGCCCCCTACTAGCCTCCCCCCCCCCCCATTGCATCATACTTCCTCTTTCAGAGCCGGCTACTCCTTTCTCCTTCACTGTGCACAGGCTGGAGACGCTTCTCTTCCACTTTCCTAGCCCGTGCACAGCCGGAAGTACCTGTGACACCTGCGCAGTAGAGATGGAGTGCCATCTCTACTGTGCATGTGTCGCAGGCACCTGCAGACTGTGCAAACGCTTACTTAGGGGAAGAGGGGGAGGAGCTGTTCCCGGACAGGAAGACATGTAAGTATTGATGGGATTGGGGGAGGGGGGAGAGTACTGATGACGTTCTGTTTCAGAAGCGGTGAAACAGAACGTCACCGGATTATCAGAAAGTATCCCTGGGGCGGTCACATGATCACCCCAGGGATATGGGTGATTATAGATTTTTTTTAATAGAAGTAAATTAGAATTTAGGCAGGGGAGAGGGTTTAGGGGTTAATTCCTATTTTATCCCGAACAACCCCTTTAAATAAACCAGTGCTAAAACACAGTCAGAAGTGGAGAGACAACAGAGTTGGAAAAAGGACATCAGAATACCCATAATTGTGGTTGCATCCTTCAGACAGCCTGGTTACATAGTTAAATAGTTAGTATGGTTGAAAATACCTATAAAATAATATCAATTTTAGGAAAATGTATGTAAATAATGAATATAACACAGAACACACAAATAAAAAACAGCGAATATAAGGTTCATATTTCGCAATCTGAATGTGCCTATGTAAAGCAATCCATAGGCAGAGAATTATTCCTGTATTTATGTGTTGGTGTGAGACAGCTCTTTAACTGTCCATTACTCTTGTGCATGCTGGAGCACTGGATCTTTATTTCTAGCCTGCTTATCTAGTTGATTCTTCTGCATGTCTACTGGTCTGCATGCATGGACTTGGGTAGGCCGACTGGCCATTATACTGGACCCATTGATTGGCGGACAACATCATCAGTCACATGACAGGTGTTTGCTTATTGCCAAACAACTGCCGATTGGTTATCTCCCAAGAGTGTCTACTAGTGATTTTAAAGGCTCTAATGTCTGCCTTTTTGTGCCGTTGCTCCTATACTCCTTAAGAAGCTGCATCCAGTGGTGAAACATGTTGGTGTGGGTTAGAATTATGATTTTAATACAATTTAGTCTCTGTGTCTGACCATAGTCATGAGATATGAACTGTAGTTCTCTAATGTACACTAATCTGATACTTAAAGGTGACAAATCTATCTCTGAAAATAATATGATTCACAGAACCCAATTGGATTTTTATACCTTTAATAAGTCTTAAGTTGCTTTCACATGACCAAATTTTGGCCTTGAAACTTGGCCTGTGTGTGAGCTGGATTTATTTTCCTGAACAGTCTGCAGGTAGATGGACTATAGTTATATATGATGCTAGGAATCCATGACGCCCGCTAATCGTGTCCCATAGTGTTTACAGTATGGGGCACTATTAGCAGGGAGGGAGGGATTCCTAGTATCATATATAACTATAATACTAGGAGTCCGTTTACCTGCAGACTGTTCAGGCTGGCAAATGCAGCTCACACATGGAGAAAGATTCACGGCCAAAATTCAGTTATGTGAATACAGTGTTAGTGTTAAAATGAATATCAATGGGTTTTTCAGAGAAATAAATATTGATCACCTATCCTTAATTCATGCATGAGGCGGCAGTGCCGATCAGCTGAGCTAAACTTCTACTTTACAGGCCAATGAAGTCATATTCATTCATCGCATAGTCTGTTTGCAGCTCAGTCCCATTCAAGTGAATGGGGATGAACTGCAATACCATGCACAGCACAGCCCCTAAGCAATGTATGGCTCTGTGTTTGGTTTTCAGTGAAGTGGCTGCAGGGAATATTAGATATATACAGTAGAGTTTAGTTGGACATAAGAAAATAATTAACATTGCTACTCATCTTCACCAACACCCCAACACTCCCACTGCTCTCTTCTTCCTGTGCGCAGCCCCGCCATACAGGAAATGCATTATTATCCAATCCATGGCCACAGTAGTTTCCTGCTTTGATACAACTCCTGTGTGTTAGAATAAGACTGAGCTGCAATACCAAACACAACATAAAAAGTAAAATATCCGAAAATGTTCCTTCATACACTGGTCTAACAAGTAAATGTCCATAAATAAACAATTATAAGAAGGCAAATTTAGCATTTTCTTTGCACTTGCTGTACGCGGTATCTGTTCATGACTAGTGTTTTGCCATATATGTTGATCATATTGACCGCTCACAATTCATGTCTTTGGGTATATCTTTCTACTTTTCTTGTTTAATATTCACAGTTTCCTCTTTTATTTTCTGTATGTGTGATGATTCTAGCCTACAAAGGTGTTAAAGTAAATGGCTGCACGGGTAGTAATATCTCCTCTTCATAGCAGATACTCAGAAGTGCTTTGCTCCTTGGAGAATAAGGTAAGACCTAAATTACTCACATATTGCTAAGAGCTGAGGGAGATTAATCAATGCAAATACATATTTATGACTAATAAAATCTTTAGCATCAATGTACTTTGTAGCTCTGTACGTGCAAGATAAATTCATGGTAGTACTTTTGATTTATCCAGGATGTGGTAATGTTAATAGCTAGCTCTGGCTTACTGAGAATATCCAGCTGAAGTATGGAGTTTTAGACTACACTCAGAGGACCAAGGTGCAAAAATGCTGTGAAAAGTGTCCATTTTTACAGCTGTCTTGCACCTATGGACATTTGTATGGAGGGATCCATGAAAACGGCCAAAAATACAAAATTACCTATATTTTGAAGGTCTTTGACCACGAACTGTCAGAATAATGGTCACATGAATAGCTCCCAGTTACTGACATTGAAATTAATGCTGCTGTGTGATGTCTGTTAAAAAAAAGACATCACATGGCCATTATTTACTGTTGAGTAAATGTAGCCTTACAGGTAATGCTACATAAGGAAAAGTATGCACATTAGCCCTTCCACCATATTATACAGCCAGCATTTGATTCTCACTGCTGGAGTCAGAAAATAACTCCAATTCCAGCAGATTACCCCTTTAGATATTGCAGTCAATAGTGATCATGACATGTGAGTGGTTATAGAGCTAGAAACTCCTTTAAGGCTAAGGCCCCACGTGGCGGAAATGCAGCTTTTTTGTTGCATATTTTGCTGCAGTTTGTTTTAGCAAAAGCCAAGAATGGCTAGAAAAGGAATAGGAAATATATAGGAAGTTCTTATACTTATACCTTATGCTCATTCCACTGCTGGCTTTGGCTAAAAAAAAACCGCATCAAAATCTGCAACTAAAAAAGCTGTGTTTCCACAATGTGGGGCCTCAGCTTAAAAATGTCTAATTTTTGAAAATTTCCCATTTTTCTATTTTAATTAATACAATAATAACAACCAAAATTTAACATGAACATATAGTTCAACATTTCCCAAGAAAACAATCTCAGGATCACTTGAACTTGTACCCTGCTGTTTCTTTATACACAGTGATCCAGGTTAATGATAAAAAATATATTTTAAGTTCTTATATAGATATCAGATGCACCTCATCCCTATAGATACAGGATTTAACATATTGTCCTTTACAATGGCTGAATATACTGCAGGGATATTATTGTTCACTGCACTACTACAGGGATATCAGTTCTAGCTGTAGTATAACAGGGATATCAGTGCTCCCTGCAGTATTACAGTGATAGCAGTGCTTGTGGCAGTATTACAGGGGTATCAATTCTTGTTGCAGTATTACGGCCGGCTCACATCTGCATTCGGTTTCCGTTTGGGGAGTCCGCTTGGGGACCCCCTGAATGGAAACCCATATGCATAAAAAAGCGGTTTACCTAAGGAAACCTGTGGGCCCCATAGGCTATAATGGGGTCCGTGTGGTTTCCGCTCGGTTTCCACACGAAGCAAGCGGAGAGAAAAGTGCAGCAAGTAGCTCTTTCTACATGTTTCGTGCGGAAATCAAGCGGAAACCACACGGACCCCATTATAGCCTATGGGGCCCGCAGGTTTCCTTAGGTAAACCGCTTTTCTATGCGTATAGGTTTCCGTTCGGTGGCATCCCCAAGCGGTCTCCCCGAACGGAAACCGAATGCAGATGTGAACCAGCCCTTACAGAGAAATCAGTACTTGCTGCAGTAATACAGTGATAGTGATCATTGCAAAATTACAGAGATGTTAGTGCTTGCTACAGTACTACAGGGATATCAATGCTTGTGGCAGTATTACAGGGATATCAGTTCCTGTTGCAGTATTACAGACAAATCAGTACTTGCTGCAGTAATACAGTGATATCAGTGATCATTGCAGTATTACAGAGATGTTAGTGCTTGCTGCAGTACTACAGGGATATCAGTTCTAGCTGCAGTAACACAGGGATATCAGTGTTCCCAGCAGTATTACAGTGATATCAGTGCTTGTGGCAGTATTACAGGGGTATCAGTTCTTGCTGGAGTATTGCAGGAATATCAGTTCTAGCTGCAGTATTGCAGGGATATCATTTCTTGCTGCACTACTACTGGGATATCAGTTCTAGCTGCAGTATTACAGAGAAATCAGTACTTGCTGCAATATTACAGTGATATCAGTGATCATTGCAGTATTACAGAGATGTTAGTGCTTGCTGCAGTACTACAGGCAGTTTTTAAAGCCAAAACCAGGAGATTGAAAAAAAGGAGGAGTAGCACATGCCCTTTATACTTTCTTTGCCTTTATGATAACAGAGCATGCCTAGAACATTCTCTGATAAACGTCAATTCATTCTATGTCCATGTAACTACTGTTAAATCCACATCATCATGTAGAAGAAAATGAAAAAATAATCTACAATCAGAAAATACATAGTTTAGAATAAACAAATATGTATCTTTTTCTGGCTTTGATTAGTAGCAGAAAATATAGGTTTGATATTGCTTTTAACTTTTATTAAAGTATTTTGTAATTCTGTAGTGTTGTGACGTGTTGGACAACAGTGCTAAAGGAATTTATCAACTTTATTCAGATTATACTAACAAGCACTGACATTTTTAATGCAGTCTCCAGCTGATTTGAAAGGCAAAGAGACTGCTGTGATAGTCTCTGAAATGATGAGAAAACAGAAAGCTTTGTGTAAAAACATAACAAATGTGGGAACAATAATGAAGAGATAAAGAAGACATAAAACCAAAAAAGTGAAACTGTATCACATGAAGAAAATAAAAAGTAGGTCGAGAGATATGATCTCCACATTCAAAATCAAAGAAATATAAAAGGGATAATGAGACAACAAAATGAGAAAATGCATCTGTTACAGGAAAAAAAAGAAACAGAGGGGAAGGCAGCAATATAGTCATGTCATATAAGTAGACAGTAATTGATTAGTAACATATAGTAATAGATAGTAACATAAAACTTTGTTTTAATACAAAAAATTCTTAAAAAATATGCTTAACATAAAACCTTAAAATGGGAAATTTTCTGATCAGACATTCCCTTTAACTATGAAGTGATAGCGGTATCCTGGAAGATTGCATACAGCTCAGTATATTCCTTTACACTGCAACTGTAGCTCAATGGTTAAAATCAATAAGTAGTGCTAGAAAAAGTCACAATGTAAAAGTAATCTGAAGGATTAGCATCATTTTATTAAACAGTAAATATTTACATCTGCAAGGAGTTTGTATGTTCTCCTCATGTTTGCGTGGGTTTCCTCTGGGTACTTTCCACCCACACTTCAAAGACATACTGATAGGGAATGTAGATTGTGAGCCCTACATAGGACAGTGTTGACAGTGGTATTGATAAGGTCATGACACCCTTTGTGGGCCAGATGACCAGGAACCCCAGGTATCACAAGGCATTATGGGAAAGGAGCTGGGAGCTCATGCGCCCTCTGTTGGATGTAACAGATCCTCAATTTGCTTTTGACTCACCGAGTCTTGAGACAGCAAAAGGGATTTTAGCCAAGCCAACTTCACTTATCTGCATACAGCGCCGTTTCGGGATTTTTGTCCCTCATCAGTGCAGAGCAAAATAAACTGGCTGGCTTTGTGGGAGGCAATGAGTGGGTTATGGACAGGGACATCTCTCCTTGAGGAGAGCACCAGTGAAGGTGTGTAGAGTTTTAAATTGCCTTTCGCCCTCTACTAAGCATCTACATATCACAAGGCATTATGGGAAAGGAGCTGGGAGCTCATGCACCCTCTGTTGGATGTAACAGATCCTCAATTTGCTTTTGACTCACCGAGTCTTGAGACAGCAAAAGGGATTTTATCCAAGCCAATTTCATTTATCTGCATACAGCGCCGTTTCGGGATTTTTGTCCCTCATCAGTGCAGATATGAGCTAAGTGCTAGTGGCGAGAGGTAGACACCAGACACAAAGCTGGTATGAACCCTCTTTCTTAGCTGAATACAGGGACGCACACTGAGCCTTTATTAAGACAACATAAGTTCATATAGCAGCAAGTATAGGAAAGGGTTAACATAGCAACGTAAGTCCTCATGTTCAATCCTAATTGGTGTAGTATATCTTGAATGCACAGATAATAGATATAAGCAGTTCCCTTTTATGGTCAGCCATCTCCTGTCTTGCGCTGTGATTCAGCAAACCAAGCACATGTCTGGTAGTGTAACATTACATTACACTCAGTTTCAAGCATAAACAGCCACATCTAATATTTAACTTTAAGGATAACAATGTTTTTTACACACAGTACACCTTAAGCAGATATGAAAATATAAAACAGCTATCAAAGTATAAAATTATAAAAATTTCATTATGATCCTTCACAGTATATGATGGTGCTATATAAGTAGGCTAAATAAATAAATAATAATTAAATAAATTCAATAGTCAAATGTAGGCTTGTAATACTGTGTGCAAATTGGAATAATATTGTGCACTGTATTGTAACTAATATTGTCTACATATAGCAAAGGGAACACTGTAAGGCTGGCTCTAAACATTAGATTAGATTAGATCAGTAAAACATAGTGATTTTGGCACAATTGACCAACCGTTTATGTTTATGGGGCCCTCCTGAGCTGTTGGATTTCAACTTTTTGGAACTATTTTAATGCGTTTTTAAATGCTGCGTTTTTTTTTCCTGCATAGTGGAATCCTATCCCTGCATAGGTGTTTTACAGTCACAGCAGGGTGGATGGGATTCTAGCGAATCCCATCTTCACACTTCAGAAAAATATGCGCAGTGGACACGCTGCAATTTCCAAAACCATTGCAGGCACAGGGATCCGTGAATATGGCTGCTCCTTGTTGTAAAATGGATGTTTTTCATGGCTGTTTTGCGCTTCGGTTGTGTAAATTTAGCCAAAGACCAATGAATTCATCATTTTTTTCCACTGACAGTTAAAAACTAATGCAAAATGGATGACAGTCGGTCATCAAAAACAGTAAAACAGAACGGATACAAAATGGATACAAAACGACTGGCAAAAATGGACATTAATGCTCGTTTTTTAATGGATGTTAGATCTGTCAAAAGCTTTCATGTCACTGAGGCTTAAAGGTACCTATACTTAAAGAAACAGAGTCGCCTTAACACACTGATTTCTGTATGATTGGCCAGGTCTCTTTTGTGTATGACGGTGATTAGAGATGAGCGAATCGAAGCTGCAGAAGTGGATTCTCATATAATCCGAATTTCCTCACGCCTTCCTGGTAACGATTCGCATTTAGTTCAAAATGGCAGCTCTACATGGGGCAAGGAACTCTGGAAATGCAGGATCACCCACAGTGCCATGTGTGCAGCCAATCAGCAGCCAGCCCTGTGATGTCACATCCCTTTAACCCCTTCGGTAGAGCACACGGCATGTTTGACCGCTGCATCCAAGGTGTTAAATCCCCCCGATTGGTTATGGAGCAGGGTGTTAGCTGTAACTGACAGCTAACACCCTGCTCCATCACCGATCCGGGGGTTTTAACAACTTGGATGCCGCGGTCAAACATGACCGCAGCATCCAAGGGGTTCCGCCATTTTGCTTCCCACCCCGGTTCTCTGCAGCCAATAAATAGCTGTTTTTTGTACGCGATTCACCACGATTTAATTCGGGTCGAACAGAATCATATCGTGAAATTTGGCGAAGTTGTCGAATCTAATTTTTTAATACTTCGCTCATCTCTAACGGTGACGATGTTTGGGGAAATAAAGATCTGTCATATTGAATTTCAGCATGCCCTATTTCTTGCTCTCACAAGAAAAAGGCTAAGGCCAGTGCTTTTCACAGAAAGTCTGCAGAGTTTTCCTCTTTGGGCTTTCTGCTACAATTATACCTATAGGGAAACCGCCAGTGATTCACTAGAATCCCATCCACTTTGCAGAAACTGTAAAAAACTGCGGTGTTTGCTGTGGCATTTATGCCACGTGGGGCTCCAGCTAAAACCTGCCAACAAAGGTGTCTGGCATTGACATATTCTACCACTCCCCATTATGATGACATGCGTAGATGTGTGTGGGAAGAAGCGTGTTTACTGACAGCCGACAGATCATAAAACTGGCAATAAATTGAAAGAGAGACAATAGAATGAAAGTATTAGAATGTTACATAACATTTTCTTTTATAATAATTAAGCTTCAATATTTAAAAGAAGTCATCTATAAAACACTGCAGCCCACTATGAGATAAGCTACATTCAGATGACTGAGGTGCAAAACTGCTATGAAAATGTCAATTTTTCACAGCCTTCTTGCATCGGAGGGGCACCTATTTTCACGGATCCCACATACATTTGAGTGTGTGGAGGGATCTGTGAAAACGAATAAAAATAGGATATCACCTATATTTTGATGGTCCTTTACAACGGACCATCAAAATAATGGTCATGTGAATAGCCCCATTCACCTGAATTTAATTTAATGTTGCCGTGACATCCGTTAAAAAAACGGATGCCACTCGGCCATTATTCACTGTTGTGAATGATAATGGCTTGCATAAGTTTGGACACCCCTGGTCAAAATGTCTGTTATTGTGAACAGTTAAGCAAGTTGAAGATAAAATGATCTTCAAAAGGCATAACATTAAAGATAACACATTCCCAATGTATTTAAAAAAAAATATATATATATTTTCATATTTTACATTTTCAAAATAACAAAAAATGAAAATGACCTGATGCAAAAGTTTGGGCACCTTGCATGGTTAGTACCTAGTAGCACCCCGTTTGGCAAGTACCGTGTTTCTTCGAAAATAAGACAGGGTCTTATATTATTTTTTGCTCTGAAAAAAGGGCTAGGGCTTATTTTCGGGGTAGGTCTTAATTTTTTCCATGAACAACAATCACACATTTGATCGCTTTTTATTTCAACTTTTATCAGGCGTGAAACAGTGAAAAAACAGCAGTTCGGCACTTTTGATCTTTTTTTTTTTGCTATGGCATTCACTATAGAGTTAAAATATTTTAAGTTTGTAGACCGGGAGTTTTTGGACACAGGGATATGTGTGTCACAGTAATATTTTATTTTTATATGTATTCCAGTGAAAGTGGGAGGGGGCTTGAACTTATTATTTTGTGTTTTTTATATTTTTTAACTTTTTTTTTTTTTTTTACTATTAACCCCTCCTTGGGGGGCTTGAACCTGCAATCATCCCATAGACTGCAATACAACCTATTGCAGTCTATGGGAGATTATCTACATTACTATTAAGGCAATAGTAATATTCCTATGACAGGCCTGGGAGCCTTCATAAGACTCCCGGCTGTCAAAGGAACAGATTGGCTCCTGCGATCTCACCCGCAGGAGCCGGCCTGCAACTTCAAAGGTATGGGGCAGGTGAGGACTGGCCCCGGGGATAGTTTATCTACTTTGGGGGGTTGATTTGGAGGGGGGGGGCACGGACTGGCACACTTAACAATGCCCACGATCAGCGGACTCTGATCGCGGGCATTAACTGCGGGTCTCCACTGTACAAGGAGACCTGGTATAGCAGATATACGGGGGTGGGGACCGGCCGTGGGGACAGCGGGGGGGAAGCACAGGGATGGCATGCAATACCCGCGTCAGAGTCCATTCTGATCGCGGGCATTAACTCCGGCGGTTCTGCTACTTTGGTGGGCAGGAGAGGGGGTCACGCTCAACAATGCCTGCGATCAGGATAGACACTGACCGTGGGCATTAACTCCAGGTCTCCGTGGAGACCCGGTATGGCAGCTATGGTAACCGCTCTGCAACAGGGCTTATATTTCAAGCCTACTCCAAAAAACCTGGAAAACGTAGCTAGGGCTTATTTTCGGGGTAGGTCTTATTTTTGGAGAAACACGGTATCACAGCTTATAAACACTTTTTGTATCCAGCCAAGAGTCTTTAAATTCATGTTTGAGGGATTTTCATCCATTCTTCTTTGGAAAAGTCTTCCAGTTCTGTGAGATTCCTGGGTCGTCTTGCATGCATCATTTTAGCCACAGATATTCAATGATTTTCAGATCAGGTGACTGTGATGGCCGTGGTAAAACCTTCAGCTTGCACCTTTTTAGGTAGTCTATGGTGGATTTTGACGTGTTTAGGATCATTATCCATTTGTAGAAGCCATCCTCTTTTCAATTTCAGCTTTTTTACAGATGGTGTTATGTTTGCTTCAACAATTTGCTGAAATTTCATTGAATCCATTCTTCCCTCTTCCCGTGAAATGTTCCCCGTGTCATTGGCTGCAACACAACCCCAAAGCATGATTGATCCACCCCCATGCTTAATGGTTGGGGACATGTTCTTTTCCTGAAATGCTGTGCCCTTTTGTCTCCAAACATACCTTTGATCATTGTGGCCAAAGAGTACTATTTTATCCTCATTGGTTCACAGGACTTGTTTCCAAAATGCATCAGGCTTGTTTAGATGTTCTTTTGCAAACTTCTAATGCTGAATTTTATGGTGAAGATGCAGGAAAGGTTTTCTTCTGATGACTCTTCCATGAAGGCCATATTTGTGCAGGCATCACTGAACAGTAGAACAATGTACCACAACGCCAGAATCTGCTAAATCTTCCTGAAGGTCTTTTGCAGTCAAGCAGGGGTTCTGATTTTCCATTCTGGCAGTCATACGAGCAGCTGTCTCTGAAATTTTTCTTGCTCTTCCAGACCTTATCTTGACCTCCACTGTTCCTGGTAACTGCCATTTCTTAATTAATTACATTTCAACCTGAGGAAAGGGCAACTTGAAAACGCTTTGCCATCTTCTTATAGCCTTCTCCTGCTTTGTGAGCCTCCACCATTCTCATTTTTTCAGAGTGCTAGGCAGCTGCTTAGAAGAACCCATGGCTGCTGTTTTTTGGCACAAGGTTAGAGGAAGCTGGGTATTTATACAGCTGTAAAATTTGCATCATTTCACCTTTCCTAATGATGACAGTGAACAAGTCATAACCCTAACTGGCTAATTAAGGCCTGAGACCTTGGTCAAAGTTTTCTGAGCACACAAATCTACAAGGGTTCCCAAACTTTTGAAGGTACTCCTTTACCTTTTTCACTCTAAAGTTGTCCTCAAACATAATAATACACTGATATTGCTTAAGATTATAGACAAATGTGTTTAATCTTTAACTTTATGCCTTTTAAAGATAATTTCATCTTCAACTTGCTTTACTGTTCACAACAACAGTCATTTTGACCAGGGGTGTCCAAACTTTTGCATGCCACTGTAGCTATACCCACATTCACACTGTGCCAGATTTCCAGATTTTTCCCATGTTTTTTTTTTTTTTTTTTTTGAGAATCACAGTGCTTCCAATCAGGAGCAAGTAACAATGTAGGCATAAGAGTGACAGCCACTGCTTCAGACATGAAATTTTGAGTGTTTTACCCACTTGCCCAATAAGTTTACCTACTGTGCCTCCACAAATAGTAGAAATAATACCAAATGCAGTACTACAAAACACTGACAGACCCCTTAACAGAGCAGACACAAAATTTTACTATCCTCACCTGCTGTAGTGTAGGTCTGAAGCTCAGAGATGACTCAATGGAAGAAACTGATAAAAAAGGTGCCACTTAATTTGCAATATAGAGAACTGCAAAATCTAGTACTACTCCTAACAAATTGGTACACTTGGAGGGTTTGGTCTTCCAAATAATAACTGTAAAAGGTATAATAAAATGTAAGTAGAAATGTATATTTTAAATTGCATCTACAGCTCCAAAATAGATATGACCCATGTTAATAAAGCTGCATATTGATATTATTATTATTGGTATTGTTATTATTATGTATATTGTATTACTACCTTAAAACAATACGCTGCATTTTCTTACTGTGTAAGGCTGGGACCCCACTTGACGAAAAAATGCTTCAGCAAAAACCAATGCATTTTACATTACCTGCAAAGTGTATGGGATTCTGGCCAATCCCATTCACATATTGAAGAAAAAAATCTGCAGCAAAAAGCTGCATTTTCAAAAACACTTGGATTTATGAAAATTGCAGCATGTCAATTGTACCTGCGGAAACGCCGGCGTTTTCTATATAGGTATAATTGGGGTAGCAATGGAAAATGCTGTGGAAAAAACCACAATGTGTTTCCAATTTTTTTTTCCTCAGAGCATTTTTGCTGCTTTCGCTACGTGGGGCCTTAGACTAAAACAGCTATCAATATGCAGTCACTTATTCCTCTCCAGTGGTATATCCTGCACGTAGCACAGTAAATAGTGATCAGGACAGTCAATGAGGTCTTAAATGTAAAGTTAGCATTATTATATACTACGTAAAAATATTTTCTGAGCCACTATAATGTGAAACTGTACAGTTTCTTTATTAGTGCAGATGTAGCTATTTTTCAGTAGCTTGGAATTACCATTATACAGGAGCATGCACACATTTACAGGTTCTGTAACTACATAGGATGAATGGCTTTCAGTGTCATACACACCCTCATTATGGCTCATTATATTTATTATTATTATTGTTTATTTATATAGCACCATTAATTCCATGGTGCTTTACATTTGAGGTTTTACATACGGTACACCAGATATACAAAACAGATTATACTAACAGTGATCAACTGGCACAGTGGGATAGAGGGCCCTGCCCGCAAGGGCTTACAATTACATTGTTGTCCTATTATCTAACATTTACACCATGCCAACATATTGTTTAGTCCTTTATATGGATTAAACCCAGATGAGGAAACCTATTACTTTTTTATAGAAAATGTCTTTTTCATAATCATGAAAAACAACAGAAACAGAATTCTCATTCCAGAATACCACATAAATACACTTGAAAGGTAAGGACACATGTTCAGGGTTTTTATTCAGTTTCTTACATGTCACCTATCTTTTATAATCCCTTATGATCCACTCCTGGTTTTGGCCTCAAAAACTCCTTCAGAAAACCTGAACGTATGCCTTTACCGTAAGGCTGGACTTTTTTTCAGCATTTTTGCTGGTGTTTTTAACACTATTGGTTTTGGTCACAAACGCTTTGGCCAGCTGTGACTTTACAATGTATGGTAAATTATTGTAAATAATATACAGTATATATATATATATATATATATATATATAGTGGAGAAACAATGTCAAACAGGAGCCATTACTACAGGTAATGAGTGGAGGACAGAGGAGCCTCTTAAAGAAGAGGTTACAGGTCTGTGAGAGCCAGAAATCTTGCTTGTTTGTAGGTGACCAAATACTTATTTTCCACAATAATTTGCAAATAAATTCTTAAAAAATCAGACAATGTGATTTTCTGTATTTTGTTTTCTCATTTTGTCTCTCATAGTTGAGGTCTACCTATGATGACAATTACAGGCCGGCCTCATTTTTTTAAGTGGGAGAACTTGCACAATTGGTAGCTGACTAAATACATTTTTTCCCCACTGTATATATATGTTTTTGGTGTTTTTATGGCCTTATTTTTCAAAATTCAGCTTGTTCAGTGTATATTCCATTTTCTAGATTTTCTTTCCTAGGCTTCTCTAAAGCACTTCAAAAATGGCAAAGAAAGCATGTTAAAAACTCCACCATAAAAGCTTGTTAGCACTGCTATGAAAAACACTTGCAACTTTTGGCATTTTTATGCCTTGAGTTGGAAGTTCGCGCAGCCTTTTCTGAGCCAAACAGGACTGAAGAGGAGAAGTATCAGTCAACTTTCTTTTATAGGTTCTAACTTTTTGTGATCTGCTCTTTGCAGGTTCAAAAACTGCATCAGAAAATCTGAATGTGTGTCCTTACCCTAAGGCTGGAATTACATACTAGTTTTTTTTTTTAACATACTATGTTTTTACAGCGTTTTAATTGCTGTCTTTAATGCCATTGGTTTTCGTTACAAACACTGTGTCTTTAAAGTGTCCAGTAAATTATTGTAAAGTCTATATTCAGAACATTTTTGGTTTTGCTATTTTTGTGGCTTTTTCCTAAATGCAGTATATTCAGGGTATAGTCTATTTTCATGTATCTTTCCCATAGACTTCTCTAAAGGACTTTAAAAGCAGCAACGAAAGCATATTAAAAAATACCACCAAAAATGTTTGTAAAAAACTACCATGAAAAACACTGACAACTCGTGCCATTTTTTTATGCCACAAGTTGCCAGGCTTTGTGGTCTTTTCTGAGCCAAACACAGGAGCGGTACTAAAGAGACAAGTATCAGTCTCCCCTATACACTTTTACTTTTATTTTCTTGAATTCTCCTGTGTTTGGCTAAAAAACTTCAACCAGCCATAATAATATGCATGAAGGGACATTTTAATTTTTGGTTACATTGTTGTTAAATATTGTTATTACATTTTAAAAACATTTGTTATTAAATATTAAAAAGATTTCATATTAAAGAACAAATGCAAAAATATTTACTCTGGTAAATAGAGACAATTCATATCACTAACATAGAAGGTGGCCTTGAACGAACGAACGAACGATAGATAGATAGATAGATAGATAGATAGATAGATAGATAGATAGAGTCAAGAGAAAAAGCTAAGTACACTCTTTGCATTCTAGATTTCTATGGTTTTATGTATTTGGACATAATAGAAATCATAGACATCTGGTACTAGGAAGGTATTAAAATTAGGTAAATCCAACCTCAGATTAACAACACACAACAGATTCCACCTTATCATTATTTGTTTAACAAAAATTAAGCCAAAATTGAAACGCCATGTATGAAAAACTAAGTACACCCCATGAACCAATAGCTTGTAGAACAACCTTAGGCTAAGGCCCCACATAGTGGGCCACAGCCAAAAAGTGCTGTGGGAAAAACCACGACGGAAATGCATTACGTTTTTTCCTGCAACACTTTTCACAGAAAGTGAGGAAAACTCTGCAGACCTTCTGCTTCAATTATACCTATACAGAAACCGCCAGTTTTTCCGTAGGTATAATTGACATGCTGCGATTTCCAAAAATGCATTTTGGAAATCGCAGCATTTCTGCTGTGGGTATTTTTCTGCAATGTGTGGATGGGATTTGCTAGTCACTTTACAGGGACTGCAAAAGCCACAGCATTTACGCCACATGGGACCCTGGCCTGAAGCAGCAATAACTTGAAATTATGGGATGGAAGTTAATGATTTTCTGTATGACTACATCAGTCTCTTACTTTTGTTTGGCAGTCAGAAACTGTAACAGAAGAATGTTATTTATGCCTGTACAGTGGACACAAATATAAACATGTAAAATTCTGTGAATTGTTCTGAAATGAACAAGTTCTGCTGTCACTCCGTATTAAGGAACCTAGCCACATGGAATTACCCTTGCTTGTTATTCGGAGAAAAGGCTACACAGTGTCCTCCTTACGCTTGACCCTGAGCACCTTCAGAATTTAGCTCTGTGGTTGATCCAGAACTGCTCTTCAAAGCTGCACTGTTGGGAGTCCAAGCAGTTTACTGACAGCCTAGGATGCCTCTGGGTCACTTTTAGAGCAGTCTCTGAGCTTAAAGGAAACATATAAGCTAATTTGTTTACTACTAAAAATATATACTGAATTGATACATATTTTTTCCCATAATCTGTTTATATTCTGATTTTTCTACCTGTAATGTGATAGCCATATTGCTTGCACTGCTGTTAACAGTATTCAGAGATATTTTATACAGCAGTCACATGGTATCTATAGTCTGGAGCTGACTTTTATAGGCATAGTCTAGCAACTGTGCAGGGGTCATTGACTCTGGAGGGGATCTGTCACCATTACCTATTGTGGATCCTGTGTTATCTACTATCAATGTAATGCCTCTCACCTTGGAACATTCCTGTACATGTTGTATTTGTATTTGTATCTGCTTATCTTTGCTGCTGTAACACACTGAATTTCCCCATTGTGGGACTATTAAAGGACTATTATTATTATTATTATTATTATTTGTGTATAAACATTTCCATTATAATATTGTGATGATAATGAGATAAAGAAGTCATGAAGATGTAGTATTACAGCATTAGTATTCCCCAAAAGAGTGGAGGCCGAGGACTGTGTGGCATTTATTTTAGGATGGATCACAGAAAAAATTGAAATAGATAAAACTCATTTAGGCTAATGCTACACATAGCGGCCGCAGCAAAAAAGCGCTACGGGAAAAACCGCGGCGGCAACACATTGTGGTTTTTCCCGCAGTGCTTTTCACAGAAAGTTTGCAGAGGTTTCCTCTGTGGACTTTCTGCTTCCATTATACCTATTGGGAAACCACCCAGACATTAACGGACACTAACTGATGTTAATGTGTCAAATAATGGATCAGTTAAAAAAACGGACAAATTAGCATCAGTTAGTGTCTGCTTTTTAACACTGTCCGTTTTTTTTTTGAGCATGCACAGAAAAAAAATGGACATAAAATAACGCACAGGCCATCAGTTACTGTACGTTATAAGTCCGTTACCCATAGACTTCAATGTTAAAAAAATAACGGACACTTGCTGTCCATCAAGAATCCGTTTTTCCAAATGGACAAAAAAATCCTGCATGTAGGATTTTTTGTGTGTGGAAAAAAAACGGACTTCCGAGGTATTGGGTGTAAACGGACACAAACGGACACTAACGGACACAATATAAAAACCCATTGAAATGAATGGAAATTTTAACGGATTTCTGATGGTTCAGCTAGTGTCCGATGCTAAAATCTTGTAACGGACAATATCAACGGACACTACTGACGGTCACCAACGGTCGTGTGAACGCCCCTTAACAGAAGAGTAGAGGGAGTCACTAATAGTGTTGTTCCTCAGATCTATCAGGTACTGTCATGGCAGGTACCAACTCCTTTCCCACATTCTTTCCTTATTTGAAGGGTGCACCCATGTTATTAGTAGCTGCAGCTATAATGACCTGGGCCTGGAGAGAGAACTAAGTTGAACAGATATGCATTGTAACCGGTGGAATTTAGTAACTGGAAAAAGAGTCAGCTACTGCTTTCATTAAGATTAATGAAATGCTAACTTAAAAAAACAATGTCTTGTCTCCTAAACAAAACAACACCTCATAGAACTAAGGCGGTGCAAAAGAAATGAGTTATCACTGCTGAAATGCAAGAAGCCAAAACCAAAAACATTCTTTTAACCATCTGAGGAAATACAGCACCCAGATTTCCTGTAGTGAAATAATAAAATCAGAAACTCATCGTGAAAGACAATGGAGGCAAGTACCAAACCTGGTAACAGTTTGGTACTTGCCTCCCCAGGCTCAAAGCCCAATGGCCTTTCTGCCCAAACTCAGCCACAAACACTGCCCATACACAGAGGGTATTTATCTACAGACCTTTTTCAGATCTAGCTAAATTTGGTGAAATTTGCCAAGAATCTGATGCCTGTGGTGGCCATACACATAAGATTACCAGCAGGAGACACTACTAGAATAAGCTGAATCTGCCAATGATCTGCAGATATATATCTTGTGTATGGCCAGCTTTAGTCCCCTCCATCTCGTCCTTCATAAGTAGGACAGCTTCTGGCATTAACTACTCCTCTACCCTAGAGCATCAGAAACGTTACCTGTAAAGAAGTATTCATATCTAAGACATTTCAGACATGATATGCCATAAACATCTGATAAATGTGGTCCATCTAGAATGGCCCTTTCCTGTCTACCGTGCCACATAAAACGTATCTGCTTCACTATGTTGTTAACCCTAGAGCTTAGCCGTAATCTATTTATCCACGTCTTATAGTATATGAGCCCTTCCAACTCCTCTGAAGATTCCACCACACTGTGATGAAATGCTTTGAGAGTTTGTATAGAGCATACTAGGGCACCTGGTCAGGGCTAGACAGTAGGAAGAATCAACTTTCGCAGGACAGTATGTATTATTATACTTCACATATGCTACCATGCAGGGACATTTGTGACTATTTTATGTTTGCTGCTGCTCTTTATATTGTCCACATATTATGGTAATAAGGAGTGGAAGTTTTAATGTTGACAATAACTCAGTGATTTTGGTATTCAGATTTGTTACCCATTATTAGTGGTTACAATGTTGCCGCCATCCCTGTGCTACATGTACTGGAGTTATTGAATACCTCTGTTGTTCACATGCACAGCAATTTTAGTATTGCTTACATGTAAATATCTGATAAGGTCAAAGCCAATACATGCTGCTCTGGTCATATAAACAGCAGCGGTGTGTAGTCACTTGCTCTGAACCCTGCATGCTAGAGGAGAACTCATGCTGTTTTGCAAGGTAAGCCTTTTGAACTACTGGCAGCAGAACAAAGGAAAGTGCTTGTGTAAATTGTCTTATTAAAATACCTTACGCAGTTCCTTCTGTGATTCTAATCCTCTGCCATTCAGCAAATAACGGTAATTTGTTCATGAATTTGCATGTGGTATGGTGTGTTTATCTATGAGCTCTCTGAAGTAGATGGAACTTTGAGAAAACTTTTATTGTAGCCTTATATAAACAAACAGAATTAGGACCCTATGGCAGAGTCCAGTTATAACTCAAATGCTCCAAGCCTGGTATATAAAATGTAAAGATTCTGGAGACCAATGGGGTAAACTTTAAAAAACAAAATGCCTATGCCTATTACATATTGCTATCTGTTGCCAAATTTTTGATGTTTAGATTAATATTTTAGCTCGAGTTTGTATATAGGAACACAATTCTGAGCTGATTATTTTCTTAATATACATTTTTATAGTAGTCAGAGCTTTGTTTTTGTGATAGAGAATTCAAAATCCCCTCCATAGAATAAAAGAGACATATTTTTTTACTCATATTGTCTGGAGGGCTATCCCCTCAATAGTAAAAGCTGTGTACTTACAGTGACTTTCCTTATCCTGCTTTCACCTTTGTCAAAAAGTCACATGATCACAGCGTGGCCTCTTTTATATAGCATGGTTTGCTGTGTAAACATAAAGTCTCTCTTTGCTGCCTTGTGAGGACTAGCATGTAACCTCAGATTCATCAAAATCTCACCCCTGTTCTTCTTCCCTACCTCTTCTGCAGAGGCACTTCTGCCATGAGGCGAGTTGGGCCTCAGCGAGAGGGGGTGGGGGTGGCTCCAGCACTGTTGGTTCTGTCTTTGCTAGACAGTTGGCCACTGCTCAATCAAGGTGCAGTGGTGAGGCAGTATGCAGCAGCCTAGAAACTTCCTGCTCTGTATTTGGTTGTATCTAATATGTGTCATGGCTGCCCCATGCTGGCCCACCTTCTCATTAAGCATACCTTTGCTGTAAAGTAGGAGAAGGTGGCACATAGTGGATTTACCTAAAAGCAGAGCAGAATTAATGGAGTAGCATAGTACTGTGAACTTTGGCACTTTTCTCACCCATGCAGAACACTATAAGAGTCAAGAAACAGGACCCCTAGGCAGCATCTCTTGAAGTCAGGAGGCACACAGAGCCAATGAGGAGCTGGTTTAACAAGTGTGTCTGATGACGTATAATGAGGCTGTCCAGAAGTCCTGCATGTGCAATGGAGGTGATGGTGAGGCAGAGAGCCCCTAGTCTGCCTTCTGTGGTCCCTATTCCCCCATCCCCAGCTCTGCCTCCACACTGTTCCTTTACTGCAGTATCCAAAGATAAAAAGTAAATGCTGTAAAGACATATATATTGTATGCATATATTGTATACATATGAGTGTGTGCATATAACATTTGTCTATCTATATTTGTGCATATACAGTGGGGAAAAAAAGTATTTAGTCAGCCACCAATTGTGCAAGTTCTCCCACTTAAAAATATGAGGCCGGCCTATAATTGTCATCATAGCTAGACCTCAACTATGAGAGACAAAATGAGAAAACATATCTAGAAAATCACATTGTCTGATTTTTAAAGAATTTATTTGCAAATTATGGTGGAAAATAAGTATTTGGTCAATAACAAAAGTTCATCTCAATACTTTGTTATATATCCTTTGTTGGCAATGACAGAGGTCAAACGTTTTCTGTAAGTCTTCACAAGGTTGGCGCACACTGTTGTTGGTATACTGGCCCATTCCTCCATGCAGATCTCCTCTAGAGCAGTGATGTTTTGGGGCTGTCGCTGGGCAACACGGACTTTCAACTCCCTCCAAAGGTTTTCTATGGTGTTTAGATCTGGAGACTGGCTAGGCCACTCCAGGACCTTGAAATGCTTCTTACGAAGCCACTCCTTCGTTGCCCTGGCGGTGTGCTTGGGATCATTGTCATGCTGAAAGACCCAGCCACGTTTCATCTTCAATGCCCTTGCTGATGGAAGGAGGTTTGCACTCAAAATCTCACGATACATGGCCCCATTCATTCTTTCATGTACAAGATTCAGTCGTCCTGGTCCCTTTGCAGAGAAACAGCCTCAAAGCATGATGTTGCTACCCCCATGCTTCACAGTAGGTATGGTGTTCTTTGGATGCAACTCAGCATTCACTCTCCTCCAAACACAACGAGTTGTGTTTCTACCAAACAGTTCTACTTTGGTTTCATCTGACCATATGACATTCTCCCAATACTCTTCTGGAACATCCAAATGCTCTCTAGCAAACTTCAGATGGGCCCGGATATGTACTGGCTTAAGCAGGGGGGACACGCCTGGCACTGCAGGATCTGAGTCCCTGGCAGCGTAGTGTGTTACTGACGTAGCCTTTGTTACGTTAGTCCCAGCTTTCTGCAGGTCATTCACTTGGTCCCCGCATGTGGTTCTGGGATTTTTGCTCACCATTCCTGTGATCATTTTGACCCCATGGAGTGAGATCTTGCGTGGTGTCCCTGATCGAAGGAGATTATCAGTGGTCTTGTATGGCTTCCATTTTCTAATTATTGCTCCCACAGTTGATTTCTTCACACCAAGCTGCTTGCCTATTGCAGATTCAGTCTTCCCAGCCTGGTGCAGGTCTACAATTTTGTTTCTGGTGTCCTTCCACAGCTCTTTGGTCTTCACCATAGTGGAGTTTGGAGTGTGACTGTTTGAGGTTGTGGACAGGTGTCTTTTATACTGATAACAATGTCAAACAGGAGCCATTACTACAGGTAATGAGTGGAGGACAAAAGAGCCTCTTAAAGAAGAAGTTACAGGTCTGTGAGAGCCAGAAATCTTGCTTGTTTGTAGGTGACCAAATACTTATTTTCCATCATAATTTGCAAATAAATTCTTAAAAAACCAGACAATGTGATTTTCTGGATTTGTTTTCTCATTTTGTCTCTCATAGTTGAGGTCTACCTATGATGTCAATTACAGGCCGGCCTCATCTTTTTAAGTGGGAGAACTTGCACAATTGGTGGCTGACTAAATACTTTTTTTTCCCCACTGTATGTGTCTATATAAAGTATGTGTTTGTGTATATGTCCAAATGCTTATCTACACACATGGACAAAATTGTTGGTACCCCTCGTTTAATGAAATAAAAACCCACAATGGTCACAGAAATAACTTGAATCTGACAAAAGTAATAATATACAGTATATATGTAGTTGTGTCTATGTATGTCTGTATATATGTGTGCATTTGTATATATTGTACATAGCTATGTATTTTTATAGGTTTCTATGTGTGCATGTGTAAAACATAAAGAAACTATATAAATTGGTTATCTCTGTATGGTTTCAAGCCACACAATAAAAATAACATGCTATTCATACCAAAAAGTGAATGCAATAAAAAAAATATATATATATATACAATATCTTTAAACAAATAGTGATCAGTTGTTTGTGCCCTAAAATAATACCAATAAAAACTATAATGCTCACACAGCTCCATTCATGGCAACATTAAATGCAGGAACACAAACATCTCTAGTGTGCAAAGGTAGTAAAACATTAAAAAAAGCAACAACAAAAAAACTATATAAAGTAGATATTCTGTATTTGTATGGATTAAAATTAAAAAAAAAAAAAAAAAAATCAAAATTGCAGTTTTCTTCCAGTCTCTCCTTAAAACAAGTAACTGGTTGCAGCGGTTAACTATCAATAGTGTGACATCTATACTCATCCTATATTTACACTAGCACTTTCTTACATATTTTTAACTGAATTTGGTTCTGATACCACATGCATATATCGATATTGGTTTGGGTGTATATATGTACTAAGCTTGACTCAGGGGGTTGGGAGTGCACCATTTCACTTTCACCATTTCGCCTCAAGCAGCAGATGCAGTCTTGCTCTTCTATGAAAATGCCTCTCAGCTCCTCCACTGCCTCTCACATAATTTGCTTCCTATAGTCACCTTCTCTCACATACTGACCATACTTCCTCCCTCTCTCACTATTGGGTCACCATGTCCCCATTACCTTTACCCGCTTGGTCGGTGCAGGACCTGTGGTGTCATCATCCTCACAGTCTAAGGTCCTGGGAAGTATATAGTATTTTGAGCTCTGCAGTGTTTTGCAGAAACAGGAAATAAAAATGAGTACAGGTACTGGGCAAAGGACACAGCTGCAGCAATAGCAGATTTGGAATGTACCTAGAAGATTATGGCCAGGTTCACACTAGTGCTCGGTCTCCATTTGGGGATTCTGTCCCCATTCTGGCACTGCAAGCTGGACTTTTCTCTCTGCATTTTTCAGGTGGCAACCGGGTGGACCTCATTATAGTCTATTGGGTCTGCGGGTTTCTGTGGGTAACTGCTTTTTAAGCAAATTGGGTTTCCGTTTTTTTGAGTCCCCAAGCGAACCTGTAGAACGGAAACCCGCATGCTAGTGTAAACCTAATGTAACTTGCACAGCTAAACAAAACAAAAAAAAACTGGAGTGTTGACTTAATTCATTACATTTTGGTTATCTTCAGCAACCAGTAGAGGGAGTATAGGAGCTTACGGAATACTGCTATACATTGTACTTGATAATAAGACTGTATACAGTCAGCTACTATAATCTCTCTAGTGGCAGCTGCAGGCAGTCACAATGGTATGTGTCTAATCTGTGTCCTTATAGAGTATTTGGAGCCCTGTATCAATTTAGGGGTACTTTAGTGGCTTTAAAATGAACAGTGTGGTCAGGTATTAGGGATATACAAGCTGAACGCATAGTTGTATAGGAGATTTTGAGTCTACTGTATAGATGTCAGGATTATGTTGTATTCTACAAATTCACCACTAGTGGCTGCTATTTTACACTTTAAATAACTGTGCTACTAATTTGCCCTTAGATTTGCCCTTATCCAAGATGGACAATGTTGTGTTTTCTGGGAATCGTCTGAGGAAGCTGCTATATGCAGTGATATGCGTGGAGTTCTGTGGATGGCACAAAGCTTAGTTCCCTCTAGTGTTTGTATATATCTTTAGTAATGGCTGATTCTACATTATATGGATGGTATTTCACTTTGCTGTTCTATTATTATATATACATTTTCTTCCATATTTGCTTTATTTTATATTAGTGCTTTTTTCACCATCCTTTCCACTATTTTAGTGGGGAGTATTTGAATATTTCTAGACTCCATGTATCTCTAATTGTGGTTGTCATTGTTTTAATTGTGTAGTTGTGTTGTGTCTGTATTTTCAATAAAGATACATTGTTATCTGCTCTCTAATTTTGGTGTCCCAATTCTTAGCTCCTTTGTGTTGTCTGTTGTTTTGGATATTCTGGAAACCATCTTACTTCCTGTTTGAGGCTACGGTATTTCAGATCATGTTGATCCAAACTTTGCTGAGTATTGTGACTTGTTGCCTAAGACAGTCTTCGTCATTCTCTGCTTATTTTTCAGGCCATTCAGTTTCAGTAGTGCATCCCAGTATTATAACAATAGGGCTCGACTAAGGTCAAATTTGGAATACTGGGGGAGATTTTTGAAATTGAAAAACTGGTGGATGTGCTTTACACCACATTTATTGTTTTATTAAGTTTTTTGGCACTTTTTTTTCTCCTCGCCCTGGTGGAGTGGCTTAGTGGGGAAAGGTGTTTTACACGACTGGATATTAATAGCCTGTATTTAGGTCATCAATGTGATTCCAATAGCCAGAAGCAGACGGCTGTGCATGGTGTGTAGGCATCTCCCATTTAAGTGAATGTCACTGACTTTAAGGGGTTTTCTGGGCATATTAATTGATGAGCTATCTTTTGGATGGGTAGCCATTGAAGAGTGGTGGGGGTCTGACACCTGGGGCCCCAGACAATGATCTGTTTGAAGAGACCACAGGGTTCAGAAGAACATTCACTTCAAACAAAGCCAAGCACAACGCCTTACATTTTACGGCAGTTGTGCTTGTTATCGAAGCTCAACACCATTCATTTGAATGGGACTGAGCTTTAAACAGGCCATGTGACTGATGAACATGATGTGACATGGCCTGTTAAGTGGAAGTGGTGCTCAAGCAGCTGAACCGTGGAAGTTCTTTGTGAGTTGGGTGTTGGATACCTGCTGATCTTCAATTGATCACGTATAACCTATAAAGGAGAGGTTATAGATTGATAAGCCTGGAAAACCCCTTTAACAATTTTGGCTCTGAGCCATTCAATATCTTTGTGTTCCTCCAGATTCTATATTCTAATTCAATGATATTGAATGGTTGAGAGCCAAAGTGTTAAAGTCAATAAATTATTATGGTCAGCATACTGTAAAGAAAATCAAGTTCTGAAAAGAAATCAAGTCCAATTTAAACATGTATAATCAGTTTCAATGCAGACCCTTATAAGAAATGTTACCCCTTCCTCTGCTCAGTGACTGGTCATCCCATTGGAATATACACACTTACTCATTTCACACCATTTTTTTTCAATGACATTTCAACTTACCCTAGACGGAACTTTCCATCATATCTTATTGTTACACTGTGCACCACTGAGATCTGTCAGAACTCAGAGGAGATGATGCAAAGGATTTGTCACACTTGACACCCTATATGAAATCCTGTACGAGTGTTAGAGGTAGTCTTGTGGCTTAGCCTTCAGTGTTTACACAGTTCATTTCAGTTACCTCACTTTACCATTATTCAGGAAGACCAACTGCCCTTATTTTCAGGTTGCATATTTGTAGAAAATGGAGAATGTTTCAGTTTACCATGGGAACATAAGCCGTGAAGATGGGGAGAAACTTCTATGCGAGGCTGGAAAAGATGGAAGTTACTTAATACGTGATAGTGAGACGAAACCCGGCATGTATTGTCTTTGTGTCCTGTAAGTACTTATGATGGTCCCTGTTGTATGCAATGTCTGTGTGGGTTATATTATCTTCTATTGTAGATTTTTTCACTGTAATTGTAAGTACTAGGTAAGACTATATAGTATTTGTGTCTGATGTTCATTTTACATACTGTAGCTATCCAAGAATTAATCTGTAACCATGAAATATCTAAACAGCAATATAAAGTACTAGGTATACTAATATACAGTGAAACCTCTCCATATGACCACTCCATTGTAAGACCCCCCCCCTTAAAAAACGATTTTTCATTGACTGATTTTTCTCCCATTATACTCCGCAGACCACTGCCTTGTCCAAAGACCACTTTTCGGAGAATTTTTTTTGGTGGGAACCGCTTTGAAAATAAAACACATTGGAGTTACATACACTTTTAGACCAATATGGACGCGGCTCAGTGCTGTTCTACATCACTGGACTGCAACAAACAAGAGAGTTGTGAGGGACAGCAGTAGAGAAACGTGGCCAGCATCACGCTGGAACAGAGAGTCCATGTCATATTCAGTGCAGCTTCTGAGGTGCCGGGTATACATAACAAGAGTCCCAAGTTTGCCAGTACAATTTCAGAAACTGGGTCACAAAAGGGATTGGTTTTATGTATACTCCACACCAAAATGGCCATTCTTGGGATATTCCCAGATGGGCTTTAAGATTCAGATTTTAGCCTATGAAATATCAGCAAGAGCCGTCAAGGCTAAAGGGTCTATGAATGAAACATGCTAGGAATCAGGAATGAGATGGGTAGCCATGCTGGGGTACAGGAGGGGCACCATGTTGATGACCAAAATTTAAAGGGATATCATACCGGGAACTAGGAATGTGAGGGAGAGGCATGCCTGGCAATTAGAAATGAGAGGAAAGATTTATAAAGATGCCATGTTGGGTATCTAGAATGATAGGGCCATCTTAAATTAGGAAATGTGCAGGTCACCAGGGAAGTAAGAAAGAGTTTTGGCTCCCATTGGTTATACGTGTGGGTGGGAGTAACTTGTGTACAGTGTCATGGCTGTTTTATTAGTCCCAGTCTTGGTTCTGTATAATATGCTGATGTGATACCTGGTTCTGTGTCATATACTGATGAGCTACCTGGTTCGTTTCTATGTAATATGCTGAATCATAAAATACATGATTTTTGTCTCTTTCATCAACATTTGGGATTTGGGGGGACTGTATATGCTTTCTGACTCCATTAGACACTTTAACCTGCATTTTGTATACTTTATTCTTTCAGAGGACCACCCATATATAATACCATTTTTCTGTGCAAATTTACGTGGTCGGCTCAAAGAGGTTTCACTGTAAAATATACTAAACATTACTCGCATTTTATTAGGAATCTTTAAATTATATCAATTTTTTATCTGCTGTAAATTGTTTAATCTTGAGGAATGGACATACCATAGTATACCTGGTAAGATTTAACCATTTTATGTTTTGCTACAATTACCAAATATAACAGGAAAATTAGGTCAACAGCAGAGAAATAGATGAAATGCATACCAACCAGTACTAAAAGCCCTAGAAATTGTTATACCAAAATATGGACTTGATATATAAAGTTAATGCAGCTTAGGTGAAGAAATTTCTTTATACAATGTAGTATATAATAATACATAAGTGTTGGAGAATTACACGGATTTTGCTTTTATGAGAGAGTAAAATATTTTATATTTGCTTGTACAATATTTCTGTATTTGCCTATATTCCTATAGTGTTTATCTTTACCATATGTCTAGTTAAAAGCACAGTCTATGTCAAATCTGTACATGCAAACCACTCACCATCAGCTACCAAAGCTCACATGTCTGCATAGTCCAATGACCTAGCTAGATAACATACATGTACTGCTGCTTTGTTAAGAGCATATTCTTCTCACAGCAGTATAGTCACATTGTAATGTGCTTCCTTTCCATTCTTTGATGGCAGTTAGCAGGGGAAATGAGAGAGAAAAGATCACGCTGATAACATGCTTACTGTCTCATTGTGTGAACCAAAAACAAGGTGTTAAATGAAGACTGTTAAATTGATGCTAAAACCGATGTAGGTTCAGCAAGCCCTGGATGACCTAGATCTTACAAGCATTACATGGTGGAATAGACACTTTCTCAAACTGTATTTGCTTCTGTTGCTTTTTACTTTTACTGCACATCTAATGGGGTTGACTTGAGAAAGAGCCTTTTTTAGACTTGCAGAGATATGATTTTGATGGGTGATGTTAATAAAATACAATACAATACAATAGATAAATACACACTACTTACTCCTTCTTTATGTCACCTTTGTGTCCTAATTGACCTTTTATATACCTTTAAACAAACATTTGCATTTTGAAAAGATGTATATGCCATACTGAACAACTAAATTCAGTGAGTACCATTAACAAAATGAATACCACAGAATGTTACCTCCATACTTTTATGGCAAATGACAATGTTCTAGATATCAAATGACACCATTGCAGATTACCTTCAAAGTGCTCATAACCTTCAGAAGCATGCTCAAATGACGCCTATTCCTATTCATGCTAAAATAACATTACTACAAATGCAAATGTCCTTTATTGTCCTAAATATCAAAGTAACGTAACCACAAATTGTCTACAGTACTGTGCAAAAAGTAGTGTAAAAATTGCTGTAAAGTAAGGTTAGGTTCATACCTGAGCCCGGCTCTCCGTCATTTGGGCTGGCCGATCGGCCCAAACCACAGAGAGCCCGACTGCTAAAACATTGGTTACCTGCAGACCCCATAGACTATAAGCAGGACCGAGCAGGACTTTTCTCTTCGCCAATTTCTGGCAGTTTTTGTGGCGGAGTCTCCAATGGAAAATTGCAAAGTAAGAATGCTTTCAAAAATGCAAGTGTTAATAGTTTGCAAATGTGAACTTAGCTTTATAATGCTTTACAAAATAGTGTTAGTTTTTTTTAGTCAATGAATAAAAAAATTAAGTGAATGAACAAAAGAGAAATCTAAATCACACCAATATTTGGTGTGACCACCATTTGCCTTCAGAGCAGAATCAATTCTTCTCGGTACACATGCAGACAGTTTTTGAAGGAACTTGGTGGGGAGGTTGTTCAAATCCTTCTGTCTATTCATGTAATTCCAGACAGACTGAATGAGATCAGGACTCTGTGAGGGCCATATCATCACCTCCAGGACTCCTCTTCCAAAGGGCGGTCATACCAAATATTGATGTGATTTAGATTTCTCTTTTGTTCATTTTTACACTTGTATTTTTGAAAGCATTCTTACTATCCAGCAGTTTCCTGCCTAAAACTATTGCACTTGGCTGTATAATTTTTTTCATAGCAGTAGAACACCACGGCATATCTGTAAATTTGCTTCATATTTAAAGTATACTTCCATTTATATAGAAAAACTATTCTAGTGCATTAGTGTGCACCGAAATACTTTTTCTAAATAATTTGTTTAGCAGATTTTGCCTCTACAGAGCAGCATGGATCAGCCGCAGACTGTGCTTCGGGCTGCTCATAACTGCATTAGAAAATAGAGTTTTCTACATTTCCTAGGCTTCTGTAGCCAGTAGAATCACATTACGCACTGTAGAATCGCATTACACTCTACAATATTGGTTTCTCTGCTGGATACAGGAGCCTAGGAGGCAAAGCATGATGCTCCATCCTCTAATGCATGGTTCTGAGCAGCCCGGAGCATGGAGAGTGGTTGGTCCATGCTTCTCTTTAGAAGAAAAATCTGCTATATAGTTAAAAAAATGATTATTGCGTAAACTACAGTAATTTTGTGTATATATAAGGAGTTTTAAGGCTAAGGACACTTTAAGACTAAGGCCACATGTTGCGCATTTACAGTGGGTAAATACATGTATTGGATGGGATTTTAGCAGATTCCCTCCACACACTGCACTTGTGCTGCGTGTCCTGCTGCATGTTTGGATGAGAATTTCAACCATTGCAATGCATAAGTTGAAACCTTGGCTAAGCGTCCACACCAGCCAATTTGGGTTGTTTTTTTTTTGCCATGGGTGGGTCCAGAAACTGTGTGGCCTTAGTTTCTACAAATTATTCTCATTTTCCTACAAACTAAACTTTTATCACTAAAGAATGAAACTGATCTTCATTCTTCTACACGGAAAAATGTCATGGCAAATAACTTATAGTATCTTACAGAGGAAAGTAAGACCACAGAAGATGACCATCACCGAGACTCAAAGTAAACATAACATGTGGTCAGAATACTCCTAGATCTCATACGCTTACAGAACACAATCACAGCACCCCTGTAATGTCGCTTCAAGCCTAGAGATAAGTGTGGATAGAGCAGGTAAAGAAAATAGAGCACCTTATACCACTGGATCTCAAGCTGTTTTTGAAGTGATAGGCATAAAAAACAGAAGTCGAAAAACCCTATTTTTCAGATTGTCTAGTATGAGAGGAGTACGTTATGTCTTATGGTGAATGTGCAGCACTTTGAAGTGGTAGCATAAAGTAACTTTGACAATATAAAGGGCTGTGGAGATAAGATCAATTCCGTTAGCAGAAACGACTCAACAAAACAACCTAGCAGGTTATAAATGTGATATAGCACACTGCATGTCATTCAGTGATAACTCCTTCACTGCCAAAATAAAACAACCCAATGTAACTAGAGTCAAGTGTGGAAATCAAATGCCATAGTTCTATAAAATACATTTATACGTTGCGACAAAGTACGAATCTGACATTTTCATAGAAATAAGCTGTAACATAAAAATGCCTATTAGTTGAAAAAATGATTGGGTTGAAAGATGAAAATGCAGAATTTACAGCACATTTGTGACTCTTATTTATACTTTTATATAAGAGGTGTTCAATGCAACAGGGATAAGAACTTTAGGTCAGCTCAGTGAAGCTTTATATGCCTTTTTTAATCCAAAACATAACATAGCAACTAATAGAAAAGGACAAGCTGTTCAGACAATAGGGATTTAGACAGCTGATATGGATCATCTATAGCTCAGTGACACCAACAAACATGAGGGACACCAATCAAAGATATCTGTTCAGTCTTATTCACATGACAGATCTTTTTGCATCCTTCTCATGTCCATCTTGAGAACTCCTTGAATTCAGTGCCTCTTTCCATATGTACATTTTTTTTGACGGTCCATTTTTCACGGCTGTCAAAAAAACTGACAACGGCTTTTAAAAAAGGCCATGTACACCCATTTTTAACGGCCTTTAGATCCATCAAAAACATCACTGTTATGTGCATTAAGCTATATTCAGAGGACAGTGAATAATGGCCATGCGACATCAATTTTTGTTAACGTCACATGGCAGCATTAAGTTAAATTCAAGTGAATGGGGGCTGTTGTAATGGACCATCAAAATATAGGTCATGTCCTATTTTTGTCCATTTTCACAAATCCCTCCATACACTGTAATGTATGCGGGATCTTTGAAAACAGCCGCTCCTCGGGTGCAAGACAACAGTGAGAAATGGACGTTTTTCATGGCCATTTTGCACCTTGGCCGTGTGAATGTAGCCTATGGCCTTAATCTCCTGTGTTGGATTTTTTTGTGGTTGTTGGGTGCACTTTTCAGAAATGTACCATGAGATCACTGAACAAGGCAGAGATCAATATGTGATTTATTTCATTAATATATTTTGTTATCATCAGAATGTGACAGCCTTCACAGACCAGTTCTGAACAAGTAATTCAGAAAATAACAATTTGAAATTTCTAGTATATGGCAAGGAAGGTGCTAGTTATAAGATCTCTCCATCATTATTGTTGCAAAGAAATGCTAGTGGAAACCTTCCAGACTCTATTAATGTGAGGCTATCAAATCAATCCAAGAAAGATTACCTTAAAGATCAAAATCATAGACAGTTTGTCAAAAAGTTTAGCAACAGAATTACTTATGACTTTCTTGATGTGGATTTAAAGATAACCTTTCACCACCTCCACCAGATCCAACTATTTGCATCCTTCAGTAGATAGATAGCCCCTACTATTCCTGAGCAATTGGTGCTGTTTTTAGGCCCGGTTCACATCTCTGTTTGGGCCATTCCGTTCCCCCTCTCCGCATGAAAAATGCGGAGAGAAAAGTCCTGCAAGCAGGCTTTTCTGTCCGCATTTTTCGTGCGGAAACCGAGCGGAAACCACACGGACCCCATTATAGACTATGGGGTCCGCCGGTTTCCTAAGGTAACCGCTTTTTATGCGGATTAGGTTTCCGTTCAGGGGGTCCCCAAGCGGACTCCCCAAAACGGAAACCCATACACAGATGTGAACTGGGCCTAAGTTCAATACAATTAGGTTCTCTATTGTATGGAGGACATAGTCTGAGACCACTCACCTGACAGTAGAGAGCCTAATTGTACTGAAATTAACAGCACCAGTTGTTCAGGATGGTAAATTCCAACTACAGCAGAATCAGTAGAACTGCACCTACTGAAAGAGTAGGGGTTCATGGAGGTGAAGGTGATAAAAGGTCCACTTTGAAATGACCTGATACGGAGGTTTCTCCCTCCGACACTGATACATTAGATTCAACTGCATACTATTGGAAATGCACTAAGAAAGGAAGGATGTGGTAGATGATGAGTTAGAAGTACTTGGGAGCTTTGAAAAACTTTGGTAATGAACAAAGGAGGATAGCTTAGGACATTTACAGTTGACTGCCTTCTACAACGTGGATGAAAATACAACTGGTGCAAATATCTAATACATATGGAGATATGACTATTGTGTCTCTTCTTCCTTCTCTTCTTCATCATCCTAGTGCTACTCCTCTTCATCTATGTCTTCTATTTTTACAACAGGGAATGACAGAGACCACTTATGCACTCATCTACCAACCTCAGAGAAATGACACAGACCACTTATGCGCTCAGTGAGCAACCACAGAAATAATAAGCCAACAAACCTTACCACACATGACACCACACCAATTTCAGTATATTGAATGTCACTTTAACTGAGGCAAAAATCATGCCTTCAGCTTAATATAGACCTTTTGAATGACTTAAGAACTTCTACATCTTCTCAAGAACGTTTTGGTAGCACACGTTGTTCAGTCAGATCAATAGAAAGAAAGTTAATGAACCAGTCATCGAGCTGAAGGACTTGGAAGAAGTTGATGGTCTTGTCTCTCTGATTGAGGATAATGAGACTGACAGAAATACTAGCCCTTTTACTAACTTACTTTACTAATATTAATTTGTGAGTTATCTTAAGCAAATTCATAAACCTAATGAGCCATACCACCTATCAAAAAAGGTGCAAGGCCCCCAAAATATGTACACACTCAAATCACTATTCACAAATGCTCATTGCTTGACACCAGGGAATATGTAAGCTTAAAGGGTAGAGAAAAGGTCAAGTTCATAGGACAAGAGTTTGAACACTCACTACATGTGACATGCATGATTTTGCATTTGGGTGTGAATTATGTATGTATATGTTGTTTCATACATCCCTGCCTCAAGAATAATGATATATGTTTTATTAATATATTATTATTAGCATTATCTTACTTTGACATTGATTGTATGTGTACAATCTTGTAGACACCCCCTGTTTTTATGGTGCTTTGCACTAATCCATGCTTTTAATATGTCTTATGCACTTTCTTTATGGACTTTTATTGATTTTTCTGGATACATTTATAAGGTCAAGCACTCTTTCTGCTTTTAAACTGCTTGCCATTACTTTAGGGATTTCCATTGGTGTTGTTAATAGACCATGCTGTCATAATTATTCCACCTCAGAGATGGATCCCTTACTAATCTGGAGAAATACATGGTTCCCAGTGGGAAAGAAAAAGAGTGGGTGTAGATGTCACACCAGGGGAAAAAAGAATCCAAAAATGTAGGCAGAGACCACGTCACGCTTGTGGCGTCTTTATTTAGTTATGGGTTTCAGGGATGAACAATCCTCATCTTCAGTCCTCCTGTCTGAAGAAGAGCATTGTTCATGACTGAAATGTGTAATCAAGTAAAGATGCCAAAAGGCAATTTATGGGCTCTGCTTCCATCTTTGGATTCTTCACTTCCCTGGCGCAGCATCTAGAACTTTTTTTCTTTCTTCCCAACTAGGATTCATGTACATTTGCAAGTTCACTGGATGACCATCTACTATCCAAAAAACTGGGTACACCAGCAGCAGCTGTAATTTTCTGAGTACTCTTGTCAAATATAGAGCTGTGCCTATCCACACCAGATAAGGTGAGCACCCATCTTCAAGGGAACAGGGGAAATTTCACCATTTTGCGGCTTTACTACTCTATGGGAGTGTCATCTCTCTTTTTCTGTCTCCCTTTGTTTAGGATTAGTCTGGAGATTATAAAAAGGGGTTGGTGAAAACACTCTCTGGTAAAAAGAACTGATATTGTTATCCTGGGGTTCAAGCGGTATAAGGCCATGTGTTTGTCTTTCCTTGTGGATAATGCCTTACCTTAATTAAATAGGGCTTTATGTGGTTTTAAGGCCTTGGATGAGCAGGTTACTGACTGCCATAATTTTGATTTTCTCCCTTGTTCACAAGAGAAATTAACCTATTTTGAAAGACAACCTATTTTGTTGGAAGATGGCATGTGGTCACGGGGAGAATCTTGTGGCCATCTTAGGCACGAACCAAAAGTGCAATTATTATACTCTGGGGCCTTCTCAGACCCCAGAATATAATAAGTGAAGGACCAGGGGAGGTACGTAATAATAACAAATAGTTATACTCACCTCTCCGTCATCCTCTTCAGGCCTCTTCTGGCCTCTGGCTAATGTCTCGTGCCCTGGGGTCACTGCCGAACCCTGTGATTGGGCCTCAGCAGTCATGTGGGGTGCATCAACGTCATGATGCTGAGTCAAAGTGTCATTATGTCGATGTGTCCCACAAGACTGCTGAGGTCTGTGATTGGGCCTCAGCGGTCACGTGGGGCACATCAACATCAGCCAGAGGTTTGAAAAGTATGCCTAGGAAAGCCGATCACTGCAAGGATACCCATGAGAGATGAGTATAAGTGTTTGCTATTTTTACTCACCCCCCTTTGGTCTCCACTATACTCTGTGGTCTAAAATAAATAAAAAAAAAAAAAAAAAAGTTTTATAATTACCTCCCTGCACAGTTCTTCACTGAAGCCAGAGGAGTACACCTCAGATTCAGAACGCATGCCTTGTACCTCCGGCACATACGCAGTGAAGCTGGGGTGTACGTCCTCAGCTTTACTGAAGAATAGCACAGAACATGTGGGTGGTTTAGTGTTACAAATCGACCATATAGCAACAAAGGACCTTCACCTTATGTCCCTTAAGGAACTACACTACAGAAGATAATTTCCATTATGAGTCAGTGGTTCGGCACTAAAAGAATACTTCTCAGACAAACTAAAATTTTGGTATCAATATTCATATTTGGTATCAATATTCACACACCATAAGGGAACAAGAAAGAATGATGATATCCACATTATTTAATATTAATGTGAACAGCACTCTCCTTAGCTTGCAGATGGGTACACTTATTCCCCCGGTGGCTGACTGGAACCCACCAATTTTAATAGAGGCTTGTTTTAAAGGATTGACGGCATTCCAGGTAGTTGAGCTTGCTTGCAAGTTTTATTTTATTCCATGTTAGAGCAATATATCATATACAGGGTGTAGAAAATCTTTTTTTTTTAATTATTATTATTAAATAATTATTAATAATAATAAAAATAATAATAAATACATATTAAAAAAATATTTACAGGCCTCATATACATAATTCTGCAAATGAATACAGGGCCATGTGGGTAATGTTTAAAACATATTAAACAAACCAATTTTGCGCCATGTAGTGGAAAACCATGGGTGTTAAAACTGATGAATTTTGATGTTACAAAGAACTATGTACATAGAGGTGATCTGGCTGAAACAAGAATACAAAATGAAGTAGATTTTACCACATGATTATAGCAAAATCTAATGAATTAAATTTTATGTGTTATTGATCTTGTAGCTGTTTTTAACCTTCCAATTTATTGTCGCTATTTCTTCATGTAGCAAAATGTCAGCCAGCACTGACTATTCATCCTGTGACTAATGTGCTATCATACTCATCTGGGGTGTAGTTGTAATTGGTTACGTTTTTTTTTGTTTTTTTTTTGTTTTGTTTTTTTTTACACCACATCACTTTACTTCTTTTATATACATATAAAATCTTGTGATCTGCTTATAACATTCTACAACTTAAAATAGCAATTATGGAGTGGCTGTGAATGGCAGGTGTCATGTCACAGTGAACCTAACCTGGTCATCTTCAGCATGCATCTTCTTACTATCTCACATGCACAAAGCTGACACTGCTTTTGCCCCTTTCTTCTAGGGGTGGTTATGTTCTTTACCTGCTGTCTCTAATATTAGGACACTATTGCACATATGTTATTGTCATACACTGAGTATTAGTGTAATGACATTATAGTCTATAAACCAAAGCTCAATATCTAGATTGTTCCTTGCAGATAGCAGTCACACACTGTTTGGGAACTTGATATTTAAATAACATTTCACACTTCTCAGTTTTAGGATCAATGGATTAAAAATTGGGTGAGATGTAGGTATTATTATGGCAAGTCACCTGTTAGATCCTTGTCAAATATCCAAACAAATGTCTTCACATGACAAGTGCACTACGTTGAGGAATTGTCATATTACCATGCAAACATTATATAACAAATCAATACAGATTTGGACTACTGACCAAAGCTTTTAGCAAGACCACATTGAAATGAAATATGGTAGTATTTATCATCAAAAGCAGTGTTAAGGTGTATCTAGTTGAAGAACTTGTCTTATCAGAAGTAAACATTAATCTAAGGACATCCTTTTTTGAGAATTGTGCTGCATGTTCCTTAACTGCAAATCTATTTTTTCAGCATATACTGGCCCATATTTACTATTAGCTAGAAAGTGCAAATTTAGACAGGCAGTCTGAAAATACGCCAGGTTTATCATAGTGACTGATGATAAATCTGACATATCTTTAGATTGACTAGGCTGCATTTATACCACACTTTAGTTGGCTTACTTTGTGCCAGCATTTTTCAACACTATTTTGGAGCATTTTTGGATCATCGCGGCGCATTTAAGCCATGCCCCCTTTTTACGAGATTCCATGCCACATGTCTAGCAAATTCTCGGAAAATGTCGGAAAATTCTAGTCCAACCTTGATGCGTCATATTGTTTGGTTTAGCCATGAAATTCCAATAAAGCAACTGATCTATTAGGGCAATCTGATAGAGTTAATCTAGTTAGGGAATTTTGAGGCCCTTTATTACTTGAATGTGTGCCATGTAATGCTTTCTTCTACCAAAAACAAACAAAAAAAAAAAAGAAAAAAAAAAAAAAAAAACAAAAAAAAAAATTTTTTTTTTTTTTTTTTAAATTAAATAATTTATTTTTTTTTACATTTAAAAAAAAAAAATAATAAAAATTTTACGTGAATGAAGAGACTAAATGAATGTTGTTACAACTGTATTACTGGGGTGTGAAGCATGGGATTTTCCAAAAAACAATCAGACCTTGATTGATGCAAAGAAATCCAAAGGAGTTTATTCGAAGTCCAATTTTAACAGAGAAAATATTTCATCAGAAAATATCCATAACGCATACAACAGAACCCTTGCCTTTCAGGCTACTGTAGTCTCACAGGTTTCCCACTATGTCAACTCCATCAACAACTACTGAGCTTGCTGGGTAATGGAATCCTTTTATATCATAGACATTTCCCATAATCCTATGCAGTTTTCTCTATAAAACACTGGAGTTGATGCAGACTTGCCTCTTATAAGGCCAGGGCAGACACACCCTACTACAGCTCCACTACTGCAGGTAAGTAAATGAAAACACTTCTTTATGAAACACAAATTGTGAGTATTTCCTTAGTTTCGGTACATTGTTTCCAGATGGCAAGACCAGAAAGAGTAGAAAATAGAGCATTAGGTGGCCAGCCTAATGAGGAAAGAAAGAAATAAGAAGCAGTAATAGAACATTCACACAGAGGATTTACCAGACCTGGCAACTCATGTACCACAACTAAGGTTACAAAACAGGAAATCAATTATAAACATAAAACAAAACATTTTACCTCTTCACATTCCTCCCCCCTTAAGAGGAAGCTTGTCCTTCTTCAGACAACTTTTACTTCAGCACCATACCTAGACAAATGATCGGCATTTTGGTGCTTCGTCCCTGACCGATGTTGTATCTCAAACTTAAATGGCTGTAATGCTAAATACCACCTAGTAATTCTGGCATTTTTGTCCTTCATGGTATGAATCCAAGTGAGAGGATGATGATCGGTTACCAAAGTAAACTCTCTTCCTAGTAAGTAATAGCGTAATGCCTCCAAAGCCCACTTAATTGCCAGCCCTTCTTTCTCAATAGTAGAATACTTTTGTTCACGGGGGAAAAGTTTCCTACTCAAATAAAGAATAGGATGTTCCTCACCATTATCCTCTTGACTTAGGACTGCCCCAAGTCCCACCTCTGATGCATCAGTCTGCACAATAAATGGTTTGTCAAAGTTCGGGCTTTGCAGGACCGGTTCTTTACACAAAATTTCTTTTATCTGTTCAAAAGCTAGCTTACATTCTGTTGTCCATACAACTTCCTCTCTTCTGTTCTTTTTAGTTAGGTCGGTTAAGGGAGCAACTATGGTAGCAAATTCTGGAATAAAACGTCTATAATAACCAACAAGACCTAAAAATGATCTGACTTCTTTTTTTGTGGCTGGAATAGTAGCAGATTGAATGGCTTGTACTTTTGATATTTCTGGCCTTACTTTACCACTACCCACAATAAACCCAAGGTACTTTGTTTCTTGGAATCCCAAAGCACATTTGCGTGGATTAATTGTGAAACCAGCTTTCTCAATTTCAGTTATTACCTTTTCCAAGTGATACAAGTGGTCTTCCCATGATTTACTAAAAATTACAACGTCATCTAGATAAGCAGCACTGTACTCCATATGATCCTTCAGGAGTAAGTCCATGGCTCTTTGAAATGTGGCTGGAGCACCATGAAGACCAAATGGCATGTTTCTGAACTGATACAGACCACTAGGCATCACAAAGGCAGTTTTTTCTTTTGATTTCTCATCAAGCGGAATTTGCCAATAACCCTTACATAAATCTAGGGTAGAAATATATTCTGCACACCCCAATCTATCTATGAGCTCATCAATACGCGGCATTGGGTAATTGTCAAAACTAGATATGGCATTAATTTTACGAAAATCTATGCAAAATCTTATTGTCCCATCTTTTTTCCCAACCATCACTACAGGTGATGACCAAGGACTTTTGGAGGGTTCAATAACTCCCAATTTAAGCATTTCCTGCACCTCATTTTCAGCCTCACCCTTTAATTTTTCAGGTATTCGATAAGGTTTCTGCCTGATAGGCGCATGCTCTCCAGTATTTATTGCATGAGAAATTAAAGACACACGACCAGGCTTACTTCCAAAAGCATGTGAACTAGACCCAATAAGTTTCCTCATGTCACAATGTTGTCCTTTAGATAACTTTGGATTCAAAGTTACCTCTGACCAGTGTGCACAATTTTTCAACAAATCATAAATCTCTTCAGACATATTCTGTGAAGCCTCGGCGACAATAGTACCGGTAATGCTATTTGTGGGATCAACCTCTGGTTCAAGCCAACGTTTTAATAAATTTACATGGTAAATTTTATTTTTTTGTTTTTTTTCTGGGGTTTCAATTTCAAAGTCAACAGGACCTGTTTGTCTAACCACTTTATATGGCCCTTGCCATCTGGCCAACAACTTATTCTCACTGCTAGGAAGCAAGAGAAGAACCTTATCTCCAACTTTAATTGACTTATTTTTGGCATGCTGATCATACCATTTCTTTTGGTAAACTTTTGCCTTGCGGACATTATCATGGGCTACCTTAATCAATTTCATTAATCTCTCTCTCATTTCCAACACATGTTCCACCACATTTTTCTGATGACCAGCTCTACCTTCCCATACCTCTTTAATAACATCCAAGAGTCCCCTGGGTCGTCTCCCATATAACAATTCAAAAGGGCTAAACCCTGTAGACTCTTGTGGAACCTCACGATAAGCAAATAACAAAAAGGGCAACCATTTGTCCCACAGTTTTGGATCATTATGTGCAAATTTTCTAAGCATATTTTTCAAGGTTTGGTTATATCGTTCAGTCAACCCATCAGTTTGTGGATGATAAGGGGTAGTTCTGAGGGGCTGTATACCAAGAAGTTTATAAACTTCTAACAAAAAGGAAGATGTAAAGTTACTCCCCTGATCAGTAAGGATATGCTTAGGTAATCCAACCCTGCTAAACACATTCAAAATTTCCTCAGCAACTCTTTTAGCAGTAACTGTGCGCATAGGTATGGCTTCAGGATACTTGGTACAGTAGTCTACAATTGTAAGAATAAAACGGTTACCTTTGGAACTTTTTTTCTAGTGGACCAATAATATCCATACCCACAGTATTAAATGGTTCATCAATTACTGGCAAGGGTATAAGTTCTGCTTTGGGAGGAACAGAAGCTGTGTACTGACATACTGGGCAACTACGACAATAAGTAGTTATTTCATCATAAACTCTAGGCCAATAGAACCGATAAAGTACTCTGGCCAAAGTTTTTTTATAACCCAAATGTCCAGCAATAGGAACATCATGCGCTAATTTCAAAATTTCGGATCTAAACCTTTTTGGCACAACTAACTGTTGCACTTGTTCTCTTGTTTTTGGATGACTACACACTCTATATAAAATATTGTTTTCAACTAGATAAAAGGGTGTAACAGGCTGCCTACCACTTTCTTCCACCACTTTACAGTTAGTTAAACCCTGTTCATACAACGGATATAAGTCAATGTCCTGTTTTTGTTCAAATGCAATATCAGTGTCCCACAGTTCAGCATTTTTATACTTGCCATCCTGGGAAAGTCTTTTCCTGAAGACATCCTGCTGTCCTGGAACGCTCGGAGGCTTTGATGACGGTGGCTCCATGATGTCCTCATGAAATGGGAAAATGTCCTTCAAAGTCTCATCTCTCTTGCGTGCCTTTGCTTTAGCTCGGGTAGTCACAGCAGACAACTGGCTTTCCCCCATTAGCAAATCTTTGAATCCAGGAGTAGTTCTTCCAAGGATCACTGGTACTTGTAGTTCCGGAACAACAACTGCTGGCATGGTAAAACATTTCTCATCCAACTGAAGTTCAATATTTGATGTGGAGTAATTTTTTGTATCTCCATGGACACAAGTAATTGGCACTTTGGGAAAGTCCATCTTCTCAGTTATTAGGTCCCCCTTTACCAAACTTAGTTTACTGCCAGAATCCAGCAAAGCATCCACAGTCTGTCCATTAATTTGGATTGGCCGCACAAAGTCACTGCAAGCACAAAACGATCCAGACGTTGGGCCTTTAGTGCTTTTCCTTGGGCAAAATTTAGCTATGTGTCCCTTCTCTTGACAAATATAGCACTTTTTTTCACTTGTGATGGTTTTTAATGGAATTCTGGCTTCTTGACCTCTCCCTCCAGAGATAATTCTAAATGGTTTGGATGGGCCTGTTGCAGACCTGCTTAGGTCTCTTTTTGCTAGGAGAAAGTTTTCCGCCAAAGAAATTGCTTTGTCAGCATTTCTGGGCCGATGTTTTTTAACCCAGGCATGGACATCAGCTGGAAGAATTTGTAGAAACTGTTCAAGGATGATCATTTCACTGATCTGTTTAGTTGTCTTTGTGTCTGGTTTCATCCATTTCACATATAAGTCTTGCAGGCGAGTAAAGACTTCTCTTGGACCATCAGTGTAGCAGTACTTCAATTCTCTGAACCTCTGCCTGTAGGTTTCCTCACTGATGTCATATCGCCTTAGAATAGTCTCTTTAACCAAGTCATAGTTATTTGCATCGTTTATGTTCATGTGGCTATATGCCAGTTGAGCTTGTCCAGTAAGATATGGTGCCAGTCTTACCACCCACTGTTCCTCAGGCCACTGACAAGTGTGTGCAATTCTTTCAAATGTGGTTAAATATGCCTCAATATCATCCTGTGGAGAAAGTTTTGTCATGCGAGGGTCTTTCCAAGGAGACATAGCAACAGGCGGTCTCAGGGTTTGGAATAGTTCCCTCCAACGTTCATCCTGACGTTGCAATTCCTCGCGATTTCTCCTGGCTTCCTCTATTTGCCTTTTTTCTGCTTCAATCTGCTGCACAGTTAACCATTTCATAAGGTCAGCAATGCTCTCAGGTAAAGTCATTTCAGAAGGTTCAGCAACACTTGTCGTTATTGGAGCAGCTGTGGCTCCTTGCACTTCTGCCTCCTCCTCCTCTATCTGTGCACTGGGTCTGGCACTTTGACTTTCCATTTTCACCAGCTTGCTTGCAGCAGTTTGCTTTGCAGATACAGTTGGTTTTTTTGTAATGCGCCAGGAACGTGTCTTGTACATAACTCCCTTGTTTCTTTATGCTGGAGTACTTGGAGCGATACTCCAAAAATCATCCCGTTTCTGACACCATATGTGAAGCATGGGATTTTCCAAAAAACAATCAGACCTTGATTGATGCAAAGAAATCCAAAGGAGTTTATTCGAAGTCCAATTTTAACAGAGAAAATATTTCATCAGAAAATATCCATAACGCATACAACAGAACCCTTGCCTTTCAGGCTACTGTAGTCTCACAGGTTTCCCACTATGTCAACTCCATCAACAACTACTGAGCTTGCTGGGTAATGGAATCCTTTTATATCATAGACATTTCCCATAATCCTATGCAGTTTTCTCTATAAAACACTGGAGTTGATGCAGACTTGCCTCTTATAAGGCCAGGGCAGACACACCCTACTACAGCTCCACTACTGCAGGTAAGTAAATGAAAACACTTCTTTATGAAACACAAATTGTGAGTATTTCCTTAGTTTCGGTACATTGTTTCCAGATGGCAAGACCAGAAAGAGTAGAAAATAGAGCATTAGGTGGCCAGCCTAATGAGGAAAGAAAGAAATAAGAAGCAGTAATAGAACATTCACACAGAGGATTTACCAGACCTGGCAACTCATGTACCACAACTAAGGTTACAAAACAGGAAATCAATTATAAACATAAAACAAAACATTTTACCTCTTCACACCACAAAAAAAAAAAAAAAAAAAAAAAAAAAAAAAAAAAAAAACCACCAAACAACAAAAAACAAACCCCCCCAAACAAAAAAAAAAGGGGGGGGGGGGGGGGGCCCCCCCCACCAAAAAACCAACAAAAAAAAATTTTTTTAAAAATAAAAAACCCAAAAATTCTTTTAATAATTATTTATTTTTTTTTTTTTTTTATTTTTTATTTTTTATTACTCACCAAACACTATAAAAATATAAATTACAATTTTTTTTTTTTTTTTTTTTTTTATTTTTTTTTTTTTTTTAATTTATTAATAAAAAAAAAACACCAAAAAAAAAGGGCCCCCCCAAAAAAATCTACCACCCCTCCCCCCCCACACCTCAACAAAAAAAAAACAAGATTTCCAACCCCCCCCCCAAAACCCCCCCCCCCCCTTTTTCCCCCCCCCCCCCCCCCCCCCGGGCCCCCCCGCGGTCACCCAAACCACGGGGGGCGGCTGAAAAAAACAATAAAAAAAAAAAACAAACCCCCAAAATAAAAATAACCCGGGAAACCCGGGGAAGTAAGCACTGACACCCTCCCTGGGAAATCCTTTTTTTATTATACCTATTCAGTTAAATACAACACCGATTCCAAAAAAGTTGGGACACGGTGTAACGTAACGAAAACAAGAATGCAATGATTTGGAAATGTCAGATAACCATATTTTATTCACAGTAGAATATAGAACACGTATCAGGCACTGAAAGTTAGACATTTTTCTATTTCATTTGAAATAATTAACTTATTTAGAAAATTATGGCAACAACAAATCTTAAAAAAGTTGGGACCAAATGTGTCTGGTGGCGTCTTTTCCCGCCTCTCTCCATCCATGTATATGGAACACAGGGGTTATATGGGATTGCTAGCAGATGAAAAACAGCTGAGTATATGACCTCCTTAAGTTTCTTCAGTATTCATGAACTGTAATATTAGACTAGCCAAACAGTAGAATTAGAACCTTGTCAGAAGACAACAAGCACAAGGGGTAAACTACAGCCCCTATGGTGAAGTCTAGTTGGAGAAAAATATATAGAAAAAAAAAATACATAATGAATGCTATGAAAATTATTAATATCTATATTTGTGAATGTTTGCAGGCATAAAGATGTCATTTACACGTACAGAGTGTCCAAAACAACGACTGGGTCCTGGTCAGCAGAGGTAAGTTCTTCCTATAACAGCTGTCAGCCATTGTTGGAGATGGGGCACAGATTAATTTCTTTGTTAGTGGCTTTTATTCAGACTGCACAACATACTGTACTTAAGTACATGAGTGATTCACCAAATATCTGATGTATTTCAATACTGTAGAGTTTTTTTTTATATATTGACTCTTTGGGGTCTTTAATCTTTGTATTTTTCAGTATTATTACTGTCTATTGTTTTTTAATCTCTTTAGGTCCAAAAGGGATTACTAATCATTATTGTACTATTTGACATTATATGTTAGTTGGAGGAATGATTTTATGGTTGTTTTAATGCAGAAAAAAATCCTTTCTTTGTAACAAAAACAGATGCAACCTGATACAATGGTTCAGTTGTTTTTCTGGATCATAAAAACTGAGAAACATTTGCATCTGTTTTAAAACTGATCCAGATTTTTTAAAAAACGACTTTCTTGTTTGAATTACAAAAACATGATGTGAAAGCAGTCTAAGGGTAGCTCTACATGACCATGTCTCACCCATGAAACTCGGTCTGTGTGTTACCCAGATTGCCTTGAACTTCATGTTGGGAGCAGGACTCCTAGCAGTATAGTTATCTATGATGCTAGGAGTCCCTGCCTCCCAGCAACCTACTGTCGGGTTTCATGGGTCAAACTTGGTCGTGTGCAGCTACCCTAAGGCTAAGTTCACATCTGCATCAGAGGCTCTGTTACAGAGGACAAAGAAGTATGAGGGAGCATAACAACGGAGTTGTTGTGAATGTAACTTTATAGTATTGACTTTTTGGGATTTATCATGTTATCATGATATTATCATGTTTTTGCCCATAGTATTGCAAAATAGTAGTTGTTTTAATCCATTTTTCGCCTTTATCAATGAAGATGATACTGTTTGTCATTATATATAGTTGGTGATTTCTATGTGGTGTGCATTCACTATATAGACTTTGTAAAAATTAATATTTGTATCATTCTCAAAACTTTTGGCCATGACTGTACAAGGTTCATCGTGTGTTTCCTTTTATAAAAAGTCAGATTTTTGAATCACAATCCCACATTTCTAACCATTATTCTTTGATTTCATTTGTTCATGTTTAGGCAGCACCTGGAGTCCCAAAAAGGATGTTTAGGAAGGTTCAGAATCTGATCTCTGCTTACATGAAACCAGGTCAGGGGATTGTGACCCACCTGCAGTATCCAGTGGAGAGGAATATGTCCAAAAATGCACAAGGTGGTACTGTATGAAATGTTGTGCCATGTTATATTGTGATACCTTCAGTCTATGATAAAGTCTCAGTTACAGTCAAGATCTATTTATTTTCATGATCCTCTACATACAGTACTATTATTGTAATTTTCTTTATAGGTGCATTTCAGAGATTAACATAACACAGGACAAGAGATAAATGGGACATTGGTACAGTTTGACTATGGGTATCCCCCACCAATCACTAGAACGGAAGACCCCAGTTCCCCATCTGTCCCCACCAGCTGTTGTATGCACTGCTGCTCCATACAACAGCTCCATGACAGGGAGGTACGACTAATTCAGTACCTCCTATAGATTTAATCTACAGTATTTGCATTAAATATGCCCTATTTACTGTTTAGGTATATCAGAATTATTTATAAAGTGCCCTAAGTTCCATCGATAGTTTATTGACATTTATTATATTCCCTAATGATATAGAACAATATTTTACAATACAGTTATGATTAGAAGTCACAATAATGCCTATAAATGCATTTTTACACATTGACAGAAATCTTGTGTATATTAATACACATGAGACTTTTCCCAGCATTTGAACACTTAAAGGGGTTTTCCAGGCAAAAAAAAATCTTTTTTTTTTTTTTTTTAAAAAAAAGGTCTGTTAGTGCTATTAATGGGTTCATAATTGCACCCAAATACCTCTAGCAATGTTTTGAGTGATTTCTGGGTTTCTCTGGGAGCTCCTGGCATTTTCTGCATTTGTTTACATGGTGTAGTTTCCTGTTGTTTTAGCTAATGCAATGCATTATGGTAGTTGTAGGCTCTCACACTATCTACCTCTCACTCCTCCCCCCTACCTCTCTAACATCCCCTCCCTGTCTCTCTAGCTATCCCACCCACTACTAGCCCTTCCCAACTAACTCAGTCCACCCCCCTACCCCATTATACTTACCTGTCTTCTTCCTGTCCAGACTTCCTTCTGTGGGGAACGGCTCTTCCTCTTCTTTGACTCTGCCAGCGCCTGCGCAGCAGTCCCGGAACTGTGCTGTAGCCAGCACTACATCTCTACTGCGCAGGTGTGGGCGACTCCTTCAGGCTCGCACACTTGCACAATGGAGTGTTGGCTGCAGTGCAAATTCCCAGCTCTTTTGCGCATGCGTGGACAGACATCGCAAAAGTAGGAGGAGACGTTCCCTGCAGAAGGAAGTCTGGAAGGAAGACACGTAAGTTTGGGGGGGGGGGGAGTAGTATAGGTGATGTTCTGTTTCGGGAAACGGGGAAATGGATCGTCACCGGATAATCAGAAAATGTCCTTGGGGCGGTCACAGGGACATGGGTAACTATACATTTTTGCTGAATTATGTAATTTAGAAAGTAGGCGGGGGAAGGGTGTTTAGATTAGTGTAGGGATTTCTATTTATCCCAGACAGCCCCTTTAAATTCGTTTAAACAGCATCTGTTTATCTGGTCCTCACCAATGGTAGAGAACAGGTTAACAGATGCTGTAATCATCTCCTTGCCGATCTGCTATACTATTATGGTGGATGTCGACACTATAAATGTGGTGCCAGGTCTATGCTGTTTTAAACCCAGGCAACCCCAACAATATAAGCAACATGCCATTTTTACTACATTGTGAATGCCGTAAAAACAAAACCCTAAATTTGCTATTTACACATGAAAGACGGTTATAGTAATGGTTTCACTGATTAAATAGCAACCTCTTAGCATTGTTATGCCAGCATATCATTTATCTCCATTACTGTGAACTTCACACCCCTCTGTGGTGAAAAATACTCCTCAAAAATGATAAAAGGAGTATTTTTACTCTTCCAGATAAAAAGTAGTGGGTCCTTGGTTATGAGTGGTCTTGTAGTCTTTTATATAGTTGAAGGATGGGCCCCAAGAATGAGAGCAATGAGCAATGGTGCACTGAGAACAATAGTGACACCTTTATTGCATGAAACAGTTAACACCAATGCTTGTTGCACCAATCATTAACATATCAGGAACAATATTAATATTTAAAATGGAAAAATGAATACTTTCTTGAGGTGAAGATACAGTTGGAGTCCAGAGTAATAAAAGAGCGAATTGCATTATATGTGAGCCCAAAATATAATGACATTATCATAGGTGGTCAGAGTAATTTCAGCCATCTCTATACAGGGAAGCTAATCTACTGCATATACAGTACAGACCAAAAGTTTGGACACACCTTCTCATTCCAAGAGTTTTCTGTATTTTCATGACTAGAAAAATTGTAGATTCACACTAAAGACATCAAAACTATGAATTAACACATGTGGAATTATATACTTAACAAAAAAGTGTTAAACATCTGAAAATATGTCTTATATTCTAGGTTCTTCAAAGTAGCCACCTTTTGCATTGATTACTGCTTTGCACACTCTTGGCATTCTCTTGATGAGCTTCAAGAGGTAGTCACCTGAAATGGTTTTCACTTCACAGGTGTGCCCTGTCAGGTTTAATAAGTGGGATTTCTTGCCTTATAAATGGGGTTGGGACCATCAGTTGTGTTGTTCAGAAGTCAGGTGGATACACAGCTGATAGTCCTACTGAATGGAGTGTTAGAATTTGTATTATGGCAAGAAAAAAGCAGCTAAGTAAAGAAAAACGAGTGGCCATCATTACTTTAAGAAATGAAGGTCAGTCAGTCCGAAAAAATTGGGAAAACTTTGAAAGTGTCCACAAGTGCAGTGGCCAAAACCATCAAGCGCTACAAAGAAACTGGCTCACATGAGGACCGCCCCAGGAAAGGAAGACCAAGAGTCACCTCTGCTGCGGAGGATAAGTTCATCTGAGTCACCAGCCTCAGAAATCGCAGGCTAACAGCAGCTCAGATTAGAGACCAGGTCAATGCCACACAGAGTTCTAGCAGCAGACACATCTCTACAACAACTGTTAAGAGGAGACTGTGTGCAGCAGGCCTTCATGGTAAAATAGCTGCTAGGAAACCACTGCTAAGGACAGGCAACAAGCAGAAGAGACTTGTTTGGGCTAAAGAACACAAGGAATGGACATTAGACCTGTGGAAATCTGTGCTTTGGTCTGATGAGTCCAAATTTGAGATCTTTGGTTCCAACCACCGTGTCTTTGTGTGACGCAGAAAAGGTGAACGAATGGACTCTACATGCCTGGTTCCCACTGTGAAGCATGGAGGAGGAGGTGTGATGGTGTGGGGGTGCTTTGTTGGTGACACTGTTGGGGATTTATTCAAAATTGAAGGAATACTGAACCAGCATGGTTACCACAGCATCTTGCAGCGGCATGCTATTCCATCCGGTTTGCGTTTAGTTGGACCATCATTTATTTTTCAACAGAACAATGACCCCAAACACACCTCCAGACTGTGTAAGGGCTATTTGACCAAGAAGGAGAGTGATGGGGTGCTACGCCAGATGACCTGGCCTCCACAGTCACCAGACCTGAACCCAATCGAGATGGTTTGGGGTGAGCTGGACCGCAGAGTGAAGGCAAAAGGGCCAACAAGTGCTAAGCATCTCTGGGAACTCCTTCAAGACTGTTGGAAGACCATTTCAGGTGACTACCTCTTGAAGCTCATCAAGAGAATGCCAAGAGTGTGCAAAGCAGTAATCAAAGCAAAAGGTGGCTACTTTAAAGAACCTAGAATATAAGACATATTTTCAGTTGTTTCACGCTTTTTTGTTAAGTATATAATTCCACATGTGTTAATTCATAGTTTTGATGCCTTCAGTGTGAATCTACAATTTTTCTAGTCATGAAAATACAGAAAACTCTTGGAATGAGAAGGTGTGTCCAAACTTTTGGTCTTTACTGTACATTAGTTCTATAATTATATCTATATTAAACAAATATTACTAAGTCCTTTGTCTGACCAGTTGTTGTTTTCACACTGCAGGTTAACAAAGGACACAGACTGTTTCATCTTCTTTATGGGAACATCCTATTTGTCTGAGAAAATCTTATGTACATTGTAAAGATGTCTGTGAAAAATGTGACTGTCTACTGTTCTGTATTGCAGTTATTTAAAACTATGTTGTCTTCTTAATAAATACTGTATTTAGGTAGTGTGAAATCTTATTAACATGCTGACACTTTATAGAACTGCTCATTAAAATAATGTATGCAAATTATGTCCTTTGTGCTATTCCTCATTAGTAAAAGCGAGGTCAGATCAGACTCAATACACTACAGGTCTCAGCAACAATCAGAAAGGAGATGAGTACACACGCAAAGCTGCATCCTATTAAATAACATCTCTAAGCAGACCTGATGAGCAAGAAATGATCTTTGCCAAGAGTGCCTGGCAAGAGGGATGTTGGAGAAGTGGGTATTAGTGGGGGTCAGTGTCTACGTAATACTGCGTGGATCAATGCACTACTAACCCCTACAGGATGCAGCCATTTTTCTGATTCTGTTTTTTCACTCCCAACCTTCCAAAACCCAAACTTTTTTATTTTCAGTTCACAGAGCAATATGATGTATACTTCCTAATACGTTTGTCTATATATTATACATTGCTTGTGATATCTTGTGCCTCTGTGCTCTGCTCTCTATATATTCATACATAAGTTTGGGTCTTGGTTCTGTCGATAATCTGGTGGAGATCAGAACATTGTCAGCTATATTAGTGATTTTTTTTTATAATAAAAACTATAAATGGCATCAGTCTGCACATCAGGATGAGGAAGAGGATGAATTACAGGAAGTTATCACTGAGAACCCGGGTAATCAATAACTAATATCTCTAAGTAGTCACAAACATCTTATACATGTTTCTCTGATACATCTGTAACCTAACATTTAACTCTTTTAAGTTGAATCAGTTGTTAGTGGAATATACGTGATATACATATAAAATTCATGTAGTATGTTAATAAAAGTATAAAACTGGAAATATTAGAAATTAAATATAGACTGATTGTTTTTTCTCTTATTAACAATAAACAACAGAGACTGAACAGAAATCAAAATGACAAAGATCAAACAGTAGACATTTACATCCAAACACTTGGTAACGGGATGTAAATGTCTACTGCTATTGGTTTCTACCTTACATCATAGCTGCTGCAGAAGAAAAAACAGACCTGGAGTGAAGGCAAAAGATCATATACAGTGATGAATATAGGAACAGCCGGAGAAGTAAGAGTCATATCTAATAACCCTAAACTGAATTATCTAATTGTCTGCATATACACATAAGATTTCATCCTTATATACCTCTATGCAGACAGTTTTAGAATATCAAGTTAATAGAAACTGAAGTAACAGTGATGTATGACTGCTGTGACAATCTATACTGATTGACTGACAATATAAAAATATGACCACATGCATTGACTAAACTTGTCCCAATGATGTAGACTGTGTATCGTCAGACTAGTGACACAGTTTACCAGTATCATTAAAGGACATGTGTCACTTGGGCAGACCTGCATGTGCTAAATGGCCCTCTGAAGTGTGTAGAGGTTGATGTCTATCCTGTTGTTTTTATTATTTCCCCTTCCATACCAGCAATCTTCTAACTTGATTCAATGGTATCATAGATTAACCACTTCATGACCCTGACATTTTTCCTGCACCATGACCAAACACATTTTATGTTTTTTGGTACATACAATTTTGAAGGATATAACTTTTTTTTTTCTTTCAGGTTATTCAAATAATTTTTTGCGTCCTGTTTACTTTTTTCTAATAATATCAGGTTAAATGTAAAAAAAAGGGAAAGAAAGTGTGTTTGTTTTCTATGGGGTTGAGATCTGGAGACTGGCTAGGCCACTCCAGGACCTTGAAATGCTTCTTACGAAGCCACTCCTTCTTTGCCCTGGCAGTGTGCTTGGGATCATTGTCATGCTGAAAGACCCAGCCACGTTTCATCTTCAATGATGATGGAAGGAGGTTTGCACTCAAAATCTCACGATACATGGCCCCATTCATTCTTTCGTGTACACGGATCAGTCGTCCTGGTCCCTTTGCAGAGAAACAGCCCCAAAGCATGATGTTGCCACCCCCATGCTTCCCAGTAGGTATGGTGCTCTTTGGATGCAACTCAGTATTCACTCTCCTTCAAACACGACGAGTTGTGTTTCTACCAAACAGTTCTACTTTTGTTTCATCTGACCATATGACATTCTCCAAATACTCTTCTGGAACATCCAAATGCTCTCTAGCAAATTTCAGACGGGCCCGGATATGTACTGGCTTAAGCAGGGGGACACGTCTGGCACTGTAGGATCTGAGTCCCTGGCGGCGTAGTGTGTTACTGACGGTAGCCTTTGTTACATTAGTCCCAGCTTTCTGCAGGTCATTCACTAGGTCCCCCCGTGTGGTTCTGGGATTTTTGCTCACCGTTCTTGTGATCGTTTTGACCCCATGGGGTGAGATCTTGTGTGGAGCCCCTGATCGAGGGAGATTATCAGTGATCTTGTATGTCTTCCATTTTCTAATTATTGCTCCCACAGTTGATTTCTTCACACCAAGCTGCTTGCCTATTGCAGATTCAGTCTTCCCAGCCTGGTGCAGGTCTACAATTTTGTTTCTGGTGTCCTTCCACAGCTCTTTGGTCTTCACCATAGTGGAGTTTGGAGTGTGACTGTTTGAGGTTGTGGACAGAAGGAGTTACAGGTCTGTGAGAGCCAGAAATCTTGCTTGTTTGTAGGTGACCAAATACTTATTTTCCACCATAATTTGCAAATAAATTCTTAAAAAATCAGGCAATGTGATTTTCTAGATATGTTTTCTCATTTTGTCTCTCATAGTTGAGGTCTACCTATGATGTCAATTACAGGCCTCTCATCTTTTTAAGAGGGAGAACTTGCACATTATATTCATGTACTATTTATTTACTATTCTACAAAGTTATAAAAATATTTTTCTCTTACGGTGAAGGCCGTAGCGGGAAAAAAAAAAATCAAAAGAGCCTAACGTTCATTTTTTCACCTTTTCTCCTCTCATAAAAAAAAATTAATAAAAAGCGATCAAAGCAATAGACATTCCTCAAAATGGTATAACTAAAAAGTGTATCTGGTTCTGCAAAAAAAGATGCCTTATGTACACAGAAATATAAAAAAGTTATGGGAGTCAGAATATGGGGTTAAAACTTAAATAAAACTATATAAATTTGGTATTCCCAGAATCATAGAATCATACCTACCCATAGAATACAGGACACATGTTATTTTGGCTGCACAGTGAATGCAGTAAAAACGAAGCCTTTAAGAGGGTTGCACAAACACAGTTTTTCTCCATTTCCACCCCATTCTGAATTTTTTCCCATCTTTTCACTACATCATATGGAATAGTAAATGGTACCATTACAAATTACAATTTCCTCACGCTTCGTGGTAACGATTCGCATTTAGTTCAAAATGGCTGCTCTACATGGGGCAAGGAACTCTGGGAACGCGGGATCACCCACAATGACATGCGTGCAGCCAATCAGCAGTCAGTCCTGTGATGTCACATCCCTTTAACCCCTTCGCGAGCGCACACAGCATGGTTGACCGCTGCATCCAAGGTGTTAAATCCCCCCGATTGGTTATGGAGCAGGGTGTTAGCTGTAACTGACAGCTAACACCCTGCTCTATAACCGATCCAGGGTTTTAACAACTTGGATGCCGCAGTCAAACATGACTGCGGCATCCAAGGGGATGCACCATTTTGCTGCCCACCCTGGCTCTCTGCAGCCAATAAATAGATGTTTTTGGTACGCGATTCGTCGTGATTTAATTCGGATTGAATAGAATCATATCGCAAAAATCGAATTTTTGAATACTTAGCTCATCTCTATCGAAAATCAAAAAATGATTTTCTGTAACCATCTTATTGGTGGCAGTGTTTGTCTTGATAACCTGCCAATGGATATGACCATGAATGCAGAAACTTTCTATGCTCTGAAACCCAGCCATGATTTCCTTATTGTAACCAAGTTATTTTTTGATGCATGTACTATCCCTGTCTGTTTCTGTGTAAGGAATAAGGAAATCATGGCTGGGTTTCTGACAAGTGCTAAGGCATAGAAAGTTTCTGCATTCATAGTCGTAGCCATTGGCAGCTGATCAAGAGTTTCAGCTTTCATATGCTGCCAGTATTGGAGCTTTAGCTATAACAAAAATCACTAGATAAAAACACAGTTGGGAAAGTGATTCTTATATGCTGCAGTATATAAAAACCACATTCCTGTCTTATTTCTCAAACAACACCAGAAGCACTTTTCTATGTATTATAAAACTGGAGATACAATTATTTAAATGCCCCTTTTGGCATTTCCCTATATTACTGGCGAAAGAGGGTGAATATTGCTAGGAAGAACTTTAGAACTTTTTTTCTGCTAAAAGAAAGTACAATAGGTTAATAAAGTATATTACCAAAATTTTCTGCAAACCCCTCCTTATACAAAAGTGAAAAAAAAGGGAAATGACAGTTACACTTTACAATGGTCTAGATATTCCAAATATTCCCCTTTGTGGTATATTAAAATCCCAGTTATACTTAGAATGGAAGACCCTTGTGGAAAGGAGAAATAGAATGGGGAATAGAAAAGAATATAGAGAACTGCTTATACTGTAGTGGTGGCGCCTGGGTTGCTGAAGCCCCACTCCCATTCACATTAATAAGAGCAGGACACTTTTGTCTGTATACCTACCATATGGTTTCTTGTTGTGGCTTTTGGTGATGCAGCGTATGGGTGTTGACCCCTGACCAATTTGATACTGATGACTTATCCTATGGGTAGGTCATTAGTATCAAGTATCTTCAGATTCTGGACAAGCCTTTTAGACTGGGGCCCCACATTGCGAAAACGCAATGTTTTCGCTGAAAACAAACTCTGTGTTTTACAGAACCTGCAAAGTGGATGGGATTCTGGATAATCTCATCCTTATATTGCAGAAAAAAAAATTGGAAAATAAACGGAAAAGCACATATCAATTATACCTGAGGAAACACTGGCATTTTTCAGATAGATATAATAGTGGCAGAAAGTCTGCAGAGGAAAACTCTGCAAAATCGCAAAGAAAAATGCTGCAGAAAAATACCCGATTTTTGCTGCTCTTCATTATGTGGGGCCTTAGCCTTAAGGGCACCTTTTTTGCTTTTTTTCATCTTCCAACTCTGGAAGCCATTTTTATTTTATTTTTTTTAATATTTGCAACATAGGATGCGGGATGACTTACATTCTTTAATGACACCATTTTGTGGTGCATCTACTGTCTTTAATAACTTTGGGGATAATGAAAATAATGCAGTTTTGTGATTTTTTGGGGGGGCCTTGTTTATAAAAGATTCACCTACAGATTACATAGAATATTACCTTCATTTTGCAAGGTGTTAGGGGGTGTTCACACTACCATTGGTGACCATCAGTAGTGTCCGTTACAAGATTTTAGCATCGGACACTAGCTGAACCGTGAGAAATCTGTTAAAATTTCTATTCCTTTCAATGGGATTTTATCTTGTGACCGTTAATGTCTGTTTACACCCAATCTGTCACATGTCTGGGTTTTTTTTTCGCGGAGAAAAAAATCCTACAAGCACGACTTTTGTGTCCATTAAAAAAAAAAAGTCAAGTGTCCGTTATTTTTTAACATTAAAGTCTACGGGTAACGGACAGAAACCGACAGGTGTCCGTTACTGTCCATTATACTGTCCGTTATTACTGTCCATTTTTTTTTCTGCGCATGCTCAGAAAGCAGAAACAAAAAAAAACCAAAAGACGGACAGTAAAAACAGACACTAATGTGTCCGTTTTTTTACCTGAGCCATTAAATGGATCAGTTAAAAAAGCGGACACATTAACTTTAGTTAGCGTCCGTCATTGTCTGTTATGATAAGTGTCCGTTTTTTTTTTTTTTTATGGACACTATCATAACAGATATCCAACGGTAGTGTGAACACCCCCTTGCAATTATGACAACATACAATTTTTTGATAATGCATATTAGTTTTATAATATGGGTTGTTATGTATATGGTGATGCCAATCACAGTATACAAAGCCTTAATTATTATTGTATATTGTTATAATAATTATTATTTTTATAATGTCATATGAAAACATAGATTTACTAATGAAAATGTGCTAGATTTCTGGTGTAATTTGTGCCAAAAACTTCCATACATATCTCACACCATGTTATTAACTGTTTTAGGCTAAAATGCCATATTGCAGAAACACAGCTATTTTGGATACTGTGGAAATGCAGAAAAAAATGCTCATTTTACAGTACCAGCAAAGTGAATGAGATTTCATTTAATATGATCTACACGTTGAAAAAAAAAAAAAAGTGCAAGAAAGCTGCGTTTTTAGAAACGTATGTGTTTTGATCGTTGCAGCGTTTTGCAGTGAATTTTAGCTGTGGAATCACAAGTGCTTTCCCTATAGATTTAATAGGGAGGAAAGCAAATCAAAAATGTGTTATTGCTACTGTTTTTTCCGCAGTATTTTGTTGCGTTTTTTTGAGCCAATGCCAGGACTTTAGCATAAAGAAGTATAAGTGTTTCCTATGTATTTCCCATTCCTGTTGACTGTGTCTGAAATAATTGCAGCAAAATCTGCAGCAGTCTAACAATATGCCAGATTTTTTATTTCGCATCAGTCACTGTGATAAATCTGGCACATATTTAAAACTGTCTTGACTAAATTTGCACTGCCTAAAAGTAATAGTAACCCCGCCCCATTGTATAGTGGACTGGTTTATGTTTAGTACAATGGACTACCCAACATGATACTTCACTGATTCCACCCGAGCAACCGCTAAGGCCGGTGACTGACTGCAGCGTCACATGAAATTCTCCACTTCTGATCTGGGACTGGACTGGAGCTGCTCAACAGAGTACCAATATTTTTTTTTTCTATTTTACACACACCCTACATGCTCCTGGGTTTTAACTTTTTCTTGGAGAACCCATTTAAACTTCTGAGTCTTTTATGACAACTGTAACCATCAGTTCAATATTTGAATGCATCGCTTTTATTACCGCTTCCCCATGTGAATGAAGTGGGAAGTCACCCATGTGCATTGCTACTTCATTCATTCTTTATGGGACTGCCAGAGATAGCTGAGCACTGTATTTAGCAGTCTCTGGCAGTCCTGTATAGAATGTATAGCAGCAAATGCTCAAGAACGACTTACCACTCCATTCACATGGGCCCTGTTCTTAGGAACTGTGAGCCTCCCAGTGATCGGACACCCAAGATCAGCAAGTTATGACCTATCCTATGGTGGCACAACCCCTTTAATATTAAAGTCCAGTTCTGTGATCAGTGCATTTATTTTGGCTGTAGAAGCCGTCAGATTCAACTTATGTTGTGTTTGTGTACAACAGATGACCGGATCAGGCATCCATGCACTACTAATTTATGCTGTGTAGCTGCCAGTGAGCTGGCAAGGTTCACATCCTATTCATGCTGTCTTGCTGAATAGGAGGTTTTACAACTGCAAACAGAACACAGTTTAATGTGAATTCTAATTAGCATCATAATGAGTATTAAGTTTCCTAATTAGCTGTATGATCAACATTAACGTAGGTTGGCCCATTGACTCATGAAAGACTTATCTTGGCTAACAACAAATCTAGTATCAGTTCCTCCCTAAATAATGAGAGGAGATTTGTAGTGAATTTGATTCCATAGAATAACATTTGCTGGAGATGCAAAGACCTTGAAGTAGCCTTGTCTAGTAGCTTGAAGAATCCATACAGGAATCCATTATTAATTGCCATCAACCAAGTATTTCTCTACTCATGAAGAGTGCTGTACAAACTTGACATGCACACTCTGAATTAAGAGATTAATATGCACCTTATGACCGAGGCCACACGTTGCAGAAAAGTCATGTTTTGTGTTGCAGATTTTGCTTTTTAAGCCAAAGCCAAAAGTGGCTTCAAAACGAATGGGAAATATAAATGAAGCTCTTATACTTCTAACTTCTGCTAAATCCACTCCTGGCTTTGGGGCAAAAAATACAGCAAAATCTGCAACAAAAAAATGCAGCTTTTCCACCATGTGTGACCTCAACTTTAAGGGGTTTTCCAATTAATGACATGTACCCCCTATCTATTGGATAGGAAATAAGTGATCGCTGGGTGTCTGAGTGCTGGGACCTCAAGCAATAACAAAAATGGATCCCACAAATACCCAAAACTGCCCCCATGGAAATCGTGGTATGCAAATGTGACCACCAAGAAATTGACGGTGATATCATCCCATATGTCTCATAGAAGTGAATGGAGCAATGGCTACAATTGTCCATCCTGGCTTCACTCACTTGAGGCACTTGCGGACCCCCGTACTCCAGTTCAATGGGAGTCAAATACAGACCTCTATCTAGTAGATGAGGGATAAATGTTAATATTGTATTACCCCTTTAGGCTGAGGCAGAAGGGACAAGGATAAGTACTTCCTATATATTTCCCATTCCTTTTGTAGCCACTCTTGGCTTAGGCTCCAAAAGCCGCAGCAAAATCTGCAACAAAAAAAAGCTGCGTTGCCTTCATAATATAACAATTATGGAGATTGCGGGTCTGCGGATCAGTGAAAACGGCACAAATGACATACAGATTGGTATCCGTGTGTCATCTGTGATTTTTACTGACCCATACATCCAAATAAATTGACAGAGCTGCAACTACGACTAGGTATAGGATCTTCTCTATAATTTGGGGTTCTTCAATTCGTCCTGGACGCACAGCTGTAAAAACTAATGCTGTGTGTATGGGCCCCTTGAAATGTATGGGCATGTATTTTTATCCGCAATTGCTGACCTGCAATTGGAGATAAAAAATACATTCATGTGCATGAGGCCTAACTCTGGTATGCTTGCCCAAGCCCTTGATGCACCACACATTTGCATATGTAATATAAGTTAAATTTCTCAACAGCAACATTGCATTTTGACACAAAAAAGATATGTATACATTTATATGACCAATGACCCCTACAATAGCATATAAGTGTTTAAAAGTGGTTTTGGTGACAGTATATTCCCTTTCACTGCTTGCAACTCCCAACATGGTACCAGAACGCCGACACAACTTCTGCATCTCCTGACAGCTTCTGTTTGGGAGATGCAGAAGTTGGGAGATGGAAGGGCAAGGTGACCACTTGCCCTCCCAAATCTCCACTACATCTAGGCATTCATTTCAAGAATGCAACGATTCGTTCAATGCCTGAGCTCTGCTTCTACTAAGATGGTGTTACCATGTGCTTATAGTGGCACACTATGAGACTCACCCACGTCCAGGCCTGAAAAACAAAAGGTTAGAGAATGACTCTGCTACTGAAGAAGCAAATTCTCCTGTCTTTGACCTGAATGAAGGAGTTCCCTTCTCAGATATTTTCTCCACTGGAAACATGTTCCCTAGCTTTTGTAAAAAAAAATCATGATGGGGCCCTTAGACCCTCCCTGCACAAGGATATCTACAAACCGGCTACCACATTCAACACTTCTATAAACTTGGGAGACTATGTTGAACATACTGAAAATAAAATGGGGGAATTAACCAGCTCTCACAATGAAGTAATAGAGACCCATTACGCCTTAAAAGAAGAAGTAGAATCTCTCAAAAGCATGACAGCTAAAGAAAAGAGCAGGGGAAATTATGTTAAGTTCATACCTGAAGCTGTTCTGCTATCAGGGCACTAAACATATCTTTAGAACTTGATAAAGACCCTGTTACTTGAATCTCTGTCTCAAGATCTAAAAATTGACTGGGTTCATAGGCTACTTAAGCCTAAATCTCTCTCTGCCAAAATCTCTAAAAATGTGATCAACCTGGTCCACTTTATTCCACATAAAGGAGGCTTTAATGCTTGTGGCAAGAAAACCTCAATCTCTCCTTTGTATGGGTAATAATAATAATAGTCCTTTCCCTTTCTCCATGCCCTCCCTTCCTTTTCTACCTCTTGGTTAACTGGTGGTTGGTAAATTCACACTGTAAGCTACAACTCAATCAAAATGTAACTTTAAAAAAATTATTATAAACTTGTGTCACCATTACAGGGAGAATAATCGCTTTCTACATATTGTTTATTCTGATCTCAGTAATAACATACTATGCGTTCATTTCCTTCAGAAGAATAGGTGGATGGCTGTCTTGCTGTGCAGGCATTCTCTATGTAGGGGTTGCAAAGGAGAGCTTCCCCCCCAGATTAGTGTATGCAGTGTGCTACTGTGCTGGCATATGTCTATATAGGTGTACAATTTATTGTGTATACCTACATACATTGGCAAAAATCACTTTAGGCATGCCAGACAAGCAAGTCAAACAGTGGCATCAGTGGTCCTGAGATAGTCCCTTAAAGTAGACAAATAGGAGGGAGATTGACTCCTAGAATCCATGCTGTATTACTCTTTCCTGATAAAGAACAAGTTTGGAAACAACTCATCTAATGGATCAGACGAATAAAAATAATTGTATGATGTCCCTATTATTCCCACTTCATGTAATCCATTAATAGCTGATAATTTACTGTATTTTTTGGACTATAAGACGCACCGGACCATAAGATGCACCTAAGTTTTAGAGGAGGAAAATAGGGAAAAAAAATTTGAAGCAAAAAATGTGGTAAAATATTTAATATATGGGAGTTGTAGGTTTGCAACATTGACAGGTGGCCCTGCAGCTGTACGGGGAAGCATAGGGTGTCTTTTTTTTGCAGGGCCACATGTTCTTTTTTGTTATACCATTTTGGGGAATGTCTATTGCTTTGATCACTTTTTATTCAAATCAGAGGCGAAACAGCGAAAAAAACAGCAGTTCGGCACTTTTGATTTTTTTTACCCCGTTACAATGTTCACCCTACGGGAAAAATATTTTTATAAGTTTGGAGACCGGGCATTTTCGGACCAAGGGATAACTAATGTGTATGTGTTTCACAGTAACTTTCTACTTTTATATGTAAAAGGGAAAGGGGGTGATTTAGAACTTTTATTTTTTTTAAAAACTTTATTTTTTTACTATTTTATTAGCCCCTCTCTAGGGGGCTTGAACCTGCAATCATTTGATTGCAAGTCCCATAGACTGCAATACAAGTGTATTGCAGTCTATGTGAGATTCTATACATTACTATTGAGGCTGGTCATAGACCAGCCATAATAGTAATATTCCTATGACAGGTCTGAGAGCCTTCATTAGGCTCCCGGCTGTCACAGGAACAGGTCGGCTCCCGCTATCTCGCCGAGTGGGAGCTGGTCTGCAATAAGAAAGGTACGGGATCGGTAGGGACTGGCCCTGGGAGCAGTTCTGGTACTCTGCGGGGGGCTTACAGATAGTAAGTAAGTAATTAGAGTGGACTCTGATCATGGGCATTTGTGGATCACTCTGATCCGCTGTAAGCGGACACCCTGTTGCTATGGCGAACGCTCTGCAGCAAAGTGGCCACCATCATCTTTACTGACCCGGAATCGGCACGGCAAATGCTGGAATGGGTTCAGACCGCCATGACACTGTCTCCTCCAAGTCCAGGGCCCGCTCATTGTCCTACTCCTGCCGCTGCAGGAAGCCGGCGGTGGCAGGAGTAGGGCGATGCTGCGAACCTGCTCCACCGCCCCCCTCCACATTCGGAGTATAAGACGCACCCCCCATTTTTCTACAAAATTTGGGGGAAAAAAGCGCGTCTTATAGTCCGAAAAATACGGTATGTGTCACCATATTCAGGGTCACTTTAACCATAAGACAAATGGTGCATCTGATCCAGGCCCTGTTGTATTGCAGGCCCTCTTAGCCGCCCCAGATCGAGTGGGACAGAGCTGCATTTCAGGTTATTCTGGGAAGTTGCCATTCTTTTTTGTGCAGTGGATCAATGTCACACACTCCGGTGGTCAGAGGGCTGATCCCAAGTGATGCAGGAAAAGCCCATATGATGTGGTGCGCTGTGTTTGGGTGGTGCTTATGCGGTGACCAGATGGAAGGTAACGCTGCAGTTGGGATTGCGGGGTGCAAACAGCGCAGACTTGTCACGGTCTCTGGGCACGAGGGCGCAGCGCTGGTGCTGTCCCACGTTACCACCACTGGTACCGGTGATGAGGGGGCTGCACAAATGTTGGTGGTGATTGTTCCCCCGGGACGCTTCCCCTATACTGTGCCGACTGGTGGTGTTTGGGGCGCCCTGATGTTGTCGGTGCAGAGTCAGACACAGAAACGGTTGTAAAGTTGAACTTTTACTTCCATGGGTGTGGAGGCACAAATGCTTAAACAGTTTCTTCAATACAAAACAACAGGGTACGCCTGGTGACACAGCAAAGTCCTGGGGTGCAGGGTAGACTTGATGAAAGGTGTTCCTAGCCCCTTATACTTGAGTGTTACAGCCCTGAGGTGCGTCTGGACTCCTATTTGGCTCATAGGAGGATGCCCACCATGATACTAGTACATAATATTCCCCACTCACGTTATGTGGTCCTGATAGCTCAGAGTTTCGGGGTGCAATAGTCAGGGTGGCAGGATATTCCACAGATCTGGCCTTGGCCCCTGGATCCTGTGATACTGGCTATGGAGCACGTGTTCCAGAATGTTCTCTCCACAGTCTCATGCTGACAAGATAATGATGCTTGACTTCCTTCAGGGCGATGGCTAGGCAGACAGGGGACAGGATCTTCTGAATAGCTGGAGTATGTCAGCTCTCCAACCTTCCTGGGCCTGTCTAGGACTTGAGATTCCTGCACTAAACTCACTGCTTTCTTCACAGGACATCACACTTATCTCCTCACCTCCTCCTCCTAACACTCCACACTTCTAACTCCTCACACTTCCTGCAGGGGTGTTACCATGGGGACCCAGTGATCAGCTGACTCCTCCCCTTTTCCCAGGCGATGTCCTCCCATTGGACATTTGGTTACTATTCAATCCTATGGGAGGTGTAATGCATCTGTGAGGCTCACTAGGTGGCGCTGTGTTGTGTGAGACTCAGGACCCCCTGCTATGTCACACAGGCTATGAAGCAACAGGAAATAATACAATGCACAGAGATCACCCTCAGCCCAGCCATAGCCAGCTCTGGGATGCCACATACTCCCCCTCTTTCACTGAGCCGACCTCGGCGACGGGCTGGGGTGAAGGTGAGAAATGTAACATTACGTTAATAAATACGAATAAAGTGCAAATGTCACTAACAGTTTAGAAAAATATAATACTTAGAAACTTGAGGTAAGACCTTCCGGCATAGTCCTGGAATGTCCATGAGAAGTCTGAAGGGTAACGGAGAGATAATTAAACTCAGACTTATGGAACCTTTTGGCGGTACCATCAGACAGTCCATATAGAAACAACAGTAGTGCAAATGGGTCCAGAGGCTCTCTGGCACAAATTTTGTGAGTGTCCATTATCATGAGAGTCTCTCTGAGAAACAATAAACAGTCCTTTCTGTAAGGAAGAGTAGGCACTCTAGCACGAATGTCCATACCGCAATGGGGTAACAGAACTTCCTTGGCTCGGTGAGCCAGGCACTATGGCTTGGATTGTTGCATATAAATGTAAATACTATATTACATGGCAAGATATTATATATATACTGTATATACACACAGGAAAAACATTAATGTAATCAGAGCAGGAATAACATATATACAGAAGCAGAGACAGTTAACCTCTTTTACCCAAGGACAGCCATGGCATCACTATAGCGTGTTGGAGGTATGCCTTTTGTGGTACGCTCAGAACGCCTAAGTGCAACGAGATTTGAATCAGGAACAGAGTCACTGAAATCAATTAAATCATCTGTCGAAGGGTTCTCTTGCACTAGAGCAATTGGCGGATAACAGCTAAATGGTAGTAGTTTAGGCGCCCACATAAGCTCAGTTAACGTTGGGGGTTTCTCTTTCGCTTCAGAAGGTGACAAGATCTCTGTACTCGTTGTCTCAGCTGGGGGCACCTCTGTGGGTAGTCCTTCTTTAAGGCACAGCTTCAGACGGTTTCGGTGTACTACTTGGGGCTGTCTCCCAGGTTTAGAGATCTCATACACGTCGGATTCAGGATATGGTATGGAGATGACACTGTATGGTTCTTTCTCCCAGAATGGATCCAATTTCCCATTCCGATGGTTATTCCTTAACCATACACGGTCGCCAACTTTCAGGGGCGCTGCTTGGGCGTGATGGTTGTAATCCTCCTGTTGTCTCCTACGAACCTCATCCATGCACGTTTCAACTATCTCTTTAGCTTCCTCCATACGTCGGCGGTGTTCAACAACCCAGTCTGTTATGGGTAGTGGATTGATGGTGTCGGGGACCTTCACACCAAGGGTTAAGTCTGAAGGAAGTTGACCTTGTCTTCCAAATATTAGATAAAATGGTGCGTATCCCGTAGATGTTTGGGGTGTGTTGTTGTAAATATAGGCCAAGTCCTTGATACGCTCAGGCCACTCAACACCAGGTGTAACTGCGGCTGTTCTTAGCATGCCGATGATCACTTGATTTGCCTTCTCGCACATCCCATTCCCTTGAGGGTGATATGCTGTGGTTCGCAACTTCTTGCAGTCTTGGAACTGACACAGCTCACGGAACAATTGGGATTCAAACGCCGATCCACGGTCAATGAGGATATGCTCAGGACAACCATAATGGCGGACAAACTCTGCATAGAAGGTCTCAGCCGTAGTTCTTGCTGTAAGATCTCTGACAGGCACGATGACAAGGAACTTGGCGTAATGATCCACCATTGTCAGAGCGTAGCTGTAGCCGGAACGTGTGGGACCCAACTTCACATGGTCCAGAGCAACAATTTCACACAGCTTTTGAGTCTTAATTGGATGTAGAGGGGCCTTCTGATCTCTTCGACCTTCCTTGGTGATACTACAGGCGGGACACTCTCGGCACCAACTCTCAATGTCACTCCTCATCCCGACCCAATAGAAGCGACGACGGATGGTACCTTCGGTCTTTTGTACCCCAAAATGACCGGATCTGTCATGATACGCCTCAAGTATTATCTGTGCGTCTCTTCTTGATACGAGGATCTGATGAAGCCTTTCACCTGTGACAGGATCAAGAGTGTTTCTAAGTAGAAGGCCTCGTTGGACAAACAGGCGCTTCCTCTGTCGCCAAAGGCGTTTTAATTCCACATCATGAAGACCTCTCTTTACACAGGTTGGTATTCTTCCTGTAAGCAGGAAATCTGACAATTCTCCTAAAACTCTGCTCTCTTCTTGGAACGTTTTCCACAGAGATGGCTCCTGGAGGGATTCGGTAGCTGTTTTCGCCAGAGATTCTCCTTCTACAGGGACACCAATAGCAACCTGTTGGGCAAACTTGTTGTAGAATGGTGGCATCTCCACCTCTTCCCAGATGTCTTCTCGGGGTGGTTCTTCTCCCACAGGCAACCTTGAGAGTGCATCAGCATTAGCGTTGGACTTGCCACTGCGATACTTGGCAGAGAACTTGTAATTCGCTAGTCTTGAGGCCCACCGTTGTTCAAGGGCTCCCAGTCGAGCAGTGTCCAGATGCGCTAACAGATTGTTATCCATGTACACGGTAAAGGGTGTGGCAGTCAGGTAGTCTTTAAACTTCTCTGTCACGGCCCAGACAAGCGCCAGAAGTTCGAGTTTGAAAGAACTATAGTTCTGGTCATTCTTCTCCGCGCCTCTCAGACTCCTGCTGGCGTAGGCGATGACTCCCTCTTTGTTGTCCTGAACCTGGGACAACACTGCACCCAAACCTTGGTGACTTGCATCTGTGTACAAGCGGAAAGGCTGACTGCAGTCGGGATAGGCTAGAATTGGTGGTTGCGTCAGAAGTGCTTTAAGTGCTTGAAAGGCTTCCTCCTGACGCGCTGTCCAGTCTACCGGAAGCTTTCGTTTGTAGTTTTCTCTGGGACAACCGCGCAACAACTCGTTCAGACGCTCGGCTACTTGGGCGAAGTGTGGTATGAAACGCCGGTAGTAACCTGCGAATCCAAGGAAGCTTCGGACTTCTTTGACGGTAGTTGGTCTTCGCCAGTTCTGGACTGCAGTGATCTTTTCAGGATCAGGTTGGACGCCTTGTGCGCTCACGACATGCCCAAGGTAGTGAACTTGGGGTTTCAACAGGTAGCACTTGGAGGGCTTCACCTTTAGGCCGTGCTGTATAAGTACCTTGAATACCTCGGACAGGTGACGAAGGTGTTCTTGGTATGTCCGGGAGAATACAATAACATCGTCCAGGTACAGTAGCACACTCTGGAAATTCTCATGGCCGAGGCACCTCTCCATAAGCCGTTGGAATGTGGCTGGGGCATTACATAGCCCAAATGGCATACTATTGAATTCAAAGAGTCCCATCGGGGTCGTAAACGCAGTCTTTTCACGATCTTCAGGCGCCATAGGGACTTGCCAGTATCCACTGGTTAAGTCCAGGGTCGAGAAACAGGTAGCTGATCCCAAAGCCGTTAGAGATTCCTCAATCCGCGGCAATGGGTATGCGTCTTTGTGCGTGACGTTGTTGAGTTTACGATAGTCCACACAAAATCGTAGGGTTCCGTCTTTCTTCTTGACAAGGACTAGCGGGGCTGCCCAGGGGCTGTTACTCTCCCGGATGACATCAGCATCTCGCATCTCTTGGATCAACTTTTTCACCGGTTGGTACATCGCTGGTGGTATTGGACGGTGACGCTCCTTGATTGGATGGTGGTCGCCAGTCAGAATGCGATGTTGTATGGTCGTGGTCTTACCAAAGTCCAATGGGTGTTTGCTGAATGCCTGTTGGTAACGCTTGGCCACATTGCGAACCCCATTGATGTGCTCTATAGGGGTATTGGCGTCTCCCACGTTCAATTCATCCCACCAGGACTTCGTGGCTCCATTCTGAATGTTCTCAGCAGCTTGGGTGGAACGCTGTGTGGCGGTAGAATCACCAGAGAGAATGTCTTCTGGTGCTAACCGGTGTAGCAGGGTCACAGTGTGGAACTTGTGGAGGTTCACGGGAGCATCGCCCAAGTTGACTAAGCGGACAGGAACACGTCCATTGGAAACTGTGACAAGGCTGCGGGCAGCCATGACAAGTGGTTGGCCATCTACCTGTATGGGTTGTAGCAAGGCCTCGTAGTCCTGATTTTCTATGCCCGGACGGGCACGGCACCACACCATAGTTTCTGTTCCAGGTTGTAGGGTTACTGGACGGGTATCTTGGATCCGGACTCGACCAATTTCACCTTGTTTGTTGGCGAACTTGTGCTGGGCATTGAGTACACGAATGGCCCGCTGAATGGTCTGCTGGTCACTGGGAGAAGCTGTAAGGAGAGAGGCTTGCAAGGCATCCAACACTTCTGCAAAGCAATGGCGTAAAACATTCATGCCTAATATTACAACTACAAACCTATCATCCTCTACATCAGTGACAATTACACCCTGTCTAGGCAGTTTCAAGTCCCCAATCTGGATAGTGGGTTCCCAATAACCCTGCTGTGGTATGGGCTGTCCATTGCTGGCACACAGATTTATCCATGTGTCAGGGGTTCTATTCAACACACCTAAGTCCCAATGTTCAAGGAACACCTGCTTGCGCAGGGTTGTTACCTGAGATCCAGTGTCCACCAACGCTGTCAGAGGGACGCCGTTCACCCGGATTGTGATGTGTGGGCAGGCTGAGACGAAGCGTGACAATGGCACTGAAGATTCACCTGGGCCCTTCTTCTTTCCTCCCGAGGGGCGGCCCGCTGCCTCGGGGGTGGCCCGTTTAACTGAAAACACTGAGGCCTGGTGTGTCCATATCTATGGCAATAGGTACAGTATGGCCTCTCACTCTGCGGAGGTTTCACTGAAGACGGACGTCTGGGTGGCGGCTCAGGTGAGATGTTGAGACTTCGCAAAGGATCACTGGACGATGAAGACGGCTGGGTCAGATGATCTAGACGGACGGTGATCTGTTCCATGGCACGGGTCAGATGATCCACTCGGGCCAGAAGGTCATCTCTGGAGTCTGCTGGTGTAGTCTGCGCAGTTTGGGCAGCAGGTGAGGTACCCAGAGGTAGTGGCAGGACAACTGGAGCAATGCTTGTTGAGGGTCCAGGTGAGGGAGCACAGATGACTGGGCTCTGCTGGGGCTGCTCATGTCCCAAGACCTGGATGGCAAGGGCCTTGAAGTCAGCAAACGTGATGCTGGGATGTTGTGCAGCAAGCATTCGTAACTGACTCTGGAGCAATGTGGTACCCGCCTCTTCTATGAAGCGGTCAAGCAAGATTTTATCAGAGTCCACATTTTCACGCGGATCCACTTGCACAACAGCTCTGAACACCTCTTGGAGGAATAAAGCATAGTCCCGCAGGGTCTCACCAGGTAGCTGTCGTCTAGAAAAGAAGCGCATCTTGACCTCGGAGACAGATTTCACATCAAAGTTTGCCTGGAGTTTGTCCAGAATTTGCCCAGGGGTTCTTTTGTCAGAGGTAGGCCAGGATTTGACCTCCCTAGCTGCAGCACCCTCAAGCTGGCCCAGCAGGATCTGTATCTGCTGTTCTGTATTCAGAGGATAGAACTGGAAGAGAGACAGCATCTTCTCACGAAAGTCCCTGAGGGTATGCGCCTCCCCTTTGTAGCGCGGCAGCCATGGTGTGCCAGGGTAAAATGGCATGGAGAATGGTAGGCTGCACGCCATGGGCACTGCTGGATCACTAGAAACAGATGGCACAAAGTTACTTTGCTCAGTCATGTTTGCAGGTATGACTGAAATTAGGTCGCCGTCTCTTTAAGAAACTCAACTGCTTGCTGGCAGGGAATGGAGACTACAAATTGGACAGCTTGCCCTTTAAGAATGCTGTAGTTATTAACAGAGTCACTGTGATGCAGGCTGACGGTGTGCTCCCCCCTCTTTAATGGTGGCACTCCCCACGGACACTGTACACGGAAAACACTCGCTGGGGCCATGGGAGGACTAAAGACAAGGACAGGGAGGCACAGTACTCACTGACAGCAACTGCAGCGTGGACCGGAGATCAGCGGAGTACAGCAGGGACGGTGATGCGGCACCGGAGAGTCAGAAATGGCGCTGGCTGGTTCACTTTCTTGTATGGGTGCACTGGAGTGTTGCGCTCAGTGTTCTGGGCTCTCCTAAGATGGCGGCAGATGGGTCTCCTGGCCTCATGGGCAGTGCTAAAAATCTCCCACACTTTTGCAAGGTAAAGTTAACCCTTTGTGGGCGTTTTTACACAGCGATGTGGCGCAGCAAACAAGTCCTGGGCGTTTTAACTCTTCCAGGGCTGTAACACACTGAGAGGACAGTCTTTAGGGCTTACTTCAGGGGTATAGGGCTCCCCCTCTTTGTGGCAAGCACTCTCAGGGAATAAACTTGATCTTAGCAAAGTCCACAATAAAGACCGATGCTCTGGAGACAATTTGGCGCACTTTTCGTGGCGACTTTCTCAAAATGGCACACACCCGTATCCTGTTCGTGACGCCAGTTTTTCTTGCGGTGACCAGATGGAAGGTAACGCTGCAGTTGGGATTGCGGGGGTGCAAACAGCGCAGACTTGTCACGGTCTCTGGGCACGAAGGCGCAGCGCTGGTGCTGTCCCACGTTACCACCACTGGTACCGGTGATGAGGGGGCTGCACAAATGTTGGTGGTGATTGTTCCCCCGGGGCGCTTCCCCTATACTGTGCCGACTGGTGGTGTTTGGGGCGCCCTGATGTTGTCGGTGCAGAGTCAGACACAGAAACGGTTGTAAAGTTGAACTTTTACTTCCATGGGTGTGGAGGCACAAATGCTTAAACAGTTTCTTCAATACAAAACAACGAGGTACGCCTGGTGACACAGCAAAGTCCTGGGGTGCAGGGTAGACTTGATGAAAGGTATTCCTAGCCCCTTATACTTGAGTGTTACAGCCCTGAGGTGCGTCTGGACTCCTATTTGGCTCATAGGAGGATGCCCACCATGATACTAGTACATAATATTCCCCACTCACGTTATGTGGTCCTGATAGCTCAGAGTTTCGGGGTGCAATAGTCAGGGTGGCAGGATATTCCACAGGTCTGGCCTTGGCCCCTGGATCCTGTGATACTGGCTATGGAGCACGTGTTCCAGAATGTTCTCTCCACAGTCTCATGCTGACAAGATAATGATGCTTGACTTCCTTCAGGGCGATGGCTAGGCAGACAGGGGACAGGATCTTCTGAATAGCTGGAGTATGTCAGCTCTCCAACCTTCCTGGGCCTGTCTAGGACTTGAGATTCCTGCACTAAACTCACTGCTTTCTTCACAGGACATCACACTTATCTCCTCACCTCCTCCTCCTAACACTCCACACTTCTAACTCCTCACATGCAGGACCTTCCTGCAGGGGTGTTACCATGGGGACCCAGTGATCAGCTGACTCCTCCCCTTTTCCCAGGCGATGTCCTCCCATTGGACATTTGGTTACTATTCAATCCTATGGGAGGTGTAATGCATGTGTGAGGCTCACTAGGTGGCGCTGTGTTGTGTGAGACTCAGGACCCCCTGCTATGTCACACAGGCTATGAAGCAACAGGAAATAATACAATGCACAGAGATCACCCTCAGCCCAGCCATAGCCAGCTCTGGGATGCCACACTTACTTTTTAAAGAAGCTGACTGCTGGCCCAGACAAATGCTTTAACACCAGCAGGCTACAGGCCCATACAGAAAATTAGAACTTTGAATTAGAACAATCTGTGACCAATAGGCTGCTTTTTGGGACTGTGCGCCTCACATTATCTTGTGATATTGCTTTGCATAAGTTTCATTTATGTGCATTTAAAGTACTGGCATTGACCCCTCATGGATTGTAGGTGTGTGAGTGGATGTTCCATTAGCATTTTGTACCTGCGTTTTTTCTACCATATCTTGTAATGGGGACTTGTGTTCTGCACAGCCATGTATCATCTTGTATTGGGTAAGTCTGGCCTCTTTCTGTGATATTTTCAAAATATGTTTAATAGGTTATTTTATCTTTTTAGCAGGATGCGGCCGGGCCCTTTATTTTTGCAGGGTGCTGTTACTATTGAGGTGCACGTAGTAAGGTGCTGGGTAGCCCCTCTGATCTAATAGTGTGGGATGTGACCAATAGGTTGTTCTCTGGCGCTTTCACGTGACAGTGTCATGTATAAGTTTCATTTGTGTGCATTTGAAGTGCTGGCATCCACCCCCTCATGGATTGTAGGTGTGTGAGTGGATGTTTCATTAGCATTTTGCACCTGTGTTTTTTCTATCATATCTTGCCATGGGGGCTACTTGTATCCTGCACAGCCATGTATCATCTGGTATTGGGTAAATGTGGCCTTTTTCTGTGATATGCTCTTCGACTTTACCAACTACTCTCTTACAGCTGTTCTTCTGATGATTCAATATATGAAACGCAGAGCATACGGATAGAAATGTGCAATCAATTTAGGGGCAACTGCTACATTGTAACTAAACACTGCAGTGAGACAATCTGTCAACAAATTTGTGTTGTCTTACAATTCATATGTGGGATAATAGGAATTTCATTCCTCCATATATATAGCAACACCACAACTCCTTATTTGTACCTTTGGGTCATTTGTTAACCCTTAGGAGATATTTGTGGCGTATTTGTAAATGTAATTAGTTTGACTGATCTTAATAAAAGTTATGCTTTAGACACTTTTGTTTTTTGTTCAGGTATATTTGTTAGTCCTATGGGTGCCGATCCCCTAGTGGGGATGGTGAATCCTTTAATATTTTAGCATAGTAATTTGCTGCAGTTCTATTACTCTATTCCAGGTAGACAAAAATGCTAAAACAAATAACGTATACAGCCAATTACTAATCATTTTCCATGATAAACACAAATAAATACATATATAACACATTGTTAGTTTGTAACTTTATTTTTTGAAAAATGAAATATCCAAATACTTTCTCTTTCAAATATCAACACAATATATTTTCATATTTTTACAGCATGATGCTTCTGTATAAAAAGCATGCTTCTGGCATAAAGACCAGAGCAGAATGCAACAAGAGCATTTAGCTGCAGCCATTTCACAAAACTTGTATAATTTCCATTGGTAGCACATTAATTTACCAGAAATACAAAGATGTATATGTTGTTCCCTAGCAACACAGCGTAGATAAAAGCAACACAATGGTCTATATGGTCAAAACGACTGTCATACTAGAAAAATCCCGGCAGCGTGGCCAAAAAACACTGGCACTGCTGATGACTAAGCAAGCATTTTACAAACACTGAATCCAATGGCCATTGATACGTCTTTCTTGCTGTGATATGTGCTCAGCGTTCTTGCCATGATTGGTGATTTCACAGTTGCTCACATATCATCAAGAACACAGCCGGTAACTCTACACATTTATCAACAATGTCAAAAGCACCAAGCTCATCATTTACTCTAAGGAAACATTTCACAGGAATGGTTACAATGCTGGACCTTGTGTTGCCTCGTGTAAACTGCATGTATGTCTTGGGGACACATCACTACTTGTTATGCCCCAAATGTAAACATGAATAGTATTTAAGCCACCATATTAACCTGTAATGTATCTAAATGACCTTGCACGAAGACAACTAGGAGCATCTTAGTAAGGTATGTACAGCCACTATTAGCTCTCCTTCCTGTTTATCACCATTGATATATGGTGTACATCAAATCATATGATGTATGACGGACAATAGACGACACAGTGAAGTCTGGTTGCAACAATACTTTCATAGTAACTCAAGAAAGAATCATTCTAAACCTAAAGCTAGTCATATACAATTGTCAGCCAAGTATGCCAATATGGAAGGACCAGCCGACTATCTAATTAAAATAGGGGCCTTCTGACTCTTTCCTAATGTCAGATGTTGGGGGAGAGAAGGATCTAGTGGTTGGATTCCACCTTTCATGATCCTTTTGTTCACAGGGCAATAAGCCACTGCCAGAACAGTTTGAATTGCTCTCTTCTCCCCATATAGACAAAATGCCCACTTGGTTGAATTGGGGTACCAGGAGCCATAGCTGCTGACTAAACCAGCCTTTGAGTGTTGGCTATCTAATGTGTATGGCCTGCCTAGTTGCAAATATAACCAGATCCATTTCCATCAGATTACACCATTTCCCAGCATTTTTGTGTGTTTCAACTGATTTATCTCATTCTGCTTCTGTATTGATCTCGACTACAATAATGTTTAGTGCTGAACTACCTCTAGTGCTCAGCTTAAAAGAAAGTAGTTTTCCCTTCACATAGGAAGGGGATTGCCATATAGCACCACATTATCTATTGTAAGAAGGTATGGGTTTGTTGTTTATTCGGCCACATCCACGTGTTCCATAGATGTGGTATGGTCTGTCTCTATACAGATATTTAGTTCATTATTATGAGAATGCTCAATGTTTTATGTTTTGTACCTTTAAGCGAACCTACAGACGTACTGAACAAAAGTGAACTGTACCAGTACCAACTAAACCGAACAGAAAAAGAATGGGAAAGTACAATGAATCATTTATTCTTTTAATACCTTCTATTCTTCTACATAGGGATGGTTCATACACCTGTATATTGAGCCCTTACTATTGTTTTTTAATTCTTCAGCCCTAAAAAAAAAATCAAGTACTTTTTTGACATCCTCACAAATGTGATCACATCAGTAAATCTGTATCCTTGTGTTTCCACTCAGCATGTATTAGTTTACTGGAGGTATAAAAATGACTTGAAGACTATACGGTATCTACAAAAAAATAAATGAAGCATTGCAAATAATCTTTATCAAAAATATCTTACTATTGTTGTATATGGCTCCTGATGCAAATCTAGTTTAGTCTTATCTGACAGTCTAATGCTATGACTCCATCTATCTGCCTCATATTTCTTGCTAACTTAGTGTTCAGCATGAAGCCATGGACTACGTATTTGTAGATATAAAATGTATTATGCCCACTTGTAATACATTGTAGGCCTCATGTGTGATTTGATACAGTATATGACAAAATGGCATAAATACCTCAAAATATGACAGCCAGATTGTACATTATATTTGCTAGAATTTGTTCTTTTTGCCTTGGGGGTCCTTGTTAGGATGTCCAAGTGACTTGGCACAGTCTACACAAGTCTTACTACCTACACTAAGGTAGACCTGTCAGAGAGACTTTTGTCCACTATAAATTTAGTGAATTCACATCTAAACTAAGTATGTCTTGTACATGATACTGCTGTTCAATGACAACATTGTGACAACTTTGTGTATTTCTAATATTGATTTTTGGTTGAGACCATAGTGCTATGCAGATACTGACTTGACACCTATCAGGGTTACCTACAGGATGGACTGAAAGTGAGCTGGGTATTAAAGTATATGGATTCCTATCCTTACGGATAGGTGGTGTTGATTGCAAAAAACTTCTTTAGGCTAAGGCCCCACGTGGCGTCCCGCAGCAAAAAAGAGTTTTCCTTTGTGGACTTTCTGCTTCAATTATACTTATAGGGAAACCACCGGAGTTTATGTAGGTATAATTGACATGCTGAGATTTCCACGACGGTTTTGGAAATCGCTGCATGTCCGAGGCGAGTATTTTATCACAAAGTGGGGATGGGACTGTAAAACACCGCATTTTTTTTAAGGCCCTGGCCTTAAGGAAGATAGTAACTGACTAAAAGAACACAGCTCTTTTCTGGCCATGGGCCCTCGGGCACTGATGCCAGAATTATTAGTCCCCCTGGTTGCCAAGAGTCAAGTAGTTAACAGAACTTGAAAGTTTTTCCATTTTTTGTAGTAGTTGGCAGATGAGCACACCTGGCATTGAGTTTTTTTCCATATGCTATATTTTGTATTCTAAACTGGATATCTAAAGCATAACTAAACTTTTATTTATTTTTTTTTCATAAATCCTTAGTGCAGGTGAAAGGACAAACTTTGTAATATATATATATTTTTTTTATAAAAGAATGTCTGTTTCTTCAATTATTTGCCACCTCCTGCACTAATTTAATCTATACAATAGATAGGGAGGGGGAGGAAGAGGAGAGCTCTTCAAAGCAGTGTAACATCTGCCCTATAAAGAGACAGTTCTCTTTCACAACATAGCTGGGTTATCAGGAATTACTATCCAACTTTTTCATGACAGAAAGGATTTTTAATGTTGTAGACGGTCTCATATATCTGTCTTTCTCCTTCTCTTCTCCCTCCCCTTTCCATAGACTTCATGGTAAACTTATCTGCTTGTGTTCAGAAACAGACTGACATCATTCAGATACAAAGTAAAGACAACAGTAATGAATAAAGACACTTTTCTTTAGTGAAGTATAATGCAAAGTTTGTTCCTTTCACCTGTACTGTTGATTTAGGAATAAACAAATTTTAAATTTAACTTTTATAATATAACTATTTATACAAATATAACTATTTTTCAGCAACAAAAAGCTAGTACTGTTCATTTTTATTTTCAATTCACATTTGTGTTATTCCCAAGCCGAAATATATTGTTACCGCATCAAACCAGGACTATTACTAAATCAGGAACTGAAAAAAATGGGAAAAAGAAGATACCTGTCCAAGTAACATTAATGGGGCTATTCAGAAGTCAGATATTGATGACCTATCCTTAGGATAGTTCATAAATATCCGATTGGTGGGGATCCAACACACAGGACCATCAAAGTCAGCTCTTAGAAGAGACTGCAACGTTTAAGTGAGTGCTGTGGCCTCTTCACTAAATACTAAGCACATTCCTGTACATTGGGTAGGGCTGTGCTAGGGATTGCAGTTCAGCCTAATTCACATCAATTGGATAGATTACAAATTGAATATCTCATGACTCTGGCAAATGACTGTATGCTTATCATGATGTCAGGCTCCCTTTAAAGTGAAACTCTAAATAAACTCTAAAATAAACTGCAAATTCAGCTGTTTACTCCTTTAGGTAATCCCTTTAAATATATTGTATTAGGACATACGGACTCTATAGATTGGATTCCCCTGCCCTAAACACCAGTCTGTTAGATAGATCAGTGGACTTGCTAGGACACTTGCTGCAGCCATGTATAATATGTTGGACCATTCATTCGAAGCTGATCCCAAAGGGGTTTCAGCTGCTGTTATCTGGGGTAGGCCAATTGTAAAAGCTGTTGTCCTGATTGTAAAACCTTTACAAGCTGATGTTTGGGTGTGATGTGCTGTCTAAATAAACTTATTTATGGAATTTATAATACAGTATGGATCACATTTATAATACAGTATGGATATATCTTTATCTTTCAGCGACATAGAGAAACACAACCAGAAGTCTGCAAATACTGGGGCATAAGAATCAACAGAGGTCTGACACATTCTGTCTACATTAACGCCAAAATTTATAGTGCACGGCATTTACAATTCATACCAAGTTTAAGATGGAGTAAACTTGCAAAGTTGACATTATTGATAAATATTCCCCATTGTGTTTAAAAATTAGAATAAAAAGCTGTAGTATTATATATAACATAATACATAATATGTGTGACATATATATATGTATAAATTGTATACTTTAATACTTAAGTATTGCAAGTTCATTTTTGCTTTTGCCATACTATGTTTCAACCTTGTCTATGGCCACTGTACTCTGTAGATACCGATGCAATGATGCCACCTGCTGAATCTTAACTAATATGCATCTCTGGTATGTAGAACTACAGTATGTGATAAAAACCAACACCATAAGGGTACACACATTCTTTTTGAAGCAGTTTTTAGAGGCAAAGACAGGAGTGGATCCAAAAAGAAAGAGATATATAAAAGAAAGATTAAAACTTCTGCTTTCTTCAATATCCGTTTTTGCCTTTGGCTCTGAAAACTGGATCAAAAACTGGCACACAAAGACAATGTGTAATTCCAGCCTTAGGCTCATTCATCAAACAGATATATATGATGTCAGTTATTAAAAAACAGAAAAGTTAATAACCTTTCAATGCTACATACTTAATACGAATGTGGCCTATGTGAAAACCCTTCTGCCTAAGAGACTCTTGTCAGGATGAAACTAAAGCATGAAACAGAAATACTGTTATATACTGTGCATATATATTTACACAATCCTCTACTCTTTCCAATGGTAAGGTTATGGGTTCAATTACAAAATTACTCATTTACTTTTACAGACAAGTTGTATTACTATTCAGTGACAGAAGTCATTTAGGTAGGACTGACAATGGTATAGTGTGTTTCTTGAAGTAAACTTAAGTGTACAAGGGGTTTTTCAGGTCTGAATGATATAAAGTCTTGCTGTAGTTTTTGGTAATGGGGAAGCCATAGTCGTGTGCATAGTACTTTACATGGCACCATATTACTAAGATATTTTGATGTAGAAACAATGTTTTTAGGAAAGAATACCTCTCTAATATGGCATCTGATGGAACAATGATATTTTCTATTGGATTCATATGGAATCCAGCACAAAAACTCTCTACTAGTAGATACAGGGGTGTCCCATAAAGTAGTACAGTCGACACATTACAGTCTCATACCACTGTGTACGTGAGCCATAATTGTATCAAAAGAAGGTTTAATAGACATATAGGATTATAATATGAATATGTTATCAACCATTGTTATGGACATGGCCCTGGACCTTACGTAATAAAGGAAAGTACCAGGTGGGTAAAGCCTTCCTTTATAGTACACATAACTTATTTTAAGTAGAGCAAAAATAACATGCGTGTGTATCCAGACTTAGGGTCTGTTAATGGCATAAGTTACATAGTTATACAAATAAAGTATAACTCATAATACAGTAAAAATGATGTGTACAGGATTCAGAGGTTCTGTCAGTAGTTCCATCAGATTAGACGTGCCCATCATACTGCACTATTGTTCCTATCAAAATGACACCCTATCCTATTATGAGGGAATAGAGTACACCGGGGGCGTCGTTGTGTAATGGTTCCAGCTCTACCATCATGGTTTTCATAATAATGACATACAGAGCCATACGCAAGGTCCATGCTAGCGTTCGGGTTTCTGTTCATGGAGTTCGTTGGGGACCCCATGAACAGAAACCTAATCCTCTTAAAAAAGTGATTAACCGCGGAAACCCCGTAGACTATAATGGGGTCTGCCTGGTTTCTGCCTGAAAAAGGCGGAAAATTGCAGAGAAAAAAGACCTGCTTGCAGGTCTTTTTTCTCGCATTCTGTAAGTGGATTGGGGGACGAAAACCCCAAACGGAGAGTAAGCGCTAGTGTGAACCTAGCCTTAGATTACTATTATTTTTAATTAATTTTCTTTCGTTCTTTACATGTCATGTCATATTATTCTCATTTATAATTATATGAAATAAAGAGCTATTTAAGATATAGCTCAGGTGATTTCATATCACGACTAAATACACAATATCACTATATGAGACCACCCTTTCTAGTAGGGTTATGCCAGAGACCTTGTAAGCTTCGCCTTGTTGCCAATACTATCCACCACGGTTTACTACTATATCTAAGCACACATGTAACAACACAAACTAAATACTCCATTATCTTGTAGACATGTCTGAGACAGAAATATATAACGTAGGGTAAATTCTGTGCTCATGTACACGTTTGTCCTTGAAACTGTTTCCTTAACCCACATAGCCTTTAGCTTGTTGAAGAGCATTTTTTCTTGACAGCTTGTCTTATGTATGGAAGCTGAACTTGCATGTTTGATCCTCGACCTACTGAGAATTAGTTAGACAAAAAGATCAAAGCAAACCAGTGGGGAGGAAAGAGCTCAGCAGTATAATTCCCTTTTCAAGTTCTTTCAGATTGGTCAGCCCAGAGTATAGTAGCGGAGCCACAAGTCTAATTACATCTGCAATGGCTTGTTTGCATACAATTTCAGCATTCAATTACAGAAGTGACCTATGCACTGTCTTACCCAGGTTCACCACCTCGGACAGCATGGAGCCACTATAGCTACTCATCATTAGTGATATTGCTGCAGGCAACGGGCCACTTACCATGACACCTTATGAGCTTATGAGACTTGACTGTAAATAGAAATATGGAGTTTGTCCTTCAAAGATAAATCAAGAGAATTAGTAATTAGAAAAGCGGAATCAAATGTCAACTAAAGTTGTAAGACAAAATATTTTTATTGATATTACTCTTTGTATTTTATCTTTTTTTATAATTAGGGTAAAGCATAGAGTGTTGAAGGGATGTCTACTTTGTGACACCAGATCATCACAAGGATGGTGCAGGTAATTGCTATGTCATTGTGTCCCATTGTGGGTAAAGTTAAAAGTACAGCATAGCTCTTTAAATAAAGCAAAAGGGGTTTTATGGAACTTCTTAATTGATGACCTATTCTTAGAATAGGCTATCAGTTGCAGATCTAAGGGGGTACGACACCCGAGACCCCATGGATCTACTGGTAGTAATGGCAGTGGCAGCCCCTTAGCGCTGTTTTCGCTTCACAGATCATGTGACGTCATGTTCAGCGGTCATGTGGCCTGATTGTCGGCCACTCCCATTTGAGTGAATGGGCTGAGCTGCAATAACAAGCACAACCACTGTACAAATCTTATAAAGGTAAGTACTGAAGTGGCTGCAGTGCTTACCCGAACACTGCAGCCTCTTCAAACGCCTGATCGGCTGGGGGCCTGGGTGTTGGACCCCTGCCGATCTTTAATTGATGACCTATGCTAATGATTGGTCATCAATGAGGAAGTCCTGGAAAACCCGTTTAATAGAAAAGCGTTAGATTTGGGTCAGATTTACATGTCCTAATATGGCACTGTGCCAGACTACCACAGTTGGGACTCTGTGAAGACTTTTTCAATCACTGTTAAAGTTTGCAAACCAATATGCCAAATTTATTAAAATTTTAATTTAGCTTTTGTTACACATCTTGGGGTATAGTTTATATTTATATTTTGAATCAAGTCAATTTGAAAATACATTTTGCTAAATTGTATTTATTTGGGGTTTACTGCAAAATAAGCCTAAGTGAAGTCTGTTTACTTATTTTCACAGTGACACATTTTAGCTTTTTTTGCTTATGCACATTTTAATGAAAATTGTTATTGGATTATATGGGTGCACAGCACAGCAGATTGCAACCTTTTGTAATTGATGCATTGAAAATACATGATACAATATCAGAAGGCCTGGGTCTGTGGTAGGTCTGGAAACTGAAAACAGTTCAAGTTCAAATGGGGCCTGGATGACATTTTTGAAGGAAAAAAAAAAACAGGTTATAGGAACTAGAAATCTTTGGAATAGAATTTTGATCAATGGACTTAGTCTAGCATATTTGGGAAGGAATTATATAATGTCATGTCATGGGGCAATTGGAGTCAGCCTTGTGGGTTTTTTTTTTGCCTTTCTCAGGATCAACTTGGTAGGTTTATAGGTTGGACTTGATGGACTTCAGTCTTTGTCCAACCTTATCAACTATGTTACTATGTAAGGCATAGGTGTCAAACACAAGGCCCGCGGGCCGAATACGGCCCGCTGCCTTCTGTTATCCGGCCCGGCACTTATCTGGCCCACAGGGCCGCGGCATTTTTTATTGTCTATGTACATTATGTAATGTAAACCAGCCCAGGACAGGCCGCTTAAAAAAAAAAAAACCAAAGCTACGCGATACCTGTCCTGGGCTGGTTTACAAGACCTCTGCATGTCAGCGCAGGCGGCGATACCATGACGTCATCGCGCCTCCTACACTGACACGCAGACAAGAAGAGGAGGCGGCGGCTGCATCAAGGCATCGCAGGTAAGTGAAGATAAGTTTTTTTATATATATATATATATGAGGCCGTTGCCTGCTGGAGTATCCCCGGCACGTAACGGCCTATTTACTTACCGATCCCCGCTGCTGGTCGTGGCCGCCCCCGCTTCCCCTTCTGCTATGGGACGCAGAAGCGGCCGTGTGCAGGAGCGGGGATGGTAAGTGAGGCCGCGGCCAGCGAACCCCATCAAATACTACTATTATTATACTCCGGGGGCTTTTCAGACCCCAGAGTATAATAATCGGAGACCCCGGGGGAGGTGATAAACATAAAAACCAGAGTTACTCACCTCTCCGGCGATCCGATGCTGCTCCCAGCCGGCTTCGGCCTTCTTTGGTGACGTCCCAGGCGTCACGTGAGCCAGGCCGACGTCATTATGTCACGACGCCGGTCTGTGCGACATTGAAGAAGGCCGAACGCAGGGAGCGCACCGGGGCCCAGGTAAGTAACACTGGTTTTTATGTTTGTCACCACCTGGGTCTCCGATCATTATACTCTGGGGTCTGAAAAGACCCCAGAGTATAATAATAATTCATGGGTGGGGGGGGTCACTATGGGGCATAATACCATGTGCAGGGGCCACTATGGACTATAATACCGTTTGCAGGGGCCACTATGGGGCATAATACCAATGCAGGGGCCACTAAGGAGCATAATACCGATTGCAGGGGCCACTATGGAGCATAATAACGTGTGCAGGGGCCACTATGGAGCATAATAACGTGTGCAGTGGCCACTATTGAGCATAATACCGTGTGCAGGGGCAACTATTGAGCATAATACAGTGTGCAGGGGCAACTATGGAGCATAATACCGTGTGCAGGGGCTGCTGTGGGGCGTAATACCGTGTGCAGAGGCAACTATAGAGCATAATACCGTTTGCAGGGGTAAACAGTATTTGTATAGTGCTTAATTTTTTATATATTCAGAAAAGGATGAGGATAGTATGTAACATGCCAATGTCTTAGGTTTTAACAATACATTATGTGCTTCCTGGTTGACCTCAAAGGGCTGATTGTAACAGTAGTAATGTACAAATGTAACTACTCCTTAATAGCTCGCTTATCTGTTAAGGAGAAGTTACTTTTATACATGTGTAAAATAATCTTGGCCCTTCAAGGTACCCCGTGAGGCTGAAGTGGCCCCCGGAGAAAATGAGTTTGACACCCCTGATGTAGGGGATTGCCATAATCAGTAAATCTGCAGGAATTACTGTGTATCTTTGCAGACTATTAATTTCAGTGTTATAATGGCAGCTGACCCAATTGGGTCTCCAAACTTGGAAATTATAAACTAGAAAAATATGCAAGTAAAATTCTGGTCAAAGAACGAGCAGTGTGGCCATTTATTGAGTGACAGGATCCCTTATTCTCCTTCTTTTATGGCATTGTATCTCTCACACAAATACACACAAAGGCACGCAAATATTTTTTTTTTACATATTTCAAATAATTCTTGAAAGAATTGCAGAATCCTTTAATTAAGTGTTTCATAAATGATACGGTCTATTACAAGAATGCCTAAATGAATAATTAGCTGTAAAAAGCCCTTTATAGCTTGTAAAACCTTTAGTGCATTAGAAGACTTCTGTCTAACAAAAGCGTAAGGAACAATAATAATAATTATAAAAAGATTGAATACTCTTTTAGCTTTGGATATGGCAACTCTTTGTTATAGAAGTGAAAGGGCTTGACTTTTTCTAGCTCTCTGTAATCTTCTGCAGATTTATTTGGCGTAGCTCACTAAAGGAAATGATCCTTACAGTACTTGGCAGCTGAATGGCTGTACTCTAAGGCCAGGGCCACTCGACATGAACACAATTTAGAATTTCCTACAGTAAGATTCTGCAGTGTGTTCCTCTGCAAGTTGTCACAGCAAAAAACACCTGAAATTGGATGTTTTTTCACAACTGTCGAAAGCTATGGGTTCATCAAGAAACATTTTAAAACCCCTAAAGCAAGTAATTTTATGCTGCAGGTTTTGGCTGCAGCATGTGGATGACTTAAATCTCATCTTAGCCACTGGCGGTATCTTGGTGACTAACCAGCTACACTTATGGCATGTGTGACCCCAGTCTATAGCTAGCTATTATCTAGATTATCATTAAGGATCCGGCTGATAACAATACTTCATGAAAATTAGTATATATTTAGTTCTAAAAATGATCAACTGTCACTGATGGCAATGGCTCTGTTGGTCAGAACACTTGGAGCAAATTTGCAGCAATATTTTAAATGTGGATTTTTCAGCACAATATGCTATGGGCACTTATATATTGAAGGAGTGAAACCTTTTGTAAAAAATGTACTCCATTTCTGCAACATAATGAACATGCTTATTTTTTTGCATTGTAAATTTCCGCTACGTTTGAATCGTTTTTTGTATTATTGTATTATACTGTAACTTGCTGCAGATTATGGTGCCTCAATTCTGCAGCAAATTTTCCACATCTGAATTTAGTATCAGTATCTTAGTCAGTGCTATGTATCAGTGATAGTAAGCTGAAATTTACTTAGAAATGTAGACTACATAGAGAGCATGTATAAGGGAAAGATTTGCACTTGCTCTGTGTTTTCTACCCACTTCTGGTTTTGGCTCACGATCACTGAAATAAAAAGCTGATGTGTGAATAAGGCCTATGGCTTTTACACCAATTGTTCAGATGATCTATAAAATGCACTATTTAAAGGGGTTATCTGGTTTCTAAGATACATGGCCATCAATATTAGATCTGCAGGGACCCGACACCCAGGACACCCACAGATCACCGGTACCGAGAGCTTCAATATGGCAGCCTCTACAGCTCTCCCATGCTGCCTTGGTACTGGTGATCTGCAGGGATCCCAGACCCCTTAATCTTATATTGATATAAATTTTAGAAACTGGATAACCTCTTTAACTACTGCACAACATATGCTGATTCTGGCGTGTCCAATTCCTCATTGTTTCCCCTTCTCTTGTAAGTGTCTGTTATAGGATTGTAAGAGCATTCATTGAATATCTGTAAAGAGGTAGAATATATATTAACCTACTACTCAGTAATTTCTCAAACATATAATATAGCAGCATATAGCAAAACACATACAGCATCATTATATTTCTTATAAAAGTACATACATGTATTCCCAATTTAGTCTGTAGGAACTGACATAGGGTGTCCACTGACTTATATACATTCAGATTTCACTTCTACACATATTTCCTAGTATAACAGTTACACATTATAAAACATACCAGTGAGATACTTTAGTGCTAACAAAAATAAAATCTAAACTCTATAAATGGGCACTGTCTTGGGTTTAAAGACCTAAATATTGCACTTGTCTATGAAGCCCTGTCCTGATAAGAAACCCACCACTGAAACAAACTGTACAATCTTTAGTGGCAGCTGACAGGGGAACCGGACTCATTGCCAAGGAGAATTGCCATAAAATATAGATATGTTGCACACAAATATAACTGAGCTTTACCTTTAGATTCTATTCTTTATTCTGTTTCACTTAGCTATGTCTTTTATCTCTAGTATAGTATCTTTAAATAGTATTTTATACGTTTGCTAATATATCAGCAGGATTAGGGATTTAGTGATAGGGATTTTGAGAATCTTCTTTTATAATGAGATGATCGGGGTTTACTTAACACTAATAACATACAAGATATTAAAACATATTCTGATTGTTCTCACTAATATTGTATCCTCTAAGGAGCCGTTCACACTCTGCAAAATGAAGAGAAATTGAGTTGGACTTCTGCTTCAGATTCCTCTCCATTTCCCTCTGGCTCTCTGTGGCTGAAAGTAGAGGTTCAGTTTTCACTTACTGAGTAGCTTCAGATGAATAGGGCTAGCCAGCCGAGTGTCTCACATAATGCGAGTTCTGTGGAATCTATGGCAAGATTGAGCAGGACACTTGTTTTTTCAGCATCCTGCTTCTTATTCAGCAGAAGGCAGAGTCAGGACAGAATTTGGCCCTCATTGTGAGACAGAATCTGCCTCAAAATCAGTGCCAAATTCCTACCTGTGAACGAGCCCTTAAAGTCAAAGTTAGCTCATAGAAAGAAAATCTCTGTGTTCCAGTTAATTGTTTTAACCCCTTGGGAGGCTTGAAATAATAAACAGTGCTTACTTAACTGTCCGTTTAACTGGGGTCAGGAAGACCAGGCCTCGAATGGAGACTTTAAGCTGGATAGGTGAGAGTCTCCATTCGAGTCCTTGGTTTTCCTGACCTTTGGCCAGAACACGAGCATGTCAACCTATCAGTGGCTGAGAAGGAATGCTTGTGCACAGAAAACAGTAGACAAAGACGAGGGACCCAGATGGATAAACCCGGCTGGATCCCCATCTGAATGGACATTTATGCACTGTTTATTATTTTAAGCCTCCCAAGGAGTTAAAAATTAACTGGAACACCCCTTGAAAACTATCTTTTGCTTAATCAAACACCTTCAATAATATGTTAACTTTGTTGTATGTGTTGTCACAGTTATGGAATACTCAGATATGTTCTATATCATTGTGTGACGTATGTTGAGTATTTTTTTTTATATACATGTATTAAATTTTTGATCCTTTTCTTTAACTTTTGGTCTTGTTAACTTTATAGGCCTGGTCATTATGCCTAGTAAACTACAAACTGCCCAAATTGCACCGTTGTTGAGAAATTCCTCAGGCTGACTGTATAAAAGAGTGACTGGGGTGCTCGATAAGTGCCTTGTTTTTTGTTGATCATTATTTATAGCAGTCTTTCTTGGTCTAAATAGCTAGGATCTGAGGTTTCCCTGATCTTGGCTGTTAATACAAGAGTGATTGGATGAATATGAAATACAGTAATGATGAACATTTAACTCCAAATGCTGTCAGGGGTTAATGGAATATTAATCTGCTATATTATGGAAGGCAATTCTGCCCAGCTTTGTCTACATATATCGATGGAAAGATGGCCTTTAAAGAGGAACTTTCACCAAATACAAAATGCTAAATAACATACATCATTTGATTCTTGCTGTGTCCCTGAACAATTTGGGGTTTTCATTTTTTTAATTCATCAACCTTTTTGTAGAAATTAAAAACATTTCCACCCACGTGGTGAATCAGAGCTAGTTCACATATAACCTTATAGGGGCCAAATCCTTTGAATGGGTGGGTGGATTTTAGAAAGAAAAACTTGTTCAAGGGCACAGTGAGAATCAGATGATATATGGCATTTAGCATTTTATACTTTGTGACAAGTTCCGTAATATTAATCATTAGTGGCTGACCCTCTAAATCTCTGATCTGTGTAGGCCTAAAACCGAGAAAGATGAAAGTGGCTGAATGTAATTTTGTTTTACATAAGACAATAGTAGCATGTTTATGAACTGTTTTTATACTGGGGGATATGCCTTTTGCATGATTAAAAGGTAAGGTTATAGGCGTCACTATGAAAAATGAAACATTAAACCTTTGCTAGTCGCCAGAGAATGCAAGTAAATATTTTTGATGTTGTACTTTTTGGGTCCATGGGGGAAAAATAGATTCTTAAACCATGGCATTAAAATATTTTCATATTGAGTTGGGATTACACAATCCTTGTCAGCCTGTCCTAATATCCTATGAACAGAATCTAATACTCTAAGACTACTACAAGAAATTTGTAGCAATTTATGTTTAGAGCCTCATATGAGTATACATGACTCACAACATTTATTATTTTTTTTTTATTTTGAAATAATGTTCATTTATGAAAAAATAAGAAACAATGACAGGTTTCCAGTATTACACACTTTGATTTTATCATATACTTACTAATACTCTTTAGGTAGATTTTGTTTTTGCCTAGAAGCTATATCATCACATAAGCTCTAGTCTCCAGAAAAGAGTGGCAACTTTGTAATGGTTAATATGTATGCAAAAATGCTGAATACCGCCACACAAGATATAAGAAGCTGTACTGTCATTTTTAAATCCTATGAGCACTTGAGAGGTCTTAAAGGGCAACCATCACTGATACAGTAGAAGCAGCTATTTTATGGGTTGGAGAATATTTCATGAGAATGTAGACAATGAGGAGGGGGTTTGGGGGGGTTCACCTCAGCTTCTCATAATATGGGTTCAGGCCATAAAGTAGCTACCGTACATCTACTCTGTGCAGGTGCACTTTAAATACATTGCCAGCACTGTGGTGAAAGACCTCGCCAGTGCTACCAGGATGACACTGTTAAAACTAACAATATTAAAATACCATCTTTTGTCACATTTAAAGGCAGGTGGATATGTTTTCTTCATATTTACATATACAGAGATCTGATCTAGAAAATTGTTACAATAAACCATTTTATGTTTTAAAAACAGGCAGTCTTTGGTGACGCAAAGGCAAAGAGTGTCTTTTGTTTGTTTGTTACCTCCTGCCTACTTCACTCTGTCTCATGAAGTGAATATTGTTGGCACTATCAGAAAGTTCTAGATACTGATCCACTGAATTAACAAAATATCCATCATAACCTTGGACTTTCCCTGTACTTAAAAGTTGTTGTTTCTCGGCTTCTGTCCACATTCGTATGCCTTCCTCTCCTTCCTGAAGTCTCTTCTGCTCCTTAGTCCAAGCCTGGGCCACCGCTCTCTGTCTTGCTGATTCTAGAACATGATCCTTCTCTTCATCGATGGTCGTTCCATAGCGAACGTTAAAGCACAAGGTGCCATGTTGAAGTTGTATGTCAGCAAACCGTCTAGTTCTCCCATTAACCACCGATGTCATCTGTGACACAGTGACATTGACTCCATTTTCCAGAATACGACCACTGCCACTGTTTCCAATAACTGTAAGATCTTCTTCCAAGGAGCCCAATTTAATAAAGTAGTGCGTATCCCGACCTTCAATGGTAAAATGCAAATTTTCTAAATAGTGGGCGTTATTCAAGATGGCAGCAATACGGCGACTATCTTCATTGGCCACTCCAATGACATCAGCTGTTACAACCCCATCTTTGATAGCAAACTTTATCCCTTTTCCAAATAAAGATGGCACAGCTGCAAATCTGGGATACTTTAGGTTTCCATGGCATGTTTCTTTATTTTGTTTAGGAGCCATAGGAAGCTGATCTAAAGAAATGAAGTTTCTTAGCTGCTTCTGAAGCTCACATTGTATTCCAAGAATTGTCTAAAAGATTATAAATAATATACATTAGTTCCGTCAGAATATCTTTTATCAATCCATATCTACTTTTTCAAAAATGATTTCTGTTTCAGCAAATACTTAAGGAAAACTCCTTTAACAGAGTGCTAAAAACACTTAAACTATATACAAATGACAGTGAATAATGGCCGTGTGATGTTCGTTTTTTTAAAGGATGAACACGGCAGCATTTAAGGGGTATTCCCATCTCAAGGATCCTATCTGTACTGCTAGCTTATGTAAATTTAACAGTTTTCCAAAATAAATTGTTTTAGCAGTGCTGCTTCGTCTGCCTGATATGTGAAATTATTCCTCACATTGTTTTCTTGGTGCACGACCTGTATCTGATAAAACAGTTTGGAGGAAGGGGGCTGAGTGCTCTCACTGTTATGTTCAGCTCTGCAGTCAGGACAATTAGGTCAGCTAATTGCATTTTGCTGATAAAGGCTCAGACAGTGTGTTATCTCTCTATGTAAACACAAAGATAACATTGCGTTTAAGGCTGTTATTCCCTCTTCAGGATGTCAGTTTTTTTCTCTCCAAACCTGTGTAATTTAATATGCATTTACTGTGCATATTATTTGATCTGCATTTATATTAAAATTCGAGAAATCATAATAAATAATCTCTCATGGTAAAGGCAATGTCTATATCTATTGAGGTAATTCATAGTGTCCTGTCCATCAAACAGTCAAAGCCTGTCCACCAGCTTGTGGAAGAATACAGGAAGTGAGAAGAAGAGAGAGCAGGCAAGGGAAAACCCCTTTAAATTCAACTCAAGTGAATGGGGGCTAATCACAAGACTGTTATTTCGACAGTCCATTGTAATGGACCATCAGAATATAGGTCGTGTCCTATTTTTGTCCATTTTCCCAGATCTTTCTATATACTGTAATGTATGGGGGATCTATGAAAATGTCTGCAAGATGTTTTCATCGCCACTTTGCACTTCAGTGATGTGAATGTAGGCTTAGGACCCTTGCACACGACTGTGTGTGGGCTGTATTTCCCGGACTGAACTTGGCCGTGTGCATAGGAGTCACTGCATCATAGTCAGTTATCATGCAGTGAGCTCCCAAACGGCCCGATCACTATGAACTGATAGTGTTATGTAAGTTCATTACTGTAGCGATCGGGCCGTTCGGCAGCTCACTGTGTCATAACTGAATATGATGCAGTGACTCCTATGCACATGGCCAAGTTCAGTCCTGGAAATATAGTCCACACACAGACCATTCTCCAAGGATGGGACTCTCTTGTGTTTAAGAGTCATTAGGCTTAGGGTTCACACCTGCGTTGTTATTGCGATTGTTTTGCTCTGTCATAGGAGCAGAATAATGACATATATGACAGGCTCCAATAGTGTGTGTTGGACCCCATTACAGTTAATTTGGTTCCATTTGGTTTCCATCATAGTGTCTTTCATTTTACCAGAATAAATAGTGTAGCAATCTTCATTATTTTTTTGGAAAGTTTGAAGGAAGCCATACTTTTTGAACCAAAATGACTGAAACCAAAAAGTGCTATTTAGTGCATAGCTACAAAAAGAGGAGGTATCCTATATATGTACAGGAAACATGGATCATTGAATGCATTTCCCATGAATTTCATATATGACATATTGACTAACCGAAGCATGCTCATAAGAAAAATACCAACCTTCCCAGGATCCCATTCCTGGGTTTTTGCTTGGAGTTGTAGTAATTCATATGTCGACTCAAAGCCTTTTGACTCTGGTTTGGGAAACCCAGGAAGTACATTGTGTAGTTGAAAACCAAACAGCTCCAGCCAACTTCCAATGTCTAAAGAGAATAGATAACACATGTTATCCCAAAAATATAGAGTGTCCGGACTCTGTCTATACTCCATCGCAGCACACTGTTGCAATGGAGTATTCAATTGTATCTAGTTGCAGATAATCCAGTGTTATCTACACATTCATACCTTCATGGTCCCCAACTACATGAACAGTCTTGTCACATTTAATGTCAGATGGCTCCAGTTACTCTAAATGTAGAAAGCATCCTAATTTCTCTTGAGCTGCGACTCTACTCTGGCATGCTCTTGCTTATTTAATAAATTTTACATGTTCTTATAAAAATCACAAGATCATATCGTAGTACTTTATTTTTACACAATTTCGGAGACTATTTTCCTTCTGTCTCCTACAAGCATATATTGTATACCCAGTTCATACCTCCTCTTGTTCAGATCACTCATCTTGTTACATTTTACATTTACTTTGTTCTTTAGAAGAACTTTACACACTGTATCACCACACTCATTGTTCATAGATTATAAGCTTTAGAAAGCAGGATCCTCTCTTCTTGTGTCCCATTATTTATAAAAGCATTTGGACATACCTTATCCACAACATTTGTAATTGTAATTTCTATGTACTGTACTTTGCATTCTCATAAAGTAGTAGTGTCTTAGTTTGGGCTTTGCTCTCAGTTCTAGATTCCTGGACAAAGCACTTTCCCCTCATTGGCTTATGACTAGAATGGCAATTTACATTACAGCTCCAAAGCTGAAAAACAAAGGCTTATTTGGAAACTGTAGAATCACTTCTACAAGGTACTGGGATTTATAACCAATTTATTGCTGACAGTTCTTAATGTCTATCAGATGCATTATCTAATTACTAGGCTTGAATTATTATAGATTTCCTGCAGCTAAACAGCTTCTGAGTCTATATACATAGTTTGTAAACATATCATCTCTTACACAACTCTCAAAGAAGACCTTTCTCCACCTCCAAGTCAACTCTTTGTATAATTTAATAGCTGCTTCTCCACTGATTCTGACACAGTTGGATTTTTTCTCAAGCCCCCACTGTTCCTGAGCAATTCATGCTGTTAGTTTCAGTACCTGATATGCTATTTAGGCTCTATACTGTCAGGGGGGCAGTCAGGCAGGAGCAGGCAAGAGCTGTGATTCTGAGCTCTGACACTGGCTGCCTCTGATTGGAGCTCTGAGTCACACCCCCTGCCTGACACCGCCCTTCTGACATTGCAGAGCTTAAATAGCAGAACAGGCACCAAAACTAACTGCAGTTGTTGCTCAGGAATGTTGGAGGCTAGATAGAAAATTCTACCTGCGCTGGAATCAGTGGAACAGAAGCTATTAACAGTTGCTAAGAACTAGAATTGGTGGAGATGGTGAAAGGTCCTCTTTAAGGGCCTTTTACGCTGGACAATTATCAGCCAAAATACCATTCATAGGAATGTTTATTCCCGATTCATTATTCCATGTAAAAAAAAAAACAAACCTGTGATCAGATGGGTAAATAAGCAAACACTTCTTTGTCAGCTGATCAGATCTTTTATGCGGCCTAAAATATGATCAAATTTTCAAAGAATAAATTCTACACAACTAATTTATATAAAAATATACAATTTATTGAATACAAATAATACAGACAATTAAATAATATGGGTACAAAGACAATATATCCACTCCTTTACACGTGGTAAAGGAGGTACAGTATAATAACATACATCAAAGAATAATCAATTTCAGTCAAAGTCAAATATAAACAAAAAGTGGGAACTAGAAAGCCCAGACACTGCTGTAATGCATTAAATAATCAAATATGTCTGAATGCCAAAAAAGGGAGAAGGAATTCATTTATAAAGCACAAATTATCCACTGATACTATGAGAATGCAGGAAAAAGGCAAACAGTCACCACTATAATGAATAACCAGCAGACCAAAGTGACATCCTATAATATAAAAGATAAAGAGAAGACCTCACTGCATACCACGAGAAAAGGAGCACCCCAATGCGCGTTTCGCCAGAATGGCTTCATCAGGGGGTCATTCTGGCGAAACGAGCGTTGGGGTGCTCCTTTTCTCGTGGTATGCAGTGAGGTCTTCTCTTTATCTTTTATATTATAGGATGTCATTTGTGTCATGGGTATGTTTAGATCTTATACCATGTAATTTACTTTGCAAAATACATGTATAATGTGATACATTGGGCATTTATATAGGGGTTTTATATATGCACTTGCTTTTATCAACCATTAGTACCCCTAGTATTTATATACTGCTATATACTTTATGCATGGTTGTATGTTATCTCCCTTATATTTATTTATACTACTTAGCCTCTGCCTCTCTAATGGGTTTTGTCAGCAGGCAGCGGCATTTGTGTCATGGGTATGTTTGGATCTTATACCATGTAATTTACTTTGCAAAATACATGTATAGTGTGATACATTGGGCATTTATATAGGGGTTTTACACATGCACTTGCTCTTTATTAATCATTCGTACCCCTTGTATTTATATACTGCTATATACTTTATGCATGGTTGTATGTTATTTCCCTTATATTTATTTATACTACTCAGCCTCTGCCTCTTTTGTTTTACATCTGCTGACATAGGTATTTGTACTGTTGTTTCTGTCTTGTATTTTTATACTGTTTTTGTATTTCAATAAAATTCCTTTTGTATTTTTTATTATTTTGAGTGCTTTCTTACTTTTTTTCTTGGATTATTGCTATTTGTTGGTAGTAAGAGCATGATTTGTAGAGGGTTTCATTATGATGGATTTGGAGACAACACTGGTTGTTATTTATAAAGCTTTCTCCAAGTTTTTATCTTCATGTTATGTGCTATGAAGTTTGTTTTGGTTATTCATTATATTGGTGACTGTTTGCCTTTTTCCTGCGTTCTCATAGTATCAGTGGATAATTTGTGCTTTATAAATGGGGAATTCCTTCTCCCTTTTTTGGCATTCAGACATATTTGATTATTTAATGCATTACAGCAGTGTCTGGGCTTTCTAGTTCCCACTTTTTGTTTAGATATATGACTTTGACTGAAATTGATTATTCTTTGATATATGTTATTATATTGTACCTCCTTTACCACGTGTGTAACATCTGAGTGGATATATTGTCTTTGTACCCATATTATTTAATTGTCTGTATTATTTGTATTCAATAAATTGTATATTTTTATATAAATTAGTTGTGTAGAATTTATTCTTTAAAAATTTGTTAGAGTAATTCTATGCCTTTTTTGTAAAATACTCTTTTGATATGGCCCTTTTCTTTTTGGGGTGTTTTCTAAAATATGATCAGCAGCACATCGCCCCATGTAAACAGTAAATGCACAAATAACACTAATGGAAACAAACAGTTCACAAACATAAAAGTTATGAACAATCATTCATATAGCTGTGTGTCCCCCAGAACAGGGGCAAAGCTAGCAGAAGTAGCAATCGCTACCGAGCTCTGTAGCCTGCCCAAAGGCCTTTCTACAACATAAAAAGACACTAGTATTACATACAGCACATAAGTGGGGGCCCCCATTAAAGATTTTGTATTGGTGCCCAGGAGCTTCAATTTACACCTCTGACCCAGAATTGTGTAGTGTAAAAGAGTCAATAAATGAACACCAATTGATTTGCTATATCTTTGATTGATGCTCATTCTTGGCAGGTTTCTGCTTGTGTAAAAAGACCCTTAACCATTATGGTGCAAAAGTATAAAAGCTGTTGTACCTGTAGTATACTGTGCCACGTCCTGGGTCTTGCCCACTGGGTAATTATTTTCAAAGGAATACAGGTTAAAGGGCCTTGGATCAGTATTTAATCTATTCCAGATGTGATGGTTGGGTGTAGCCCAACGTCCAGCTACGACATCATAATCTCGTTGTCCAAGGTGTACAAGTTTAGTAAGGGAATCATACAGTCCTCCATAAAATCCAGTTATGATTTCAAAGTCTGGATTGGTGTCTTCATAGATGTCACCATATGGCGTGTAGAGAATCTCCTTTATAACTTGGCCTCGACTGCTAAATACAGCTAGGGGTGTTCCTGTATTGTCACATGCTATATAATACTCCTCTAAACTGCTCAGTTCCATGGCAATTAAGTGTCCTTGAAGATCATAATAGAGTGAAGTTATTTCGGAACTGCTGTGGTTGTATAAATGAGTAACTCTAATAGGATTAGCTAGATCCGCATAGAAGAACTGTAAGTGAGAGCCAGTACTTGATTTGCTCGCAACACGTCGTCCAAGTCCATCATATCGGTAATGTACATTCCAACCAGCAACCTTGTTATATGCCTTGATCAAAAGTCCATTAGAATTGTACTCAAAAATATCATTGCCCCTTTGTCTAAGGAACCCATCTTCATCCATTCTATACTGAATTTCTCCTAGTCGGGTAATGCGGTCTCCAATGTCATATCTCAGTGGGATCAAGCGGACACTATTCCCATGGCTAAGAAGGTTTATATTCCCATTTAGGTCATAGCTGTACCGCCATTGAAGTTTGTCATTCACATAAACAGCCTGAAGTTGACCATCAGGGTCATATTCATATGAATATCTTGTTAAATTCGCATCTACTCCAACTCGTATTCCACACATTATCATTCGACCCATATTATCATACTGGATTGTCATCCAATAAGAGATAGCCTTTAGAATCTCATATTGTACCTCAATAACTTGCCCACTAGAGCTAAATATTTTAGTATGCTTCATCATGGAAGTTGTAATGACTTGGTTCAGATCATAATTGATGACACTGAATTTTCCAAACTGTTCAGTTCTCCCAGACACATCAACGTAACGATATAGGTCTATAGGAAGAGGAATCTCATTTATCATTGCTTGCATGCTGGTCACTCGGAAGTTGTTATAGCTGTAGTCAAACCTTGCGTTAACAAGGCCTTCTTCACTGAATCTGAAGATCTGTCGTCCAATAAGAGGTCCTGTTGGGAGAATTTCAACATTTTAATACAGCAATTCCCAGTTTCAGATACATATAGCAATACCTACAGTATGTAATATACATCATTTTTACACTTATACTGCCTTTCAGAGAAGATGCAAATAACAGAACATCGCTTGATGGTGATACTTTTAGAAGCATGGAGGGTGCAGACATCAATTTAGAAAACCTATTTTCAAATTACTAGCTGGCTAGCAGCGCTTTGCTATAATATATTGCAGTACTACATGTTCTGCACCTCTCTTTTCCTGTTCCTGGATCAGCTGCTCCTTTGAACATCAGGTGAGAGCAGCTCCATGCTGATCTCTATATACTTTTCTGGACACTGGAAAACCTCCTATCATCCTCCCAGAAAGTGATGTACAGCTTCCAGCAGCTCTATCTGACTTTTATGTTTAATTATTTGTTATATCAATATTAGTTATCTGATGATTTTTCTATTATCTTTATTTTTTTCTCATTTTGGGATCTTTGGAACCAATTACTAGTTTCCCATAAGGGTTATGGTCTCTAGTTACAGTGGTTTCAACTTACAATGGTTGTCCTGGAACAGGGACCCTATATCTATAACGAATACATTATTCCATAAAATATGAATGGAAATGTTCAATTATACAACATTTTTCAATTACTTTTCATTGGTTTTTATTGTCTTCTGTGATAAGATATCACACTGCAGCAGATTAACCAATTGCAGAAGTTCGGGTTAACTCTGCTTCATCTGTACATTCATATTATTATTCTCTATCAGAACAGAAAATATCTGCAGTAGATGAGTAAAAATATGCCAGTTCTTATTGTCAATAAAAGTTATTTGCTAAGTAATGATGATATCACATACCTGTCTGTCTATATCTAATAGTACACACAAATCCCTCATGCATTAGATGAATTGTTTTAATGACTCCTGACGACTCTTCATAGGTAAATGTAACCTGGGTAGTGTCATATAGAATTTCAGACAGCCTTGTTTGCTTTGTGTATTTATAAAAGACTCTACGTCCTGTTCCAAGTTGTAATGTCTGCAGTAGTCGTCCATCTCCGCTGTAATCTTGTATAAAAGAGCCAACGTTGTCTGGTGGGTTGTATATATTGCGATAATATCCAACAGAGAGCATGGTCTGGAGACTATGGCGGACCATGTTAGGCATAGTTACCGAAGCAAGGTAATCTGAATGGTCATATTCAAAGATGTATCGTCGCTGGCTGTGCAAAAAGAGGCTTATAGACTGGAATAAAAAAGAATAAATTGACTCAAGTTATTACATGTATCACTCAATATCCACATTGCGGTGGGTTGTACGAGTCCCTGCCACAATCACTCTCTTCCCGTTTCATGACTGCAGCAAACTGCACAGCGTGGTGGTATATACAACACACTCTCCATCCCCAATTTATGGCATTGTTCTCTTCTACTAAGAGTGCTTTTACATGGGTCGATTTGTGCCCAGATTAAAATTTAAAGGGCCTTTATATAGCCCTATGAAAACCTGTGTGCAGACGAATACAAATGTTCAGTCCCCATATAATGTGTTATTGTATGCAGCACATTCCCGGCATACACAGGGTAATGTGCTGACAACAGTGATGAATTTTGCTGTTGCATATAAGACACAATGGGACACAGGACCTTTTACTGAAGCAGATCAATCCTACAATGCTTGCACCCAGTATTTGACTTGTGTAAATGGTCCTTTAAAGCAGTCATTTTCCCTAACCCCTCACAAGACTCTAGGCAATAATGATTCCTCCTTTTTCACCTGCTGTTAAGATGGCTCTTACTAGTCACTGAAGGTTGTTGAGAAAGTATGAATTACTAGACAGAAGAGTATGTGCTCTGGGGAACTTGAGGGTGGGTAGATTTTACTTACAGAACCTGACTAGAAGAGACTGTGACAGTCTGAATCCAAATAGATCCCTATTATGCCACCAGTTAAGGTTATTAAAGAGGTTTTTCAGCCTTAAATTTGTCATAATGATGACCGATCCATAGGATCGGTCATCAGTTTCTGATATGTGGGGAACTGACACCTGGACCCTGCACAGGTCAGCTGTTTTGTAAGCCTTCGGGCACTGAAAACTGCAAATGGAGATTGAGAGTGGAAGCAGTCTGCTCCTATTCAAGTAATAGGATCAGGGCTGCAGTTCCCCAGCGTCTCTGTTATACAGGGGACGGGGCTGCAGCCTCTATTTGAATAGGAGCAGACTGTTTTCATTCCCCATCCCCTGATATACCTTCCAGTGCCTAAAGGCTGTTAGAACAGCTGATCTATCTAGGATCCCCACAGATCAGACATTCATGTTAACCTTCATTCAGATGCATGTATCTTTTTTTTTCAGTTGCAGAAATTTCTCTGACCAATCTGCTGAATTTAAGCCATTTCTTAAGGAGGTTAAATAGTTAAAAAGCCTTGTATTTTCTAATTGTATGGCTCTTAGCCCCAACTTGTCTAAAAGTGAACTTGTATTTTAAAGGAATGAAATGATTATGTAGGTACAGCATTTACCCATTGCTAAATCACTATTTTATTACCGTAGAACATATCTGACATACAGCACATTTTCCATTCTTTTCTTAATAGTTTGCCATTAAGGAGATGTTTTAACAGTAAGACTTTAATAAAACTAATGGCATCTGTTTCTTTTCAATCCTATGAAAGTACTGTGATCAATTGACTATTTTAGAGACTTATATGCGAATGGGAACGAACCATTATTCAGTCATAAAAGACAGCTGGAATGCATTGTGGTGATATCCTTTAATTTCTCTTTCTTTGCTATTGTGCTACTTGGTTTAACGATTCTTATTCTTCCGTAAAAGAATAAATAATCCTTCAGTCAGTTTATTGTTAAAGTATTGAATCGCTCCCCACAGTTTCTTCTATTTCACTATTAATTCGTTTTTACAGAAAAAACTTGGAATGTTTTAAGCATTTACTTACCTTTTCCTCATATGTGTAACTCCATATTTTACCATTGGCCCAAATCCTAGAGACCAACTTTCCGTTTTGGTCGTACTCTAATTTTTCAGTCCATGTTCCTCTCTGAATGGAGGTAACAAGACCAGTTGGAGAATATGTGATGTTGACTTCTTGATATTTGCTACTTGGGGACCATAGGATGGGATGTCCAGTTTTATCATAAAGGATTCGAAGAGTGAATTTGCGGTGGTCATCGTAGATTTTTCCTGTTCTCGTGATGTGATCAAAATCAATCGATAATAAATTTCGGTTGTGAGCCTAAAATGTAAGCACAAGTCAATTGTAAACTACAGACTGTTAAAGTTCAACAAATAGGCTGTTGTATGTGTACATGAATAGTAACTCTCCAGTATAACAGGATTCTGTGTCCTCTATCAATCTCTCATGTACTTTCTTACAAATGTCATAGAGGACTTTATATAGTAGTTTAGAGCAATATTGCTGTGAATAGAGTTCTTACTATTAACTACAGTTGCATGTCTGTACATCTTTTTTTCTCAACTACCTCATCCCCTCTCCTCTCCATAGACTTCTATGAAAAGAATAAGTCTTACACAGATAAGAATATCATGACTCTGCGTAACCTTTTAGTTGCATGGAGCCATATTATGGTGTCTTTTATGGAATTGCTATATAAGCAATTCCTTGATATCATGCAGGATACAGAAAACTCTACTATCAGCAAGTAAGCAGCTACCTATAATCCAATACCATTTGGTTTGAGTCTAAGGCATCCCTGATGTTTTCACCAGAGCCCAGTTGGACTTTAGCTAAACAACGACCCAGGTTGCAATGCATAAACGTTGCTGCGAGAAAATAAGTGCACCTGCAGAGTGAAAGAGCTAAACTAGCTTCCCTATGGTGGGCTGAGACAGTAATAACCAAGCTGAGGTCAAACCAGGAGAATACAGAATAGCCATAATGTAACCAGAGAAATGTCAGAATCCAGGAAGTCACAAAAATAGTCAAATTGGAAGCAGAGGGAAGATCTAGAAGAACAAACCAATTATCAGCACCAGGAGATCAGCAACGTGTGGGACATATTCAGAGAGTAAATACAGAGAAACAAGGAGGCCAGCTGCAAAAACAGTCTGAGGCAGATGACTGTGCTAAAGAAAAGTTTAAATACCCCGCCTCAAGCCAGGATTGGACAATGAAGCAGAGTTCTGATTTGGTCTGCGTGTTAAAGTTCTGACAGGTTGAGTAGACCCAGGCAGACTTTGACTAGTGGTCATGGTGACCTTAAAGCAACAGCTGTAAGCAGAAACTCGGAAGCTGAGATCTTTTGCAGTGTCCATAGCCTTCTGGTATGTTTGAATGCTTCAGAATTCATATGAATTTATAGTGATTTACCTTATGGATTTTTGCAATTTTCCAGTGAATGCTGTAATACATAGAGGATAAACCATTGCTCACTGTGGCTGCATTCAGAGTGCCTATTGTGTTACAGTAGAGAGCCACATGAACTCTATGGCACAAATCTCTGTTTCTTTTGACAGATATAAGTAGCTACTGCTATGATCTAAGCTGACAGCAGTAAGATTGTGTAATGTTTTGCCATGAAAACTGTCAAGCAATTTATGCAATATTTATAGTTACAATTATTTTTAATCGCAATCTATTATGGGATATAATGATATTTTGATGGAAATCATTATAACATAATTACTGGTTCTAATTGTTGTCATTATTGGATTGTTCCCTCGCACTGTTTTGCTGTAATACCATTTAAGTACAATTTACATGCTATAAATATACTACAGTTGAATATGTTCTGTACATTAGTGAGGAATTGCTTTCATTCTATAGATGGTGTTGCAGAATGCATGTGGCCATAAATATTATCCTTCTCAAGAGATCTGTCAAATGTTTAAGCAGTGTTTATTGTGCATATATCTATATCATATATGACTGCATCGAGTTATTTCGTCTTTTGCACATTGCATTATGAATTGACTCCTGGGGAAGGTTCCAGACAGAAGTCTGTGAATTTTTGTGGTGTGCCTATCTTATCGGAAAGTACAATTAACGCAGCAATTCCATCAAAAAGCTTCTTCAGGATTCTCTCTTTGCTCTTTCTATCTATTCTGTTGGCAGCTTAAAAACACAGACATTTTAAAGGTCTCATCAGCGGTATACATAGAAGACAGGGGGTCCAAATAGCAAAGATTAAAATGGACCCCTAATTATGGTGCCAAGTTTTTCTGACCTGGTTAAGGTGGTGGAAGTCCCCACCTGGAGTATCTTAGACTTGTAGCTTATATCTGCATATATATATATATATATATATATATATATATATATATCTACCGTATGACCTGCTGTATTCCTAGTACTTTTCTGACACCTAGTGGATTCATAGAGTAGATTGAAATATGTTGAGTCACTGTTGTTGCCTAGTTGTAAAAGGGTTAATACACAGAGTTATCAGTGTTTGATGTGCCTGACGCTAGGTTCACATCTGCACTTGGGTTTCCGTTCCTGCCGCGGAACCCATAGGCTATAATCCGCTCTCCGCTGGGTTTCCGCCCAGAATCCCTGAACAGAAACCGAGCGCTGGTGTGAACCAGAAAGTCAGCTGTTTTTCTAAAACAGACCTTTCACAACATTAAGGAGGCTATATAAGGAACTGACATGTGGTTAGTTGTTGTCTGTCAGAGGAGGAAGAGCAGCAGAGAAGGTCATGCCAGCATCAGGCTATAGCTGCTAGAGAAGAATATGCCCTAGATGGGACTCGGCACTCATGACTCCCAAGGCTTGAAGAAGGAGGAGGACATTGATGGCATCTACTGTTAAGTGTTTTGTCCCTTGTCACTTTGATATCAGTAATATACTGTAAACATCAACACATTATGATCGATACCGGTGCATATATTCATTTTCAAATAAAGTCCACAAAAATCCAATATAGTTAGTATAGGTTAGTAAACTTCAAACAATCACACAGCAACGGAATCGCACGTAGATTCCAATCTACTCAGGTTGTTTTTATATAGTTGCATTAAGTGGCTGAGATGACATGTAGGCAACAAGGCATGCGGACCAGTATCCTCCCTCCCCTGGGTCACCCTTCTCAGTGTCACTTTAAGGCCCCAAACACCAATTATCTTTCAGTGTTTAGTTCAAGTGAGTTCCTAGAATGAATTTTACTGGCGGGCCTTAGACACCTTAGACAGTCCGATACTCCCCTTCTCCCTTTAATCATGCTTGTTCTGTGATTGTTGTCTATGGGGGCGTTTACTTTCAGAAAAGGAGCAAGACGATGATCACTTATTCATCTAAACATGACCCAGACATTTAGCAGTGTCTGGATTGTGATAGCAATAAAGTTGTACCAAACACTTAGTCACAAACATTGATACCCAATTTTTAGAGTAAAATATGCTGACTGCTTCTCCGGTGAGATCTGGTATTGTAATAGTAATGATGATCATTATTAGAGAGGAATGGCTAATACATTTCTAACAGATGGAAAAAATTTAGCACTTAGAAAACACATTTTCATCCACTGAATGTCACCATAAATGATAGTTTTTACATACAAAGTCAGTATTTTGATGCTGTCAGGTGGACATACTGTATAGGTGATCATATAAGTGATTTTTTTTCCAGCTGTATTATGGACACAACATTCACACCTCCTGTGATTCATCAGAAGCAGATTTATGGTGCTCCAACTCCAGTTCTGGTGAACTGCAAGAAGTTCAGGTGTTGCATCCATATTACAGGAACAATAAAGCATATGTACGCTTTAAATAAATATATATATATATATATATATATATATTACACCCAACTGAAAGTACCCTAGTTATTACATTACTTAGGTTTAGGGGTTTATATTTATTCATTAGGGTTATGTTTTTTTATACCGGAATGGATATTCCTATATAATCCCCAATTTAAATTGCATGCAACCATGTTGACACATTCCTGCGGTTTTGGCTTTTCTTTATCATATGTACCTATGAATGTAGATGATCATTCGTGGTATGCATGAACATCTCACATCTTACAGTTTTTTGAGAGTACTTTTTCAGTACTTTTTTTTTTTTTGTTTAGCAATTTTTGCTTATAATCACCATTGACTATAAAGTTGCATGAAGGTGTTTGTGTGTTTTTAAATATTACGTTGCATCTTTAAACATGGTATGGTTTTCACTCTTAAAAATTGTAGTTTTAGCATAATTGCTGTTTTCAGTGTGCCATATACAGTCATATGAAAAAGTTTGGGCACCCCTATTAATCTTAATCATTTTTAGTTCTAAATATTTGGGTGTTTGCAACAGCCATTTCAATTTGATATATCTAATAACTGATGGACACAGTAATATTTCAGGATTGAAATGAGGTTTATTGTACTAACAGAAAATGTCCAATATGCATTAAACCAAAATTTGACCGGTGCAAAAGTATGGGCACCCCAACAGAAAAGTGACATTAATATTTAGTAGATCCTCCTTTTGCAAAAATAACAGCCTCTAGTCGCTTCCTGTAGCTTTTAATCAGTTCCTGGATCCTGGATGAAGGTATTTTTGACCATTCCTCTTTACAAAACAATTCCAGTTCAGTTAAGTTTGATGGTCGCCGAGCATGGACAGCCCGCTTCAAATTATCCCACAGATTTTCAATGATATTCAGGTCTGGGGACTGGGATGGCCATTCCAGAACATTGTAATTATTCCTCTGCATGAATGCCTGAGTAGATTTGGAGCTGTGTTTTGGATCATTGTCTTGCTGAAATATCCATCCCCGGCGTAACTTCAAATTCGTCACTGATTCTTGTACATTATTCTCAAGAATCTGCTGATACTGAGTTGAATCCATGCGACCCTCAACTTTAACAAGATTCCCGGTGCCGGCATTGGCCACACAGCCCCAAAGCATGATGAACCTCCACCAAATTTTACAGTGGGTAGCAAGTGTTTTTCTTGGAATGCTGTGTTTTTTTGACGCCATGCATAACGCCTTTTTCTATGACCAAACAACTTAATCTTTGTTTCATCAGTCCACAGGACCTTCTTCCAAAATGAAGCTGGCTTGTCCAAATGTGCTTTTGCATACCTCAGGCGACTCTGTTTGTGGCGTGCTTTCAGAAACGGCTTCTTTCACATCACTCTCCCATACAGCTTCTCCTTGTGCAAAGTATGCTGTATTGTTGACCGATGCACAGTGACACCATCTGCAGCAAGATGATGCTGCAGCTCTTTGGAGGTGGTCTGTGGATTGTCCTTGACTGTTCTCACCATTCTTCTTCTCTGCCTTTCTGATATTTTTCTTGGCCTGCCACTTCTGGGCTTAACAAGAACTGTCCCTGTGGTCTTCCATTTCCTTACTATGTTCCTCACAGTGGAAACTGACAGGTTAAATCTCTGAGACAACTTTTTGTATCCTTCCCCTGAACAACTATATTGAACAATCTTTGTTTTCAGATCATTTGAGAGTTGTTTTGAGGAGCCCATGATGCCACTCTTCAGAGGAGATTCAAATAGGAGAACAACTTGCAATTGGCCACCTTAAATACCTTTTCTCATGATTGGATACACCTGGCTATGAAGTTCAAAGCTCAGTGAGGTTACAAAACCAATTTTGTGCTTCAGTAAGTCAGTAAAAAGTAGTTAGGAGTATTCAAATCAATAAAATGATAAGGGTACCCAAATTTTTGCAGCGGTCAAATTTTGGTTTAATGCATATTGCACATTTTCTGTTAGTACAATAAACCTCATTTCAATCCTGAAATATTACTGTGTCCATCAGTTATTAGATATTTCAAATTGAAATGGCTGTTGCAAACACCCAAATATTTAGAACTAAAAATGATTAAGATTAATAGGGGTGCCCAAACTTTTTCATATGACTGTATATTTTTAACACAATTGTGGATTACTGCCAAAAACTGCAATGCCTCTGCTTAAGTATTTTTAAGAGAATAAGCTCTTTCTGATGTAGATGATTGTGGTATATATAACTTTGTACACCTCAATCTATTATTTTTATATTTTTTGGCTGTCAAAAATCTATCTAGACACATTTAATTGTCAGTATGTTTACTTTCAGGCAATATATAGGAGTAGGGGAATTTTCCAAATTTGGAGTTCGCCACCAATTAACCACTATCATACCCTGGGATCTCTTCAGACCCCAGAGTACAATAAGTAGAAGCCCAGTGGAGGTGCGGTAAAATACTAAACACTGATACTCACCTTCCCTCATCTATCCTGGGCTCCCTCACAGTGATCTATGTTCCATCATGGTCCTCTTCCGTCATCTTCCATTGACTTCTGGGCTCTTGAGTGACATCACGAGCCACAGAGGACTGATGAAGCCTGTGATTTGCTTTCAACAGTCACGTGGGGCTTGCTGATGCCATGACGTCTTGCATCATGTCTTGTGTTAAATCATCATGATGCAGGTGCACTCCATCTGACAGCTAAGGCCCAATAACAGGCCTCAATGGTCTCCCGCGGGCCCTTGACTTTAGAGTATAATAAAAGCACTTTCAGTTCAGGAACTAAATTGACGGTGAATCTTGCAAATATTCACTAAAAAATCCCAAGAGGTTTGCCCAACTCTACTAGGGTTGCACTCATTTTCCTATATTTGAAAAGTTACATTTTCATCATTTCCAGCTTAAAATCAGGTTTTTGATCTTTCCAGTTGTGATGATTTGTTGAAGATATGTGGATATAGACCTAAGTGATAAACTGTACTTAAGTGGAAGTTTTATTTTTATGATGCTTAGTGCACTTAACTTTCTGCTTGGATCACACTTGAAGCAAAATTGCTTGAAGGTTCTTGTGTGTATAAAGTGTTGAGTGGCATTTCAACAACATGCCAGGTGCCTATTCAAAAAATATCGGGGGTTAGTATGATTCTTTTTTTTTTTGATAATTTAGGTTTTATTTGTACAAAATGTCAAAAGTGGCCACCACAGGCACAAAATGTCCAAAATCTGTGAAAGGGTTAGGTTATAGCTCCATGGAAAAACAACTTCTTGCTCATGATTTATAACCTTATGAAACATTTGACCAAGACTTAAACTTGTGTCCCGATGTTACTCATGTTCTGAATTTGGAATGTGAGACAGTCCAGCCCAGTGGTGCCTGAAGAAGTGAAGCAATTTCCCACAAGATATCACCCCAGACAGCAAAGTAATTCAGAATCTTCTTGTAGCTTGTGCTAATGTATAGTCTTAGCCGGAGACAGATTTAGCTTTGGTGAAAATATGACTAAACCTGGAACAAATATTTTGCAAAGTCAATGTATAAGAATGAAAGCTGAAGTGCAAAGAAGAGTGGGCTAAGCCTCCACAAAAGTGATACGAAATCCATACGAATTCATAGGAAGTGTTAGTCATAGCAAAATCAATTGGTAAAGGGGAGCTGCTAAAGTTTTCCCATGGGGTATGGGGGATATTACAGTAAGAATATAAAATCTAAATAGTATCACTCTGAATCTCACTGACTAATAGTATATTGTTATATGAAACACGTTAGTATGACAAATACATTTTCACAAGTAAGGCCATGGATTGACACGTGGTAGGATAATTGTAAATGTGGGAATTTTTATTGTATCATGGTTACTGTAAAGACAGGGGGCTTGAGAAGGGATGAACAATGTCTTCAATTTATCATAATTGTGGAAATAAGACTCTGTTCAGATGTACAGGCTAAATGTGAAGTGTACATGTTTGAACACAATTGGCAAACATATGCCTCAGAAGTATGCAACTGTAAGCCCTCTAAGCTGCATATATCTGCTATTGACTCCCAAAAAACTCTGTATACTGTGTAGAATAGTTTTTCTGCCAAATCCAATTGTATTGAACAGTTGAAAACTATAGACCACAATGTATATTGGAAAAATGATTGATATCACTATTTTGGCAATGAAGTTCATCTGGGGTTTTTTCACTGATGGTTATATTGTATGAAAAACTTTAATAAAAACTACAGTTATAAAAAAAAAAAATTAGATTCAAAATGGACATTAAAAACTAACACACTGAAACTAATTTTCACATCCGTCTTGCACCCGAAGGGCTGCCCTTCTCATGGATAATTCATTCATTTGAGCATATAGACGGGTCTGTGAAAATGGGGAAAAAGAAGACATGACCTATATTTTGACAGTTCGTTATAACAGACCATCAAAATAAAAGTCATGTGAATAGCCCCCATTCACAGACATTGAATGTGATGTGCATTAAAAAAAAAAAAAAAACAGCTGTCACATGGCCATTATTCCCTGTCGAGTGAATTATAGCTTTAGTTGTAAAGCCAAAAAGCACAGTGAGTTTGTAAACTGACTGCTGATCGGCGGTTTTCACGCTAAACACTGATACTTCTGGCTAGCTAACATGGCAATCTTTTGGTCATTTTGTCCAGCAAAAGTTGAACATGTTTGGCCAGCTTTAGGCAGTATGCACACAACTATATTACAGATCTTATCTTATCTGTCATACGGTGCTCATTCAGCTAAGGGGTCATGGTCATTATATTGTGTGAATGAGTTTTTTTTTTTTTATAGAATAATTGCACCAGAAACCAGAATTTTTTGATTTCTACAACTAAGGGTTCTGCTTTCACTTTCTGCCATACTCTTGAATGACTGCTGTTTGTAAAACGTGTAAAAATGACTCATTTATCCGCACCCTTATAACAGTTACAATTTATAACCCAATTATTCCCAGAGATGTTAAGTTTTGAGAAATTCACTACTCCACAGCACGTGTTAATACAGAGACACGTATGTGCATAACCAGCAGATACAATTTATTATGAAATGATAGGTCTGGGCTGCAAAGCACCGCAGGGACATAAATCCATCCTTGACACTTGTACTCTTTTATGTTGCAAATAATAAGCTACATCATAAACTGTCTGATCTGTGATATTACGAGCACTGACCTCTGTAGAGATACAGAAAGGCAGGCTCTGAATTGTGCTGAACACAACAGAACAGATAATATCTCTGATTCACAATGAAACATTTTATTGGAAATATGTGTCTGATTCTTCTTTCCATTGTTAGACACATTTACGCTGTATATGTTCCAACTTACTTTAATCTGTCATTGTGTCTGATTTTTTTTTTTTTTTTTTTTAATGTATGCTATTCTTACCCTGAAAATAATTCTTAAATATTCCAACATTATAGTTTATGTCTAGTGACATAAATTGAAAGCACAGAAAAAAAATGAAGATCTAAACTTTTGGTAATCGTAATGAAATATTGCAAAGATGGAGAGTAGTTCTCCGCCTATGTCAAAGGAGAATCAGGACTGATAACGTATGTGATTGCCGTATTCACTCTTTATTCATTCATTGCTTTCCTATTACATGATATTACATTTGTTCTGCCATTCTATTCACTTATAAATGCAAATGGAAAGATATGAGGAGCAGGGTTCAGTAATGTTCAGGCATTTATGGGTAAAGAAAGGCAGAGCTTAAAGCCATTCCCTTTTAAACACCAGTTTAAGTATTGACTATTAAGACACTATTACATGTACTGTATTTTTACAGATGTATTAATATCTAGCAATATAGATAAGCTCAGGACGAGAACTGGCACATGCTTCATTCAGAACTGTGAGAAACCAGAAGACTTGCTTCATGTGCGAATAAAAGGTCAGGAATCTACATAGGAAAATACAGTTTTGGTATTGAAAAGATTTCTTTACAGTAAGAGCAGATAAATTCTAGGAATGGCAAATCACTAAAGATACAAGAGTGATAGCTTCCACAATAGAGCTGAGCATTTTATCTTATGACCATGGCATTTCATAGCAATTTATCATTAGTAAGGAAAGTTGTTTAATTCAGGGATATTATCCAACTGGTTTAGGGTCATGAAGGAACTGACTATAAAACTGAATATGTCCAGGGGTTTATTTTCCTTCCTCTAGGTCAAATAGTCAGATCTGTACTTGATGAATTAGGTTGTACTTGATGCATAAAGCCGGCCATACGTTAGATAAATCCCATGATCTGAAGCCAGTGATTTCTAAAGATACATTATACCATTCAGTGTGTATATGGGTATAAATGATATCTACCGCAGGACCTGCAGTCAGATTTTAAGTCAGGGAGGTAAATTGACAGCAGCTCTCACCATTGGCAAAATGTGCATGCTTGCTCAAGAGAAGCACACATGTGCATAAGGGATTACCAAATTTAGACAGATGCCAACATCAGGGTATGGGAGTCCATTATTTTCACTGTCAATATGCTGTATTCTTGTGAAGTTGAGGGTGGAATAGACTGTGACACCCAAAGGCCTACATACACTAGTGGCACTAACGTTAAAGGGGTTATGCACTTTCTTATATTAATGGCCTATTTTTAGAATAGGTTTTCAATTTTAGACATGTGAGGGTCCGACACATGAGACCCCCACGGATCAGATGCTCCAGGACAGCGCGGCTCTCAATAATGTTTAGGTATTGCAGCACTGCTTTAGGTACTGTAGCACTGTTCCGTAGACTTCAATGGGATGGCACTGCAGTACCTAAAGGAGGTGCTACACTTTGTATGACAATTGAGTGGTGCGTCTCTTGGCATGTAAACATGTCTCAGAGCAGCTGATCTGTGGTAGTCCTAGGTGTTAGTTTCTTGTAGATCTAATATTGATAACCTGTCCTAAGGATAGTCCATGAATATTAGAAAGTAGGTAACCCTTTCATTCCTCTTGGCAAAGGGGCGTGTCCCTTCACAGTCTTCCACTATCAGCACTAGTTAGACAGTGACAAACTGTGCAGGGACACACCCTATAAGTGTAACAGCTAGTTGTCATACATTTCTAGGGGGAATAATAGTGGAACAACAGTGCAATCTAAGAAAAGATGCTCCAGTATTGTGATATTAGGGAAATACAATTATTTACTTCAGCAGATATGTCAGTGATGATATTGGATAATGTACACGTTCACTAACTATAGCATTACGTTGTTTGTTTAGGGCAGTGACTCCTATGGATGTAAATAGAGTGGGGCAGATTTATGAAGACTAACGTTACAGCCTGGGCTGTGCCTCGAGAGAAAATATACACAAGATTTCTGGCATAAATAATGATAAATCTGGTGGGGCCATCGCATGCCCTCACCACACCCCTTTTCAGGCAAATGGCAAAGGCAGTGCAGAATGTAAAAAGTTTTGCAGAAAAAGTTGTGACTATTAATACTTTCTATGCCAGGAAACTGGCGTGCAAGGCATAATAAATCTGGACAAAAGTGTATATAATATCATCCATGGAAGTGCTCCACGTACCATTGTACTATTTGCGTAGACTTTACTTAACTGGTCAAGGAATGCTGCTCACACAGAAAAATGTGAACATAAAAGATGTGAAAAATCAGATAATAATGGTATTGTGTGGCTATGTGTGTATAACATTGTTTTCCTTGTATGCCCAGCGTTATCAAGGCTAATGGTACAATGACACAAATTAAAGCTACATTACTGCCACTTCTAGCCTATTAATACTTTCACCCTTATGCTTTTTTTTTCTAGCACATGATTCTGTAACCTAGTGTACTACATATGCGGAAGCCTTTAGTATCTATGTAGAGGATGTTTATTTAGTGCCCCATATTATATTATGTTGAAAAGACAGTAAATGATGAGAAGAATAAAGGGAGAGAAAATGGAATGAAGGAATAAAAGAGAATAATAAAGGTATGGCTTAAATTTAGGTCGGTTGTAACAATGTTACTTTATCCTTTTCCATGTGTATCCAGTATAATTGTCACCAAATGTTCTGCACATCTTGCGTTGCAGTGAAAGCTATTCAATTTTTATAAAGGGTAGAAACCATTAACTGAACATAAGGTAACAGTGGGTTAAAAGTTAAAGAATGGGGGAAGCATAAAGAGTAAGACATTTTTAAAGGGTTTCTTTGGGGGAAAAACTATAGCTTCCCTGACCTGGATAAGCTTTAGTACTAATATATTTCAAGGTCTTACAGAGCCTCATTTATTGCCATAGCAAAATGCAGCTGGGGAGGCCAGAAGTCTCATTCATTCCTCAGCCTCCACTGCTGATGCTCCAACTTTTGGTCACATGACCAACTCCACTCTTCTCTATAGACCTGCAGCCGAAGTAGAACAGAGTCAGTTATGTCACATAGAGTAGGAGGGACAGTAGCAGAACTAGTGCTCAACAGACTTCTGTCACTTGAGGAGAAATGTGTGGCATGGTAAACTGAAGCCCTAGTTCTTAGTTCGTGGATTAGAGCTTCTGTATTGGCACTGTTGGGAATGAAGGCTAATACTGTAAGCAAAGGCCAGGCTGCTGCCAAATGCCACTGACTGCTTTGTTAAAGGGAGTCTATCACTTGCAAAAATACTTTTAAGCTAATGGCACGTTGGGATGGCCTTTAAAAAGGCCATTCTTCTCCTACCTTTCCTTGTTTTCTTCTCCCAGCCGATTCCAAGATAATTCGTTTCTTCATGTATGTAAATGAGCACCACGGAGCACCCGGGCGTACCTTCTCTTCTGCGAGCACCCATCGCGTCACCGCTTCTCACCGCCCCTTCGGCCGTTGCGGTGACTCCCCTCTTGGTCTTCTTTCTTCTCAGTTCTCGCTGGCATCGAATTCTCGTGACTGCGCATACGCAATCGGCTCTGCCACGCTCTTGTGACAGACCACTGGAAAATGGCGGCCCGATTGCGCATGTGCAGTTGCGAGAATTCGCTGCCAGCGAAAACTGAGAAGAAAGAAGACCAAGAGGGGAGTCACCGCAACAGCCGAAGGGGCGGTGAGAAGTGATGATGCAATGGGTGCTCGCAGAAGAGAAGGTACGCCCCGGGTGCTACGTGGTGCTCATTTACATACATGAAGAAACAAATTATCTTGGAATCGGCTGGGAGAAGAAAACAAGAATAGGTAGGAGAAGAATGGCCTTTTTAAAGGCCATCCCAACGTTCCATTAGTTTAAAAGTATTTTTGCGAATGATAGACTCAATTTAAGCTGTTAAACCAAACTGCAGACTATTGTGGTTACAATTAGACACTGGCATAAACATGGTATATCTTTGGCACAATGTGGCCCACTTGTGACGTCTCTTTACTGTAGAGCTTCTTGGTACGTCTTGGTACATTCACTTTGGGCTAAAAATGTTTTACTTGCTAGACATGAGGCTGTGTAGGCATAGCTTAAACATGCCATGATGCACCAAAAATGCACCAAAACTTGAAGTAAAATTCTAGCTCAAAGAAAGACGACTAAAAGGTGGTACAAACTTAGACTAGACAGTCTAAAGATGTGCCAGATTTATCATCCAGTATCACTCACCTTAATGTTAGTTAAAATACTCATGGAAATTCTACAATGAGACCATATGCTAGGCGTGCAAGTATTTGCATAGCCTAAAAAAAAAAAAAAAGACTTTAAAAGAATAGTCTAGGCAAAATAAACACATTGCAAGTCCTGGGGGGAGGGTGCTGCGAGATATAAAAGATTCAAAGAATACTAAAGCAAAAATCGCTGTATCATACAGTGCCCCCTCAGGCCCTGCAATTCGCATAACTACTTTAAAAAATGAGGACTTGTAAGTTGAAGAATGATTCACTTTAAAGGCAGTAAACAATTATTACATCTCAAGTGCAGAAACTCCATGCAGAATTCATAAAGATGCATAAGTATTTAATTTCAAAAGGGTCAAAAATATGGAGACAGAGGATCGGTTTTGATGACATTGATTTATGACTTTATGCTTGAGTCATAATTCATAGTCAAATGCCTAGGGAGGGGAATTTATCTAATCTGCCACTTTTGTGTGTAGTGCTTAGAATTTGAAGTAATCTAGCATAATGTCTGATGCCTTCCATTTCTTCTTTTTTATTTTTGCTGCAGCTTCAGTTCCACTATAACCGTAGTAAGCAGATTAAATCAAGCAGATGCTTATGTGTATTTTTAAAAAAATAATCAAAAAAGCTTAATATTAAACCGATTTCATAATTCAATATTACCTGTGCGTGTGATGCAAAGTTAAACAAGTGTAGGTGACCATTAATTTTTCATTAAAAAAACCAAAGAATTTCAGTTCACGTTTACAAATGGAAATTTTGTGATGATTTTCAACAATAGAATTTTACTACAGAAACTAAACATAAAATGTAGGTGGATAATGACTAATGAACTTCCATTTGGACATGTGTTGGTGCTCTTGATATATTTTGTGTAGTAGGCGTAATACTGTAATAATATCTTGTAGTAGGGATAATACATTTTGTATGGTAGGCTTCATGTGTTTTGTGTGGTGGGCTTTATACCTTTTGTGTGATGTGTTGAATACATTGTTTCATGCTGCATTTAATACATTGGCCCAGATAAACTATTGTGGTTGCCACTAGTCACTGGTGTCCACTTGGCTCATCTTCAGTGCACTATAGCACATCCGTGATACATCTTTGGCGAATCTAGATTGAGCTAAAATTTTCAAATTGCTAGTGTGGGTGTGGATTTTCCTAAAAGGGGGTGTGGCTTAAATGTGCCATGGTGCACCCTGAAATTCTGGCTTAAAATAAGCCAACTAAAGCTAAGGCCACATGTTGTGGAAAAGCTGCTTTTTTGTTGCAGATTTTGGTGCATTGTTTGAGCTAATCCAAGGAGTGGCTACAAAAGGAATGGGAAATCTAAAGGAAGCTCTTATACTTCTCCATTCTGCTCACTCCACTCTTGGATTTGGCTAAAAAAAATTGCAGCAAAATCTGCAACCAAAAAAAAAACAAATTTTCCGAAATGTGGAACCTTAGCCTAAAAGGTGATAGAAATGTAGAATAGACAGTCTAAGGACACACCAGATATATCATCGAGCAACAGTCACGCTGCCTGTCTAAATTTGCCCTCATTGTATGTAGTGAAAAACATCAATTTTATGTGTTTGGCTTGTTTTTTATTTTTTATCATGACATAAATGCATTTTTTCACACAAACTTTTTTAACAAGTACCTACCAAAGTTTTCAGTACCAAAGAGAACCTAGTGTAGAACAATAGTAACAACCAACAACAATAGTAACAACCAACCATACATCATCACTGAAAAAACCTGCACAAATGTGTTGTTGTGCTGCAATTCTTTTGGTGCAATAATATTGTGGTTCTCAGAGCTTTGTAAAGATGATAAATAGAAAGATAGATAGATAGATAGATAGATAGATAGACGTGAGATAGGTAAATGAGAGTTTTTTTCTTTAAACAAGCACCGAACGGATGTATAAAAGTAAAAAAAAAGTGAGCAAAATGAAACACGATATTGTATCCTTTGCCGAGGATTATAGTTTCTCTTTAAGCTCTCAAAGTCAATTCACAATGTACAACCACCAGATGATTCCTGTTTTGCAATTACAGTACATGAAACAAATTGGTTCTTCCCACACAGCAAGAACACAGCAGAAGGATTGTAATTTATTACAGCAAGGTAATAATATGACAGAGACAAAGCCTTACCCTTAAGCGTCTTTCAAAAGAGGAGATATTGCCTTTGTTCTGCTCCTTACGTTGTCGCCACTCAATGAGATTTGGGCTGTGCTCCCCAGGCAGAGTGATATTACATTTACCCAAAGTTGGACTGACCACTCCTGCTAGTATGTGGGGCTCTGCATTCAGGCTGATCTCCATCCCACTGGCAAAGGTAACCCGCAGTGAGCCATCGGGGTTAACTCGATAGGTGTTAATATTGTTTTCTGCCAATATACAAGATCAACATTATAAATTTTGTCTATGTATGTGGAGGGAAACATTATATTTACATTATAGTTTTTTTTTTTAAATTTCGTGCCATTTTTTTTTTTTACCATTGAGAACCCCCTGTGCTCCCTGACAGAACCGCTGCTCGCCTCTCTATGGATTATAGAATAAATGATACATTAGATTTATGCCTAGCCCACAGTAAAACTATTTAGTGCATAGATATTTTTGTATTATTTACATGCAAAATTATTTTAGTATTTTTAACATTTAGTATGTCTAAAATGTTATTTTAGAAGCCTATTTATCCCAGAAAAGCAATGCATTATAAAGGGCAACTCCTTTAGTTTTGTGCTTGTAGTGACATGTACCATATGCATACATGTCGCTAGCACAGCATGCAGAATATACTAATGAAAACAGTGGGTGGAATTTATTACATTTTTTACAATTGTTTGCTCTAAAAATGTGCCACTTTGTTCATTTTATGACTCAGTTGCCACTTTTAGCAGAGTGGGATCAAGCAGGCTGGATCAGAGATGCCTAAACCTAGCAGATTTATTATAATTCACACAATAAAATTTGACACAAGTTATATCTGAAATCTACACCAGTCCCTGACTGATATATATTTCAATTTTGGCACATAGGACCTTGGTATGCTTGAATTATTAAGAGGAGCTCTGTATACTGTGGTGATGGTGCTGGGGATCTGCAACCCCCTCCCATTCATGTATACTTAGTATATGGCTTCCGGTGGCCGCATCAGCTTATTGGTTTAGGGTTTGGGTGTCAGACCCGACCAATCTGATATTAATAACCTATCCTGTGGACAGGTCATCAATATCAGCTATCTTCAGATCCTAGACAACCCCCTCAAATTCTTGTATTGTTACCCTGTAGCACCTACAGTACTCAAACTCGAACCATATTTTTTATACAGATTTGTGAGAGGCTTGTGACAATACTGCTTGGTTATACCATAGCCAGAATAGACTCTTGGTGTGTCCTAGTAGAGGATAATGGGGCATCACTGATATGGTAAGAGTCTGCTAAAGTTGTCCATATACTTCCAGTAGCTGTTGGCCAAAGTCTTGTTTGACTGATAGCTATTCCTCCCAACACTTCACATACATGCTCAGCTTAGCCAAGCATACCTGTGTTCTGAACGAGGCTAGGGGAATAAGCTGATGCCAGGAGACAGTTGGGAGGCCTCTATATACAGAAGATAGCTGGTTGGCCCCACTGACGGGGTCAATCTGAAGACAAGAAGTAAAACCACATTTTGTGGCTTGAGTTACATATGTGTAAAATGACCTACTACTTCATTGCCATTATGGAAGGCCAATTCATTACAGTGGAACAAGTAAATCTATTAGCAAAGTTGGAAGGTCTTAAGACTGGTGTCTGGTAAACTTCCTGTCAGTGTGGTCTGTAGCTTAGTGCTCAGCACAAGAATGCCATGTTTACCATGTCATGGCAGGAACAAGTGTGAACATGACACCCGCTTTGTGGTAAATTATCTTATGTGTTTATGTGGTAGCGTCAACTATGTCCTTGTGCTGACAAGTTATGTGTGTAAATGAGGGAAAGATGAAGCTTCCTGTTACAACCCCTTCTTCTCACCTACAAGCGTTGATATGTAGATGGGTATTAAGATGGCAAAACCAATAAACTTAATAACTGAGCGCTGACAATAATATATTCAGATATGGCTAGCAAAGATGTTAAAGGAAGCACTAAAAGTCATCCAGTAATACTGAAGCAGCAAACATATGGAAGAGCTCATTCATAAATACAATACTCCATTTTTTCCAGAGCTACCATGTGTCTCCATGGTTACAGACTACGAGCAAACCCCACATATAGTCTGATTGGAGGTTTTGTGTTAATCCTTTCCATCTGTCCTCATTTCTTATGGTCTAGGAGCAGAGGCAGACATAGTGGCATAATACAACTGCAGATTCAGAAACCATGGCGACACATAGACTTGCAGAGAAGCTGTGAGCACAAAAGGGACAATTTATAAAATCAAGACTATTTGCAGTCACTTACATTAAAAAATAACAACTGTCTCTGTCTGTAGCTTTTTATGAAAAGTGCAGAGAAATTATGATAAGGCTGGATTCATGCATGTAGTTTCTGTGTTTGAGTCTTTTCTGCTAAGCATAGGAGTAGGAATGAAAAATGAAGTCAGTTTCTCATGTATACTTTCTTTATATTTGGACCCACTTCTGTCTTTAGATCAAACCTCGTAAAAACTGGTACAAAAACGACATGTGTGATTTCAGTTTTATGCATTTTATGAAGCTGTGATAGTTGTACAGCTACCTAACATCACATGTGAACATACGCTAAGATTTCTTGAGCAGGCTTGGTGAAGTTTCTACATGCAACTAAGAATACATAGTAATAAGAGGAGAAACATAATAGAAAGCCCTATAATCCTAGTTTCTAAAAAAAAAAAATGTAATTATCTAAAGGCTAAGGCCACACGTGTCAAGTCTGTTATGGGATGTGCTTTGTTGATATCCTGCAGCAGACCCATTGTCAGTCACAATTTGTGGGTGACTGGACCCGCTTTTGACCTTTTGCATTGCAAAGACTGGAAAATGTGGGTGAGCACACAGTGTGTTTAAATCCCATCCACCACACTACTACTGCACTTCATGGCAGGTTAGATGCTTGCGATTTCATAATTGCTAGCTTGCTGCAAGTACACATTGGAGCACATTTATCAATACTGCTGAACGCTGCACTGCCTAAAAATATGAACCCTGTTCGTAGTTTTAGACATATTTATAAATCTGTTGTATGGGCCTTCATAAATCTGTCTCACTTTCAGACACACTGAAATTCTGTGTCACTTTCCCATGCACCAAAATTCTGGCTCAATTGAATCTTCAACTCAGACTAGGTTCACACCTGCGCCCGGTCTACGTTCGGGGTTTCCGTCCTTGAATCCACTTAAAAAATCCACTTTTCTCTGTGCATTTTTCCGCCTTTTTCGGGCGGAAACTGGGCGGAAAGCCGGTGGGCCCCATTATAGTCTATGGGGTCCGTGGCTTTCTACGGGTAACCACAGCAGACCCCACTAACGGAAACCCGAACGCCGGTGTGAACCTATTGTAAGTTTGCACTATTTTAAACTTGGATTATTTTGCATAAGAAAATCTGCACTATATTTGTACTTCTTTGTTTCATAAACGTGTCATAAAGTTAGACACTTCTAAACCAGGCCCATTCTGGTGCACATTTTTTACAAGTGTCGAGCCAGACATATTTTTCTGTTCTTTCTGGGGCACACTGTTCATAAATGTGTCGTAAATGCCATGCACCATAAATTTTGGAGAAAAATAAAGACAGAAAAGTGTTAGACTTCTCTTGATAAATATGCCCTATTGTGTTTCCCCCAAAAAGGGTGCAAAGACATGGCCTGACATCAAATCTAATGACCCAAACTAACAGCATCACAGTGATCTATATTGATGTAAGTTTAAGTCATTAGATCTATGGTTGGACCGTAGTTTATAACTGTAATATGCACACAGAGTATGGTATATTATTTCCATAGTCATTCTGAGTATGGAGCCAGTGTTATTCAATGCAACTATTCATATGTGTGACTGCCTAAGAGCTTATTCACAGGCCTGGGCCATGTACATTTTTTATGGCCGAGTGTACATCTCTGGGTAATTGGTCTTAATGGATCCCTCATAGACTTGCGTCTATTGAGGAATCCATGAAAATGGTCCAAGAAATAACATGACGCTCATGTGAATAGATCCATTATTTTCTAGGGGGCTGTGCGCTGTCCATTATGAAAAACATCTAGTGTACAAGGCTGAGAAAGCCTTTTGTGTGAATAAGCACTTAAATTAATGCTATTAAGAAGTTTTAATAGCATTTATTTCAGGCAGTCACATATTATCCTTGTTGAACATAGATCTAATACCAATTACATTTGTTTCTTCCAACTATTCATATGGGCTTATTATTTTATATCGATATTTTAATAAACATATATGCAACATTTTCCATATGTGATTGTATTTTTCTTGTATTTTTCTCTTGGAAGTCAACAGAGACTGAATAAAAAAAATCGCAGTCTTAATTATTACACACCAATTATATTAGATCCATTTTGTGTATCTGCTTGAGGTCGGCTTCACATGAGCGAATTTCGTCCGTAAGATATGGACCAGAAGCCAGTCATATTTCCTGGACCAGACTCTGAGCCAAGACCTGGACTCTCAGCATCATAGTCATCTATGTACAGGACAGTATAGCCGAGGGGTAGAAGGGACTCCTAACATCATAGATGACTGTTCCAGCTCAGGGTTTGATCCATGAAATACAACTAACATCCGGTTCATATCCCACGGTCTGAACCTGCCCATATGAGGATGACCTCATAGGAGAAAATTCAGCCGAGGGGTAGAAGGGACTCCTAACATCATAGATGACTGTTCCAGCTCAGGGTTTGATTCATGAAATACAACTGACATCCGGTCCATATCCCACGGTCTGAACCTGCCCATATGAGGATGACCTCATAGGAGAAAATTCAGGTCAATGCACAGAACAAAATATATGGAGCCTGCCGGCAAAATTCAGATGCCAAGAGAAGTAACCTAAATATGGAATCTCCTGTATTCCATGCTTGGATATAGTTCCTCACATTCTCCTGTATGTCAGTTCTTACTGATAAAATGTGACAAATATCAGACACCTGACCTCTGATCAATGTCGGAGCTCATTTCTTGTTAACATTGACTGCTATGGTTGCTTTGTTTCCCTTACCTTGCTTTAACGCATATACAATGCTTGTTGCTGATATATTAGTGGTGGTGATAACATTTTCCTTGTTTGAAGTGTCAAGCTCGACCCGGGTGGATTTTTCCATATCACTGTGGAAACTGCTGACTTCTCCGGTTGGAAAGGTTGCATTTGTTAAATGTCCTTCAGGGTCATACCTTAAAATAGAAAAAGAAAACACATGAATGTCATTAGTTTTTTTTTAACAGCGTCCAAGGTTTCATTTATACACATTTATTAGATTACATTATTCACTGAGATGATAGTGCTAGACAGGCGGGATTCATACACTAGCACTGACAATACTTATTATTACACTGTGTAGGCAGAAAGCTAATTGGAACTTTTAGAAGATGGCTTATGTGCAGCTTCAATGGAAAAAAATCATTAAATTGATATAATGTACTTTAAATACGTGTATAGATAAAGCTGCTGCAGCAGTGGGATCTATCTAGCTGAACAGATTGTCCTAAAAATACACGTGACTCTGTAACCACTTGCCCAAAGCTTGTAGAAGAGGCACAACCTGAGCCCCAGTGTCTCCTCCAGTTGCCTTGTGCCATTTACAATACAGGGACCTTCACATGTGGCAAAGAGGTCAAAAAAATCCAACATGATGGGTGAATATTTTGACGGAATGGGGGGAATTTATTATTCTATCTCATTCAATTTTCTGGCACAGATGGGTGATAATGTGGCCCATCTTTGGCACAAGATCTTCTCTTGTGCCAAAGATGCAACACATCTCGCATTCTGCACCTCAGTCGCCACTTTCTGGAAATGTGGGAAAAGTGGGCAGAGAGTAGGGCGGGCCAGGCTGGGGACACCTTGGCCCAACATATTTATTATAACGCCAACGTCTTTACCTAATTGGCCTAGATTTCCATTCTGGCACAGGAACATACACCTGATATATTAAGTTAGGCACGCCTTGCACCAATCAGGTCCTTTATTAAGACTGGTGTACAAAAAGTCAATATTAATGAATTTGCCCCACTATTCTTGGTTATTGTTAATTTTTACAAAATGACCATAGATGTTTATATAACAAACTTAAAAAACAATCTGTATATACCGTATTCTGTGTTACTGCCTGGTCCTTCCAGACTATAAGGGTATGTTCAAACATGGCAGATTTCAAACAGAAATTTTGGTGACTGTTTCACACATCTAAACAGACTGTTGGACTCCAATGCAAAATCTAGAAGAGTATCTACCAACTACCATGTGCCATTTATAATACTGATGTCTTTTTATGTAGTAGATGAGAGCCCACCAGACACCAGAGGCATGGTTTATGGCTTCTAAACCACATTTATAAAAATTCACAGTCCCTTTTGGTTTGGCAAATATACATGCAAAATCTGTTAAAGTGGTTCTATGGATATTGATCAGCTGATTAAAGGGGCTACAGTATTTGGAGAGGGGCTGTGGCCTATTCACTGGTTACCCAACACAGCACTGTACATTATATAGTGCCTTTGCTTGACATTACAGTTCAGCCACATTCATTTTAATGGGACTGAGCTGCAGCATAGGCATGTGACTAATGGACATGATGTCACTGGCCTGAGAAGAGGAAGTGGAGCTCACCCACAAGTTCTTCAAACAGCTGATCGTTGGGGTCCAAGTGTCAGACTTTACATTAATACTGTTGGTCTCATCTAAGGATAAGTCATATCTTAGTCAGGCACTGAATTTAGGTTCTTCCACTAGGTGGCAGTAGAGAGCCAATCTGTGTATTCTTTTTCCCAGGGAGCAGCAACCTTCAGCACTCCAGTTCTTGTGAAACTACAACTCTCAGCATGCTTTCACTTCTGTGGAGTTACAAGGACAGCAGAACAAGTATGCATGCTGAGAGTTGCAGTTTCAAAACAGCTGAAGTGCTGAAGGTTGCTGTCCCCTGGCCTAGCCCATACTTGCCAAGTTTTCATGATTAGAACGTGGAAGCTTTCTGGTGTATGAAGTATGTTGCGAAAATCTGGCTGGGCACACTCCCTTAGCAAACACCCCTTTGGGGTTTGACATGCCACTTTTTCATGTGTTCCAATCCCCTTTTGTGACGTGAGCACACAATGTGCCAGCCAAGTCACATATATGACTGCGAACCCGGCAGATGCAGGAGCATTCCACCAGGTCTGGGAGGTTTGCCGACTCTTCTGAGACGCCGGGAGGTCACCCCTTTTGGCATGGAGCCTCCCAGATGTTTTCAGAAGAGTTGACAAATCTGGCCTAGCTAAAAAGACCTATAACCAGCACTGAAACAGTACCCCCTTATAAAATTCTTATGGCATGCATTTTCAGCCTCAGATATTTTGTTAACAAATCTGCCTAATCTGAAAACACCCTTATCATTTTTTTTTTTTCGTTTGCTGGAATCTTTTTAAAAACTGATTTAAATTATTAGTTATTTTTTATACAGTTTAAAGGATCTTAATAGCTGACTGCATGGAGTCCTTCTGCTTTCACCCTCTCACCATGTTGATGAGTCTCTCATCTGTAGTATAAAAGTGGATTTGTGCCTCTATATTGGAAAAATAGATTTAGAAATACAGTGACAAAAACATAAAAATAGTCCAGTTGCTCCTAAAGGTTAAAATAGATTCTGCTGTCTTTTCACAGGTGCGCCACTAGATGGCACTGTTTGACTGCTAAATATGGCTCAGCATTCATGTGACACTCAGGTGATTCGCCTTAAAAAAGTGCCTGATGTATGTACACTCGAATTGTGACCTGGCTTTTACCCCAGGCAAAGTTAAAGGACCACTAAACCTAAAATACAAGGTTTACAAAAGTACAAACTGTTACTATTATTCACACATAGGAATGTAACAGTTCTAGAGCTTAGGGATATTGGAGATAAAGTATTGATCGTGGGATGGGGACAGATATATTTACAGATTTCCCATCAATACTCCTACTGAAGAACACTAAACATCGCTTTGTGTGGAATCGCTGATAACAGGGAACAATAGAACGTATTCAACTAGGCTGCAAATATAGATAAGAATAAGTGAAAGTTCATGATATTGAAGGGTATAATATGCTTAGTAGAATAGTGGAGAGGATGTGATATGTGCATAGAAATAAATGATACAATTTATGGGCATTGAATATATACACAGATAAATAGAAATAAATAAATAAACAAATAAAATAGAACTGTCCCGTTTTTTGTGGAAGACGGTTTCAGGACCCCTATAGAGTCGAATTGGATAAATAAAATGTAAGACTGGGGTTAAAACTGGTGATCGACAAGTAATGCATATATGTCCATATACAGTATATATCGATAACAACATTAAATGTAGCTGTTTATTCTCCATCTATAGTAATCCTTTTAAATTTCCAGTCTAAAGTTGCTATGGCAATCTTTCAATCCAAATAACCTTGCCATAATATAGCCCTTGTCTCCTGTGGATTCGCCTCCAGCTCCTTTACTAGTCACCTCTCTAATGCCACACTGTTCACGCTTTCTGTTTCTGTACACCAGACATACACTGTGTATACAATGTCACCGCCTTTACATCCTTTACTCAGTTCTGTGCTATAAAACAGAAATATGATAATATTATAATATCTGTTTTTGAAGGTGAAAAGAAACTGAAAATGAAAAGAAAGAAGTTCCTATGTAAAGGTCGTAGTAACAAAGGAAATACATACTGTAGGTTGGGTGGTAAAAAGCTTTTTTTTTTTTTTGCTAATTATATGGCTAATGTCCCACATAGTGAAATGCAGCAAAAAACACAACGTAAAGAAAAAAGATGCAAAAATGTATTACATTTTTCTGCAACATTTTTTATTGAGTTTTTGTTATGTTTTTTCTCTGCACTTCCTCTTTAAAAATTAAATATATAGAGAAAACACTTGTGATTCCGCAGCTAAAATTAACATACTGCGTTTTTTGAAAAGCTGCTTTTTAAAAAACGCAGTATGTTAATTTTAGCTGCGGAATCACAAGTGTTTTCTCTATATATTTAATGTGTATGGATGAATCCATGAAAATGGTCAAAAATAGGACATGACCTACTGTATATTTTCACAAACTGTCAGAATAACGGTTATGTGAATAGCCCCCATTCACTGACATTGAATTAAATGTCGTGTGAATGTAGCCTAGTGCAGTTTTTGATGCAATATTTTGAGCCAACACCAGCAGATGATTTGAAAAGAAGATGGCATATAATATAAAGGAAGGACATTCACACTTTTGCTGAATTTACATCTATTTAAAAAAAACAAAACGCATCAAAAACTGCACTAGTTTACTTTCCAAAAAACACTTTGACAGTGTAAACTTAGACAGTCTAAAAATACTCCAGATTTATCACAGTGACTGATGCTGCATGAGAAATCTGCTGCATCTTTAGGCTGCAGCTTTTTTTGTTGCAGATTTTGCTGTGTTTTTTCAGCCAAAGCCAAGAATGGCTACAAAAGGAATGAGAAATATATAGAAATTACTTATACTTCTACCTTCTGTTCCATCCACTTCTGCCTTTGCCTCAAAAAAATGTAGCAAAATCTGCAACAAAAAAACTGCATTTCCGCAACGTGGGGTCTCTGCCTTAGACTGACTAGTCTTTGTTTCTACCACCTTTTCGTTGGCTTACTTTGGGTTACAGCTTTATGACATAATTTTGTGTATTTTTGGTGCATCTTAGAGCATTTACTGTGCCAATACGTAATGATGCTCGGCATGTCCTTGTCACTGCTGAGGCCCAATCACATGATGTCTGCAGTGGAGATCAGCAGATGCCACGAGGAAGCCCAAAAGAAGTAAGGGAAGGTATGAGGCTAAGGCCCCACGTAGCAGGCTGCTGCAAAAAACACTGGGAAAAACAATGGAGATTTCCTCTGCATACTTTCTGTTTCAATTGTACCTATAGGGAAACCACCAGCGTTTCCGTAGGTATAATTGACATGCTGAGATTTCATAGCATGTCTGCAGCCTGTATTTTTTTGCAAGGTGTGGATGGGATTGCAGTGCTGTACATTTTTTTTCCCCGGCGTTTACACCATGTGGGGCCCTGGCATGAATGTTTATTTTTATTTTTTTACACCTTGCCTGGACCTCCGCCTCCATCTGAAAAGACCCCAAAGTATAATAATGTCACTTTCACTTTGACATAACTTCAGCTGTGTTTTCCTTAGAGAGCTAGAAATTAGATAGATAGTTTCCTAGGAGCCCTGAGAGTGTTCTATGTTTTAAGCCAAATTAAGGTGCAGTTCATACCGAACTTGTTAGAACCAAATCTTGAGAGGTTCTCCCATCTTTATTCCTGACTTTGGCTAAAGCTCCATGTAGCGGACCACAGCAAAAATGCGCTGTGGGAAAAACCGCAGCGGCAGCACATTGTGGTTTTTCCCACAGTGCTTTTCACAGAAAGTCCAAGCGGACTTTCTGCTTCAATTACACCTATAGGCAAACTGCTGGCGTTTCCATAGGTATAAATGACATTCTGCGATTTTTAAAACCGCAATGGTTTTAGAAATGTGTGGATGGGATGCCACTTTGCAGGGACTGTAAAACGACACGGTTTTTGTTGCGGCGTTTCTGCCACAGCCAAACTGCGGTGTTTATGCCACATGGGGCCCCGGCCTTTTGTAGTTCTGGATTCTCAATCTGTGAAATTCAGTCCATGTGTGAGCCAGATTTACCAATCTGAACATTATGCTTTGGCTCCAAAAACCACAGCAAAATCTGCAACAAAAAAAGCAGAGTTTGTGCAACGTGGGGCCTTGCAAAAGCTTTTTACTGTACCTGCAAAGTGTTTGGTATTCTGGTAAATCCTATCCACACATTGCAGAAAAAAATTGTTTTTCAAAATTGCAGCATGTCTACTGTATATGTCAACTATATCTGTAGAAAGGCTGACCTTTTCCATATAGGTATAATAAGGGAAGAAAGTCTGAAGAGGAAAACCCTGCAAAAAATGCAATGAAAAGTTCTGCGGGAAAAAACGCAATGCATTTCTCTACGTGGATCCATAGCCTTAAGGTAGAATCACTCATGCAGATTTTGGGGCAAGTATTGAGGTGGCTTGATGCAGAACCAAAGCAAGGAATTGATTCTAAAGTAATAGGACATATAAAGGATGAACTTCTCCTTCATGCTGGATCCACTTCAGGTTTTGGTTTAAAAGACCTACATGCATAATTCCAACCATAAAGGCTGTAGGTAGTAGCAAGCTTTACTAACACCTGCAAACTACTCTGTCTGTATTAGAAGATGACAGGGATATTGAATGTCACCAGACATAGAAACAAAGCATGGTAAGGGATTCTATAGGAGAAAACCTTCATCTATGGAGCCATACAAAAGCGCTACAGTGTATATGGCAGCACAGAAACTGCCTGTGGTGCTGTTATTCTGGACTACCGAAACACTGGGGTGTATTCATTATTCCCTCTAGACTAGTTTTCTGGCATAGAGGGATGATATTGAAGCATGCATGTGGCGCAAAGCTCTTTTGTTGCACCAAACATGTGCCACAGGCTGTGACCTGAGTTACAATGGAAATTTACACCAGTCCCCTAACTACTGCAGATTTCCATTCTGGTTAGGGATGTCCAACAGATTTATGTAGAGGCCACAGTCTCTTCATAAATCTCCCTTTCCCTGCACCCGTCAGTCCTCTATTAAGACTGGCATACGATACACCAGTCTTAATAAATTTGCCCCTCTGTGTACGGCTGTATAGTCTCCATGCACACGGCACCCCCATGTGTAACTACTATCCCTCAGAATGCTGCGTAGTGTCTGCTTTCAGCAATTCAGTGTTCGTATAATTCAGCACTTTGTTTCACTAATGTAATTCATCATGACAAACTGAGATTTGTGTTTTAGAATTTACAAAATTCATTTACTGAGCATAAAATATTTATTATTAGTGAGAGAAGTTAAGAGTTGCAGCTGCTGTGGGAGCGTTCAGCGTACCAACGCCGAGAACATCATAAAAGAGGATGCGAGTACCAACCCAGTCATATCCCGGACAGTAGGAAGTGATGCGCAGATAATGAAATCCTTCCTTTTTCTGTCCCTCTATGGTAATGAAATAATTTTTTTCGGACATCCTTACAAATTCCCTGCTGATGGTCATTATTGTTTGCACTGTGGCATGTAAATGGAAATCAATATGCGGGCGATATGTGGGCGATTGCTACAACCAGAGCATAAGAAAGTTCTTTAATAGAAGAAAGTCTCTGCAGGAATTCATTGATCTAATGTTTTAGAAATATTATTCCAATAACATAAAAGATCAGATTGTTGTATAGTATAGGAAAAAAATCATTGAGTCTAAGCCTGGCTATAGTTATTCAGAATTTTCCGACAAGAAATCATTCCAGCTATTGCGTTTTCATTACCTATATGAGACATTATGGATCAGTTATTTACCTTGGAACAGTTTCTATTACAGTGAAAATTGTTCTACATTCTCATCCCTACCAACAATTGTCAACAGTCTATGGACAGCTAGCACAGCTAAATATTATGAAGTCTACTTTAGGATGGGAACAAACTGGTTGCAGACGACCGTGCTGTGGGTCAATGTGCTATCCGTGTATTTCACGCAGAGTACACTGACCCATTCTTTTCTATGGCCCCATACACACGACTGTGTTGTTCATGGGGTGTGATATCATTACATAAAGCCCCTCATGTAATAGGCTACATGACCCTATCCAGAGGTCACAGAGCCCTGCCATAGACTATAATGATGATTAGACAACGAGGTTGGAGAAAGGAACACCGCTGGCTCCATCTGCTTATGCTATTATGAAACATCATGGGTGTGAAACAAACACTTCATCTCAGCAAGACAGCAGAAAATCTATGAAACTAGAGTGTCCCCTTATCTGAAACAGACATAATGCTGCATGTGGGGAGGTAAGTAAAACATGCATGAGATGTCATAACATTCAGAGACATGAGACAATCAGATCGGGGTGCTATAATGGACAGTTGTCTTTTTGCTGGATTAAAAAAAAAAAAAATCAGCTCAAAATTTTATATAACAGTTCTAGGATATATACTGTACAATACATATAACCTAACAGTTGTTTTTTAAGTACCGTAAGCGAGAGCTTATTCTAAGTGACATTCTATGAATAGGGGAAGTATTCCTGCATGCAACCTTCAATATTTTAGATTTAAACTGTGGAAAGTCTGACAATGACATTAAATGAAATGGAATAGAGAATATATTTGCATTCATTCTTAGCATTATAGAGGACCCCTCTCCTCCTTCTCCGCCACCACGTTTGTATGTTTTTAAATAAGATGTGGTATATAAAGACTTGCATGGCACTAGGAATAGGAAATGTTCACCAGCTGGAAACCCAACAAATCATGCAAATTGGTGGATCCCATAAATGACAGTTAAGGAACAACCAAGAAAAAAAAACAGCTCAATACTTTAAGGCTCCCATTGATTCCACTGGCAGAAACACACTGGCAGGGCACAAGTATCAAATAAGCTTGATCTTTGAGAGTCGACAACAGTATGGGTAAACAAATGCTACACTTGTTCAGCTAAAGTTTGGGTTGACATGGGGGCCATTGTACCTACCAAAGGTTTGCATAATCCTGGTACTGGCCATGTGCACTTCTATGAAACCAAGCACTAGGATCTATGTTCGTGGGCTAAAAATTTATATCAGAAAAATCTGATGTATATTTTTGCTATGGAGCCTGCAGCAAGAGTTTTTGTCAAGGTCTTCTGCGAGTTGGCACGCTTTGACATAGGTTTTGGGGACAGAACGTGCAGCAAAATTGGACAGGATGTTTTTGTTTCAGCGCTGCTGATTTTGAATCAATGTGCTGAAAAGTTCATGTCATACACACTATATAGAGATTAAAGTGTTTTCTATGCTGATCTCAAACAGAAAAGGTAGCAAAAACTAGTGTGTAGAATGAGCTGTGTACACATACTCTTACCATGCCTGTATTAATCTGACTTCTATGAAATGTCATCTAGATGATATGTCATAAAGACCAAATAGGGTAAATTTTCTTAATACAATATATAAAAAGTATCTAAATATTACCAAAACTCTTACGACACAAGTTAACATGCTGCTAATTCAATCATTACAAAGCTTCATCCATGAATATACTATGTCTAGTGAAATCATTACTGGTTTGGAGAGTTGCTCTGTTCTATATGGCCTTTCTGTAAGTGATATGTAGCAATTTTTTCCTTCAAATAAACCACTATGAAAGAATGACTGAGAAAGAGAGACTGTTTAGAAAAAGTCAAGTGCCAAATAACATTACATCTGAGCAGAAAAATGTCTATCTTTTGGTTACAACGCAGCTGCTCTTAAGTAAAATCCAAGACGATGGATCTAATGAGAGAGGCCACAGCTGCAGCTATTGAACACCCCTAAGGAAACCCGCAAATCTACTAACAAACCACTGTGCTTAAAGATTACACTTTTTTTGTACCATTCTTGTAGACGATTAGGTGCCAAATGTTGTTATAAAAAAATTGCACAACAAAAACTTACTCATAAACTGTAGTCCAACCATTCTCATTGCTTTTGGTTGCCAGAAGTCCTGTATTACCATGGTATGTCATCAGTGCTAGGTTATATCCTTGAGCAGATATCCTTTTCAGCACTCCATTGCTGCTAATAGTAAGCCAGTAGACTTGTCCTCCGGGAACAACCAGCCACAAAGGCATGCCCCCAGCATCACGTCGTATATGAACTGAATTACCATTACTACTGGTAATAGAGATCACATCCCCATCTCCATTGTATGTAAAATTGTACACATAGTCCCTAGTTATAAGATTTAAAGTGTGGAGATGGGTCCCATTGGTACTGAACTGATACAATTCTTGGTCTGCCGGAGAGGCAACCTCATACATATTCATGGCATTCAGATGAGGCTTGTTCTTAGTGACTGCTCGAATGCGTATGTTGCCAAGATCAGCTATGTACAGTGTGCCATCTGGAGAAACAGCTAACGACGAGGGCGCTTTCAGTCTGGCATCTTTTGCAAATCCACCGTCACCTACGGGACAAATAATATCAAATGTATTAATCTGTAAATTGCACATGCTTTAATTTCTATGGAGAAAAGTCTATAAGCATAAGAAATTTAATATTCACGGTCCATTTTAAAAAGCATTACTTCAAATGGTATCATTTAAAGTGTGAATCAGCAAAGATTAGCATTATTATGCATTTATCTCAGCAATACTAATTTTTGAAGATTCAAAGCCCTGCTGGTTTAAAAATTGTTTGTTTGTTTTTTTCCCAGCTACATGTGCGGTGCCAGGACATCTGCCGTATTTCCCTACACAGCAATCTCCTCAATGTATTACTGCAATTGCATGGAAATAGAGATTTGTTTGGGAGTGTTAGCAAAATAGACTACAATTTCTATTTATGATATTTATGTAAAGATGGCTTATTGTTATAGTAAAAGAATGAGTTGTAGTCTGGTTTGGAAAACCAGAGTTGAGCAGATCACGAGTGTCCTGGTGCTGAAACCACAGATCGGTTGGAGAGCTGCTTGCTGAACCCTTCATTTACAATACTAAAGGATACATAAAACATTGCAAAGTGGGGGGAATTTAATAACCCATCTGCACCAGCTTTCTGGCATAGATGGGTGTAAATGTGGCCAGTTATTGACTGAGGTAGATTTATTTTCTGTTGCATGGGTGTGCACCTGAATTACTAAAAGGCTGGAATCTCTTAATAATTACGGCACATGTGCCAATCGGGGACTTGATTAAGACAAGCATAAAGAACGCCAGTCTTAATAAATTCCACCCCAAACCAGTTACACCCATTCTAGCAGATTGTATTCTGTGCCCTTAATCTGAAAAACTTATGGACCATTATTAAATAATATTCTCAGCAATACTTAATGGCTAAATGCAGCTGACAGACAAGACTGTTCTCAAAATGCTCCTCCTAAATGTCCATTTCAGTTGGATGCAACAATTTGGGGTCTGTGTGCTGTTCCTATGTTCCTCCTCCTAGACATTTATGAAGAAATTGAAAAGTAAGTTACCATTGGGGGGTGTTTCCCTGCTTATGCTGACACTCAGTGTTGGACTGAGGATCCTTGGTCCACCAGATAAAATTATTCTGGGGGTCCACCCTCCAACAACACCTATGAAGTAAATCATAGTACCCTTTTAAATTTGGGAGTCTTCTGTTGGACGGTTAATGTGTTTGCACCTGGGTCCACTGGAGGACCCTCTGGTACTCTGGGGAGCCAGCCTGACACTGCTGACACATACCAATCAGTGCTGACTGACATAATTTTACAAGGAAAATAGCAGCACACAGTTTATTCCAAAAATGTTAAGGAGAAATAACAGAGGGACAGCACAATGCAGAGTCTTATAAAAAAAAGACATCATAGAATTGTTATAGTACGAGGAATACATGTATTTACTAGAACAGACATGTAAAGGGAGCTGACAACTCCTCTTTGATACCATTTTGTGTTAACATCTATAGACTGTCAGCTTGGATACAATAACTATCTTTATTGAACTGATACAATACGAAAAGAATGCAACATTTATGTAGAAGAAGGTGTAGCTGGGTAACAGCAGAATCTAATGTTGCTCACATTTTTGAGATTTCATTGTGTTTAATGCTGTACACAAATGGCATTAGATTATCACAGAATAATTCAGATCAAATTGCTTTGTTAGTTTGGAATAAAAGTGTATGTTAAAGGTTTTCATTTTTTAGAATGTTATGCTACTTTCTTTGCACAGAGCCACATTTATCCAGACAATGGACAGGGAGCTGCAGCTCAGCACCATACAAGCTACAGTGGAGTTAGTACAGTATGATTTATGAATGTCTGTGACTAAACATGTAGTTCAGGGGCTTTTTGTAAGTATTTTTTATAACATACAGTGGGGAAAAAAAGTATTTAGTCAGCCACCAATTGTGCAAGTTCTCCCACTTAAAAAGATGAGGCCGGCCTGTAATTGACATCATAGGTAGACCTCAACTATGAGAGACAAAATGAGAAAACAAATCCAGAAAATCACATTGTCTGATTTTTTAAGAATTTATTTGCAACTTATGGTGGAAAATAAGTATTTGGTCACCTACAAACAAGCAAGATTTCTGGCTCTCACAGACCTGTAACTTCTACTGTAAGAGGCTCCTCTGTCCTCCACTCATTACCTGTAGTAATGGCTCCTGTTTGACATTGTTATCAGTATAAAAGACACCTGTCCACACCCTCAAACAGTCACACTCCAAACTCCACTATGGTGAAGACCAAAGAGCTGTGGAAGGACACCAGAAACAAAATTGTAGACCTGCACCAGGCTGGGAAGACTGAATCTGCAATAGGGAAGCAGCTTGGTGTGAAGAAATCAACTGTGGGAGCAATAATTAGAAAATGGAAGACATACAAGACCACTGAAAATCTCCCTCGATCAGGGGCTCCACGCAAGATCTCACCCCGTGGGGTCAAAATGATCACAAGAACAGTGAGCAAAAATCCCAGAACCACATGGGGGGACCTAGTGAATGACCTGCAGAAAGCTGGGACTAACATAACAAAGGCTACCATCAGTAACACACTACGCCGCCAGGGACTCAGATCCTGCAGTGCCAGACGTGTCCCCCTGCTTAAGCCAGTACATATCCGGGCCCGTCTGAAGTTTGCTACAGAGCATTTGGATGTTCCAGAAGAGTACTGGGAGAATGTCATATGGTCAGATGAAACCAAAGTAGAACTGTTTGATAGAAACACAACTCGTCGTATTTGGAGGAGAGTGAATGCTGAGTTGCATCCAAAGAACACCATACTTACTGTGAAGCATGGGGGTGGCAACATCATGCTTTGGGGCTGTTTCTCTGCAAAGGGACCAGGATGACTGATCCGTGTACATGAAAGAATGAATGGGGCCATGTATTGTGAGATTTTGAGTGCAAACCTCCTTCCATCAGCAAGGGCATTGAAAATGAAACGTGGCTGGGTCTTTCAGCATGACAGTGATCCCAAGCACACCGCCAGGGCAACGAAGGAGTGGCTTCGTAAGAAGCATTTCAAGGTCCTGGAGTGGCCTAGCCAGTCTCCAGATCTCAACCCCATATAAAACCTTTGGAGGGAGTTGAAAGTCCGTGCTGCCCAGCGACAGCCCCAAAACATCACTGCTCTAGAGGAGATCTGCATGGAGGAATGGGCCAACATACCAGCAACAGTGTGTGCCAACCTTGTGAAGACTTACAGAAAACGTTTGACCTCTGTCATTGTTCTATATCCTTTGTTGGCAAAGTATTGACATGAACTTTTGTTATTGACCAAATACTTATTTTCCACCATAGTTTGCAAATAAATTCTTACTAAATAAGACAATGTGATTTTCTAGATATGTTTTCTCATTTTGTCTCTCATAGTTGAGGTCTACCTATGATGACAATTACAGGCCGGCCTCATCTTTTTAAGTGGAAAAACTTGCACAATTGGTGGCTGACTAAATACTTTTTTTCCCCACTGTAATCTTGAAAATTGTGGCAGGAATAAACCTTTTTAAGCATAACTTTTATTGTAATAAATAAAAATTTTATAAAAAAAAAATCTCAGTTTGTGAAAGTGTTCTAGAGAACAAGATGTCAGGTACTAGGGCACTTGTCCAAGCATAGTACCTTGCTCAATATTTAACATGCTTCTGGCACAAACATTCTTGCACTTTGGATGACTTTGGTTGAACAATAGCCCTCTAGCCTTGCCAAGACCTTGTGCTGTCTTAAAGAGAACCTTTCACCACATCCACCAGATCTAGTTCTTTGCATCATTTAATAGGCACAACTTCCTCTGATTCCGACACACTGTTGGATTTTTTTTTCTACTTCCCACCATTCCTGAGCAATCAGTGCAGTTGGTTTTGATGTCTGATATGCAAACTAGACTCTCCAATGTCAAGTGGGTGGCATCAGGCAGAAGCAGGGTGTGCATGACTTACAGTTCCAATCAAAGGCAGACAATGTAAGAGCTCTGAGACCCATCCCCTTTCCTGCTCCGGATTGAAACCACCCACTTGACATTAGTGAGTCTGTTAGGCATATTAGGCAATTATACTAGTTGTACTGATTGCTCATGAATGGTAGGGGCTAGAGAAAAAAAAATGTCAACTTTGCTGGAATCCGTGGAGAGGAGCCTAATAAGGGATGAAAACAGGTCAAGATGTTGGCTGCATTTTGAGTGCATATTGACATAGTAGCCAACCCATTTGAAATGGTATTCCTTATGATAGGTTATCAACATCAAATTGGTGGCGGTCCAACACCCAGCACAGACCAGCTATTTGAAGAGGCCACAGCACCCCCAGTGCTTGATATTGAAGCTCAGCCCCTTTAATTTGATTGGGACTGAGCTGTAAACACACCATATGACCAATGAACATCACCTTACATGGCCTGTGAATCAGCACTCATGCAGGTGCAGATGCTGCTCAGTGAGGATGCCAGATGTCAGATCTAATCCTAAGGATAGGTCATCAATATTTAATTTCATCAGCAGAAAATCCCTTTAAGTTTATTAAATTGAGTGTTTTTTGCAAATAGTCAATGAAAACGTGAATAAACAATTTAGCAAAGAAAAGGAGACATAGTTGAAACAGTGAAGTGGACTTAGTATACTTCTGTACTATTTTGCTACTAAGGTACCATTTTATTATCAACAGAAAAACACTTGGTCTGACCTGAAAAGCAGTCACAATTTGGATCAATTTTACAGTCACAGTCCGTGGGGGCTCCAACTAAAGTAGAGATCTCGCCATTTGTGGTGACTTGTTGTATTCTGTTAATCTTCCTTTCATCTGTTTCAGCAATGTAGAGGACTCCACTGTGGGATACTGCAATGGCTCGTGCAGATTCCAGGGTTGAATGAATGGCTACTTTGCTGACTAGGAAATAGTCTATACCTGGAACCTGGCAATGAATGGGTCTGCCAGCAATAATTCTCACTTGATTATTATCAGAGATCTGGAGTACAATGTTATTGTCCAAGACATATAATGAGTTATCCATTGGGTTGACAGCAAGATCGGTTGGCCATTCTAGTCGAACCTGCCAAAAATAAATTGAATGAAGACATTTTATAAAAAAAATACAGATTGAAATAAAATGGTCAGAATTAGTAGAAAATATTGCAAAACAAGCTTGGTAAATGCCCCCCAGTATTTCTCATACATGGGAACCCTGAAAATATAAGCAGGATCAAATGGAGAAAGTGAAGATAAGTCCCCTAAAATACCTATCAACATATGTATGTATAATATAATGCATCCATCTCAGTGCTCTATATCATCTGGACAGTACAAGTTATCAATGGACCCTCCAATTCCTTCCACCACAAAGTAGTTGCCTGGATATACATAGATGATATTGCTAGGCTTTGGTACGGTAGGATGCCTTAATTCTCTCAGGCTGGATTACTGCTTGGTAAAAGATGACTAGTGAAGATTAGTTTTAATGCACCATGGTAGCTACTAGTTACACAGAGTGCTTTGGTGTACATGTGTAAAGGGGTGTCCTTCTCACTGAGGTCTGAGGCATGCCACAAATGGCTTCTAGTGGCTCTCTTTCATGATGTTGCCTGGGCCTTGCTGGCATATGGTGTCCTCCATCATATGGCACTGGCAAGCTCCAGGTAATGAGTGTTACCAGTTGTTATACCATGGTTGCTGTCTCTTAATTCAATTTGGTATTTATATATATCTGTCACTTGCCATCTCTGTTTCATCACTTCCTGAGGTGAAACATGCAGGGGAGTGAGAGTTGGGGATCGACTTGGGCTGCCCCTCTTACTGTGACTGGGTCTGTATATTACTATGTAGTCATCCACATGGATTGTTACTTTTGTATTGTTTGTTTTCTGTTGATCGGCAACATTGGTCACTGTGCGGTTTTAGTATACCATATCCTATTGGTTAGTTACAGTGCTGGCCAAAAGTATTGGCACCCCTGCAATTCTGTCAGATAATACTCAATTTCTTCCAGAAAATGATTGCAATCACAAATGCTTTGGTAATAATATCTTCATTTAATTTGTCTTCAATGGAAAACCACAAAAAGAATTGTCAAAAAGCCAAATTGGATATAATTCCACACCAAACATAAAAAAGGGGGTGGACAAAAGTATTGGCACCCTTTGAAAAATCATGTGATGCTTCTCTAATTTGTGTAATTAACAGCACCTGTTATTTACCTGTGGCACATAACAGGTGGTGGCAATAACTAAATCACACTTGCAGCCAGTTGAAATGGATTAAAGTTGACTCAACCTCTGTCCTGTGTCCTTGTGTACCACATTGAGCATGGAGAAAAGAAAGAAGACCAAAGAACTGTCTGAGGACTTGAGAAACAAATTGTGAGGAAGCATGAGTAATCTCAAGGCTACAAGTCCATCTCCAAAGACCTGAATGTTCCTGTGTCTACCGTGCGCAGTGTCATCAAGAAGTTTAAAGCCCATGGCACTGTGGCTAACCTCCCTAGATGTGGACGGAAAAGAAAAATTGACGAGAGATTTCAACGAAAGATTGTGCGGATGGTGGCTAAAGAACCTCGACTAACATCCAAACAAGTTCTAGCTGCCCTGCAGTCTGAGGGTACAACAGTGTCAACCCGTACTATCCGTCGGCGTCTGAATGAAAAGGGACTCTATGGTAGGATACCCAGGAAGACCCCACTTCTGACCCAGAGACATAAAAAAGCCAGGCTGGAGTTTGCCAAAACTTACCTGAGAAAGCCAAAAACTTTTTGGAAGAATGTTCTCTGGTCAGATGAGACAAAAGTAGAGCTTTTTGGGAAAAGGCATCAACATAGAGTTTACAGGAAAAAAAAAGAGGCCTTCAAAGAAAAGAACACGGTCCCTACAGTCAAACATGGCGGAGGTTCCCTAATTTTTTGGCGGTTGCTTTGCTGCCTCTGACACTGGACTGCTTGACCGTGTGCATGGCATTATGAAGTCTGAAGACTACCAACAAATTTTGCAGCATAATGTAGGGCCCAGTGTGAGAAAGCTGGGTCTCCCTCAGAGGTCATGGGTCTTCCAGCAGGACAATGACCCAAAACACACTTCAAAAAGCACTAGAAAATGCTTTGAGAGAAAGCACTGGAGACTTCTAAAGTGGCCAGCAATGAGTCCAGACCTGAATCCCATAGAACACCTGTGGAGAAATCTCAAAATAGCAGTTTGGAGAAGGCACCCTTCAAATCTCAGGGACCTGGAGAAATTTGCCAAAGAAGAATGGTCTAAAATTCCAGCAGAGCATTGTAAGAAACTCATTGATGGTTACCGGAAGCGGTTGTTCGCAGTTATTTTGTCTAAAGGTTGTGCTACCAAGTATTAGGCTGAGGGTGCCAATACTTTTGTCCGGCCCATTTTTGGAGTTTTGTGTAAAATGATCAATGATTTGACTTTTTTTTTCATTCTCTTTTGTGTTTTTTCATTGCAAGCAAAATAAATGAAGATATTATTACCAAAGCATTTGTGATTGCAATCATTTTCTGGAAGAAATTGAGTATTATCTGACAGAATTGCAGGGGTGCCAATACTTTTGGCCAGCACTGTATATATTATGCCTGTTTAGCTTCATCTTTGTGGAAGAGTGAAGAAATCAGGCGATACCTTTTAGAGGCTAACTGAGTATATTTGATAGTAAGCTTTCGAGAGTACTAGCTCTCTTCTTCAGACATACAAGAAACTGAAAATTCACACACTCTTTATAAACACAAGACCTGGATCTTCAAAGGATCTTAGAATCTTTAAAGAAAATCAAAATGCAATATAAGTATGGATGGAGTTGCAGCATGTCGGGTACACCTGGAAAAACAAAACCTCCCAACAGAACCAGTAACGCAGCTCATACAATTCATCCTTAGCCACAACCATTTTACTTTTGGAGATGATCTATATCTACAGCGAATGGGAACTTCAATGGGGACCAGATGCGCACCCCAATATGCAAATCTCTTTATGGCAGAACTGGAAGGAGCATATTTATCAACATGTACCACCAAATCTATGATTTACCTTCATTATATTGATGATATCCTTGTCATCTGGACTGCAGGTGAGGAGGCCCTACTTCAACTCCATAATGACTTCAATGACTTTCACCCTACCATCAACCTTAAACTTAGCTATTCAGAGAGTGAAATCCACTTTATGGATACCACAATATACATTAAAGACCATCGGCTACTCACATCAATATACCACAAGCCCACAGATAGAACCGCCTACCTGAGAAACGACAGCTTCAACCCCAAGCACACAAGACAATCTATTATTTACAGCCAGGCTATACGATACAATCGTATGTGTTCCGACAAAGCAGACCTGGACAAGCACCTCCTGGATCTGAGGACGAAATTTCTCAGATTGGGATACAAACCAAAAGTGACGGACAACCAAGTAAAGAAAGTGGCAGCCATTAACAGAGACAGTCTGCTCACATATAAAGAGACCCAGAAAGAAGCCCGAGTGCCCCTAGTTGTCACTTACAACCCACAGCTGGAGATCCTACGAAGGATTGCCAAGGAGCTCCAACCTGTGCTACATAGGGACAACAGACTCAAGGACATATTTCCAGTCCCCCCTCTCCTTTCCTTTCGACAACCACCAAACCTGAGGCGTATTATTGTCCGGAATGCCCTGAAGGCCCCAACTGAAAATGGCACCTCACCTGGCCTGCAAAACAGGTACAAAACCTGCAGGAACATCCACACCGCTGACAGTGTTCCTATCCCACATTCACAACAGGTGCACAGAATTAGGGGGACATTCTCCTGCAGGTCTTCCAATGTGGTGTACCTCATAATGTGTGTGCAATGTCCCACCACAGGCCTCTATGTGGGGGAAACAGGCCGGAGACTTAGCGCATGAACTCACACAGATCCACCATTAATGACAGCAGAACAGATCTCCCAGTGGCCGCACATTTCTCCGGAGAAGACCACTCTATTGAAGATTTGCGGGTTGTGGTTTTAATGTGACATTTTAAGACGCAGACGGAGAGAAAGGAATGGGAATATAAGTTAATGCAAAAATTTCAAACTCTGCAACTTGGACTTAATATTCATGCCAGTTTCATGTCACACTATGTATGAACTGTGAGGGTCACAAATCACCACCTGTAAATAACTTCTCTACTTATATTGCATTTTGATTTTCTTTAAAGATTCTAATATCCTTTGAAGATCCAGGTCTTCTGTGTATAAATAGTGTGTGAATTTTCAGTTTCTTGTATGTCTGAAGCTAGACTCTCGAAAGCTTACTATCAAATATACTCGGTTAGCCTCTAAAAGGTATCTCCTGATTTCTTCACTCTTCCACTACTTTCCATGGCTAACACGGTACAACATTATACTACTAGATTCATCTTTGGCATTTTTTGCCCTTGGGTCACCCTTTTATTGATGATTTCAGCCCATGTATTATCTGCATCTTACATGTTTTTTAATGTTACATTTTTGCATACGGTCAATAAAACATTTGATCATTATGTCTTTGTTTCTCATGTATATGTTGCTAGTTACAGAATATATGAGTGCAGGGTCTTGTGGGCTAACCCCTTCCCATCCGAATATGTTGCAAAGTAGAGTAATGGAGCAGCACACCAATTATGCTTGAAGTGATTGTACTCAGAGTCAAAGGAACCCTGGTGTGGTTTGTTGGTTTTATTACATCTATAAACACAACTGCCCTTCCGATATACTTATTGCATTTATGAAAGACATGATATATAGATATAAAAAATGCTTCACTATATTCAAACACTTTACTATATATAGCACCAACATATTCTGCAGCGCTTTTCGAATCTAGGAAGTAACAAGCACAAAATAAATACCTAAACAATCTCTGCGTGATTGTTTTTGCTGCGACTCCATGCTAATGTTTCCAAATTTCTAGTATGACTTTTCCAGACCTGAAATTTTGATCGTTTTTGTCTCTGGACAAGAGCATACCTGCTATCTGGATTTTCCACCCCTTGTTCTCACTGAGGAAATTAAAATTGTTGAGCTGTCACTAACTGCTCAGATTGTGACTACAACACGCGTCACGTACTGCAGGGCCTTCTGTTCTGATTCAATGGAAAATACAGCGAATCCTTCAATCAGACCCTATCTACATTAGTCAGACATTCTTATTTCTACACTCCATGGTAAAATGCTTCATAGCTGCTCTGAATCCCATGCAATCAACCTGCAATCACTCCTGGCTGATTTTAACCCTTTACATCCCTTGGACTAGTTTCACACAGCATAAATGTGTATCTTGCAACCATTCAATGTCTAAATATACATCTCTGATGAGTGAGTAAGAGTCGGCAGGTCCATTTCCTCCATTAGTATCAGAGCTGCTTTAGAGTATATCTAAATTCTGTTTGCACATATTCTAGACAGTGTCGGCTTAGTTCACTCTAAACATCCCTTTGACCTCTAAATGTGGCTCTACATTATTAGTCTAAACTTTTGCAAACATGGTGAATCTATTCAGTTCACTCTGAGTTTGCTTAGCACAAAGAAAACAAAGGCACATGAATGAAGTATACATTAGAGGGACATCTGCAAAAAGATGGATGGTGCAGTGTCCTTGGCAGCTTGAACATCAGTTCCATTATTACTTGTACAATGTAAACCAAATTTAATAAAGGGGTCTTTTCAAAGAGAAAATATTGAGATTTTAAATATGGCATCCATTGTGCCTTTCCATTGTCCTCTGCTATATATTTTACTTTAAAACGTTATTCCATTTATTTGTTATGTGTAGGTGTGAAAGTTTTATTAGTCATTTTCTTTCAGCTTAAGGCCCCATGCACACGGCCGCAAATTTATCCACAATTGCGGATAAAAGGGAGGGCCTATACATTTCTATAGGCCCATACACACCTCCACAATTTTTGTGTACGTGTGTCTGGGTCGTAGAAGGGGTCTGCAAATTATGTGTTCTATATTTGTCCTCATTTGCAGCACAGACAAGTGGTAGATCTATACAAGTCATTTTGCAGATCCGTGATTGTGAATGACATACTGACATGTTTTGTGGATTGCTGATCAATATTTTTGGACAGCAAAACCACTATGATCATGTGTATGAAGCCTAAGGCTATATTCACATGACTGAGGTACAAAATGACCATTAAAAAGGGAAATTTTTCATGGCTGTTTTGCATCTGATTGGCACCCATTTTTATGGATCCCTCATAGATTTGTGTTTATACAGGTATTCGTGAAAATCGGTAAAAATAGGACATGTCAAAAACACTGTCATGTGAATAGCCCCATTCACATACATTGGGGGTTATTTATCATTTGCCCCTTTTTTGACCATACTTTTCGCAGGTGTGCCTTTTTTTTTAGACTAGTTTTACTTTGGTGCTTATTTATGATGTCGGCGCACCTCCTTGTTAAATGTTGTGCACGTGTTAGTTAGTTTAGATGTGCCTCTTTAGGCCATGTGCACTTTGCCCCTTTTTTATTCAAAAAGGCACAATTGCCCCTTTTTAATGCTTTCTATTCTGACAGGCCCTTTTACACTGCCCATGGACTGGAGTGCATTTATGCCTATTTTGCGCCTTTTTAAAAAAGGTACAAGTCATAAATACAGCATAAAGCTATGGCCCCACGTTGCGGAAACACAGCTTTTTTTGTTGCAGATTTTGCTGCAGTTTTTTGAGCCAAAGCCAGGAGTGGCTTTAGCAGAAGGTAGAAGTATAAGAACTTCCTATATATTTCTCATTCCTTTTGTAGCCATTCTTGGCTTTGGCTCAAAAAATCGCAGCAAAATCTGCAACAAAAAAGCTGCATTTCCGCAACGTGGGGCCATAGCCTAAAAAGGATCTCCATTTAGGCCACACCCAATTTTCTCGCCAAAAAGCAAAAGTGACGACAGCAGCATACCAGCATGAAAAAAGACGCAAATGCTTTATAAATGAAGCGTAGGGCAGAAAAAGACCTCAAAAAGGCGCAATTTATGCCAAAAAAAGACGCAACTAGCTTAATAAATGTGACCCATTGAATTTAATAGAATTGAAAACTCTGCGTACTTTCTGTGAAAAGCCCTGCGGAAAGAAAAGTGATGCGTTTCTGCTGTGGTCTTTTTCACAGTGCTTTTTGGCTGCGGCTCGCTATGAGGGGGCCTTAACCCTTGCATTTTTTTCACAGCGTTTTTCACAGAAAGTCTGCAGAATTTTCTTCTACGGACTTTCTGCTTCTGTTATAGCTATACGGAAAATGCCAGCGTATGTTTAATTGACATGCTGTGATTTACAAAAACGCAACGTTTTTTGAAATCACAGCATTTCCACTGCAGAATTTTTTCTGCAATGTGTGGATAGGATTAGCCAGAATCCCATTCACTTTGCAGGTAATGTAAAACGCTTTGCTTTTACAACATGGGGCCCGGCCTAACAAAAGTATTTTCCTCAATAGTATTATTTGTAGGGCAGAATATCTGCATGATATAGGAACATATGGAGGCACCATGTGAAAGCATGCAGAGTGCCTACATAGACTGTGCCTTGATACAGGCTGTGAGTGAACATCCTTACTACATACAGCATGCCTAAGAAGTATAAAGTGAACAGTCAAGTCATGGCAGTGGTTGAGCAGAAATTGTGTAAATTATTGTAACTGTTGCTTCCAGCAGACATTGGGGCAGTTTATCAAGACTTGCATTTTTGATTCCCTGTGTACCAAAGAGGAGATGTACCTAATATAGTAAGAATATAATTCACAACACCTTATGGCATAAGTTATAATAAATATGCTGGGCTACCAGAGGACACAGTCCACTAAGCCCTAGCATGCCCACTTTTTCAAAAAGTACCATGCAGGATGCAAAAAGTCACAATTTTTTTGCGCAAACTTAACTATGTACCAAAAATTGCAACTTCCTGTATTTTCCTATAAGAACAAATTAATTACAAATAATAATAGTATAATACTATATTTTGTTAAGGCTATCTATACCTTAATGAATGGAGATGGAAAATGTAACTAGTATTCCTGGTGCTGTGCAGAATGTGCAGTTTTGCAAAAATTCTTGAAATGTATAATTATCATGTGACTTTAGCATGCCGCAGACTGTATATCACTGTGTGTGTACCTGAAAGGCTTAATCTATGTACTCTACCTGAGAAGCTTTATCTCACATACAGATAAATATGTGCTTATGAGATCACAAGTGCTTTTTATTTTTCATGCTATCGCTATTGTCCTTTGTATTTTCCCACAAAAATAGAAAACAGATTAGGAAATGGTTTTCCATAAAGGTAAATCTCAGGAGTTTACGTCTAATTGAATGTCTACAAACCAAAGGCGGCAGACAGGATGCTTTCACCGATGAGCTTGGCTGCTCATGATATTTTGAATCCTGGATAAGCAGATCTTCATTCATGCTGTGTGTTTGCCCTTTTGGCATGCAGTTCTATGTGGGCACTGGGAATAACTCAGAATATACACTTTTGTCTTATGTCAGGCATAAACTATTCAAGGCAGACGCAGGCAGCACTAAATGGATGAGCTCAGCTGAATCACCGGCTCTAACCACTGTAGATCATTTTTAATTAATTGTGACTAAGGTTCTATTGAGTAGGAGTGTGAAGCAGAATGTGAAGGATCCAGTGCACTGCCTACCTAGCTGGATGCTAGAACAGGGGCCTTATTCATTAGCAGATTACGTAATTACTATCGAGTATAACAAGGTCAAGGCTGGAGCTACAGCATGTGTAAGGGAATTGCCAGTTGAGCAATTCTCCAGTGCTGCTGCAAAAACCTGAGAGGAAGGGAATACAGAGACAGTGAGCCCTAAAGTTGACACAGACCCTGTCCCTACCTACTTGTCTCACTGTCCTAATGACAGGAACAACTTGGAGCCGGTCCCTACTCTGAATAAGTGACAACACAGAACGCAGACAGGACGCACAAACAACAAAGGGAGGTCAGCTAGCCAAGGGGTCGGTAACAATCGAGCAATGCAGTACAGAATCAAAATCCAAGAGAATAGTCAAAAGGCAAGCCAACGGTCAGAGAAATCAGAAGAGCAGGTAACAAGGAACAAGGAGTATAGCCAGTAAGCGAAATGCAATAGCAGGCAAAGACAGTGCAATAACCGGCGACTTGCTGAGAAAGTGACATCCTGTATATAGAAAGTCTGGGCCCAGCCCCAGACCTGATAGGTACACAGGCTGTCAATCACACAGGCCAGGAAGAGATTAACTCTATGCAGTCCAGAGAGAAATGCTCAGAACACGGGTGTGGCCGGAAATCCATTAAATTGTCTAGGACCATGTTCAAACTGCACAACAAGAAACCTACACAAAGAACCAAACTGAACACGCCTCCTTCACCGCAGCGTGCGAGCGGAGGGCGGCGCAGAGACCCGAACAGGCAGAGACGTTACAACATGACAACTATTAGTCACTGAGCATTGGCTGTCATACTGAATATACCATATACTGAAGAAGAGTTTATGCACACTGCCGTATTATCGCTCACAGAGCCTAGAGCCAGGGCTGCCATAGAGGGTCCATTCAGTAGATTTCATAGGAAAAAAAATGTGTCTTGATCCATCAAAAATTGTATGTATTGTTTCTAGGGCAGAAACATTTTGTAAAAACTGAGCCTGTATTGGCTTAGCAGCTCCATAATATAATGTACAGACCTCTGTCCATGCTGTGTCCATGACCCTTAGAGTTAGCTCCATGTCAATTTCACCAACTGCCTAGTGCCTGTACTACTTGTAGTAATATAAAAGACTGTTTGCCATTACAAATGGTACAAAGTTTACCAGTACTCAGTTTACAAGTTCTTAAAATTCTCTCATGGAGTTGCTACAGACTGACACATAAGGTGATGTACAAATGTTGTAATATAAGGCTAGGGTTATATGGAAACACAACATTACTCACAGGTCACAGTGAAATGCCACATCTAAGTTTATTTGCCCATATCTACCTCATTCTAACAGGTCTAGAGTTCCTAAAGCCTAATTCCCTAATTTTGTAACGGCTGTTTTTAGAACACAATGGGGGTGATTTCTTAAGACCTGTGTATAGAATGCCCGTCTTCATATCTCTGGCACTGGGGGAGAATGCACCTCATTTATAGTAAGACACATGCCTCCAAACAAATTAGGCGAAGGGCCATGTATCTATATTGAAATCCATGCAAACTCATATTTGGCGTAGGTTTCAGGCATCAGTTAATTGACATAAATGATGGTAGATCACACCCTGCTCTTGCCGCACCACCTATTAGGATAGTGGCAAGAGCAGCGCAAAACAGTTGCATGTTTTTTTGCACAAACCACCGACTTGCGCAAAACTTTTCATGCCTTATACACCAGAAAAGTAGTTTACCAGGGATGATAAATCTGCCTCACTGATTTCATTGAGGGAGGATTATGAAGACCAGGTTGTGTGTACCACCCCCAGCACACCCTCAGCACGCCCCCTTTTTGGGAAAGAGGTCTAGGCAACACAAAGATGCCAGCTGCAATAATTTATGCCTCCACTGCAATTTAAAAAGTCACAAACCCAAGATTTGTGACTTTATATGCCAGAAAACTGGGGCAAAATAATAATAAACCTCCCCCATTGTGTCTATATACATGTCTGTTTTTTAGACGGTCTGTTTCGATGAACAATTAAAAAATAGAACATGTCCTATTTTTGTATGTTTTCAGGGATCCTTCAATAGACTCAAGTCTATGAGGGATCCATGAAACTGGGCCCCAGACAGATGCCAAATGGTTGTGAAAGAATATGTGGTTATCACGGCTGCTACTCTCCACACCTATATGGATACAGCCCATGTTACAAATTTATACCAAAAGAACAATAACAACATGATAATCTTTTGATTTTTATTTTTTTTTGCAATTCTGCCAGATTTTGATAATTTAAAGGTTTCTTTTATTTTAGTAATAAATAAAAAAAACATAAGAAAACCAAAAACAACCATAGCATTCATCTATGTGATTGGCAAGAAGATTTCCAGACGGAAGGTTCCAGAAGCATTTTCACTGCATTAGACACAAAAAAAAAAATCACGTACATTGTAATTATAATGTCTGAGTTTTTCTTGTTGGATAGTTGCACTTCTATCACCTGTGTGTTAAGCTGGCCAATGATAAATTTGATCATTACTATTCCTGGAATAGGTGCTAGGCATTGGAGTGTTGTATTCAATGTGTGCCAAGTTTTAGCTCCTATACCTCTATGAAACCTGAAAAACGATTTGATAAAGCAAATAGGAAATGTGTGGCTCAAAACAACAGTAATTTGTTTAACAGCTGGAACAAAAGCACAAAAGATGCATACATAATCAGACAAAAATAGAAACGGCGTGCCAACAATGCTCATTATTTCTAATGTAAGACATTTTGCTTATCTGTAATCATCAAGAATATGATTTTATTAACACCAGCTGAACACCGAGCATTTACCCACAGAAATGGGAATGAGTGTAAATCAGGTTCTCTGTGTTGTCTGCCTAGACAATCCAGGATGTCTAAAATAAGCGACATGTTTATCAATAAGTCTATCTGCCATTTAATGACATGTTTAATATAGTAAAAACTAATTTATGTATCAATGACTGTAAAGCTAAAGCCCCACGTAGCGGGCTGCAGCAAAAAAGTGCTGCGGGAAAAAACGCAGAGGCGACGCATCACGGTTTTTCCCGCAGCGGCGACACATCACAGTTTTTCCTGCAGCGCTTTTCACAGAAAGTCCGCAGAGGTTTCCTTTTTGCTTCCATTATACCTACAGTTTTACGCCGCGTGGGGCCCCGGCCTAAAGCACAATTCTGTTGGAAAACGAAAAAAAGCTAAGGTTTGGCTGTAGCTTAGTATCCTATTCCACCCATACTTTTAGATATGGTCATAGTCAGGATCAACATTGCACATTATTTAAAGTGGACCTTTCATTTCAACAAGGCTGGACAGACTTCTATGGGTTTATACAACAAAAAAGAGCGGGCTATGTAAAAGACATCCTCTGCCTCCTCAAAGGTGGCTTACTGCAGATCAGCCAAAAGTCCTATCCACTGGAGAAGAATCATCTTTGCCCAAAAAGTCATGGACAAGAATCATATTGAAATGGAAGTCTAGTCAACCAGTTAATTGGTTACTGTTATGGTGTGTTATTTTGCCTTGGCTTTCACATGGCTTCTAATTGTACAAAAAAGAACACAGTTTTGTTTCTCCTCTGGCTAGTAAAGGTGTGTGTGGTGTGTGTGTGTGTAAGGGGGGGACATATGGGTAAGAGTCATCCTAATAGGACACAGCTGATAAATAATATTTTGGTAATGTCATGCTTGCCACCTTTCCTGAATTGTCTGGGGACTCTGGGAAAAAAATACCTGCTATTTTCCAGGAGAAGTTGGCAAGTCTAAAGAGATTGGTGCCTTGTGCTTTTTTTATGCATGGCACTGGGTTTATGCTTCAATAGAGATAGCCCTGATGACCAGACTCACAGCTAGGGGCAGGGCGTAAAAGAGGTGTGAACCCCCTTGATGCCAGGAATATCCTGCAGGAAAGGGGGTGTGGTTGTTCAAAAAATAATAATAATAATAATAATAATTTAATGGTGCTCTTAATGGATCTCAATCTCATACTTCCAGGACTGGGGCTCAAAAAGTATAGGTAACACTCATCTTATTTTAGTTGCAAGCTTTTTCATTTCTTTTATAAAAAAAATTAAGTAAGAGAACCTGATGTGGCTGTATTTAGACCAAGACCTCTGTACAACTTCAGAGTTATATGAGCCAAACTATATAGAGGTGCATTGGGCTTTGCAATATTGTTGTATACCTCCAACGTTTTGCAAAGTTATTTTTTTGTTATTAGCGGTCTCAAAACAAAGCACAGCAGACGACTTGCACAGAACTCATTATCAAGGTCCAAAAATGTGTAAATTATGTGTAATTATGTATCTATATAATAGTTTCCATTTATAATAGAAAGGTTAAAATTCATCTCAATTTTATATTTGAACAATTAGAACAATACAGATGGAACGTCGAAATAAAATGAGGAAATCAAAAACAAGCATGGCTAAAATCTAATAATCTTGTCCATTTTTCTGTGCCTGTCAGTACATGCAGATGAATAAAATCCAATAATATCTGAAACATGTTATTCTAAATATGAATAGAACATTCTGTCTGTTTTCTCCTTCGTGAAATGAAACTGCCCTCTGGCTCTTCTTGTTGAATAACAGTCTATTGTGCAGTGTCCAAAACTCATAAACAATTTACAAGTCCCCTCCATTTCCTTGTGTTGGTTTGATTGTGCCTTGTTTCTATTAAAATATCTTTTGATAAGAGCCCCGCTGTGCAAAAGACAGGGAGTTAAACTCTATTTTCTGCATTGCAATTTAAAGAACCACTTGTCCATTCAATCCACTTATTTTTTGAGCGTATCCACGGTAAAGAATGATTGTAACACTCACAAATATATTTGTAAAGGTTTCTGTGCTATGACAGGTATTAAGCGCACATTTCAACCGTGTGTGCTAAGAATAAAATTAAGTAGTTGAGCGACATTTCTCATATACCATTTTTTTTTTTCTTCAACTTTGGCATCCAAACTTTTTTTTTATTTCAGCTACCATGATCAATGGGTTAATTGCTACTCTAGAAGGGAAATAAAATCAAAAGTTGGTTAATACACAGGAAAAGGGAGGGGAGTTGTAGGTGCCCATTTCCTAGGCGCTGTTCACACTTGAGTCATGACTTCCAATTATAACAGAATTCTGTGACACTCTGACAGACCAGTTTTCAATGGGATGTTGTGACATTGATGGACCTTACTGATTTTAATGGGGTTTTTCAAGGTTCATGTATTTTTAATGGCAAGAATATAGTTGCAGATTGCGTCAGTCTTGCCACAAAAAGTTTGGAATGGCCAAAACAATGGAAGGAGGCTCCAACACAAATGCGCATTTAGCATTCTACGAGTGCACATTTTCATGATTTCCTTCAGCTAGCTTAGCCTTATTAGGGAATGTTCACACTGAATTTTCTGTGAGGTAGAGAAAATATGGTTCAGGTTTTGAAACAGATTTTGGAAGTTTGGAGCTTTACTGAATCAGCTTTTTGAAGATTTTTAGCACACAGTGTTCTGTTTCCTAAAATTCAGCTAAAGCCCCATATTTGTGACATGCACCTAAAAAACACTGCAAAAAAAAAAAAATTTTCTGTTTATCATTGAGTTTTTTTATATGTTTTTCCCTGGGTTTTTTTCTTCCCCTATTAAATCTATAGGGGAAATGCTTGTGAATACACAACTAAAATTAAATTGTTTTTTTTAATGCATTTATTTCAACACAAATTTCAGCATAGAATTCACCTGAAGATATGGTAGAACCTCCACATGAATACTGTATATTCTTTAGACTAAGACCCCACATAGTGTCCTGTTTCCGCCACAGGGGGCCCCGGCCTTAAAGTTTTATATACTATAGGTATACAGTCTTAACTACAGACTGGGCTTACAAATTATTTAGCAGCAGACAGTTCCTGTCTACACAGCTGTAGATGTATAGCTGCCTGCCAGAATTTTTTGTCTTGGGATCCATGCACAAGACTGTAGAAGTTTTTACTGTTTGCAAATACTGATCCGCAATCTGCCAAAAACATGTCCGCATTGCATCAGTATGTTATCCGAAATCACATGTCCACAAAAAGACTTGTATGATCCCCTACATTTGTATGCATGTTTGTGCCGCAAATACGGACAAGAATAGGACCTGCTCCATAAGTTGCGGATAGTTTCTATGGCCCGGACACTGATCAGTAAAAACTACAAACGTGTATGGGGCCATAGAAATAAATGGGTCCATATACGATGTGGACAATATATGAAAAACTACGGTCGTATGCATGAGACCTTACTTGTGTTTATGGGATCTTTTAATGCCTCTTTATATGAACTCTGTACATGGTTCTTCCTCATATAAGATTTCCTGCTTACCATACATTTTATAGAACTGTACAGAGACATTAATGCATATTTCCATCTTAAGTCAGTCTTTTCTTATATAGAAGTCTGTGGGAGGGTACATGCAACTAAGCCCCTTGCACGACTGTTGAAAGCAAAGCATCATGGAGCTGGACACGTGTAAAAATGGGGAATACATGTTAACATTATTCAACCCATCATCAGTGGTGCCCTATTGGTATTCTGCACAGGGAAAGTCATCACTGTAACATTATGTGATGCTGAATAGAGATTGCTCAGGACAGGACTGCTCTGTTACGGCAGCAGAAACTTCAGCTGCGACCTAGTATGAGACAGCAGGGGTTCTCTGTAATGGCATCATATAAGTAACTGAAGCTTTGGCAGCATATACAGCTTACTGCACCTCCATTTGCCAAAGGCTGAAATTTTAGTTTCTGTCTAAAGTAATAATAATATATTTTATTTACAGAAACTTATTTAAATATTTATAAAATTCTTAATTGAAACTATTACTTTGTGTTCGTACAGACAAAGGGGAGAATTTACTAAGTTTTATTTTACTCCAAACTGTGCTGCAGGTCTCTTAATAAATTTGTTGCATCTTTTCCTGTCGGTGTTCCAGAAAATCCTGTCTACGCTAGCGATGTGCTGGTGTACATTTCCACTATAATTTACACACATTTCTAATTTATACTGCATCTGTTGGGCCATTGGAGGTCTCTGCAGCTTAGCCATGACTACTGACTACCTCGACATCACTACTGAAAATGTACCAAGAGTGGTAGAAAAACTGCCCAAATTTTTTTGAACAAAAAAGCCTTGCACCAATCTTTGTGACTTCTATACACCCATTTTCTGACAAAGTTTTTACAAGTTTCCTCCAAAACCTCAAAGTACATGTTTAGAGCCGCTGAATACCAAGGTGTCTATATATCTATGCTAGGCTAAGGCCCCACATAGTAGGCTGCAGCAAAAAACGCTGCAGAAAAAAACGTAGGTATAATTGACATGCTGAGATTTCCAAAAACGCAACGGTTCTGGAAATCGCAGCATCTCCACTGTGCGTATTTTTCTGCAATGTGTGGATGGGATTTGCTAGAATCCTATCAACTTTGCAGGGACTGTAAAACGCTGCAGTTTTTGATGCGGTGTTTATGCCACATGGGTCCCCGGCCTTAGGCTGGGTTCACATCTGTGCCACAGTCTCCTTTTAGTGACTGTCAAAAATCACTGAACAATTAAATACTGCTAGTCCGATTTTTTCGTCCAGTGGTTTCAGTTTAAAGAATGGACACCCAGCTGATCCCATTATATTCAGGCACTGTTGGTGTCCGTTATTTTAACAGTCAGGTTGTCCATTGTTCTGGTCCCCCGCCGGACCAGAACATTGAACACATAAGTGCAGATGGGAACATGTAAACCTTAAACACAGGTGTTATACACATTATCCTGTTCAGTTTTATGCTACGTTCATACTACCATCATTGAAGTCTATTTATGGATCAAATCAATGGACTTAAATGCAGACAGAATGACTGATACAGACCAAGTACCCTTCTTCTGCATCATCTCTCCATTCACTGTAATGGTAAAAACAAGACTGTAACTTTCTTCCATCTTGTTTACTTTTTTTAAAGAAAGAAAAAAGTTGCGTCTGCAGGACTTTTTCCATTAGAAAAGTATATAAACAAGACAGAAGAAAGCTTCAGCCCTCTTTATAACATTACAGTGAAACAGATCAAGGGTTCTCTATTTCATCAGTCATTCTGTTGGCATTTTTGTCTGTTGTTCTGATTCTATGATGGATCAGAGCAATGAACTTCAATGATGACAGTGGGAAAGTAGCCTGACTTTGCTCCATAAAGAAGATACAAACAGACTTTTGCCATTATAGTATGAAGTTTAGATTTTTTTTTTGACTGACTCTGAATAAAGTAATTTATTAATAAGGACACGTACAGGATGACCTTTGACTTACTCTGATATTCTGATATTCTTGACACTAAATTATGTATTTTCTCAGCGTTTTATGAAAGATGAAGACTTTCTTTTCACTTACTCACAATAAGTAACAATGCAAGAAAAATCCAAACTCTTGGGATATCTGCTGTGTGCAGGCAACATAAATATGCTTCCTGGCAGTAGGTAACACAGGTTAAGTGTGTCAGCTGGGGCCAAAAGTCTGAAAAATTATTCAGAGCTTGTAGCATTATTTATTATGGGCGTCTGGTAACTTGGAGGTTGTTAAAAATGAGTGATTGTTTGCATACCGTTTCAGTGCAATTTATGTGCCATGAGGATCTGTGTTAACAGACTGACAGCCTCTATTGGCATTGTAATGGCTGCCAATTGTGGTTAGCACTGAAAATATGTTACCTGTGTAGGAAACCAGAGAAACAGTGGAATAAATTATTCACAGCATTCACACAAGAGGTCACTTTTTTATTAGGAAACCAGGTCATTTCTTTTTGGAAAACTCACATATGCAACTATGAGTGCTTTGCAGCAGAAAGTCTGCAGAGGAAAACTCTGCTAAAATGCAATGAAAAACGCTACGGAAAAAAACGCGATGCGTTTTCACTGCGTTTTTTTTCTGCAGCGTTTCGCTACGTGGGGCCTTAGCTAAAGGGAGAACATGTTGACATGTTCTGTACATTGAATACATACATATAGACCACAACCCTCATATAGCTACTGTGCACACATGGTTGACTTTGTCCCTTTAGCCATTTACTGCTAAATGTTTCCCCCAAAATAGGAAGTGTGCGGACAATATTGCAAGGAAGCTCTCCCAGCTTTCAAAAAAGCTGTGTTTCCTTTTTGGCTGATGCCTCCACCCAATCCATCTTCATCAACACACTATGTTTTTGAACTAAATTGGCCCCCGATTAGCCAGATTGTACGAAGAATCTCCCCATCAATCTGATGGCCCCATCACAACTGTCAGAAAACCATGTGTATGGCCAGAGTGTCAGATTCTTAGGCCTTATTCACCCTCAACTTTTCAATACCAGAAAATTGGAAAAAGAAAATGCTCCAGAAGAAAGTTCCTATATACACTTGAGGGATCAGGGGATTCTGGATTATTGGAATCTTGGTTATGCTCCCTAAGTGTAATACTGAATGCCCATTTTCATTCTATTGATTATAATGGTAACTGAAAGATGGAAATTAACAGGGTGCTGGATGGACCTTGAATTTTTTCATGCTGTGAATAAGAGGTTGAAATAAACATTAATATGTAAATCTCAATCTTCTACTGAATATCCAAATTCTATAGCTAGTTCTGTTCAAGGCCTGAACCCACTAATTTGGTATCTTGTGTTCTTCCTCTAAATTTATATACAGATGCATCTTTCCATACCTTTCCTCTTGGCTCAACATATCCTGGGATGCGTGAAGCAAGGTGAGCAGCTTTTCAAAAAAACATGATTTATTGTTATTCTCTTAGAGAGGTCTATCCCTTACATGTCTTTAAATGGTTTTGCTAGCATGTTGTGATATGGTATTGAATTAACTTCATAACAAATTAAAGTCTTTAAACAAATTCTTAAACAAAGTCTGAGGCTTCACCTTGTGGAAACAGTGGGTCACATGTATCAATACCGTTCAATTTAGCACTGTCTAAAACTAAGACTCCTGTTTGTAGTTTGAGACATATTTATAAATCTGTTGCATGGAGGTTCTTCAATCTGTCTCACTATCCAACATGCCAAAATTCTGTCTCACTTTTCCATGCACCAAAATTTGCGTCAATTAAAAAAAAAAAAATTGTCTCCATTGCCCAAGCGCAAAATTGTGTCTAAATTAAATCTTCAACTAAGTCTACACCATTTTAAACTTGGTGTACTTTGTACAAGAATATCTGCGCCATATTCGTTCTTTTCTGTTTCATAAATGTGTCGTAAAGTTAGATACTTTAAAGTGCCAGACTTCTATTCATAAATATGCCCCAATGTGTTTTGGGCTGTTGCAAAAATGCTTAGGAAAATGAACACATTTTGCTGTCACAGCAAAGTGAGGGAGATTTTGTTTACTCTTTTTCTCACATTGCAGAAGAAAACGATGCAAAAAATGTAGCATTTTCAAAAATACATGCGTTTTTGAAAAATGCAATGTTTCCATAGACTTATATGAATTAAAATTTTTGCTCCATTTTTCCAGCTGCATTTTCTTTTTTTTTCTAGCATTTTTAAGCTGTGTTTTACCAAGTGTAGCCTTACCCTACGGGTTGAAAATCTCTGCACATGTAGAGATATATCCATGAATTTATATTTCCTATGTATGGCTATAGAAAGCTACTTCAGCCTTCTATTATAATGTTGTTATCATGTATAATGTTGTTCTACTAAGAAAGCACAAGAATTGTCTTTTCTGCAGCTAATGGCTTTTTCAGAAATGTAAACTGATCCATTAACCTTACAGTATGCGACTGCCATGAAAACATGATAGGAATCTTGATTTCCTTTGAAAGCGTGTGCCTTTACATAAGTACTTCTCCCATACACGGCATTAACATTATAAAATGTTAAGAAAAATGATGTATTTGAGCAGATTTTTTCATCAAGAAAAATCTTGCTGTTGTCCATGTTTTATTCCCCAGCATCCACTTCACTTCTTACAGCTGGTATGCTGTAGAATGGTTTTGATGCTTTAGCTGCTTTCATAGTTCAGCACAAACATAAGGACCATTTCTCCGGATGAAAGGTAAATCAACAGCACAAAGCCTTTAGAAGCCAGAGACACATATACACCATATGCAGCAATTTCTGTTTGATATTTTTAGCTTTGTAAAGCTAAAGCACAGTTTACAAAGCCATTGTGGATTGTGTCGCTTTGTGTGATAGCACAGGATATCTCACCAAATGGGGGGGGGGGGGGAATTGATATAGTCTCAATTAACAGACCACAAGAAAACCAGGGCTCTACAGCAGGAGCATACATAGAAATGATGGGGCCCCATAGCAAAGGTCAGAACTGGGGCACCAGAAAAAAGCAGGACTATATACTGACTTACTATTTTTCGCAAAAGAGGTAATGATGTTCTGTGTATCATAAATCTCCTTGTATATTGCAGGGAAGAAGGATTTATGATACTTAAACTGCCAGATATTAAAGTGTTGTGAGGGCGATCTGCAAGCCTTCTCCCTCCATAGGCCCCATAGCATTTTCCCACCCTGTCTCCACGGTAGGTACACCATTGCTCTCCAGTTATCACTCACCACGGTTCTAAGTTGTTTTTAAGGCCAACAGGATATTGTCATGTATTAAAAGGGGTATACAGGTGTAATATTACCACTTTATAAATCATTAGTTCGGCCCCATCTGGATTATTCAATTCAGTACTGGGCACCAGTTCATAGAAAGGATGTCTTAGAAAAAAAGGTTCAACGGAGGGCCACAAAACTGATAAAGGGCATGGAGGACTTCAGTTATGAGGAGAGACTAAAGGAGTTAAATCTGTTTAGTCTTGATAAGAGGCATTTAAGGGGAGATATTATAAACCTATATAAATATCCCATACAAGAAATATGGGAAAAAGCTGTTCCATGTAAAATTCCATCAAAAGACAAGGGGGCACTCTCTCCGACTGGAGTTTAATCTCAAGAGTCGACAAGGCTTCTTTACTGTAAGCACTGTGAATCTGTGGAATAGCCTACCCCAGGAGCTGGTCACAGCAGTCACAGCTGAAAGCTTCAAAAAAGGATTAGATGCCTTTTTAGAGAAAAATAGCAATGATACGTATAGAAATGTATAGAATGTGATGCACTTTCCCATCTCCTTATTGAACTTGATGGTCAAATAGATACATCTCAATAAATTAGAATATCTTTGAAACGTTTATTTCTTTCAGTAATTACATTAAAAAAGTGGCCTCCTATATTTTCTAGATTCTTTACACACAGAGTGTTCTATTTCAAGTATTTTATTTCTGTAAATGTTGATTATGAAAACCCAAATGTAAGAAAATTAGAATATTGTGAAAAAGTTCAGTATTGTAAATTCAGAGTGTCACCTGCCAAGGTTTCCTAAGCCTTTAAATGGTCCCTCAGTCTGGTTCAGTAGGACACACAATCATGGAAGACGCTGATTATGAATTGTATTACTGAATCACTGAAATGAATGAACGTTTCAAAAAATATTCTAATTTATTGAGATGCACCTGTATGTCTTTTTTCAAACTGTATTTACCTGTACGCACACTCTACAGTCATACATTCCTTTAGCTTGTCTTATTTTGCAGTGCCAATACTAATCTGTTACGCATGCCAATGTGCCATTGTATATACAGATGTGTATAGCTTTACCTGGGTTGTCCAGTTTCAGCAAATAATGTTATTGTTTGTATAATAAAAATGTATACAATTCTTGAATATATTTTCAGTATCATTACTCATAGTTTTCTAGAGCTCTGCTTGCTGTCATTTTTTCTTTCCTTCCAATGGATAAAAATCAGTCCATGGTCATGTGATGGACGCAGAGGTGCACAGCTCGTTACAAAACAGAGATCTGATTACTGTTCTGTGACTGTAACAAACTGTGCACCTCTGTGTTCACCACATGACCACGGACTGATTTTTATCCAATGGAAGTTAACAATGAATGACAGAAAGCAGAGATCTAGAAAACTGTGAGTAATTGATATTGAAAGTATATTGGAAAATTATAGAACTTTTCATTATACATACATTAATATTTATTTGCTGAAAATTTCTCCATTTGCAGAAAGTACAACTCGTTATGCCTATGTAAACCAACCTTATCATGAGCACATGGCTTAGACCCATCCAGGAGATTATTCACATGTAGTTATCGGCTGTAGTTTCCATCTGGAATATACTTCAATAACTCACTTATTGTTTTCCTATGCTTTCACATCCACCCCTAAAATTTGGGGTCTGTATGAACAGCAACTTGTATTTCCCAGATCCACAACAAATTCTGTCTCGCTAAATATGTGACTGAAAATTTCTACTGTGCCGAACATAGCCTAAGGAAACACACAGACCTCATCTTAGGTTGGCCCATTTTATTATGCATGGTTACTTTTATTTGTCGAGTTGAGGGAGGTCCTGTCCCCTTAGCTAAGCACCACCCTGACATACCCACTTTCAAAGAAGTGGAGTGCATGGAGCAAATGCACCAAAAGTCACAAGTTTTAATGCAAAACGACCATGCGACAAGATTTTCAATCTTTGTCACACATTTCACGCTAGAAGCTGGTGTAACATTTATGATATTATGATACTATATGGGGCCCCATTTTGATAATAGCTTTGGTAGTCCCTTTATGCAACAAACTAACCTTTGCATGTCGCTTTACAGTATAGACATAAAACTCTGTGGTTACTGCAGCTTAGAGTGGTGAAATGAATGCTAGATGTCAAAATACACATAATGCATACAGCAACATGTATCTTACCCGACTGATGTCCATTCCTGAGTCACAACTTAGGGGCTGTGTTGAGGTTAACCCATTGAGACCTATGACTGTTGAAATGATGCCTTTGTCATCAATTTTCCGAATCATGGTGCCATCGACAAAGTAAATGAAGCCATGTGCATCTACAGTAATACCTGTAGGAGAGAATAAGAATTAACCAAGACAATCACAACCATAACAACAAAGAAAATTAAGAACAGGTTACAAGAAGAGGACTTTAGCTGGTTAAGTAGAAAGTGTGTACAGAATGTGAAGAATATGGGAAGGGTAAGAAGTATTTTTATGAATAACTGTATATGATTGTGAGAAGAGTTAAAATGTTGCATGGTCTAGTCTATCCATTACTAGTAAACAGTATAGCATTATGCCTCCAATGGAGCGTGCCATGAGTTTAATTTCCAATGGAATCTAAAAAAAAATAGTCTGTATAGAGAAGCATATAGAAGTCCAATATGGCCCAAAAAAGAGCTATGGTTGTTATATTATAGCCCAGTTGAAATGTTATCAAGCTGTAATACAGTCGATTGTGCATGAACCCTTATACTCAACAAAACTACAACTACACTTAGGATAAGCAAAAATAGAATATTATTAAAGACTGGTATCCATATAGACATATAGATTAAATAGAATATAGCAAATAGATCACTTGTTGACCCCAAAATCCATTATACATATACCACAGCTGTTTGTTATTCCATTATGCCATGGAGATGGGTCTGCTCCATACATAGTGGATGTCAGTTCAATTATACACTATATATGGTGAACTCTCAGATGCCAAGGTCAATAGAATCCACTGCATCTGAGGGGTCAGCGGGAAGGAGGGAGCTCCCCTATGATGAAATTAGGGAGTGACAATTGGGTGTCATGGCAGCTCTCAGGCCTGCCATGGCAGTTTTCCTATTAAAGAGAGTCTACCACCAAGTACATTCAAGCATCACTACCACATTACAGAGCATATTGCAGTGACGAGTAACATACGTCTGTTACACATGCTACTTTTGTAGATTTGGAGAAAAGCTCAGGGGATGCCTTCAGCTCCCAGAACACCGCTCTTTGAACCTCTCCTAACTGTGCTGCCACATAAGGTGGGAGTTGATCCTTCCACTGCTATGATGTTACCTATCTTTTTGGCGAAATCAACTCCCACTACATAGGGTGGTACAGGCAGGAGAGGGGAGGGGTTCGAGTGGAAAGAGCGGTGCTCTGGGGAGTGGCACCCCTGCATGTAGACATGTGATTGAAACCAGAATCTGTACAGGCATCCTGTATGTAGTACAGACTAAGAGTGAGTGGGGTCGTATATGATTTTGAGAGCCTCAGTAATGTTTATATACAGTGGTGGGAGGATGTGTGATATTTCCCACAAAATGATTATGCATAATATGGGAAAAATTCATTATTTTCTATGTAAAATGTTCTATACTATGGGGGAAAAAAAGTATTTAGTCAGCCACCAATTGTGCAGTTTCTCCCACTTAAAAAGATGAGAGAGGCCTGTAATTGTCATCATAGATAGACCTCAACTATGAGAGACAAAATGAGAAAACATATCTAGAAAATCACATTGTCTGATTTTTTAAGAATTTATTTGTAAATTATGGTGGAAAATAAGTATTTGCTCAATAACAAAAGTTCATCTCAGTACTTTGTTATATATCCTTTGTTGGCAATGACAGAGGTCAAACGTTTTCTGTAAGTCTTCACAAGGTTGGCACACACTGTTGCTAGTATGTTGGCCCATTCCTCCATGCAGATCTCCTCTAGAGCAGTGATGTTTTGGGGCTGTCACTGGGCAACACAGACTTTCAACTCCCTCCAAAGGTTTTCTATGGGGTTGAGAACTGGAGACTGGCTAGGCCACTCCAGGACCTTGAAATGCTTCTTACGAAGCCACTCCTTTGTTGCCCTGGCTTGTGTGCTTGGGATCATTGTCATGCTGAAAGACCTTGCCACGTTTCCTCTTCAATGCCCTTGTTGATGTAAGGAGGTTTGCACTCAAAATCTCACGATACATGGCCCCATTCATTCTTTCATGTACACGGATCAGTCGTCCTGGACCCTTTGCAGAGAAACAGCCCCAAAGCATGATGTTGCCACCCCCATGCTTCACAGTAGGTATGGTGTTCTTTGGATGCAACTCAACATTCACTCTCCTCCAAACACGACGAGTTGTGTTTCTACCAAACAGTTCTACTTTGGTTTCATCTGACCATATGACATTCTCCCAATACTGTTCTGGAACATCCAAATGCTCTGTAGCAAACTTCAGACGGGCCCGGATATGTACTGGCTTAAGCAGGGGAACACGTCTGGCACTGCAGGATCAGAGTCCCTGGCGGCGTAGTGTGTTACTGACGGTAGCCTTTGTTACGTTAGTCCCAGCTTTCTGCAGGTCATTCTTTGGGTCCCCCCGTGTGGTTCTGGGATTTTTGCTCACCATTCTTGTGATCATTTTGACCCCACGGGGTGAGATCTTGCATGGAGCCCCTGATCAAGGGAGATTATCAGTGGTCTTGTATGTCTTCCATTTTCTATATATTGCTCCCACAGTTGATTTCTTCACACCAAGCTGCTTGCCTATTGCAGATTCAGTCTTCCCAGCCTGGTGCATGTCTACAATTTTGTTTCTGGTGTCCTTCGACAGCTCTTTGGTCTTCACCATAGTGGAGTTTGGAGTGTGACTGTTTGAGGTTGTGGACAGGTCTCTTTTATACTGATAACAATGTCAAACAGGAGCCATTACTACAGGAAATGAGTGGAGGACAGAGGAGCCTCTTAAAGAAGAAGTTACAGGTCTGTGAGAGCCAGAAATCTTGCTCATTTGTAGGTGACAAAATACTTATTTTCCACCATAATTTGCAAATAAATTCTGAAAAAATCAGACAATGTGATTTTCTAGATGTTTTCTCATTTTGTCTCTCATAGTTGAGGTCTACCTATGATGTCAATTACAGGCCTCTCTCATCTTTTTAAGTGGGAGAACTTGCACAATTGGTGGCTGTATAAATTATAATAGAAATAGTGCTGAATTTAATCATCTACATTATGGCCACCACCCCAAGACCACAGTGAGGTTTTACTGTCCTTATAGACAACTATCATGATAATAATAATAATAATAATAATAATAATAATAATAATAATAATACTAATACCAACATGCCAAATTACATGTAGAGACGTCAGACTCGCAAGATCCTACCACGTTTCTATTCTTGCAGACCTGGACAGTATGTAGACTTTTAATTTGACATTTTCATCAAGGTGTAAAGTTTAAAGGGGTATTCCAGTTTTATTTATTTGTCTATAGATATGATACAATTTTTAAATATACGTATTGAAATTTTTCTCACATACATTTATAACTGAAGAGCCCTTTCTGCACAGTAAAATGGCACAACCTGAGACTCAGTCTTGTGTAATACATCTATGCAACTTAACATGGCATTTTTCATGTGACACATCATGTAGGTCCCCCCCCAGCATTCTGTATGCATCTTGGTTAAACACGTGTTTAGTTGGCACACAGGACACATCCATGGGAGAAAGAAATATGACTAATGAGTACAGATCTTTATTATAACTATAATAGATAAACTTCTGCACTCCAAGGAGGTTGTATACAAATACATTTAATGTCAAAGATCCAAGTATAATATAGTATATCTATTCCAGTATTCCACCAAGAATAGTATGCCAGTTTCTGTATTTCACAAAAAGCTGTAAATATCTGTTTCAGTATTCCAGAGAGCACAGTACATCTGTTTCAGTATTCCACAAAGTACAGTGACGTTTCATCTGAGTGGGCCATCTTCTGTTTAGACGAGTGAAGAGGCATTCCAGTATGGCGGAGGTCTGTTGTTGTAGTGTGCTCTGACCAGAAAGCAACTTGTTTCCTTACATGTGATCAGTCAATAGAACTCAAAATATAAACTATCAGAGGCTCTCATATACCTTGGTATACAAAAGTTCATTGTGCGATGAAATTGGGGATATTCTTTAAGGGCCGTATATGAAAGGCTTATATTACATAACTCTGATAACATGTCACACCAAAGGTACTTAAGATCAATTATTTTATGTATTTTTGTTACCAAATGAAATGTTGGAAGGCAAAGCTGACTGACAACTCCTGACAGACATTACTTGCCAACTTTTTCCTACATCTACGAATTCAAATGCTGGAATTTTTGTGACTGATTTTCAGACCGAGATTGGAAAAATATTCCATGACAGGAGAACAATGATGCCCCTTACTCGGGGCATAGGCCTGATCATGTGGTGACAGAATACCTGTCTCGGGAATGGTGTCACATTGTAAATTTGAGCATTAAGAAAGCATAGCATAAATATATATTACATTGACACAACTCTCTAGGCACTGGTTATTCCTCTATAAAATCTGGTCTGAAATCTTATGCACTATGATTTTCATTACTGGAAATTAGGCAATTGCATAATTGTTTGACCTGCTGCATTGATCGCTGCTTAAAATACTATGAGAGCTTTAGGAAACTACAAAATTCTCTCCTGGTATTACACGATCCCGCAATGTGCACACCATATATTTCCGTTGGTACATGACCTGTGTTGGTGATGTTCTTTTGCACTTAAAACCTGATCTTTATAACACTCTCTTCCAAGACTTGGTGACCAGTTCTCCTATGCTTTCTCTCTTATCAATTCTCTCAGTCTCAATCGCATGTGATGTCTATGGGGCACATTATTCCCAGATTATAGATTTCCCATTTGCACCCAACCAGAGCCCAATAGGTAGAGACATGCACCACAATCTGAAAGCTACACCATCTAGGAACTAAAGTAGATTACAGATACAATTAACACCAGATTAATGTAAAAAATTATAATATATAATCAAGTTTCTGTGACCTTGTCCTATCCCAGCCACAGCATGCCCACTTTTTACAAAAATTATGTAAGGGGATTAAAGCTGGAAAAAGGTGCACCAGAAACCCAAAAGTTTCAGAATATTATACTTTGAGTATGAGGCAGCAGAGCTGTAGTCGTTCTATAATTCACAACATACACCACTATGATGCTGTGAGTTCAGAGAAGCATCAGTCGGGACAGAAAATACAATCTTCACATGAACAGTGTTTCTAAACCCAGACATGTGTGAATTGGCCCTTACTATAATATTTGATCAGGGCTTTTGTAATAGCCACCTTTCTTATCAAATTCACATGCTAATGGAAGTCTACTAAGCTCTAATAGAAATGTATTCCTTCTGGTAAATTCTTTACTGTACAGGCAGTTTACATTGTTGATTGTTGTGACATGCCATTACTTTTTAGGTTGAAAACCGTAAATTTATAATGTATAATGAATCTTGTAAAGCTATTTTTACTCGTCATAGAAATGAAACAATAACCTCTAATTAAGTAAACAATGTATTTTTTTTTAAATTAGCAAATGTTATGTCAATGGGCATGATCTCTCTGTGACTCACCAAGAAAGTTATTTTTTTTTCTTTTACTTTAATTATATCTCTGAGGATTGTAAGAATGTTAGCAAGCATGGCATTCATTTGCGTAACTAAATGAGTGGAATTCCTGCATTTAAGAAGTAAGTATCAAATTAAGGGGGTTATTAATGTAATGAATTCTCTCATCGACTATGCAATTACACTTCCCCTTCACATATATGTTTAGCTGTCCACATTGATCTGGCTTCTCCTAAACTGAGAATGGTGGTGTAAAAAATACAACTCTTATTCCAAGAGTATGTAGAAACCTTCTCTTTTGTTCAATTTCAAGTAGCAGCCCACATTTATTATTGCCCCCCTTGTTTCCACATTGGTGGTTCAGTGGGCTGATATAAGGATTAAACTTACTAGTTGTGTTATTTGGCACATATCGTGCCACACTGTGTTCCACGTGACCTGCTTCTGAGCTCCTGAAGGTCACTGTCTTATTTGCTGAACTGGAACTCAGACTTTCATTGCATTCCTATGGAGACTCTCATAGAGTACATTGAGACTTTTACACCTGGTTCAGTGAATAAGACAGTGACCTCCAGGAGCTCAGAGGCAGATTAGTGGGGCAGAGCAAGGCAATATATCTGCTGAATAACAGCAATATATCTGCTGAATAACACAACTAGTATGTTTAACCCTTATACCACTCCATGGAGCCACCAATGTAGAAACTAATGGGGCAATAAAAAAAGTGGACTGCTTCTTTAATAATGGAAGTGATGGTCTGTCTTATATAATTCTGAGAGACCAATAGTGAAGGGAGCATCTTAAAACTCCTATCTTATCAATCTTACCATGGACTTTCACAGAGTTCCTAAATCAAGTAAAATGGGGCATTTGTGTTACTTAGTTTACCCCAGATATCTGGTGAAAAAAAGTTGAAACTGGCATATTTTATGAAAGTGGCGTGGGGGTTTGCGATAAATTTAATAAAATTTATGCCAGATTACTGGTGCAAATGATCATTAAAATCTATACAAGCTACAATTTCGCATAGATTCCAGCACAGACACATGGCCCAGTGGGAGAGCTGCAACATTTATGAAAGTGTGTGCATCTCCTTATAAATCAGATGGGTCTTAGCTGGCACAGGGGATATGAAGACTGGAGTCTAGTACTCCACTCTTCACAAACCTGCCCCAATGAGTGTATAAATCCTGTAATTTCTCAATATTGTAATGAAATTGTAGACAAAGACACATGGTACAAAGATAGGGCTCCATAGTCTATATTAGTGAGTAAATGGCCAGACCATTGAATGATTGCTATATAAAGTGGTTATGTAAGAGTATTTGTACGCTGAGATGATTGTAAGCTATGACCACAATTCGTTAAATTGTACATATTATCGACAAATGTAATAGTGCCAGAAGTGCAAAATTATAAGATTTTGTGTTCAATGGGTATTTATAACTTTTATTAAATTCCAATTTTGGACCATGAAAACTCTGATCCAACAGGAAATTCAAGGAGCTGAGCTGTGAGAAGATTGTTGGCAGTAAGAACAATTCAATGGACTTTTCAATGTGATGTTTAGCATTTCAACTTACACCATTCTAGGCAGGTGCAAAATTCTATTATTATATCATGCAATACAGATTATCCATCTAGCTTTTGGTGAAGAATACACTCCTAAATCCAAATATGGGTTGTAACAAAGAAAGTCTGTGCATTCCATAATATTAGTGCATGCTATATATCCATTGCTTACAGAATGTTCTTGTGCTCATTAGCCTCAACTCTAGAAGTATGGTATAGACTGTAGAAAGCACACATAGAGCCATCTCCTAGTATGAGCATGTCTTTGCAGTGTCAGGTTCTTTGTCTCTAGGGTAAACTGCAACACTAGAAAAAGCATAGGCTTCAATAGGTCTCATTCAAGAATATCTTTCAATTTCCAGACCAACACAATAGCCAAATTTAGCAAGTCAACCAAAAGTTAATACATACTAGTTTTATTATCTCCAAAACACAAGGTTATTATATATCCTTTCATCAGTCAGACATAAGAGACATAAAAGTAGTATAAAACAACCTCTTTTTAACTTACATGTGAAGTCAACATCTAAGGCTGGCCACACACATTTGATAGCTGTCAACTGAACATTTTGTTGGCTGCTGGCTGCATTGTACCTCTTGGTCCCATCCTCCTCCCAGAAACAAATGCACACTTGGCTTGGCTGAGTGCACAAGTGTTCACAATAGAGAGAGGGAAGTAAGACACTGCCAGACATATCTCCCATATGGATTGGCCATGTTAAAATCCAGTTGTCATCATGGAGGCCACTATAGGAGGATGACATTAGATTAAATCGATGGGCTTAGACAATATTATTCTAACATGTATGGCCAGCTCTACAAAGCAGCCATGTTTACTGGAACGCTGTCCAGTTGGCACTTTTCAACATTTTCAAGATTGCTCTGTGTGACGTTTCTATGCACAATTCCTGCCAAGGATTTTTCTTCAGTCTTCGAGGCACAGGTAGAAATTGAAACTCTCCTGAACAGAAATCTAAATTGAAAATCTTTCCATTGTGGTCTACTCTCAGTCTTCAGGGAGATGCATTTTCAAAGATTACAAATAAAATAAAGAATTGTGGAAACACCCAATTACTAAGAATGCCATTTATTACATCTTATCTGGACCATCCAATAATTCGATCTGCCTCCATGGTTGAAAGCCGGAAGACTGATTTGTTAACCTCTTCAGCTGTTGCATGAGACAATACATATGAGTCTGTTAACACACACCTCAGTGGTAGATTTCCATACATTATTGTTTCCTAAGTGTGATACAAGGTGCATTGTGTTAAAGGGACTTTATTGTCACTCTGCTGAGCTCCATTTCTACAGTTGGTATCTGCATTAATTCTCCTCAAGGGTTTACATCTGCCTTCTGCCACCTGTTCAACATTTAAATGATAATGTTTAAGCAGCGAATGTGATGAGACAGCAGTTTACTTCAGCCACTGGGAGCCTTTTAATCACAAGCAAAGTCTTGCAATACTATTTTTTTAAATTTATTTATTTCCTGAATTAGAAGATGGAAGGGAATTAAATTTGAAGAAAAAAAAATCAATGGTACCTTGGAGCCAGATTGTGGATCCTAATTAGAATCCTAAATATGAGTGTAAAAGGATAAAAGGGGTTAAGAAAAAGCTATGCGTATCTAAGTAATAATCAAATATCCCACTGCGCAAAATTGAGTAGCCCATGGTGCAGCATTACGCACTTCCAATTACTGCCTGTTGTCTGTCACACCCAGAATGCAAAATAAAGTTCAAAGTCAAAGTGAATCAAGTTAATTGATGCAAAGTTCTGGATGACTTGTAAAACTCAGCACAGCTCAGAAACTTCTTGAAACAGTGTACGAGAAGGTTGATTTCAACAAATCTTAGGATTGTTTGACACACGTACTATGGTGTATGTATTATGTCAAGTGCAAATACAGCTGCACTTCTAATATTGGGCATATTTATCAAGCCCCGATGTCAGAAAAATGGCATAAAAATTGTCTCAAATGGGGTTTTTACACTCACCAAGGGGGTATTTTGAAGACTTGTTAGTGTTTCCATTGTTCCCTCCCAGATTTATCATCAACTATGTAATGTTTTGTTCTAAATGCTGTCTGAAATCTACACCAAGGACGAACTGGTATAGATTTCCGCATAAGCCCATGGACTAGCAGAGGAAGAGCCGAATTTAAACTAGGTTCATTCTGTACCATGACAGGAGTTACCAAGACCAACGTAGAATGGGCTGATCTTGAGAAATCCCCCTCTTCGTGTTTATTATTTTTTCAAATTGTGTAAGACGCCAGCCTTCTTTAAGCTTCATGAACATGTCTTTATTTTGGATCTATCTTCCAAAGATCCTAAATGTGTTCATGCATTTCAATTGCACTTTGCATTACCATATAAAAATACGGCAGTATAAGAAAATATTGAATCAGATACCATATATTGGACCACTTTCTCATGTAGGTGAAATTATTTCAGCACTACTAGAGGAAAAGTTTCTAAATCTATGATGCTACATACAGTTAATGGTTTTCAAGGAAAAATTGTTGATCCTTAAGTCTATCCATATGGTAGACTATGAATAAATGATCCTGGGGACCAACCGATCAGTAGAATGACCTCTTCATTTTTATCCAAGCACAGTAGCTTGGTCATGAATATTGCTGTACACTGCAGCTCATCCTCATTCTATTGAGCCACACATTGGTAGCTTAACCTGGTGCCCTTAGATAGTCTGCAATGCAAATTGCACCCCCTCTGTCTCTGCAAAGCCAAAGGTATCATGGGAAAAGTAGATTACATTAGAAGAACCATATGAGAGGAGAAGAAGGAATCAAGTTGGGTGACAATCCATGAATGGCAGATCAATCACATCACAAGACATACACAAAAGGTTATTCATTATAGTTTATGTAATAGCCTATACTCACTATATAGGCAAACACTAGTGTAATTCTTTGAGTTACTGCAGTGAAAGTCTGATATAGTCTGTGAGCCAAGTGTGATAGTAGTCTCTAGTTCATAGTCTGTATATATTATCTTCAGCTTTTTGTAATGATAGCCACGCTATATGATATGGCAGTGCAGCTTGACAAAAGTTAAAACTCAAGATACTTGATCAATGAAAATAGATATTTTTTTTAGATTTTTTAATATTTTCTATTGATCCTCATATAATACAGTAGATTTTCTCTTTTTCCCATCTTACTATCCCCATTATGATAATTTTGGTATTTATTATTGTTTTAGATAAATTTACAATTTATTTAATTTATATTACTCCATTTCCCTAACACAACCCTTTAAGAACCATATTTTGCTCCTGACATTTGAGAGCTTGGTATACAATATACTGTATACAGTGTAAATTGAGATGAACAACTTCTGAGTTATTGGATACATATGGTAGTCTGATGTTTTTTCATATTAGTCATACATTAATCTCATTTCCTGTTATATGCTATATTAAACGTCCACCAAGAATAAAACAAGAATTTATTATGCTGTAAAATCACTGCCAAAAACCTTGAAGAGTTTTCTATTGCGCAGATACTTACATAGAAATATTTTTGGTTCCCAAATATAATTTTAAATAAAGGACAAAATATTTTTACAAGTTAAAGCGGTTCTCATAATCCACCTACACCTGGTATTGTTTCCTTATTTAATATTTTGTCATATACATGGCTAATTGAAAAGATCTATTCTATGGAATGAGGTATTGCACAATTTACAGCTCCCTAGAGCTAAATCTAAAAAAACGACCTCCAGCTTAGGTTGTGTTTTCAGGGCACCAGGTAACTAGGGAAATTGTTTAGAGCTAATTAGGACTTTGATAATTGAGCGCCTTGTTGTAAAAATCTCATGAAATTGGTCTTGGAATTGAACTCAGGGGCACAGCTATGATTCCCAGAAATGTTGTTATCATATGCTTGGCTCCCTCTGGAGCAATTGCTGCTCCAAAAACAAAACATCGCTCACGAAAATGCTCATTGTTTCCATATTCTGCCGAAAGTGGAAGTGCTAAGCAGTGAACCTGCTGAAGTGCTTTCCCATCTGCTACTTGTGTGCAAATAATAAGGGTATGTAGAATGTGCTTTAGGATCAGGACATGTATTCTGTTATAGTGATGGCTTGAAATTATTTCAAGCACTGTGAATGCTACATAGAGGACTGCAAACATTCTGACAGGAAGAATCACTTAATCCTTTGAACAAATCAAAAGTGATCTGGAAATTTGATAACTTGGGCAAATCTACTGCATAGACATAGAAGTAAAGAGGTTGTGCCATTACAAATGCTTTTCCACTATGCACAGGATAGGAAATAAGTGTCACATCACTGTGGGTCTGACCGCTGGGCCCCCCAGCAATCAGGAAAACAGGGGCCCAAAAGTACCTCTAAAGCTTCCTTGTGAATGAAGCACCATTGTGCTTGCATGGTTGGTGTTCCATTCAATTCAATGGGGCTCAATAGGGATAATAGCCAGGCAAGGATAAAGCAGATATATAGGATGATACGCAGGCAAGGGATCTATAAGAGATCCATGGCAGCTTCTCCTTTAAATAGACCACCGGATCTGCCGTTGTTGGTGTCACATCCATGAGAACATGATGTGGCTCATGGATAGGAGCAGGGACAAATTGCAGAAGAAGAAGAAGCAAAGTAGGAGGTGCCTGGTTGCGTTGCATCTGGATACTACTGGTGACTGGAGATAAGGCTGCTTGCCAGGACTCTCTTCTGTATTAAAGGGGTTATCCAGTTTTTGAAAAATATGGGCCAAAAACACTTCCTAATATATATCCTGTTTAAATTCGGTACTATTGATCTGATTTATTTTCAGGTCAATGACCTCAGAGTAATGTTTTATTTCCAAACTCAGTACCTCTCCCTGTGAACAATTCAAGCCAGCAAAGAAACATCACAGCAGCATGTGACCTTGCATGTGGGAGTGATTTCCTACCTGTGACTTAATTGCAGGGGAGAGTGGAAAAGGGAGGGGTACACAGAGAGTGAGAGCAGCAGATGAATCATGGGAAATGTAGTTTGTCCACAGATTCACTGCATGTAAATAACAGGAGCAGCAAGTGAAATAAAACCAACCAAATGGTGCACAAGTATTTAGTATTTATCACTGCTGTGGGTGTATTTGCAGATAATTTTTGGAAGAAGGATAAGCCCTCTAAGCAGTGAAAAACATGTTCTCCCCCTTTCACCTGATGCTGATAGTTTTCTCCTTATACTCAGTATCAGAAGTAGGGGGTGGGGATGGGCGACAGCAGCTCATGAATTGATATGATCAATCTCTGGCTGCATACTGCAAAGATTAAGGAGTACGTTCTCTAAAACGACTTCACATTAGCACATAAGAGACATATAATTGAAATCAGCATGTCTGTCACTACATTATACTGCTCTCATTGAGGGCAGCATCAGGAAGAGGTCACGTTCCCTTTAATGTAGCAGGGGAGTTGGAGCTCAATCTGAAAGCAAAGCAGTGACTGCTTTAAAATATATTCAGTACAGATCACGTCAACGCATAGGACCAGAGAGGAGGTACTGGAGCAGTGCATACAGTAATTCAGGGATGGGATTAAGGCCTCCTACACATGACCCTGTGCAGTCTGCGGGTCAGTAAAAATGGCACGGATGACACATGGATTGGTATTCATTTTTCATTCATGGTTTTCACTGACCCATACATTGAAAATAAATTGACAGAGCCGCAAGTACGGACAGGTATAGGACCTACTCCATATTTTGTGGCTCTTCAATCTGTCTGTGTGTATGGGTCCATTGAAATGTATGGGTCCGTACTTTTATCCGCAATTGCAGATAAAATGTACGGTCATGTGCATGAGGCCTTACAGTGCAAGCAACCAGGCTAAGCAAAAAGTCTTCATACATTGTTATACAGTGGGGCAAAAAAGTATTTAGTCAGCCACCAATTGTGCAGGTTCTCCCACTTAAAAAGATGAGAGAGGCCTGTAATTGTCATCATAGTTAGACCTCAACTATGAGAGAAAAAAATGAGAAAAATATCTAGAAAATCACATTGTCTTATTTTTTAAGACTTTATTTGCAAATTATGGTGGAAAATAAATATTTGGTCACCTACAAACAAGCAAGATTTCTGGCTCTCACAGACCTGTAACTTCTTCTTTAAGAGACTCCTCTGTCCTCCAGTCATTACCTGTAGTAATGGCTCCTGTTTGACATTGTTATCAGTATAAAAGACACCTGTCCACAACCTCAAACAGTCACACTCCAAACTCCACTATGGTGAAGACCAAAGAGCTGTGGAAGGACACCAGAAACAAAATTGTAGACCTGCAACAGGCTGGGAAGACTGAATCTGCAATAGGCAAGCAGCTTGGTGTGAAGAAATCAACTGAGGGAGAAATAATTAGAAAATGGAAGACATACAAGACCACTGATAATCTCCCTCGATCAGGGGCTCCACGCAAGATTTCACCCCGTGGGGTCAAAATGATCACAAGAACGATGAGCAAAAATTACAGAACCACGAGGGGACCTAGTGAATGGCCTGCAGAAATCTGGGACTAACGTAACAAAGGCTACCGTCAGTAACACACTACGCCGCAAGGGACTCAGATCCTGCAGTGCCAGACGTGTCCCCCTGCTTAAGCCAGTACATATCCGGGCCCATCTGAAGTTTGCTAGAGAGCATTTGGATGTTCCAGAAAAGTATTGGGAGAATGTCATATGGTCAAATGAAACCAAAGTAGAACTGTTTGGTACAAACACAACTCGTCGTGTTTGGAGGAGAGTGAATGCTGAGTTGCACCCAAAGAACACCATACCTACTGTGAAGCATGGGGGTTGCAACATCATGCTTTGGGGCTGTTTCTCTGCAAAGGGACCAGGATGACTGATCCGTGTACATGAAAGAATGAATGGGGCCATGTATCGTGAGATTTTGAGTGCAAACCTCCTTTTATAAGCAAGGGCATTGAAGATGAAATGTGGCTGGGTCTTTCAGCATGACAATGATCCCAAGCACACCGCCAGGGCAAAGAAGGAGTGGCTTCGTAAGAAGCATTTCAAGGTCCTGGAGTGGCCTAGCCAGTCTCCAGATCTCAATCCCATAGAAAACCTTTGGAGGAAGTTGAAAGTCCGTGTTGCCCAGCGACAGCCCCAAAACATCACTGCTCTAGAGGAGATCTGCATGGAGGAATGGGCCAACATACTAGCAACAGTGTGTGCCAACCTTGTGAAGACTTACAGAAAACATTTGACCTCTGTCATTGCCAACAAAGGATATATAACAAAGTATTGAGATGAACTTTTGTTATTGACCAAATACTTATTTTCCACCATAATTTGCAAATAAATTCTTTAAAAATCAGACAATGTGATTTTCTTGGATATGTTTTCTCATTTTGTCTCTCATAGTTGAGGTCTACCTATGATGTCAATTACAGACCTCTCTCATCTTTTTAAATGGGAGAATTTGCACAATTGGTGGCTGACTAAATACTTTTTTTCCCCTCTGTACATCTGTGTTTATAAATGGATTATGTAGAGTATATCATGACTGTGAATGTTCATTTTACAGAATGAAAGAGCCTATAACAAATCTAGTGGTCGTTCAAGTTACAATATTAATTGGTTACATGGTGACCATTGTAAATTGAAATCATTGTATTGTGAGACCATAAATCTATGAAAAACAAGTAATTAGTTCCAAAGAACCCAAAATGTTGCCAATATAAAAAAAAATTAAGATCAAAGATAAATAATGAGATAACTACTATAGCTATAGCAAATTCTTACAAATAAAAGCTGCTGGAAGCTGTAAATCACTTTCTATTATAGTGATAGGAGTTTTTTCTTGGTCAGAAAAAGTAGAACAAAAAATAACAAAATATAACCTAGTGTCCAAAGGGGCAGCTCCTTTGGACTGAGATAAAGAGAAATACAGAACATGTAGTACTCCACTGTACTGTAGAGAGGCGCTACTAGTCAAACAATCAGTGCATACACTGGTGTCCAAAGGAGCAGCTCATCCTAACTCAGGTAAAAAGAGGTACAGCACTTGTAGTACTCCATTATATTTTAGAGGCGCTACTAGTCATTGAGTAGTCAGTGAGTCACATGAGTCACTGAGTCAGTTCATTAACTCCTATTATAATGTGGGAGGATATCCAAACCATTGGTGGCCAGCTAATACAATTTAATTGCCTGCCTTTAGTCTCTGTCTTGTTAAGTCACACAATACACACCACCAGGGGTGAACTTGGCCTCTCTGCTGCCTGAGGCCATCTATAGGAAGCCCCCCCCACACAGTATATTCCCACTTTACTGACTCCCACAGTATATTGCTCCCTTTACTGACCCTCACATAGTATATTGTCCCCTTTACTGCTTCCCACACAGTATATGGTCCTCTATACTGATTCCCATAAAGTATATTGCCCCTTTTTAGGCCTCCACACAGTATATTGCTCTCTTCTTTTATGGTCCCCACACCGTATACAGTGATATGTCAATCTTAGATTTGACCTCGGCCTGAACCCAAAACTTTTGTGGTTCATCACCCACAAAGCACTATTATAATCAGGGGTCTCCTCAGACCCTAGAGTAAATCAAGGGGAGGCTTGAGGGTGAGAAAAAAAATAAACACTTATACTCACCTTGTCTCACCTCTCCTGGGCATCTTCATGGCATTCCATGGTATCCGACATCCTCCTCAGGCCACATTCTGACATCATACTTTACAGTGGTCACAGTCAGAGGCCACAATGGTCACATGGGGTGCGCTGAGCATCTTGATGCTCAGAGCACTCCACGTGACCCAATCAAAGGCCTCAGCAGTGACCCTGGAGCACGTGATGCAAGACACAGGCCAGAAGAGGCCTGAAGAGGATGCTGGGGGATTGATTGATGCCCAGGAGAGGGAGTATCACCTCAGGTCACCTCATGGCAGATGTGACCCTGCACACCATATACACTTGTCTAGAGATGCTAAAGTAATTAGGGGCTAGGAGGTAGTATTAGGAGTTGCTAAGCAGCATGTACATGATCTGCTGTGCTTAAGTTCTGCATTGGAAGGGACAGTAATCGAACACATCGCTACAATTTCCTAGCAATACACAACCAAGCTAATGACAAGGATATTAAACTAACTTTTTGGAACTGCTGAGTCTACCCTCAATGCCAATTTTTGAATGTATTCATTTCATTCCAGACATTACACTTTATTAAATACATCACATGAAGAGTTATTCATCCCACAACTTCAATTTACATTTTGTTGAATGATTTTCAAGTACTAAATAAATATTAATTATCTTGTCTTTGATTGTGACTTATTGACGAACATATTTCTCATGTCTGCACAACCAGGGAATAGTTAATTATGCTCAGAAGTTTATACAAGTCTAATTAAAATGTGATTTTTGTGTAATTGCCTGTCTTAGATTAATTTGCAAATTGCTACAATATTTAACTAGATATTAAGGACAAACATCAGGGCAAGTATGGGAGATCATATGTCCTTTTTTTGGACAACAGAATTTTTTTTTAAATCTGATATGATTAAATGTAATTTTTTTCATGAAAATATCCTCTAAAATTATAAAAACAAATTAGAAGAATTGATCCAAAATGTAATTAACCCTTTTCTGATATCCACTGTAATAGTAGGGCAGAAGCTGGGTCTTTGAAGCAGAGCGGCTGCCATAGCCACCGGGTCTTCGCTGTAAAGTTCACTCTGATCGAGGGCTTTGCTTTATGTTATGCCCCCCAAAAGCTCCCTGAGCCTTCTGGTGCTGGTCCCCATTGCTCCCGTACCTTTTACGTTCCAGGACGGCTCCTAAGCTGTGAGATCACGGGAGCCGTCCTGTTCCTATGACAGTCGAGAGCCTCCCAGGACTGTCACAGGAATATAGCTATTGAGGCTGGTCTATAGATGGCCTCAATAGCTGTGTAGTGAATCTCCCATAGACTGCAGTATATATTGCAGGTTCAAGCCCCCTATGGGGACTAATGCAACAGTAAAAAAAAAAAAGTGTCTAAAAACGATTAAAAAAAAAGTAAAATTCAAATCATCCCACCTTTCCTTAGATATGAAATAAAAATAAATAAACAAAAACAAATTATACATCCCTATGTCCAAAACCACCTGGTGTACAAACATATGGTTAACTCTATAGTTGGAAAAAAAATCAAAAGAGCCAAACCACCATTCTTTCACAGTTTAGACTGCCGTAGAAATTTTTAATAAAAATCAATCAAAAAATCGGAAATTCCCCAAAATGTTATAAATAAAAAGAACATCTGGCCCGGCAAAAAAATGCCTTTTGCAGTCATGTACGTGGAAATATAAAAAAGGTATGGTTGTGTTTTTCTCCAATTTCTCCAAACTTTTTTCCAGCTTCACAGTACATTTTATGTAATATTAAAATGTACCATTATGAAATACAATTTGTCCTGCAAAAATTAAGTGCACATAAGGCTCTGTGAACAGAAAAATAAAACAGATATGGCTCTTTGAAGACAGGGAGTCAAAAACGAAAATTGAAAAATGGCTGTGGCAGGAAGGGGTTACAGATTAGTTACACAATCAATCCAGGAAGTTCTACTTCTTTTTTCCATATCAATGGAAACATTGCCTTGGTAGACACCCCATAAACCTTAGATCACAACAGTAAAAAGGACCTTTTTCACACAGCAATTTTGTGAACAAACAACAAGTGATCAACACTTTGAAATATCATAGCTGAGTATTTGATGCACATCAGTACAATCCTCAGAGCTGGTCAGTTGGAAACTTCACATCATTGTTTTCTAGTGATTGCTCTCAAAAGTGCCTGTGCTTGATAGCATTGGCTTGGGTAAATGTAAAGGTTATCACTGTGGCACAATCTATGAAGATCTACAATCTATGATAGTTATCATATCTTGTTGATCTTCTTCATTAACATAGGCAAATTACTGTTGATCTTTAACATCCTTGCCCGCCCGGGCTTTGGCGCCATCTTCCGGGTGCATGCTGCAACGCAGGAGGCGGGTCCGGTTATGATTCCTTCCTTTGGATTTTTCTTGTATTTTCTGAACACTGTCCTATTCCCTCACCTCCATAATTGATTTTCTGCCACACCCATCTCCTTCACCTTGCTTTCCCCTCAGCTCCTCTAATAGTTAATTTTAGCCTTACCTGTGTGATTCACAGCCTATCCTCCTATCAAGTCTGGGGTAAGTTCTTCCTTCCTATTTATTGTTTGCTAATATTGCTGGCTATTTACTCTTGCTGTTTGGTTACCTGTATTCTTATTCCTGACCTCTGGCTTTAACTTTGACTTTTAACTCTTGGATTTTGATTTGTACTGCGTTGCTCGACTGTTACCGACCCCTTGGCCAGCTGACCTCCCTTTTGTTGTTGTTTGTCCTGTCTGCGTTATCACTTATATTAAGAAGGGATCGTTGCCCAGTTGCTGGCTGTCGCCTAGGACAGTTCAGGCAACCTCCCTTTTGTTGTTGTTTGTCCTGTCTGCGTTATCATTTATATTAAGAAGGGATTGTTGCCCAGTTGCTGGCTGTCGCCTAGGACAGTTCAGGCAAGTAGCCAGGGACAGTGTGGGGGGGGGGGTTCAGCTTAGGACTCACTGTCTTGTCTTGCCCCTCCCCAGGGTTCACCAGCAGCTACTGGGGAATCGCTCCTCTAGCAATTCCCTTACATGATCACTCTGAAAACTGTGTATCACGACAAGAGTGCGTGAGTGTAAAACACTTTATTAGGGAAAATTGTCATCTCCAAATCCAGTACTACTTTCAATCATTTACGGACATAATAAGTGAAAACCGGAATGGGTGTCAAGAGCTGGCCTTCCTCTTCCCTGACACACTATAGGTATCTAGGAGAAGAAAGTCTTCATGGTGATGAGAATAAACCTATGTTTATAGCCAGAGATGATAGAATTAATTGACGGTATTCAAGATTCTACGTGGTTTGCATAATGGAACATTAACAGAAAAAAAGCTATTAAATATTTGCTTATTTCTGCTCACCTCTTGGACTGTTAAGTGAAGCTTCATTTGCTTTTTCCCCATCTCCACAGTGGCTTTGGTCAAACGGGAGACATTGATCACCTGTCCCAGCTACCACTTCAAAGTTCTTTGACAGCTCCTTAACATCAGATAGAGATTTCACTCTGTAGACTTTTCTGGTATTGGTATCCGACAAGTACAGAGATTCTGAGGAGGGATCCACAGCCAAGTAATATTTATGAGCTGGGCTAGTACTGCAAGAGTAAACATAGTGGATTATTAACATTTATATCATGGATAGATATATACATAATTGTTGCTAATTCAGACCCATATACTATAACTTTTAGAATGAAATTGCACTTCTTTCTTTGTGATGCCAGATATATTTTATTAAGTATTTCAATAATTTCTGCACCAGATTAGTCAATGATAAATGGAAATATACAATTACAAGTGTACAGTATGTATGACAACTTTCCTTGAAGATATATAACGCATTTGCAGCCACACTCAAGGGTTAGGTTGCTTACTCCTCATGTGATAAGATGAAGAGGACAGTTGTCAGGTCCATGTGTCCTGACAACTGAAATAAATTACACTTAATGGTCTTTTGTCCTACTGTAGACAGGGCACAGCAGGGAGACTGCTGCTGCAACAAGTTGTCTTACAGCCAAAAACAGGAACATTACTGACCTCCTGAGACACATAGAGATTTCTTTATGCATTACTCAGTTTTAGCTGTAATTCAAGACAAAATAGGATCAAGGAAAAGGACATGATAAAGGGAACTGCTAGAATTTTTTTTTCATCTTTTTGAGTGTTTTTTTTGTGTTTAGTGTTCCTTTAAAGTGTAACTAAACTTTTGAGCAAATTATTTATAAATATTCCGACAGCATTTGTGTCATTAATAAATTTTGTAATATACTTTATTAACCAATTTAGGCTAATTAATGACACAATTGCTGTAAAAAAAATCAAGTTGTTTTAAAGGTTAGATACACTTTAAGGTAGTTACTTCCAAAATTCAGATCATAGCTGGGGACTTTGTTATGACTCTATTGTCAAAGAACCCTTCTAATAACCCTTAATAATAAGAAAACAATCTTTTTAAGGGACTATTCCGTGCACAGTTTATATCTTAGAAGGGAAAGTGTTGCCATAAACAGATCTACAGACGTGCCCCTCTTTACCTTTCCTCAAGGCTGGACATGTCCAGATATGTGTGACAAGATAAATAACTTTTCGAGACAGTATTGCTTTACGATATTGTGTCACAAAATGATATGCAATATATGTCCACGTCTGTTAGTGCTGTGAATTTCAGCCTTGCAAAGGTATTTTTTTCATGTACCATATTGTATTGAATTGGTTTCATGAGATATTATGCATCATGAAGGGTGGACTGGAAACATCTGTATTTGTAAATGGGTCTCATCTAAACTTTGGAAATGAATTACATTTGATCAAGGTATTAAAATCAAATACTATATTAGGAAGGTAAACTATTCTATCCTAACCTAGACAAAATGTTATAGTAATGTCTATAAAATGTCTTTATAGAGGAATTGAAGACTGAAGTTTGGGTTGTAAGTAGAGAATACTGATTGTTGTTGCCATGGAGATTGCTCGCTTACAATCAGAGTTTCTGCTTTGCTAGCAAACATTTTAATCTTTGTTAGCCTTGAAAAAGTTCCAAGTGCTTATTAGTGTTTGGTGTATATAGTCATTGCTTTACCCTTGGGATTACACTTCCAGTAGTAACAATGTACATTAGTAGTCTGCCATTAAATATAATAACAACACTTTTGCAAGTGGAACATGCTGAAAAATCACAAGCCAAAAGGCCACAAGTCCAAGAAAGCAATATGGTGTAACTTCTAGCTACTACCCTAGACTCTAAGCTGAAATGTAAAAGAAACTTCAGGTATGGACTTTTTAGTTAAATGCTTAACACTCAAAATGATTTAAAGTTTTAAAGTTATTAAAGTTATCATCTTCAAAAATATTGCAAAATGTACTATGAGGTGTCATGCACACAACCAAATGTGCAGGCCAAGGCTCTTCTGATTGTGGAGGGGTCCAATGCTCATTTTCGATGATTATAGAGCAGACCCTATCCTGCTCTGTGGCATTAGAACTGAACCGAATGGAACAGAATCCCCCATTGAAGTCAATAGGGAATGGATGGCACACAGATGACACTTGGATGTCATCCGAGTGCATTCTAGTATAAAATTGGTCCCCCCTCGGCTTGCACACTCAGTCATGTATATGTAGCCTTAATCATATAATATTTACTGGGGATGATCACTAGGTTAAGCAGTGACTATTAAACCACTGGATTGCCAAACTGTACAATAAATCCCCAGATCAGAGGTTATGAACATGGTATGCCAAAAACAGTGACCCACATTTAATAAGACTGGCGTTGCTCATGTCTGTCTAACAAAAAAAGATACTGGGGGAGAATTGATAAAGGACAGCATATTGTATGCTTGTCTTCATGTCCCCTATGTCAGCAGAGGAGTTGTCTGATTCATGACAAGGTGCAGGCCACGTCCTGTGCATCCAACACCATGACCTTGTACTTTAGAAGAAAATGATGTTGAAGTGGTGCAGATAAAGGCCCTGACCATGCCCCACCCAGGCTCCACCCACTTTAAGAAAAGTGGTATGACTGGGTTGCAAATATTTTAGTCACAAGTCACATAACCAGTTTACGACTAATTTTGCCAAGGTTACTTAATTTTCCCAATTGTAGTTAATGCGATTTTCATTAACTATATGAAAATGTAAATATTACTTATTGAGGTTGGCCAGGACTGTGATATTGATTGCCGTAACCTCTTCACTACTTATCAAGCACAGTACAGTTCATTGCATAGTGGCTGTGCTTGATATGGCAGCTTAGCCCCATTCATTGGAATGGAACTGAGCTGCAACATGGTCATGTGAGCAATGGATGTGGTGTCACTAACTGAGAGGAGGAAGTGGAGTTCAAGATTATAGTCCTGGATAATCCCTTTAATAAATTTGGCACATGTGGTACTGTGTTAGACAATCTAAATATATGCTTGATATGAGCTGGCAAAGGCTCACACCAAAATTTCCCACTTTTTTTTTCTTAATTAATATTTCTAAAGCACCATAAAATACTTAGTAAATGTGGGTGTTTAGTTTGCAGTACACACGTGGACAAAATTGTTGGTACCCCTTGTTTAATGAAAGAAAAACCCACAATGGTCACAGAAATAACTTGAATCTGACAGACTGGAATTTGCCAAACTACATGTTGACAAGCCACAAATCTTCTGGGAGAATATCCTATGGACAGATAAGACAAAAATTGAAATTTTTGGCAAGGCACATCAGCTCTATGTTCACAGACGGAAAAATGAAGCATATCTTGAAAAGAACACTGTCCCTACTGTGAAACATGGAGGAGGCTCTGTTATGTTCTGGGGCTGCTTTGCTGCATCTGGCACAGGGTGTCTTGAATCTGTGCAGGGTACAATGAAATCTCAAGACTATCAAGGGATTCTAGAAAGAAATGTGCTGCCTAGTGTCAGAAAGCTTGGTCTCAGTCGCAGGTCATGGGTCTTGCAACAGGATAATGACCCAAAACACACAGCTAAAAACACCCAAGAATGGTTAAGAGGAAAACATTGGACTATTCTGAAGTGACCTTCTATGAGCCCTGACCTAAATTCTATTGAGCATCTTTGGAAGGAGCTGAAACATGCTGTCTGGAAAAGGCATCCTTCAAATCCAACACAACTGGAGCAGTTTGCTCATGAGGAGTAGGCCAAAATATCTGTTGAGAGGTGCAGAAGTCTCATTGACAATTACAGGAATCGTTTGATTGCAGTGATTGCCTCAAAAGGTTGTGCAACAAAATATTAAGTTAAGGGAACCATCATTTCTGTCCAGGCCTGTTTCATGAGTTTTCTTTTTTTAAAAATTCTGTTGAAGCATGGTTGAAAAGCAATGTCTGACTTTCATTTGTTTATTTTCATAGAATTTTTATATATTATTACTTTTGTCAGATTCAAGTTATTTCTGCGACCATTGTAGGTTTTTCTTTCATTAAACGAGGGGTACCAACAATTTTGTCCACGTGTGTATGTGTGGACAGTGGGTACATCGAGAAATAGTTCTTTCCTCACATTTGTGGGCCTGACCCCAAGTCTTTAAAGAAGGGAATGATGCTACTTGTAACAATGTCTAATATATAGCAAATGTCCCTACAGAGCTCTATAAGCTAGATCTATGCCAAAAGGTTGTCTGTAGTATACTGCGGTAGAGCCGGAGCCAAATCTTACAGTTGTCTTGTTGGTGGACACGTCCTATAAATGATTGATTGATAGAAACAAACATGATGGCTTAATCTCATACATCGAGCCAGACAATAAAGTGGAATTAGATGAAATCCCATTGCGCCTTGAATACTGCTCATGTACACATTCATTCTATTTCTGACCAGATTAGTAATAAATTGCATCCGTTGAAAATTTTTTTCTTTTCTTATTGTAAATCAATAGTTACAAATGACTGTGCTGGTGATTCACTTACCTGTGTCTCGTGTCTCTGTTTCTGTAATAATAATTCAAGTCCACAGTAATACAAGGAAAAAAGAGAAAGTAGAAATAATATTAGTTTACAGCATAAAAAAGCTACAACACATATAAAAATCTTGGAAAATGATTAAAACTAGAACTAGGGTAATACTGAATGACAGAAATGACTTTACTAATGACTAAAGTCAGAAATGACTAATACTGTAGTAAAAAACCCAATGAGAATGTTGCCCAATGTGACCAGAATGACCGATTAAATGAATGAAGGGATTGGTTTCAGCATAGGTACTTTCAAGGTCCAGATTTGTCTTAAAATTTGGCCAATAGAGTCAAGGTTTTTTTTTTTCTTTTACTGGGTTGAATAGATATTTTTGGTTTACTTAGCTTATGCTTCGTTCACACCTGCGCTTGCTGTCCGTCCGTTGCCAATCCAGTGAAAATCTCGGCGAACTGGATTGGCATCGGATACAGACCGGTCAGCGACGCATTGGTTAAAAACCCATTCATTTGAATGGGTTTTTAAAGCAATGCGCGGGTGTCCGATTGCACCCTCTGCGCTGCGAATCCTTTTTTTTTCGTCGGAAACAAAGTCGGACACGCAGGACTTTGTGTCCGACGAAAAAAAACGGCTTCGGAGCGCAGAGGGTTTTTAACCAATGCGTCGCTGACCAGTCTTATCCGATGCCAATCCAGTTCGCCGAGATTTTCACTGGATTGGCAACGGACGGACAGCAAGCGCAGGTGTGAACGAAGCATTACTTTTATTTAGTTTTGCTGAATACATAAAGATATGTACATGTAGATATAGACATAAAAGTAAGTGATGTGCATTAACTCTACACATCTTGTATTTTATTTTTTAGAGGTTTAGCTTTATTATATTTTTGGTGTTGGGATGTTGGTCCAGGGGTTTGCTCTGCCAGACTGGAGATGGCAAGGAATTTTTCCCTTAAATTAGGAAAGCTGGCTTCTGTCTCGTAAGGTTTTTGCCTTCCTAGGGATAAACATTGCAGGATAACAGACTTAGGCCAGTTGCACACGCAGATGTCACCAATATGTCGCCCGTGCTTCCGTGGCCCCTTTCATTAAATGAATAGAAGTAACAGAAGCAGGGCCGCAAAATCGAACAGGAATAGGACCTGTTCTCTATTTTTCAAACCAGACTGTCGGCCCGCACATGGGACCGTGTAATTCACAGTCATGTGTACGGGCCCATAGAAATGAAAAACACAGATAGCACACTAATCTCAGAGGCCTTAATTGGAGGAACTTCAGTCTTTTCTCACCCTTACAGCCTTACTATGTTACTATGAGGTGTGTCTCAGGCTCTTTAGCTATAGACATTGCAAAATAACGACAGGCTGCATAGAACAGCTTGTAATACAAATGAATATCAGACAAGTCTGGGAAACTTCAATAGATTCCCAGCTGTCATGGCCATGAATTGTCAGTCCCGGATCTCATTCCACGGGCCAGCGATCCAAAGCAAAATGGCTGTGCCCATGTGCTGCCACAAAAATGGTGCCTAGATCAGGTTTGACTGAGGCATTTTGGAAATTTATGCCCACAATCACTGCAGGTACTGATTGTGGGCATTAGTGCCAGGCCTCCACTGTATAAAGTGTTACGTCCACTGGGAAAATACCTGGAAAGTAAAAGTGGAAACTAATTTTAAGCTGAGGCCATACATTGCGAAAAAGCTGCATTTTTTGATAATTTTATTGCTTTTTTAGCTAAAGATAGGAGTGGATTTAGCAGAATAGAGCAGTGTAAAATGCTTCCTCTATGTTTCCCATTCCTCTTGAAGCCACTATTGGCTGTGGCTCAAAAAACAGAAAATCTGCAAAAAAAATGTTGTTTTTTCCTCACAGTGTGGACTTAATGAATGTTTATGCTGTGCAAACATACATGTTTATTAGTGATGCGTAATTCTCTTTTACGTTTCTAACTTAGCAAATTTCTAGTGAGCAGAAACATGCAAGTATGACTTTTTCCCTTGTTTTTTCAGTCTCATACTGAGAAATATTCCAGAGTGCTCACTAATAAGGCACAATTCCATTGAGTTTTCAATGGTGTTTCATTAACACCACTAATACAAAGGCAATATGTTGACAGAACACTGATTACTTTCTACTCTGCTGTGTACAGTGCTAGAAATGCTAATTTTACTTATTTTGACACTTAGCCCCAGGATATACTTTCTAGATTTAACATCTTGTTTTGAAGGTGCACTGCAAATCATTTTAAATTAGTGTTACAAGAACCATAACAGTGTCTCATCATTAACAAATAATTGCATTGCTTAGTACAAGTTCACATTCATTTACTTATTTATACAAAAACAATCTCAAGGTGGCATGAAATGTAATCTCATGTCGCTGTTTGTTCTGCTTGAGAAAGTACAGTGTATCCACGTGAGTATTTATGAAAGTTCTTCATCACCAGAGGCAGAAATCTGATTGAGTTGGGTAATGTTGAGCACATAAAATTAGGTACTGTAAAAATGCTAATATCGTAAATGAACCATTCAAGCGTTAACGGAAAATTGGAAATATTGTGTTTCATGCCACAATTACTTTGAATGCTCTGGTTGAAATGCTATGGTCGATAAGTTATTAGGAAAATTACTGTACAGTTTCTACTTTTATTTCTTATATACAGAAATGTCTCTGTATCGATAGCATTTAACGTGAATCATCTGTTTAAGGATGTGATAGAGGGAGACAATCTGAACTCTGTCATATATAGGTTTGTATGATGAAGGGAAAGAAGCAGAACTCTGTCATATATAGATTTGTATGATGGAGGGAGAGAAGCTCTCTGATATATAGGTTTGTATGACGGAGGGAGAGAAGCTGAGCTCTGTCATATATAGGTTTGTATGATGAAGGGTAAGAAGCTGAGCTCTGTGATATATAGGTTTATATGATGGAGGGAGAGAGGCTGAGCTCTGTGATATATAGGTTTGTATGACGGAAGGAGAGAAGCTGAGCTATGTGATATATAGGTTTGTATGATGGAGGGAGAGAAGCTGAGCTCTGTGATATATAGATTTATATGATAGAGGAGAGAAGCTGAGCTCTGTGATGTATAGGTTTATAAGACAAAGGGAGAGAAGCTGAGCTCTGTGATGTATAGGTTTATATGATAAAGGGAAAGAAGCTGAGGTCTGTGATATATAGGTTTGTATGTCGGAGGGAGAGAAGCTGAGCTCTGTCATATATAGGTTTGTATGACGGAGGGAGAGAAGCTGAGCTCTGTCATATATAGGTTTGTGTGATGAAGGGAAAGAAGCTGAGCTCAGTCATATATAGGTTTGTATGATGGAGGGAGAGAAGCTCTCTGATATATAGGTTTATATGACAGAGGGAGAGAAGCTGAGCTCTGTGATATATAGGTTTGTATGTCGGAGGGAGAGAAGCTGAGCTCTGTCATATATAGGTTTGTATGATGAAGGGTAAAAAGCTGAGCTCTGTGATATATAGGTTTATATGACGGAGAGAGAGAAGCTGAGCTCTGTGATATATAGGTTTGTATGACGGAGGGAGAGAAACTGAGCTATGTGATATATACAGGGGCGTACCTACCGGGGTAGCAGTGGTAGCGACTGCCACAGGGCCCGGAACATTACGGGGCCCGGAGCCCTGTGGCAGTCGCTACCGCGAACCCCACTATCACTGCTATCGTTATACTCCGGGGTCTTTTGAGACCCCGGAGTATAACGATCGGGGGCCCAGGGGAGGTGAGCGAACATAAAAAACACTGTAACTCACCTATCCGCCGCTCCGCAGGCTTCGGGCCTGTTTGGTGACGTCCCAGACGTCAGCCGACGTCATTATGCGTCGCGACGCCGGCCTGGATCGCGCGAGATCCGGTCCGACATTGAAGATGGCCTTAGTAGCGCACGGGAGTGCACCGAAGCGAGGAAGAGGTAAGTTTGCAGTGTTTTCTATGTTTCTCTCCTCCCCTGGGTCTCTGATCATTATACTCTGGGGTCTGAAAAGACCCCAGGGTATAATAATCGTTCATGGGTGGTCCACTATGGGGCAAACTACTGTGTGCAGGGACCACTATGGGGAAAACTACTGTGTGCAGGGGCCACTATGGGGCAAACTACTGTGTGCAGGGGCCACTATGGGGCAAACTACTGTGTGCAGGGGCTACTATGGGGCAAACTACTGTGTGCAGGGGCTACTATGGGGCAAACTACTGTGTGCAGGGGCCACTATGGGGCAAACTACTGTGTGCAGGGGCCACTATGGGGCAAACTACTGTGTGCAGGGGCCACTATGGGGCAAACTACTGTGTGCAGGGGCTACTATGGGGCAAACTACTGTGTGCTGGGGCCACTATGGGGCAAACTACTGTGTGCAGGGGCTACTATGGGGCAAACTACTGTGTGCAGGGGCTACTATGGGGCAAACTACTGTGTGCAGGGGCCACTATGGGGAAAACTACTGTGTGCAGGGGCCACTATGGGGCAAACTACTGTGTGTCGGGGCCACTATGGGGAAAACTACTGTGTGCTGGGGCCACTATGGGGCAAACTACTGTGTACAGGGGCCACTATGGGGCATAATATTGTGTGCAGGGGCCACTATGCTGCATAATACCGTGTCCAGGGGCCACTATGGGGCATAATACCGTGTGCAGGGGCCACTATGGGACATAATACCGTGTGCAGGGGCCACTATGCTGCATAATACCGTGTCCAGGGGCCACTATGGGGCATAATACCGTGTGCAGGGGCCACTATGGGACATAATACCGTGTGCAGGGGCCACTATGGGGCATAATAGTGTGCGCAGGAATGCGGTGTGTGTGGGGGGGGGGGGGGGCGGCGGTTTGGAGGGTTGGGCGGCGGCTTGGGGGGGTTGGGGGCGGCGGCTTGGGAGGGGGTTGGGGGCAGAGGCTTTGGGGGGGGCCCATGTCAAATGTTCGCCTTGGGGCCCAGCCATTCCTAGTTACGCCACTGGATGTATAGGTTTGTATGATGGAGGGAGAGAAGCTCTCTGATATATAGGTTTATATGACAGAGGGAGAGAAGCTTAGCTCTGTGATGTATAGCTTTATAAGACAAAGGGAGAGAAGCTGAGCTCTGTGATATATAGGTTTGTATGATGGAGGGAGAGAAGTTCTCTGATATATAGGTCTATATGACAGAGGGAGAGAAGCTGAGCTCTGTGATGTATAGGTTTATATGACAGAGGGAGAGAAGCTTAGCTCTGTGATGTATAGGTTTATATGATGAAGGGAAAGAAGCTGAGCTCTGAGATATATAGGTTTGTATGATGGAGGGAGAGAAGTTCTCTGATATATAGGTCTATATGACAGAGGGAGAGAAGCTGAGCTCTGTGATGTATAGGTTTATATGACAGAGGGAGAGAAGCTGAGCTCTGTGATATATAGGTATATATGATAGAGGGAGAGATGCTGAGCTCTGTGATGTATAGGTTTATATGACAAAGGGAGAGAAGCTGAGCTCTGTGATATACAGGTTTATATGATAGAGGGAGAGAAGCTGAGCTCTGTCATATATAGGTTTGTATGATGGAGGGAGAGAAGCTCTCTGATATATAGGTTTATATGATAGAGGGAAAGAAGCTGAGCTCTGTCATATATAGGTTTGCATGATGGGGGAGACAAGCTCTCTGATATATAGGTTTATATGATAGAGGGAGAGAAGCTGAGCTCTGTGATATATAGGTATATATGATAGAGGGAGAGAAGCTGATCGCTGTCATATATAAGTTTGTGTGATGGAGGGAGAGAAGCTGAGCTCTCTGATATATAGGTTTATATGATTTGGATCAGGATTAAAAGCAGGGTAAAACATGACAGGGCTCCTAGGACACACAGTGAGAGTCCTGTTTGCCCCTCCCACACATCGGAGCTATTAGGAATCTCACTATCTCTTCCAAGACTCTTTTCAGGGCTTATTCTGCAGTACCAATTCAGCAGCTGAAATTCACTATCATTGCCGGAGCAAGGTATGATAGGTCACTGCAGGAGAAATACAGCAATACTGTGTATACTGCAGCTCAGCTCCAATTCAAATACATGGGAGCTGAGCTGTAATAGCCTGGTTTGTCCACTTAGCAGTGTACAGAGCCATCTACTTCCAGCTCAGCTTCACAGCTCCACCAGCTCGGAGTCTGGACCACCAACAAGGGACTCAAAACTGTTCTTGCACGGGAGCTGCTTGTGTCTGCCCCTGGATACTGTATATTGAAAATAGCTATATAATGTCCAAACTGTCTCAGGGCTCATTGCAAGATGAAGCTCTAAAAACTGTAATGCAATTGTAACAAGCCCTGCACCTGTGCGTCCATCACATGACCAGGAGAACTTTCAATATCTAGAAGCAAACAAAGAAGTCTTCCATTTATAAAATAAACATATATATTGAAAACTAAAAACATAATATAACATGAATAGGCTATGTCTGCTGAAAGAAGAAGCCCCCTTTAAATCGCTACATTTTAGTACAGCAACATAATAGATTCATTAGATTATCAAAGCATAGACACTATTAGATCAAAAGAGAGCAGAATGTTCATATTGATGCCTAAAACAGGAATCTATTGTTATTGATTCTCACAAATGGCACTTATTATCAAAGCCTACCATTTTTACCCATAGAAATGGGAATAAAACAATTGTCTACCAGTATCAGCAGCTAGCGATATAATGCACTAAGTGACTGACAATTACTACTATCATGAATGTTTATATCTGGAATATTTTCCTGACCACTGTTTATGACCCTACACTCTATTGTACTGGTTCTTTTAGTTTTTAGAGCTCTGCTTATAAAATACACTGAAAATATTGGCAGTGCAAGTGGAGTATAATGCAACAGTCTAAGAGCAAAGTAACCTGATCTTCACCCATTACTAGATGTTAATAATAGAGGTCTGATTTTTATTCTTACCGAAGCTCTAAAATGCTTATGACATTTCCAGATGGGAGTATCCGTCTTACAAAGTTGAAATCTCCAATATAGATGCTACCGTCAGGTCCCGTTGCCATAGCAACAGGAGCAAAGAGCTTGTTGTTATGTACTGGTCCATTGCAGGTGGAGCACGAGAGGGTTCTCTGCAGACCATTTCCCATCAGTGTAGAAATAACAGGAGGCTGCTGTGATATGAATATATTTTCTCCATCTCCTTTGTTCAGTATCCCTAAAAGATATTTGTGCATTAATGTACAATTGTTCAGTACAGCGAGATTTAAAACAAAAAAATTAGCAAACATTTTGTTCACATCTAATTTTTGCAACTTAGGCTGGATTCACATCTGTGCCGTACATTTGGAGACTCCATTGCAGTGACCGCCGAAAATCGTCGGACGAAAAACGGCATCAAGTCTGACTTTTATGTCCGGCAGTTTCAGTTTAAAACAAATATAATGGGTTCCCTTTGGCACAGTTGATGTCTACTGTTTTAGCAGTCCCTGTGTCCATTGTTCTGGTCCTCCCATGGACCAGAACAATGGACACCCGGGACGCAGATGTGAACATAGTGTAGATTTGGACTAAAGTTATTAGCAACCATTTCAGTCCCTGAAAAACACAGTTTATTAGGTAATTGCCCTATATTAAGAACACACAGATATACTTAGGATCCATGTACATGACTGTTTTTGTCTCTTTTTTTTTGGTTTGGATAGCATTATAGTAAATGCTTCCCTATCAGCTCATGCATTTGTTTAATGGATCAGTGTATCCACTCCATTTTTTCTGGAACATGTCCTATTCACGGTCCCAAGCTGCCCATTGAAGTCTATGGATCCATGAAAAAAATTTACAGCACATGGATGTCATCCAAGTGGCATTCCTTTTTAATTGATCCACTACCAGGAGATGGATTTTACCAAAAAACAAAGCAGGAAAAAGAGATGTAAAACGGATTTAAGACAGACATTAAAAATGGACATTCGGATCAGAAACTGATGTAAAATTAAAGCAAACAACAGACATTTGGATCCGATCCAAAACTGAAATGGTCATGGACATGAGCACTTTAAGGACCCTATGGTTCAGAACAAAAAACTTGTAATAAATGCATAACTTATAGTTCTGTCTCCTGGTAATCTTTCTAGTGCAATTTCTATAAAATGACCACCAGCTTCTCTAGTAGCAGAAATCAAGCACCAGGATATAAGATACGTAGGTTGGTGTTTTAGCCATTGTTATAATGTATTACATTTTTCTTTGCGCCCCCCCATCACCACCACCACTGCAATGTATACCCTTTGCATTACATTTTAAGACATTCAAGTAAGCTGGTTCCTTTCTTCGGGGTGTCTGGTATTAAAGATTTATGAGACAATTTGATAGTTGGACATTGTATGTAAATTGGTATAGGTCGGTTTTACATCCCAACAACATTGATTAAAAAAGGAGCCCCACTAGATATAATTTGTGGCATAGTCATGGCATATATATCTGATTGGTGAGAGTCCCACTCCTGGTACCCCAATGTATTGGAAGAATGGAGGTCATCTGGTTCCCAAACTCCTGTATACTTGAATATAGCACACTTGAGATAACCATGGACAAGCACCCCCCCCCACTGTGTTGATTCTCCACTTCAGTTGATTCACTAGACAGAACAGGGACTTTAAAGTTATTTAGTATGTTCTATGGTCTGAAAACCTCTTTACGTATAAGCGTGTCTTACATGGTCAAATCATTTACCTAATATGAGCAAACTTATATCCTTCTTTCTAAAGAACATTTTTCAATAATTTCATCATGATACATGATCATCAAAGTTTGCTATATATTTTTAAGGATCCCATGTGTTTGTGTGTTGTAATCTTATTTCTAGGGTTATGTGAATATTAAAAGTCATTTTTAAATTATCCACAATAAATATGTCTCTGAACTTAGGTCACATTAAAAAAAGGCTCTCTTTAGAGCTGTAGTTAATTCTGAGAACATAAATGCTAAAAATTATACAATATATAATCTTACTACAAACGTGTTACCAAATTATCTACAGTGAAAATATGTAATCTGTAGCTAAACTTGTAATGTAGGATGGTAAGACGGCTTTGCCTGGAGTAAAGCGCCAATAAGCTTAGGAAGAAAATCACAGCAGTTCTTAAAGTGTCAATTACTAGTCATATAACTAATAGTAAATTATGATCAAATACCCAAGCGGAGGAGCTGCAACTACTATCATAATTTATATGATCAGCAGCAGTGACATAAACCATTCTAGGAACCCAAAATAACACAAGCCAAAAAAACCTCTCTCATTCTGTCAAAGTATAATATATGTTCTTTCTAAAACTATAAACTGGAAACAAGCCAAAGTACGAACATTTACTTTGGGGCAATCTGATGAAGGTCAAAGCTTTCAACATTATGAATACATTATATTAATACCAATTTATAGCAACAGGCATTGCAGATAATAGTTATATGTTATAATATTACTATGAGGCAGTCTTGTAGCAATGAGGAAATAGTCCTCGTAGTCAGTGGAGAAAGGTGACTGTATAGTACACTCGACAGTGACCTAATCAAATGGCTGCAGTACTTAACTATAAAATCTCTCCGTTTTGAGAGGTTCATTAAATATCAACTTGACTCTTTCTTGAAAAACCATTTTACACACTCAGGAAAAAAAAAAGACATTGGGAAAAAAAAGGAATATAATTTATAAGACTGCGTAAGCCAATGCTGAAGAAAAGCCTTTGCAGACAAAGAAAAATTAATGACAAGGACATGTTGATCTTTTAAGATTTGTAAGGTTTATGAAGACTTGAAGTCTGTAAATGTGGAAGATACATGAAAACTCCTTGCCCACTTAATACAATTTTTATGAATATCCATTATATATATATCCACTTCGTATAGTCAGTGCAATTCACATGGGTTATAGGATGGACTTTCAATGTCCTTGTGTGGCAGATGGTGACCTTGTTACACGTTGGGAGAACCTGGTTAGTCATTTAGGGTCTTACATGTATGCGGCAGACATGCTTCTAAATGGGTATCTGCCCCCAGAAGCCAGCATATCAGCCCAGTCCTGCAAATAGATAGGATCATCTGAATCAGTGTCTTCTCCTTGTGAATCAGTGCCTCCATTGCCGTGACATTGCTATTTTTGTCAATATCTAAATGAGCTCTTGTAAACAACGATGGCGTTGCTGTGTACCTCTTTGGAGCATTTGCAACATCCTCTTTGATTCAGGTGACCCTAACCTATCTGCGGTGCTGTTGATACTCTGGGTCCTGCTGACAGACTCCTTTTAATACAAGTTTGCCTTGCAGTAATTGATCAACTTCAAATAGAATGTCAAGTTGTCATTTAGGGCCCAGACAGAATGTCTTAATGTTTTAAGGATGCACCACCACCCATGGCTCTCCACCAATTGCAAGAATGCAAGTCTTTCTACTGCACATTAGTTTTCCTAGCCGCCCACAATGCAGGATGAAACTGTGAAGGATCCACAGTGGATAAAGGGAGTCTACCACCTTTCTAATTGTATACAATCTGCATATAGGGGTTTGAAGGGCACTGTTACACCACTCCAAACATACCTTTATGTAGGATGATCTAATATTTTGGGGAAAAATCAACTTTTAAAAATATGCAATTGAGGATATTGGTGCATCAGGGGCATTCCTAAGCCTGCTGCCCAGAGCCATGACATACCACCTCTTATTCAAACTACCTCTCTTTCCACCTGAAGCCAGTGTCACGGGTCCATGAAAAATGGATGCAAACTGATGGCCAAGAATTTTAAAAAAGTATCCACTTTTGCCCATTTTATTTCTTAAGAACACAAAAACATTGTATACTATACTTTTGTGTCCACCAGAAAAAAAACGGACAGAAGCAGATTGATCTCAATGTAAACAGATGGCTATCTTTTTGCATCCATTAAATGAATCTGCTAAAAAAAGTGATGTGAATGGAAACTGTAGTCAAAGTTTCTCTGAAAGTTGATGTTTAACCCTTCATTATAGGGTTACATAGTTACAGGGTTACATGACATTATAGGGTTACATGGTTACTGGAAAATGTTCTTACCATTATGAGGATTTAGTATATGATGTTTGTTAAAGGTCCATCCTCCAATATTTGAAGAATCCATCTCAAATCCTTGCAAGGTGACTGTTCTCCGTTCCCATAATAGCAGATCTGGGCACGACTCATATTCATATCCAACTGACACTGCCACACAGAAAAATAAATGGTTGAAATATATTTTCTGCCAGTTACACATTTGATTATTTTACAGAATTTCATCAGATGTTCAGGTAAGTAGATCAGTCAAATCTCAGATCTGATGTCTAGAAGTGACAGCTGTATAATATAAGTATAAATCATTGAAGTTTGTATGTCTTTATGAAGAATTTCTGATACTTTACTTTTTTAGCCGGCTGACATGTTATCTTCAAATGAAAAAGCAGCCAAAGTAAATTGCCTCTATTACTGTTTGCCTAAAGCACAGAAAAAGTCATATTTCAGCTCATGAAATGCTGAAAGCACAAAATAACTTATGGATAGATTAATCCTTGCCTGTACAGTGCAAGCTTACAGTCCAATTTGGTGATCAAGAACTCCTTAGCAAAGAGACAGTCCAGTAGTTATTAAATAATCATCCACCATGTCAGGAAAGAATAAATGGATGTCTTTACTGGAAGACGTCTTAGACAGTCCCAACTTTTCACCTGTTCACTGGTTCTATGTGAATACTGCTGTAATCACCTTGTTCATTTATATTTATTAACCACATCCTACCCTTTATAACATTAGTCATTGACCGACTAGATGGAAGGACATAAATACCAATGTGTATAAATAAAATCCAATGTTACATACTACTTTATTTATATAGTGTGACCCTATTCCACAGTACATTACTATTCAGAGGGTATATCTGTACAATATCAGACAGTACATAGTAACATTTCAAACAATATTAGTTAGTGCTCTGCTTCTAGGAAACAATCTATGAGGAAATGTGGGTGAAATAAAAGGTGGAATGTACAATTTGTACTTGTCCAGCTATCTTTTGTTACAAAAAAACAGAGTCGTACACATGAAACAACATGACTCAGTTACTCAGTCTTTATCTGACTATGCAACGATATAAAGCTTATTAGGGTGCAATAAGTGTGGAGAAATTGTTGTGATCAGTTTTTCAGGATTTTTAATGTTGGTTAGCAAAAAGGTAAGTTGTTTGAGCAATGTGATAGTCTTCTTAAAAAGAGATGTCCTGTGTGGAAGCATTGATCTGAGTGTTCAGGCTAATGTATTCCAGAGAATTGGGGCTGCATGGGAGACAGGCACTTTTTGTATGTAAACTCAGATATCTATCTATCTATCTATCTATCTAATAATCAAAAATAGGCAGCACTCCAAAATAGTGAAAAAGAAATTATGTGAATTTATATCAAGAACTACGTTTCGGTCCTAGGAGTGTTGGACCTTTCTCAAGCTTGAGAAAGGTCCAACACTCATAGGACCGAAACGTAGTTTTTGGAATAAATTCACATTAGTTCTTTTTCACTATTTTGGAGTGCTGCCTATTTTTCATTATTACTGGAGGGATTAATTGCCAGACCCTATGTATTTGCTCCCACATTTGAACTTTTACATGGTGCTGCTCTAAATACTTTGTGTTTTTTTTATCTATCTATCTATCTATCTATCTATCTATCTATCTATCGAATAGGCATGCTGTCATGCTATTTTTTGCTAATTATTGTATTGCATTGTATTATTACTGTATATTTTATAGGGTTCTACAGACTGGATAAACATATTTAAATTTCAGCATCCCCCTGGTAATCTATCACCTGCCACACATTTATTAAGTACCATAAAGTATAGTGTGCTCTATGTATTATAAAAACAATGTCTTTTAACCCCTTCCCACCACAGTCATTTTTTGATTTTCTTTTTTGACTCCCTGCCTTCCAAACCACCTTTTCTTTATTTTTCTGTTCACAGAGCCTTATGAAGGCTTAATGTTTGTGGGACAAATTGTACTTCGTAATGGTACCATTTAATATTCTGTACAATGTACTGGGAAGTTGAAGAAAAAAAATTCAGAATAGGGTGGAATTGGAAAAAAACTGTGTTTGTGCAATTTTCTTACAGGCTTCTTTTTTACGGCATTCACTGTGCAGCCAAGATAACATATCACCTGTATTCTATGGGTCAGTATGATTCCAGGGACACTTAAATTTATATAGTTTTATTTACTTTTTGACATGTTAAAAACATCTAAAACTTAGCAAATTTTTTTTTTTCTTGGAGTTGCTATATTTTGACACCCATAACATTTTTATATTTCTGTTTACGGGGATGCATAGGGCATCTTTATTTTGAGGGGCCAGATGTACATTTTAGTTATACTATTTTGGGCAATGTTTATTGATTTTGATTTGTTTTCCCAATAGCATTCACCGTTAGTTTGTAGATCAGGCATTTTTGGACATAGGGATAACTTATGTGAATGTGTGTCACTTTTTTTTTTTTTACATATGTTCTAGGGAAAGGGGGGGGGGTTATTGGATTTAATTCCTTTTATTTTGTTTATATATTTTTCTTTACTTTTTTTTACTGTATTTAATAGATCCCCTAGGGGTCTTGAACCCCAGGGAGTCTGATCACTAATTCAATGCATTACAATGCAATAGAAATAAGTGCCAAACAAGCCAGGAAGCCTTTAATAGGGCTGTCATGGCAATGGATCACCAGCCACAGATCTTGATCTGGGGCCCAGAGATTCTTCCCAAAATGGGAATTTTGCACCTTGGTCATCTTTGACCGAGGAGTCAGAGGCCTTAATGCATTCGATCAATGTGGGCACTGTTTGCAGGCATTAGTGCCGGGTCTCTGCTGTATAATATAGCGGACACCTGCCAACTATGGCAGCCGCTCAACTCTTGAGCAGCCACCATATTTGAATACCTGACATTTGCTGTAATAGCCAAAAGGGTTAAAGGCAGTCTGTCAGCAGGAAAATTCATTTCAAAAGAAGACCATTACCTTGTAGGGCAGCTTCTATATTTTCCAAAAATGTTTTTCTTGTTCGACATTGCAGCTTCATTTTCATGAAAATCGGGATATTATTCTTATGCAAATTAGCTGAAAGGGGCTTTAAAGGCATTTCTTTTCCTCCTGGGGTTTAATTCTCTGTTCTAGATAACCTTCCCGACCTGTCGCCCAGCACTGCCCACCATTGCTTGAGTGACATCTTCCATTTTGTCACACTTTGTTTGAAGTTAGGGGCAGTTAGCTAGAGTGGAGGGCAAAGCCCCAGCAGGAGAAGAGAAGCCCCTGAAACCCTTTTCAGCTCATCTGCATAAGAATAAAATCATGATTTTCACGAAAAATGGAGCTGCGATGCAGAATACAAAAGGCATTTTTGTATACTGTAGAAGCAGTACTGTCATTAGTTTGCTACCGATTTTCCTGCTAACAGATTCCCTTTAAGTATCAAAAGTAAGAAGCGGCAGCCATATTAGTACTATGATGGAGACTCCTATGGAATTATTGAATTTCTACTGAAGTTTGTTTCCCTCACAAAATAGCTATTTCCAGTGTTTATAGTTTCTGAACAAAATGCAATTGCTATTAAGATATTTTTTTAGGATAGCAATGTTATTTGAAGATTGACGGTGACAAATATATTCTAATACCAATCAAACAACTATGTCAGATAATGACATAAGTTGGCAAGTCATATGCCAGGGGCTTGTCTTGTCAAAGCAGCCTAGATGAATGCAGAAAGATGCCATAAATTGTCTATTTGTCGATATAAAGAGCAAAGTAGCAGTGCCATCACTTTAACTACAATGCTAATGATGGGCAATGCATGTCATTTAGCTTTATGTCAATGATCTTTTGATTGTTCATTACGAGTTTATTTTTGCCTTGCTGGTCTGCAGTTCATGGGGTTTGACAAGGCCAAAGTGGATTTTAATATACATTAGGGGGCATTTATTTCCTTGCAAACTATAGAGTTTCTCAGTGTACATTAAATTGATGACATCACATCTCCTCAGTTATAGGCTTTAATACCACAATAAGCCATTTATCCATGTATAATTGAGAGCCGTTTCTAAACACATTGGCATAATTTGTGTTTTGTTCTAGCTAAAAATGTTGGGAAAGTAACTAGGCTTGTGAATGTGCTGAGGATGAGCTATTGTGAGTGAAGAGGTTAACTTTAATCGTCCCAAAAATGCATATTTTCTCTTTATCTGCAAAAGATATTTCTGAACTTTAAATGCAGTTAGGCCTAGAAAAGCTACTTAAGCTTCTAACATTGAAATGAGCCATAAACATATTGTAAGAATGCTCAGGAGGTGGCAGAAAACAAAGTCTCAAAATGAAATCAGACTGTTCTCTAGCCGTAAAGGCAGCCAGATTAAATTAACTTGAAAAAAAAAAAAGCATTGATTCTTTTCATGACTTATTTCCAAATCCTCTATTAATAACTCTACTACCGTTCATTTTCTGATTTCATAACCCATCAACTCATTTTGTGGTGTGTGAGAATAACGATTACGCATTCATCTGAAGGGAACAGGCGCCTTTTGTGCTTTCGTAACCGTACATGGTGTCCAGGATTTTGATGATCAAACATTTGGCCGTGCAAGTCGTTTATGCCAGGGAAATTATTTTTATTTCAGTTGTCATTGAACATGCTTTCCCTGTGGTTTATTATGATAGTTAGAGGGCTCCAAATTGTACAAACAGATAATTATTGACAAAACTACAAATAACATTCATCTACATTGCCAGCCTTCTGTCTGTGTAAAGTAGAGGAATGGCAAGAAAGTGCCAGTCAACTGGGTAAATCAAGACTTACCATAAAAATGAAGAGCATTACCCATTGGTAAAAACAATTCTAGGTATGAGAAGTGGGAAGCAAGAATATGAATGTAAAACTTTAAATGGTTTGTTTTTTATGTATATTATTTACCAATAGGTGGAAAACGGAAATATGGCCAATCCACTAATATAAACTTTGTAGAAGCATAGCGAAATCACACTTTCTTGTTCAACTGGGCTTGTGCTGGTATTAGAAAATAATAAGATGACTTACTTGTGCAAATTCTAAGCTTGTGCTGGTCCTGGACGTCCAGGAAGATAGTGTATGCACAGTGTGTTTCAAAAGACATTCCAAATGGATATGTCATGTCACACCACACTACATCTCTTGATGTTTTATGGACTTGACTGGTGTGCTATAGCTTTGAAAATAAAAGAACAGCACCAAGCACTACGTAGGGTAGTAATGGCACAAATATAGTAAATATAAGGAGGGAAGTCTTATAGTTGGATTCTCACCAGTGTTGGCCCGAGGCTCCAGAGCCCGAAAGAATATTCTGGAGGCCCACTTTCCAACAACCTTAGGAAATGGACCAAAGTGCCCTTCAAATTTGTACATCTTCTGATGGTCCATTATTGTGTTGTAGAACCCATAGAATGTTGCGAAATTTGGGACCAGCACCTTTTTTCAGATAAGCATGAACATTTCCAGATGAGCATGGAGCTGGTTCCTAATACACATCATGCTATGAATTTCTAAATTAATAAAGTAATTTTGGAAACTCTCTGGGCGCGCTCATGTGGAGATCTTTACTGTAGCTGCACTACAGCTAGTTCTGACTCTTTGTTTTGAGTGTTGTATTATCAGGGAAGAAGACAGCACTATCAAGGCAGCATACTGTAGCTTTACAGTGCAATGAAACAATGAAGAGTATATATTAGTATGTTAAACTGTGTAATGCTTTATTCCCCTGACAGCTGACTCTGAAAAGTCCCCTGAAACAACAGGTATGCTTTAAACATACAGGTTTAATATCTGATTATTAAATAAAGAAAAACTAGCAAAGGTCATGTAAATAAAAGATTTTCAATAAAGAAGATATAGAATCTTAAGATCACCATACACATTAGATTAACCCCTTAATGACCGGGCCATTTTTTGTTTTTGCATTTTCGTTTTTCCCTCCCCACATTCCAAGAGCCATAACTTTTTCATTTTTCAGTTCACAGAGTCACATGATGGCTTATTGTTTGCGAAACAAATTGTACTTTGTAATGTCACTATTCAATATTCTGTGCAATGTACTGGGAAGCTGGAAAAAAATTCAGAATGAGGTGCAATTGGAGAAAAACTGCATTTGCGCCAAATTCATATGGGTTTAATTTTTACACCATTCACTGTGTGGTAAAAATGACATGTTACCTGTATTCTGTGGGTCAGTACGAACACGGCGATACCAAATTTATATAGTATTTGTAATGTTTTGATACCTTTTAAAAAATTAAAAACTTTGCTAAATAGAAAAAAAAATTTTGCATTGCCATATTGTGTCACCTGTAACTTTTTCATATTTACATGTATGGAGCTGGGTAAGGCGTCTTTTTATGCGGGACCACATGATGTTTTTATTGATACCACTTGGGGAAAGATCTGATGGTTTGATCACTTTTTATTACATTTTTTATAGGAGACAAAGTGTTGATTTTTTTTTCCCCTCTACGCCGTTCACCGTATGGGATAAATATTTTAATATTTTAATAGTTCGGGCATTTTGGAGCGCGGGGATACCTAATGTGTTTATGTTTACTTTTGTTTATTTACTTTTATATCTGATCTAGGGAAAGGGGGGTGATTTGAACTTTTATGTTTTTTTAAATTTTTACATACTTTTAAAAACTTTTTTTTTTATACTTTTACTTGTATGATCAGACTCCCTAGGGACCTTGAAACCTAGGGAGTCTGATCGATCATACTATTCACTGCGATACTACTGTATCGCAGTGAATAGCAAAATGCCTTCACTGCTATTAGACGATGCCTCTGGCATCATGTAATAGCTATACTGAAATGACAGGCCTGGGAGCCTTCCATAGGCTCCCGGCTGTCATGGCAACCAAGCGCCGCCCTCCGATGACGTTCCGGAGGGCGGCGATGAGGTAAAAATGGCGGCGCCCTTGTCGGCACCGCAATTTAGACGCCGCGGTCGCGTTTGACCGCGGCATCTAAAGGGTTAACAGCCGCGATCGGTGCAGGCACCGATCGCTGCTGTTAGCTGCGGGTCCTGGCTGTATTATACAGCCGGCAACCGCAGGGTATGAAGAGCGCTCAGCTCCTGAACGCTCTCCATACATCGTCATGCGACTCAGGACGTACTATTACGCCCTGCGTCGTTAAGGGGTTAATGTTGGTTGACCACTGATTTCAGAGGTGATAGAACAACCATCTAATGTACATAGATGCCCCGACTTTTCCCATGACAAATGCTGTTGTGGCACAGAAGTTTTTGGCATATTAAATTTTAACATACCTAATCTTATATAATCTTATCTTCGGGGAGGCAAGCCACATAAAGTGTATTGTAGTAGCTTATTATCCTCTCCACATTGAGAACACATGCACACTTGGTCAAACTTAGCATGCATGCATTTGGAGGTGTTCACCAACAGCTATAAAAGATGCATGGTCAGCTTAACAGTGAAATTGAATCAACATAAAATTTTGATATTAAATAGTGAAAGTTAAGTAATATGCAACCTACATTTATAGAAGATAACACTATGCATAAAACCTGGATTACCATCCATTACACAAGCATAGTTGAAAATCTCTGTAAAGCCATATGAAAAGTGTAACTCCCCTAAGAAAAGGTGACGTGAGCTCTGCAATAAGGGGACCATGGGTTCTGTATACATTATTTTATATATATTTCAATTATGATATTTAGGTGAGTATTCAGGCAAGAGTTGCCTGGTTATTTTCAGTCATAAGCATGTGAAACCTAGTGAAAAACATTTGCAAATTGCTGATAGTAAAGCAAACATATGCTTAGGGAAAGCTAAAAAGAAACTAGAAAGCGCAATAACACCTCAAGATAACAGTGTGAGTGATATGTGAAATATGAAAGGCAGAAGGCATTGGGTGAGTGGTCTGGAAAGATTAAATGCTAATGTAATATTTGATTTAAATAAGCCTGGGCCAGGGGAAGGAAGGCTGAGCGAATAAATGAGGAGCGAGATAATTGAAATAATTAAAATAGAATAATTAATTAAGAGGAATGGTATGAGGATGACTGATCCACAAAAGGATTCATGAGAGAGAATACAAAATGGAAAACAGGACTATTGATTAGAATGATTGAGAGGGACAGATAGTAGAAATGTGCAAAAGAAAAAAATATTAATTATTAATAATATACCAGCATGCAAAAAGCGGAATATCAATTTTGGAGACAAATGATGCTTTTCAAAGTTGATATGGTTGGATGAAGACACGAGTCCAGTTCAACCTATAAACCTGCCAAGTTGATCCAAAGTAAGGCAAAAAACCCCACAAAGGTTCCCTTCCTGCCCAACTCCAAATATGGCAACTGGACTTAATCCATGGATTAACATCCTACCCCAAAAATTCTCCTCTTGAACTTGTACTAGTTATTAGCCATCACCACATCCTGTGGCAATGAGTGCTATAGTCTCACTTCTCTTACTGTAAAAAGCCCCACCTATGACTATGGTAAAAATACTGTAGATGTAGAGGATGCCCCCTTATCACAGTTACAGGCTTAAGACATCACTGGAAAGATCTCTGGACTGTCATACAGCCATATAATTAGGTTGGCCCTAAACCACCTTTTTTCCAAGCTGAACAACCCCAAGCAGGATAACCCGCAGGGCCGGTTTTAGACAAAGTGGGGCCCTGGGCAAAATTAAAAGCGGGGCCCCAAATGCTGATATGCAAACAACACCATCGTCTTCCAGTGGCAACCCCTATAATAACGCCTCCTTTCTGCCAACAAAAAAGTAATAAGCCCCATTTTACCACACACAATTCAAATGAGCACCTTTGTACCACCTAATAGATTTTTGCACCCAGTCATCAGTTATTATAGCGCCTCCTTATAAATAATAGTCCCTGCTTATAAATAATATTACACCTTTATCTGTAATAGCACCCTTATAAATGATAAATAGTGCCCTGTATCAGTAATATTCCCCCTTATCAGTAACAGTCACCCCGTAAAAATAATACTTCTCCCTTATAAATAATAGCCCCCTCATAAATAATAGTTACCCTTATAAATAATAGTCCCCATTATCACTAATAGCCCCCTTTATAAATAAGCCCACTTAACAATTATACCCCCCTTATAAAAAGTTCCTCTCTTATAAATAATAGCTCCCCCTTATAATGGATGCCTTATTTATAATAGTTTCCCCCCTTATAAATAATAGCCCATCTTATAAATAATAGTTCCCCCTTATAATAGCCCCCTCATACTTAAGTTTCCCAATTATATATAGTAACCAATCCTTATATATAATAGTTCTCCGTTACAGTGTCGGACTGAAGGGCCTTAGGCCCACCAGAGGTACTTGTTCTGGGGCCCCACCCGACAGCTTCCTGCTAATAGCCTACACCACGGCTCCTTCACTGAAATCTTACATATGTGCTGACTATCTGGTGTTACTGAGTATGTTCCCAGTATAGTCAGCCCCTATAGTACTGTGCAGGCCCCAATAACTCCAGGGCCGGTTCATGCACAGTACTGTATGGGGAATGACATGGCCATGGGGCACTACACACATGTGCAAGATTATAGTGAGGGAGCTGTGATGCAGACATAGCACACAGGGCTGCCAGCAGGAATTGTGAGCCCCCCCTCACAGTATAATGCTCCACATGGTATATAATGCTCCACAGTATAAAATGCTCTTCTGAGCCCTTCAGTTTCCCCACATGGTATATAATGCTCCACAGTGACCCCACACAGTATAAAATGCTCCCCTGAGCCCCCCATAGTGGCCCCACATGGTATGTAAGGCTTCACACAGTATAATACTCCACAGTGGCCCACACAGTATACTACCCCTTAGTGGTCCCAGACAGTGCAATATCCTCCCCAGCAGCCCCACACAATATAATATGTTCCATACAGTATAATATGCACCCCACAATGCCCCCCCCCAACAATGCTCCAGTGGCCTAACACAGTATAACATGCTCCATAATGACCTCCACACAGTATAATATACTCCCCAGAGGGGTTCCCCCAGTATAATGCTCCACAGTGGTCCCCCACAGTATAACATGTTCCCCACAGTCCCCCCCAGTATAATGCTCTACAATGGCCCCACAGAGTATCATATGCTCCCGAAAAGCCCCACACAATATAATACACTCCACAGTGGCCCCACACAGTATAACAGGCTCCCCACACTGTCCCTTCCCCCAGTATAAAGCTCCACAGTGGCCCATAGTATAATATGCTCCCCAGAGGGCCCCCGCTAGTATAATGCTCCACAGTGCCCCCTCCAGTATTTTGCTCCACAGTGGCCCCACACAATATATTATGCTCCTCAGAGCGTCCCCCCAGTATAATGTTCCACAATAGGCCCCACACAGTATAATATGCTCCCCAGAGGGCCCCCTAGTATAATGCTCATTAGTCCCCCCTGAATAATGCCCCACAGTGGCGCTACGCAATATAATATGCTCTGCTGATGCCCCCCCAGAATAATGCTCCACAGTGACCCCACTCAGTATAACATGCTCCAGAAATGGCCTCCACACAGTATAATATACTGCCCAGAGAGGTTTCCCCAGAATAATACTCCACAGCGGCCCAAAACAGTAAAATATGCTCTCCAGAGCCCCACCCAGTATAATGCTCCACAGTAGCCCAAAACAGTATAACATGCTCTCCAGAGCCCCCCCTTCCCAGTATAATGCTCCACAGTGGCCCAAAACAGTATAATATACTGGGGGGGCCCTCTGGAGAGCATATTATACTGTGTGGGGAAAACCGCGGCGCATTATACTGGGGGGAGCTCTGGAGAGCATATTATACTGTGTGGGGCCACTGTGGAGCATTATACTGGGGAGGGGGCCCTCTGGAGAACATGTTATATTCTGTGGGGCCTCTATGGAGTATTATAAAGTGGGGGGGCTCTGTAGAGCATGTTATATTCTGTGGGGCCACTTTGGAGCATTGTACTAGGGGGCCCCTCTGGAGAGCATATTATACTGTGTGGGGCCACTGTGGAGCATTATACTGGGGGGCCCCTCTGGAGAGCATAATGCTCCAAAGTGGCCCCACATAATATAACATTATCTCCAGAGCCCCCCCCCACATTATAATTTTCCACAGAGGCCCCACAGAATATAACATGCTATCCAGAGGGCCCCTTCCCCAGTATAATGCTCCACAGTGGCCCCACACAGTATAATATGCTATCCAGAGGGGCCTTACAGTGCTATTATATTATACTCTGGGGTCTCTTCAGACCCCAGAGTATAATAATCGAAGGCCCGGGGGAGGTGAGGGAAAATAACAAACAGTTATACTCACCTTGTCTTACCTCTACTGGGCCTCCTCGTGCTGCTCCGCTATCCCTGCCGGCGCTGGCTTCTTCTTCTCTGCATCTGACGTCACGCGTTGTGGACGTCACCGCCGAGGCCTGTGATTGGGCCTCAGCGATTACGTGAGGCACGCTGTCAGCACGCCCCACGTGATCGCTAAGGCTGAGGCCTGGCCTCAGCGGTGATGTCCGGAACGCCAGAAGATGACGTCGGACGCCAGGACAGGTGAGTAAAAATGTTTGTTATTTTTATTCACCACGGAAAGGGGCCTTTCTGCTACTGATTTGTTCGGGCCTGACTCCGGGATCCGGAGTCATCAGGTTCCGGATCCCGGGGGCCCCTTTGGGGACGGGGCCCTGGGCAATTGCCCAGTTTACCCCCCCTAACGCCGGCCCTGATAACCCGATAACCTATCTTTATACTCTAATCCACCCACTCCCTTAATTACCTTCTTCTGCATCCATTCTCATTCAGTTATGTCTTTCTATCAAGAAATTAGACATTAGTAATGATGCAATTAAGGGTTATAAATCAAGGACATCATGGATTCTGGATTTACGAATTAGACAAACTACTATAATGGTATGTGGCTGCTGTAGTGAGAGATCTACAGACTATAACAAGAAATAAAGCAGAAAAATTACCATTGTCTATAGCAGGGGTCAGCAACCCCCGGCACTGGTGCCAGAGTCGGTACCCAAGGCATATCTACCTGGCACAGGACTCTCTCTGCTCCAGGTGGCAATCTCTCTCTAATCGTCCATGTAAATGCAGTCAGATGGGAGGATGCACTGGGAGGTGGTGGGAACTTGGGGCACAATGTCTAAGTGTCCAGGCCAGTAGCCTAGTCAAAGGTCAGCAACTACTTGTGCAAAGTATAATATGGCAGCTAAATTTGCCTTCATTCATTTCAATAAGACTAAAAATTTGTTTGGATTTCTTCAGCAAAAAGACTAGTCTGTGTGATGGGTACCCTCTGCCCCCACAAAGCAGGCTTACTACAGGTTACACTAAGCCCCATGTCCAGTCCAAATATCAATCATTTTGCTAAAGGATCACATTGAAATGTAGGCTCCGTCGACTAACTAACTGGTTGCAGTTATGGTTTGTGTTATATAACTTTCATGTAGAACAGTGTTTCCCAACCTTTTCAGACTCAGGGTCCCCCTGGAAAAAAAAAATCCTTGGAGCACCCCTACCAAATAATTTTTACCAAAAGCAAAAATTTTTTCCTAAGGACGTAGATAACATTGCATAAAGGCATGGGATCATCCTTCTAAATACTTCTAGAGTGTTGAGGTCCTCTGTTGGTAATCACCGATATAGGATTGTGACACCTTTACAATTATTACATGGCACACTGAGTACTTCATCTTTTGATTTGTTTTCCAAATCGGCACCTCAGACTAAAAAGGTTGCTGACCCCTGGTCTATAGTCATCATATCATTGGTAGAAATCTTTCCATGTGTTCATTATCCTTCTATTATATTATGTCATTATTAGATGCAGAATGAGTGGGGGTGCCCCTCCAGTAACAGTGTTAAGTAAAGTATGCTTAACTTAAGTTGAGCTTAAACATTATATAATGGTCATCAAATCCTGATGAAATGGTCAAAATTTGTTTACATGGCTGCAGCACAGAGATTTACATATACACAGATGACCACTGAAGCCATTCACTGGCCCCAGTGGTATTCAGCAAGACACTTTTCCCCTGCAAATATGAAAAGAATGTTGGGCCAATATTGCCATTTTTACCTGAAATTTTGCATGGTTGTTGGCCCATTGCAGGTGGGAGGGTTTATGGACACATGGTTCATGCACAGCGGCTGCTAAGTGCTACCACCCACCTAGATTAATCAAAACTGGTTGTTTTGTATGATCATAGAAAAAGATCAGTTTGATGTTACAAACATTCACAATTCTCATAGAACTAAGATACAAAGTTCAGTATCTCAGCAGCTCAGTAATGAGGCTCATATATGACGTGATAGCTTTGAGATGTTGATGCTTATTTATAGGCAGGCTGCGTCGTTTCCTTTATACATATTATTCTCAATTGTATCAGAAATTTGTTGCATATCATTTATGAGCTGACTTGTGTCATTCTATTGCAGTGTCATGTCAGAGGTGCCTCAGAAAATAGTGTAATGTATTCATACATAGGATTCAGTTCAGAATGGCTAATTTGATACACAGCATTCACAACATGCATAGACCGATGTGATAAAAGGTCAGGAAAATACAGAGACTTTATCACCCGCTACTCCCTTTCAAAATGACCGTAGGGAGTAGAGATATTACTGTACTTGTCCATATGATTGCAAGCAGCAGGGTTGTGTAGTAGTCACAGAGTCTAGGATCCGCTCTCATTGTTTCTATACTCAGTCTGTATTCTATTTTCTATGCAGCTCTGTGTCTGTGGAACTCTCAGTTCCATTAAAGCATTGGCACAGATCGTATCAGCTTGGCAGGTTACTCTCTGTTCCATGTTACAGTAAAAAAAAAAAAAAGAATAGGGGCTGAAAAAAAAGATCAGATGTAGAGGCTCCCAGCAGGCACTGGGCCCATTGCAACTGCCCTCTTTGTTCTTTCAGCCTTGACAGAAAGCATATATTATAAAATGTATTTCGTTTTGTTATTTGTCCTTATAACAAAGAGAAAATATATTATATATTTAAAAACTATATCTTTCCATTTATGTATCCATCTATTTTTACAAGTAGATAGTAAGACAAATAATAGATATAAATAAAAGGGGCCATATTTATCAATACTGTTGAACTTTGCACTAAAACTACAAATCACATTGGCCCCACATAGCGAAACACAGCAAAAAAAATGCTGTGGAAAAACACGCAACAGAGTTTTGCACAGAAGGTCTGCATAGTTTTCCTCTGCGGACTTTCTGCTTCTATTATACCTAGATGGAAAACGCCAGCATTTTTGCAGGTAGAGTTTTTGAAAACGCAGCTTTTCCGCTGCAGAATTTTTTTTTTTTCTGCAATGAATGGATGGGATTAGCCAGAATCCTATCCACTTTACATGTACTGCAAAACGCTACGTTTTCACAATGTGGGCCCCCGGCCTGACAGTTTTAAACATTTATAAATCTGACGTAGGGACCTTTTTAAATCTGTCTCACTTTCTGACGAACCAAAATTCTGTCTCACTTCTGTATGCACCACAATTCTGTCTAGTGTACATTTATAACACCTTTTAGTTGGCTTACTGTGATCTAGAACAGAATTTACAACACAATTGTGGTGTTAAGTCCTCACCCGTTTGAACTCCTGCACCGTCATCTGGCCGCATTGTACGGCGCAGGAGACATATCCATATATAATCCTCTGATCCTGTTATTTTTGCACAGCTGAGTATTTGTTGCAGTGTGTTAGTTCAGCCAGTGCTATTGTCCTCTGACTACTATGGAGTTAACTTTTGTGCTCTTGTGATTGACAGTTTATCTGTCAATCAAGCCTGGGGCGGGTTCTGGACTTCCTTAAACTGGCCATCAGTCCACACATGGTTTCTGGCTATTGTGTCTCTGACTTTAGTAAGTGTTTCTCCTTGCTCTTGTATTGTATTTTCTGGCCTTTGCTTTTTGGCCTTTTGACTACTCTTTTGGATAGTGATTTGGTACTGTTTTGTCTCTCTGGTTTGACCTTGACTTGCTGACTCCTCTTCTGTGTTGTCTTTACTTGTCCTGTGTATCACTTTTCTAGAGTAGGGTTTGTCGTCCAGTTGTCCTTGTCATTAGGACAGTTGCGGCAATTAGGTAAGGACACCAGGTGGGCCTAGTCTTAGGGCTCACTGTCTCTGTCTCCCCTTTCTCTAGCAGCCGCTATTGGAAATTACTTACAGACAACTTCTAACATGTGGCATGTCGTGGTGCATCTAAGCCACACACTCTGTTTGGGAATCCACACCCAAATGTATACCAGGTTGAAAAATTTTAGCAAAAGGCGCCAAGCTACACCAAAAAAGTGCCACACCACGACAAAGATAGATAGATAGATATTTTAGTGATTTATATATTAATAAAATGGCCCATTAATGTCTGCTATTATACTGCTTGCTATAAACTGGCATAGGATATTTCAAACATATATTCTAGGATAAATACAACTCAAGTTTACCTTGAGTTGGGCAGATGAATAAGCCTGATAATGCTGTATATACAACATGCCTTAAAAATACACATATCAAGCAGTCATCCCTCACTAAATCCTGTTGACACATAAGATAATTAAAGTAAAATGTATTCTTAAACACAAGACTTCATGAATATATTAGAAAGTGGTTATGGTAAAAAAAAAAACATATTCCACCTTTAGAAGCTGCTCATTAAAGGAACTTATGAGAGATGAATGATTAAAGGAATTTGCAATTAGGGGAAGCAATAAATCTGCCAGCTCTAGACTTTCCATATGACATAGTGCAAGAATAATGAAGAACAGTGCTGTTTCTAAATGCAATCCTCAAGTAACCTGTCTTTTATAAATAGCTGTATGACAGCCTTCAAGTCAAGAGGAAGAGGCTAAAGGAATAGAATTGCAAATAAAGGAAAGTGATAGAGGGCTGGGGGTCATTTCAAGCATAAGGCCTTCTGAAAATAGCATCATGCCTACAAAAAAAACATTCTGATGTTAACACATGACTGCTAAAACGCCAGTTTTGTAGCAGTCAGTGCTGAGGTGTTAAAATCAGGCTGTGCAATTCGCTGTAGTGTCTCATTTTCTCTCTCATTATCCCATTGGACTTTTAATGACCTAGTGCAGTTTTATTGTTTAGGCTTAATAATTATAATGAATTATGCAAAATTTTATTACAGTATATGTTTGTGAATTTCTCTATTTCTAAGCATGAATAATATATTAAGACAAATATACAGACAGACAAAATCACACAATAAAATCCCATAATAGAAATGTTTGTTTAAAGCATATCTATGAGATGTATGTATGCTGGCATATCTTTGAGGATTGATAGAGGAAAAGAACCTGAGCTCTATGATGATATGGAATAGGATTTTTGAATAAAAAGCAGAGTAACTGACAGGACTCCTAGGAGACACAGTGAGAGTCCTGCTCACCCCCCTATACATACAGTGATAAGCCTGATTTGTGGGTACCCACTGATACAGAGAGAGATGTCAACCCCTGTATGTAGCTGGGGTGATAAGGCCTCTCACTGTCTCTCCTAGGAGTCCTGTCAGAATTTACTCTGCATTTCACTCAAAAGTCCTGCTCCAAATCAGTAAAGGTGCTTGAATCATTATAGCTACAGTACTGTTATATGTGTACTGTCTCATAATGAACCAAACAATTATGTGTTTATCACATGATCAGGATATACTCTTATCTATTGAAAGTACATATCTTATTGAAAGAGAGAGTCCACTTTTGACTACCACATCCCTTTGAGGATGCCCATGTGAGTTTTCACTAATGCCAATATCCCTATCCATATATATTTTCCTGTAGGACTTTTACTGAGGAAATATAACTTGTGGTCATCTATTGATCAGCTTTAATTCCAATGGCTACTCAGTCATCTCCAAATGCAAAAAACTATTTGGACATGCTACTTTTCAACCATGCATCTCCTTTTCTAAATCCAATGTTAGAGAATGACCTGATATTGGAACACAATTTTACAGACAACCATACTGATGCTTAAAGGGATCCTATCATTCAGAAAGGCCAATTTTAGCAAGACCATGTCGTAATAGCCTTTATAAAGGCTATGCTTCTCCTACCTTTGTTGTTTTGCTCCTCACTGCCGTTTAGAAGAAATGTTGATTTTTATCTTTATGCTAATGCATCTTCAGAATGCACAGGAATAAGTTCCCCCATTGCTGAAATTGCACAGGGGGCTTCCCCTGTGCTCTCCTCAGACACATTTTTGAACTTATCGTGCCGCCTCTCTTCTTGTTTCGCAGACACCTCTTTTTGACGTCATCCTTCGTTCGGGAGACATGCGCCGACTGTGCATGTCCATTGTGGCCTATTACATGAGCGTACTGTATGCGCTGTATGTAATCGGCCACAGGAAAATGGCCGAACGAACATACGCAGTTGGTGCATGTCTCCCGATCGAAGACTTGTACAAGGATGACGTCAAGAAGAGGCGTCTGCAAAAGAAGAAGAAAAGCGGCGCGGTAAGTTCAAAAATGCATCAGAGGAGAGCACAGGGGACGCCCCCTGTGCAGTTTCAACACTGGGGGAATGCCCCCTGTGCATTATGAACACACATTAGCATAAAGATAAAAATCAACATTTCTTCTAAATGGCAGCGAGGAGGGAAACAACAAAGGTAGGAGAAGAATAGCCTTTATAAAGGCTATTACGACGTGGTCTTACTAAAATTGGCCTTTCTGAATGATAGGATCCCTTTAGAAGATGTGTCTTAGCTATATGTCTGCTGCTTTGCACTATGATCAGCATATCAGAGATTTGTTTTGCCTGTGATAATGAGGTGACTACTGAGAAGTGATCTCTACAGAACATGAAGTGTCATCCTAATACGAGGGATCAGAGGTCAGTGTGAAAATGGAATTATTTCTGAATTTTGCTTTAATACAGATATAAGGACAATTAAAATATCACATTAATGTAAAAGTACCCTGTATGTTTAATGTAAAAACATTGATTTAAACATCTCAACTATTAAACTCTATTATTATGATGGCCCATAAAGACAAAAGGGAATGATGTCTTTTGACAGTTTATATCTTCATGTGGTCTATGTCACATATATCTTATTTCACTCTTTTGCCAAAATTGGAAAAACATTGCTTTTTGTGAATTTACAGATTTTTAATGGAATGTTTCAGGTGAGACCCTTCATCAGACATGAGCTGCCAATCTTATCACATGGCAAATTTCAGCTAAAATTTTTCTATGGGTTTGTCCTCATAGAAAATGGACCTTCTAGAGTAGGCGAATAAGCCTGTTTGTTGCTTTCAACACTCCATTTTATATCCTAATATATCTTTTATATTATACATTTCCTTTTAAACTTTCAACAGATAACTTATTTATGATTTTTACCAAACTGTTCTGTCAAGAAGTCCGCAAACAAATGTCAAAATGTTGGTCACTTCTTTCTTATCTTACTTCAATTTACTGAGCATGTAGTGAATGGATTCACAGAAGCAGTCATTCATGGATAAGATCCTTAAACTTAGTTATTCATAGATAAACACAGATTTCCATTTCTGTTCAGCAATTTCAAGGGCATTTCCTGAGCTGAACATATTCAAAGAAGAAGACTACATGAAAAAGCTTGAAATATCCATTTGATTATAAGCATGAAGATAAATGAGGAATAACATACCTAGTGCTTCTGAAAGACCGGATACTTTCTGGCCATAAATATCCGTTTTATTCCAGGCAAAGGTATAAACCAAGTTAATAGCAGCAGGAAACCACTTCTGTACAAGTCGTCCTTCCACTGCTACAATTAGGTGTACTTTACTTAGTCCGATAGGGATGGGTGCGTGGGTTAGGATAATATGTATGAGACTCTTGTAGCCAAGTGTTCGGCTGCTTAGGTAGCTAAGTTTCAGAAAACTGGAGGGGATTTGAATTTCTTCTTGTACTACCTACAAGGGACAAGGAAACAGTGTAAGAGCTATCATTGTGGATGTTGCAGACTAATATTAATCAAACTGTATTACAGAAACATCAGATTTTTCAGAGCAAACTTTTTTATTCTAGCCCTTCTAGATTCTGTAGAGCAACAACTTCTGCAGTTGTTGAGGGTCCTCGTACCCAAAAGTTACCATTTAACAAGTCACAAAAAAATTAGTAGCATAAGCATTCTGAGCTGAACTACACATCTGTATCTATGGCACCTTACATAGTTAATGTAAAACTACGCAAACAGAAACATACACCTGATGAAGGCTCATTATGGAGCGGAAACACAATGTGCCTCTGTACAGTGCTTTTATCAAATAAAACACTCAAGATTTTGTTCAAAGAGAAGAATTGCTAATGTGGATGGATCAGTGCCGAGGCACCATGACCATGTTCAGCATTGATTGTCAAAGATAAAATAGAAGACAATCTTGCCCCTACTGTTTGCCAGTCTGAAGCATTTTCATCCTGTTTCTAAAACAAATAGCCTTGTAGAAATCCTGTAGAAAACAGAGGAATTAATCTCTTGCGGATTTGCTATATCAGCTGCAAGAGATGGGTTCAGGGCATAACCAAAAGAACTTAAAAGGGTTTTCCCATAAACATAACATATATAACTCCTTCCTGCTTTGCACCATACTATTACATCGCCCGCTCGCATAGTTAATGCTTAGCACCGTCATAGTCAGGGGTGCAAGGGGTTGTCATGGCAGCTAGGAGGCCAATCGTACAGGAATACTATGTGCGATGTACTGCAGTACAACGTATTGAAGTACACTGCACTGGTGATTGGAAAATCCCAGGTTCAAGTCCCTTGTGTGACAGAAAAAAGGAAGTGCAAAAAATAAATAAATGATAAAAAGTTTAAAAACCCACTTAATAATTTAAATAATGCATAATGTAAGCAAAATAAAGAAACAAACATATTAGGTATACCCATGTGCGTATAAGTTTGCACTATTCAAAAACAACAATATTTATCCCATATGGTGAACACCTTAAAAGAAATATACTGCAATGCACAAATTAATGTATTTTGGTCACCTCATGTCCCTAAAAAATAGCAATAAAAAGGTGCTCAAAAAGTCATACATAACAAAAATTGGTACTAATATCAGAATATGGGGACCCCAGGCTAATTGTTCATTTTTCAAAAAATTACATTTTATTGGTAAAAGCGGTGAAACATAACAAGACTAATATAACTAATGTATCACTGTAATCGTAATGACTCACAGGACAAAACTGTCATGTCATATTTAATGCAGAGTGAATGCTGTAAAAATAAAATGCAAAAAATAATGATAGAATTGTAGTTTTTTCACACAGACAAAAACACTAATAAAAGCTAATCAAAACATTATATGTACCCAAAAATATGGTTATATATGTATATGGTTCCAAATGAAAGTCCAACTTGTCATGCAAAGAATAAGCCCTCACATAGCTATGTCGACGGAGAAATAAAAAAGTTATGAATTTTAGAAGGCGGAGATGGAAAACATGAAAAAGTCTCCGAACATTAAAGGGGTTGTCCAGGATGAAATAAAAAATTAACCCCTAAAACTAAATCCCCCCCAGACAGGTGATAAGGCAGGGACACTAGATGCATAAGAAGATAACCTGGTCACAATAAGGAAATCATGGCTGGGTTTCTGACAAGTCTCAGACCATAGAAAGTTCCTGTATTTAAGTTCGTATCCATTGGCAACTGATCAAAGCGAACGTCTGTTACCACTAAAATGATTAGAGAGAAACTTTGAAATTCTGCACATTTTTAAAATTATATTTGCAAAACTGTTCAACTTTTAATTGTCTACAGATTTAAGAATGGTTATGTTTTGTTCCACTGCAGACAGGGCAGAGGGGGAGGCTGATGCTTTAGCTAGTTGTTTTACAACCAGTCACAGGATGGCAAGGAGGAGAGGATTTTTCCATGTTCTTTTACATGTTGTGGGGCTCAGCTTAGTTTTCAATTTACACAAATTCTTTAGTAGCACTAGAAAAAAAGAGTTTGGGAGACTGCTCAATGGGCATCAGATACCCTAAATAGAATAAACATGTACTGTGAACAATGGTTCTCCTATATTACCTAAACCATTACTGCTCCTAAGGGGATAGTTTTGGGTACACTGTATATATTACAGCGGGTTATTACTGTAGGGATATAAACAATTTCAGATCAATAAGACACGTGAACCATCTCATGTCAATAGTAATAATATAAATGGTTTCATGGGTAATTTATTATGTCATCCTTTTGTTGGAGACAAAGATTTGCTATTAATCCTGAATCATGCTCAAGAAATAAATCCTGCTTTTATTCCAGATGATAGACATATTAGGATTAAAATAGCATTTCCAGAGAATAAAACAATTTAGTAGGAGGGCTACTTTAAACATGAAATTTTACTATTATGTTAGGGCCAGGGCTGTGTCCTTTTTTTTTTTTTTAAGCAACGCTCACATTGACTGCTTTTTCTCACAAAGCTATACAGTTAAATGATGCACTTCCGGTTTCTTGCATCCAACAAGGTTAATGAAATAAATTTATAAAGCATTTGAATTCTGTAATTATAGGCAATGCAATAAGTTCCCCCTAGTTGCTGCTGTAGAAAGGCAGCAAAGGATATGGAACTATATTATGGATATATAGAAAATAATTAAATGTACTAATCCTATTTATATTGTGCCAACATATTCCACAGCACTTAAAGAGGTTGTCTGGGCAAAATAAATATTTTTAAAATAGGCCAGGGGAGGTGAAAAAAAAAAAAAAAATTAAAAAATAATCATACTTACCTGTAACCGGTGCTCCAGTGTCCTCCCAGCGTGGGCTGGTTCTTCTGTTGGGCTGTCTTCTAAGAGTGAAACTGCTAGCCGGCTGTGATGTCCCAGCTCCCTTCCGCTGAAGCCAATCATGTGTCAAACAGTGGCCTCAGCGACCTCAAGGAGAGACCCTGGGGCCTTACATGTAGTGACTTCACGTGCCCTTCACTGAGCCCACTGATTGGCTTCAGTAGTCACCTGCAGCGGGGAGGTCTGCCAGAAGACAACAATGGACCGGCAAGACTGGACCGCACTGGGAGGCACCAGAACACAGGGGAAAGGTGAGTATGATTTTTTTTCACCTCTCCTGACCTATTTAAAATATAACATTTTTGCCTGGATAACCCTTTTAATTTATAGTGTACATACAGGTAGAGGTTAAGATAATGTATGTAGCTGATTTACTTGTAGTTGTTTGGACCTTGGTGATAATTTACCACTTAACCTAACACTACTACATCTAGAGTTAAATGTATGAAATTGTTGCCTTATGTTTCATATAGGCATCGAGTATCACGTCTATATTTTTTCTATAGTACTATATATATGTTTTGTGACTTAGTTGTTGCTATGTATCAGAACACATACTGTAGTATAACACATGACCTGAGCATAAAGAACTATAGTACATGCTGTAGACCAGTATTTCTATTTTATGATCAAAGTGTGAATGTATTATAGTATTGAGGCTGCTCGCGGAGCTGTAGCTGACCCCATTTGATTTCACTATAACAAAGCACTCTCTTGTTTTTATCATACTAGATTGAGCACAAAAACCTAGACCTTGCTGTCCATATAACCCCAATTTGCGGTGCGATTTGTTGACCTCTTTTATTTTCTTGTGTTCTAACTTTTTCCATTTCACTGTGTTCATCCCATGAATTTTTAAAGTCTATTACAGCACTGTGTGTCCATTAAGTGAGCTGTACAAAACTGACTGAAGCCGAAACGACGCTCTTACTTTTATTGTTTGAGCCATAAGGTGCAAGGTTAAATAATAAGAGGCAAAATACAATTATTGGGATTCACCAATTTAACAATGTTTAATTCTAAATGGCTTAGTGTGGCTCCACTACAGATGGGATAAATTCTAATAATTTCATTTAAATGATACATCTACTTTTTTATCAGAATATGTGTGCTGACATGAATTTCATATATAAACAGCCCAATGTCTACCTCCTGGAGTATATCAGGATATGCAACACAGTAAAAAAGTAGATCAGGCACTCTTGCATATACATATATACATATACACACATGGACAAAATTGTTGGTACCCCTCGTTTAATGAAAGAAAAACCCACAGTGGTCACAGAAATAACTTGAATCTGACAAAAGTAATAATATATTAAAATGCTAAGAAAATGAACAAATTAAAGTCAGACATTGCTTTTCAACCATGCTTCAACAGAATTTTTTTTAAAAAGAAAACTCATGAAACAGGCCTGGACAGAAATGATGGTACCCTTAACTTAATATTTTGTTACACAACCTTTTGAGGCAATCACTGCAATCAAACCATTCCTGTAACTGTCAATGAGACTTCTGCACCTCTCAACAGGTATTTTGTCCCACTCCTCATGAGCAAACTGCTCCAGTTGTCTCGGGTTTGAAGGGTGCCTTTTCCAGACGGCATGTTTCAGCTTCTTCCAAAGATGCTCAATAGGATTTAGGTCAGGGCTCATAGAAGGCCACTTCAGAATAGTCCAATGTTTTCCTCTTAGCCATTCTTGGGTGTTTTTAGCTGTGTGTTTTGGGTCATTATCCTGTTGCAAGACCCATGACCTGTGACTGAGACAAAGCTTTCTGACACTGGGCAGCACATTTCTTTCTAGAATCCCTTGATAGTCTTGAGATTTCATTGTACCCTGCACAGATTCAAGACACCCTGTGCCAGATGCAGCAAAGCAGCCCCAGAACATAACAGAGCCTCCTCAATGTTTCACAGTAGGGACAGTGTTCTTTTCAAGATATGCTTCATTTTTCCGTCTGTGAACATAGAGCTGATGTGCTTTGCCAAAAATTTCGATTTTTGTCTTATCCGTCCATAGGATATTCTCCCAGAAGTTTTGTGGCTTGTCAACATGTAGTTTGGCAAATTCCAGTTTTGTCAGATTCAAGTTATTTCTGTGACCATTGTGGGTTTTTCTTTCATTAAACGAGGGGTATCAACAATTTTGTCCATGTGTGTACATACAAAACTGTGAAACTTTTATTATGTCACATCATAAAATCCAGTGCTGCCATTTAATTTTACTGGCAAAAATGCATTTTATGAAGTAAGTTAATAAAAATTTCACGATTTTAATATACAAGAGTGCTGGATGTACTTTTTGCTGTATATATATATATATATATATATATATATATATATATATATATATAAATATATTTACAGTGAAGGAAATAAGTATTTGATCCTTTGCTGATTTTGTAAGTTTTCCCACTGACAAGACATGAACAGTCTATAATTTTAAGGGAAGGTTAATTTTAAATGTGAGATATATCAAAAATAAAATCCAGAAAATCACATTGTATACATTTTATAAACTTATTTGCATTTTTCAGAGATAAATAAGTATTTGATCCTCTACCAACCATTATTTATTTATTATGCTTACTTATATAAGTATATAAGTAAGCATAATAAATAAATACATTTGCATTTTTCAGAGATAAATAAGTATTTGATTCTTTACCAACCATTAAGAGTTCTGGCTCCTACAGACCAGTTAGATGCTCCTAATCAACTCATTACCTGCATTAAAGACAGCTCTCTTAAATTGTCACCTGTATAAAAGGCTCATGTCCACAGACTCAATGAATCAGTCAGACTTTAACCTCTACAACATGGGCAAGACCAAAGAGCTTTGTAAGCATGTCAGGGACAAGATCATAGACCTGCACAAGGCTGGAATGGGCTACAAAACCATAACTAAGACTCTGGGCGAGAAGGAGACAACTGTTGGTGCAATAGTAAGAAAATGGAAGAAATACAAAATGACTGTCAATCGACATCGATCTGGGGCTCCATGCAAAATCTCACCTCGTGGGGTATCCTTGATCATGAGGAAGGTTAGAGATCAGCCTAAAACTACATGGAGAGGAACTTATTAATGATCTCAAGGCAGCTTGGACCACAGTCACCAAGAAAACAATTGGTAACACATTACACCGTAATGGATTAAAATCCTTCAGTGCCAGAAAGGTCCCCCTTCTCAAGAAGGCCCATGTGCAGGCCCGTCTGAAGTTTGCCAATGAACACCTGGATGTTTCTGCGAGTGAATGGGAGAAGGTGCTGTGGTCAGATGAGACAAAAATTGAGCTCTTTGGCATTAACTGAACTCGCCGTGTTTGGAGGAAGAGAAATGCTGCCTATGACCCAAAGAACACTGCCCCCACTGTCAAGCATGGAGGTGAAAACATTATGTTTTGGGGGTGTTTCTCTGCTAAGGACACAGGACTACTTCATCGCATCAATGGGAGAATGGATTTAGCCATGTACTGTAAAATCCTGAGTGACAACCTCCTTCCCTCCGCCAGGACATTAAAAATGGGTTGTGGCTGGGTCTTCCAGCAGGACAATGCACATTAAGGTCATGGAGTGGCCTAGCCAGTCTCTAGACCTTAATCCCATAGAAAACTTATGGAGGGATCTGAAGCTCCGAGTTGCCAAGTGATCTGCAAAGAGGAGTGGACTAAAATTCCTCCTGACGTGCGCAAACCTCATCATCAACTACAAAAAACATCTGACTGCTGTGCTAGCCAACATGGGTTTTGACACCAAGTATTATGTCTTGCTTGCCAGAGGAATCAAATACTTATTTCTCTCTGCAAAATGCAAATAAATGTATCAGTGGGCAAACAAAATTAGCAAGGGATCAAATACTTATTTCCTTCACTATATATATATATATATCCATAGAACCCTGGACTATTTTAAATATGGACACTGTTCCAGTGAAGATTCAGGTGAGGACTTCACTTTGTGTTTTCTTGTCACATCAGGATATGGTATTTTTGTAGATTTATTGAAATATTGACTACTTACAAATATCCTTTCAAAAATAGTTCCCTTAGATATATGCTCTGCAACCCTCCTTTGCAATTGTGACTTTAATGTTTTCAATTTTATAGCAATTTTATTATCTCTTATTTTTATTCATACATCAAACATTGAGAGTTAGATCACATCTGAAGAACAGATTCAAACAACCATGCAGCAGTTTCTAAAGGTTGCATGGGATTAGACTTTTTTTTCCCAAAAAAGTGCCACTTTTGACCATGGTTGTATCTGGTTTTGCCCCTCAACTCCTTGCACTTAAAGTCATTATCACACCCAGATCCTGAGATGAAAGGGAAGGCCACATATAGGGCATCCAGTGGAGCGTCCCTTAGCAAAAAGCAGCCCAAATCAGCTGGATATCTCTTTGGGTTGTACCCCTGTGATTGGGCATTACAAAGGTTGAAAACCATGCAAAAACTGCAGCACGAAATTTCAGCTGTGAAGGAATGGGACCTTTCACTACCTCCTCAAATTCAAGTTCTTAGCATCTGTTAATAGTCTGTGCTCCACTGTTTCCAGCATTGTTGGAATTTTTTTTCTAGTCTCCACCTTTCCCAAGCAACAAGTGCAGTTAGTTTTGATGCCTGATGTGCTATTTACACTCTGTAATGTCAGAAGGGTGGTGTCAGGCAGGGGTGTGTGATTCAGAGCTCCAATCAGAGACAGCCACTGTCAGTGCTCACAATCACACACCTTGCCTACTTCTGTTTGACACCGCCCTCCTGACAGTACAGTACAGTCCTGACAGTATAGTAGGCACCACAACTAACAGTATTGATTGCCCGGGAATGGTTAGGGCAAGAGAAAAACCTATTAATTGATGTAAAGAGCTAGGCTTGTTGGAGGTGGTGAATCCTTCTCATTAAATCCCATCCACTAGACTTGTAATGTATGTCACAGCAAGATAGCCACTGATATCTAATCCACAGCAACAATGTCACATGTAGTCCTGGCTGAAAGGAGTGTTTTTTGTTTTGTTTTGTTTTTTATAAGAAAACAGTTAGGGAATTCCTAATCTCTTGGACATATAGCATGTTTTATATATCTATGTTATGTAGGTGCAGTGCAAGATGGCTTGAAATTTTGGACAATTTTTGATTTTCAGGAAGCATTTGTGACATTAATACAATTTGTAATAAACTTTATTTACAAATTTTTGCTCTTTTTCATCAAATTATTAACTTTATTCTTTTCTCTGATTCTCTACTATGAGTTGAATCTATGCACTGCTTTCACTAGTAATAAAGGTGGGTAGGCTCTTGTATAATGCAGGGACCATTTCAAACAGTTATATCTCAAATATCATATAAAAGATGAGATTCTCATCTTAGAGATGACACTGAGGCTAGGTTCACACATGCGCCGTGTTCTCCGTCGTTCGTATCCGCCATGGGAACCGAACGACGGAGAGCCTGCCCGCTAAAACAGCAATTACCTGTGGACACCACAGACCCCATAGACTATAATGGGGTCCACCGGGTGTCTGCTGGGTTTCTGCCGATTTTATTCTGAAACCAGTGGAGAGAAAAGTCCTCCGTGCAGGACTTTTCCCTCCAACGATTTTCGGCGGAATCTATGATTGAGTCTCTTACAGAGACTCCGACGCAGATGTGACTGAAGCCTAAGACTGCAGTTCTAACCACATTAGTTCCATATTAGATATCACTAATTAAAACCCAGTAAAGACTGACATATTAATATGTAGTTGCATCTGCTCCCTAACTGTGTTATCAGCAGGCAATATCTTTGAAAATACCACAGACCTGCAATCTCATCTTTTATATGACACCAGAAGCAATGTCCTTAGTTTTATAATGGATGAGATATATGTGTTTGAAGTGACCCTTCCCTGCATTACACAAGAGCACATATATCTTTGTACTCCATTGAGCTGCAGTGTACAGATTGAAGCAGAGAAGAATAAATAAGGGACAAAGGTGCATTTCAGCATAGGATTTCACAGAAAGGAAACAAAATACTTTAATAAAGTACATTACAATATGTTTTAATGACACAGATGCTGCCAGAAAATCAAAAGTTGTTTGGAAGTTTAGGTATTCTGTAACATTTCAGTGTGGTGAACATTGGCTTTTTGTTAGCATTGAAGTGTTTTTCAGCACAATTATAATATATGTGATAGCAGGTCCCACCTTCAGATCTGACCTTTTATTTTCTCATGTTCACAATATCTTGCCTCTGCATAAACCGCAATTTAGCTTCATAATTTCAAAATGTGCATAATATGCTTTTATGTAAATGGAGGCGGACGTGCACAAAATGAGGCATATGCTATTTTTCAGAAAAGGTTCTTAGGTTTTGTGTAATATTAATGAATAAAACTTTAGATAAGAACCTAGGTGAAAGGACTGTGTGATAATGTAAGACAAAATAACATTAAATAATATAGAAACATATAAAATCAATACTACTAATAATCTAAGAAATTACAAGAGCAGTTCAAGTAACATGGACCTTTGTTCACCCATATGCAGTATTAACATTTCCCAGTTACACATGTACAATATAAAGGAATAAATAAATTAAAATGGCAGGGATAAAAAATAAGCATGAGATTGTCTGTGTTCAGAAGTTACCATCTGGTCTAGATGAAAAGTAGGTAGATGTATTTGTGGCTGGATGCAGCGGCCTAGATTTATGTTATTGACTGTGGAGATGATAAAAGGGAAGAAGCAATAAGTGTGTCAAAATAAGAGGATGTATATTAAGCCTGCATGAAGTAAATCTTAGGGGTCAAACTCAAGGATTGCACAGTTCTATGGGCTTTCTTTGAGATTCGTCTAAGAGCTAGAGTGTTATTTTGTAGCAGAAAAAAACCATACAAAATACAATAAGCACAGTTCACTAGAAAACAAAGAAATTCTGTGTAGGAATCTCAGATAGAAAACACATTTTTTTTTGTATTACAGCCTAGATGGTTTTGTGCATATAAATGTAACATTTTATCATGGACACAAAATGTATTCATATAAAAATAGATGTATTGAAATGGGGCATCTTACAGAAGGAATTTTACAGTTTGGTCTAGTAAATCTGAATAAGTTCTACCAGTATAATATATTGCAATAAAAGGGAATGTGTCACCAGAAAAATGACCTATTTTTAAAACCAAGTTTTTATGTTAAACATATTTTTTTGATGATTTTTTCAATTTCAATATATATTGAAATGAAAAATTTTATTTTTTATCAAATGTTAGTCTATTATTTGTATAAATAATAATTAGATAGATTCAAGCTAGATTCTTAGTTTATTTAACATACTTCCTGATTATTGCTTGTTCTACTACAATTATGCAGATTATATGCAATCTCCAATAAATTTTAAATTTCTAGGATCTCAACTTCAATGATATTTAATTGTACCATTAGAAGTTTACTACAGATATTTAATATGCCTCAAACTAAATCCCACAGAATAGGACATCGATTTTTGACAGCTGAGACTCCCACACTTTTAATAGCGGCCATCGTACATTGAAATTGGGATAAATACTGCAGTACGCACTATGGCCACTATTAAAAGTATGGCCAGTGAGCAATTCACGCCACATCTGAGAAACAGCTGATCAGTGGGGTTCCTGGCAGGTGGACCCCCACTGATCTGTAATTCATGTTCTTAAAAGGATATTAATTTTACAAAGCTGAATAACCCCTTTAATGAACAAATATAGAAATTGCAAAAGACGTGCAGTCTTTGAAATCTTAAATCCTTAAGCTTTCTGGAATTATATAGACTGTACATAGAATACAATTATACATAGTTAAAAAGTATTTTTCCATGTTATAAACTGATAAGAATTTACAAGGATATGCTGTATTCAGCTGTCGGTGGCAGTCCACACTTTAAAGGCTTTTTTGGTCCTAAATTGAATTTTAATACTTATGTCCTATCAACAGGATACGTCATCAGTATGTGATCAGTCAGGGTCCGACACCTGGGCCCTGCACAGATCATCTGCTCTAGAAGTCTACGGGTGCAAGAAGATGCATCTGGGTGGGCGGCAGGAACAGCACCATTCCTATTCAAATAATGGGAGTGGCACAGCAGACCCATTCACTGTATATACAACACCTGTCGCCTGTCCACTAGTAGTGTCCACTGGCACCTGGAACCTGCTAGAATGGATGATCTGCGTGAGGTCCGGGTGTTGGATCACATACTGATATCCCATCCTGTGGATAGGTCAGACTCATAAGTATGAAAATTGGATTTGGGCCGGAAAACCCGGGTGGTAGTACACATGTTTGATTGTGACTCCATTCAAACAGGTTGCATTGGATCCTATTCTTGTTATCACTGGGGGCCCCAACAGTTGGACCCATAGGAATCAGACACCGGATAAATGATAACTTTCAATCTTTCATTCTTTTCAACCCTGATCCTTAGACTTGAGGGCAGAAGATGCAGCTACTGATTATTGACTATTTAAAAAACAATTTGTGTTAACTAGTCATTTTACAAAAATGTTATTTATACACTGTATAATTGTATTATTTAGGCACCATATGGTACATAATGGGGAGGGGCCACAAGCCAACATACCACCACTGATTAAAGGGGTCCTTGTGGGTCCCTACTTCCTGTTCCCAGCTTGACAGGCCGAGAATGCTTAGCCTGCTTGGCCAATCACTGGCTGAGGTTGGTCACTGCAGCATTTGTGTTTGTCACAGAGACCAAAGTATGTTTGGTAAGTTGGTATTCCCATCCATCTACTGTTGTGAGACAGGAACAGGAAGTAGAGACCAGTGGAGATCTGGGTACCATTATAATGGCTGCAGCAGGGATTGGTGAGTATAGCCTTTTTATTTTTTTTAACCCATTTGCAGTTAAAAAGAGACCAGTTTTTCTTTGGCTGGAAAACCTCTTTAAGTGTTTAATGGCTCAATGAGGGATAAGAGAGATTATATTATATATTATAATTATATGGTGCTTTCCTTTTTTCAAGCAAATTTACTTAAACATTTGGAAAGTAGCGAAACAAGGTTACTGGAAATAATTGTTACACTGTTATCTGGTGGGAGGTCACAGGCACAGGCTATTGGGACTATCACAGACTGCCTCATTACTGAAAGTAATCCATCCCCGGACACAGCTTTGTCACAAGTGTCATGGTCTGTGGTCAAATTCCTATTTAACATTGCGCCGAGACTGTTGCTTAGTAACAAGGATGACTAGGGCAACTATTTATAAAAGACGGTAAAAAGGCAAATCTAACGGATTAGGGAAAAATTTAGTTACATGTAAGGAATACTATAAACATTATAAGTGGAATGTAGGTATGTGAATATAAAGTGTATTTCAGCTTAACCTACCTGGAGTTCTGGAATAACAGGTCCCCTTTGTGAACACGATCCAGCAAATGTTGTTAATGGTGAAGGAAGAACCACAGGATTCGGGTTAATAAAACTACTGATATCACATAGTGGGGCCTCGGTCTCTGACCTCTGCATCACCACCTTGTCAACTACAATAAATTTATTCCAAGGAAGCCACAATGTCCTCTTCACAGCAATGAAGGGTGATCTTTCAAACAGCAAAGTGATAGATATGCCACCAAGAGTGACAAGGTCAAAACTAAAAGAATAAAAGAAAGCAAGATACAATAAGTGTAAATGACAAATGTATTATGATGTTACATCCTTAGTGTCCATGCACAATGCACTGCGCAGAGGCTATATAGATATCCCTATCACAGAACCGCAGAACTTTACAGTATGTCCATCAAGCAATGAGTCTAGTTTTTTTTTTTTTTTTCACAAGACTCTATGAATAAAAACTCCCTGTAAACATTAAAAGCATACATGCGTTCAACATGGCTGCAAAAATTCTATAGAAGCAATATTGTATTATATATCCTTGCCAAAGAGATTGATAATACAGTCATTGCATGAGATCTTACCTTTGTGTAAATGTGCCCTTGCTTAGAAGCTTACTGCACATTTAGGATTCAGGATTATCTGAACAAAGTATTACATTACCAAGTAATATCTTTCAAACAGGAACTTCTATTATTATCCTATGTAGGTTTTCACTTTATTTTATGAAAAAGTCCCCAAATGTGATGTGACCAGTGTGATAAATACCTGATTGACGCCTATCGGTCATACTGATGTGCATCGATGCCCATACACATTACAAGAAGCACTCCAATTTTGGTGGGAGCTGGTCAAAAGCTTGATGTCTATGGGGTGGGTTACACTGACTCTCTCCAGACAGTAGTGGAAGAGTGAAGAAATCAGGCAATACCTTTTAGAGGCTAACTGAGTATATTTGATAGTGAGCTTTCGAGAACATCAATGGAGCTCAAATATTATTTATTACAAAAGATATATTGACAATCTTTTATTTATATGGAGGGGGGGTCACATGAATCTTTCAAAAATGTTTCTGATTATCTCAATCAGAATGATTGGGGCATTTCGTTCAGCGGTCAATCTAAAGATACAGTACATCTATAGAATTTTTAGATTTAGAATTAATTGGTGACACTGGGGGAATAAGGACTAGAACATTCTTCAAACAGGTGGATTGTAATAGCCTTTTAGACTTTCGTAGCCATCACTTCCATAAGTGGAAGAAAATGTCCCCTATGGACAATTCAAGAGAATCCGTAGTAATTGTACTACCAATGAGGACTTTGCAACCCAGAGTAAAATCCTTACTAAACGTTTTTTTGAAAAAAAAGTATCCTAAGAGAATTATACAAGCTGCCCATATAAAAGCAGGCACACTCACACAATTGATAGTATATTTTATATTTTACTACTCTCATTAGTGATTCAGCCTTTGGTACACTTTAACATTATTTATTATCATTTTTCAATGTATTATGTGTGTGTTTATATGTTTATATGTGTATGTGTGTATATGTATATATATATATATATACAGTCATATGAAAAAGTTTGGGCACCCCTATTAATCTTAATCATTTTTAGTTCTAAATATTTGGGTGTTTGCAACAGCCATTTCAATTTGATATATCTAATAACTGATGGACACAGTAATATTTCAGGATTGAAATGAGGTTTATTGTACTAACAGAAAATGTGCAATATGCATTAAACCAAAATTTGACCGGTGCAAAAATTTGGGTTCCCTTATCATTTTATTGATTTGAATACTCCTAACTACTTTTTACTGACTTACTGAAGCACAAAATTGGTTTTGTAACCTCACTGTGCTTTGAACTTCATAGCCAGGTGTATCCAATCATGAGAAAAGGTATGTAAGGTGGCCAATTGCAAGTTGTTCTCCTATTTGAATCTCCTCTGAAGAGTGGCATCATGGGCTCCTCAAAACAACTCTCAAATGATCTGAAAACAAAGATTGTTCAACATAGTTGTTCAGGGGAAGGATACAAAAAGTTGTCTCAGAGATTTAACCTGTCAGTTTCCACTGTGAGGAACATAGAAAGGAAATGGAAGACCACAGGGACAGTTCTTGTTAAGCCCAGAAGTGGCAGGCCAAGAAAAATATCAGAAAGGCAGAGAAGAAGAATGGTGAGAACAGTCAAGGACAATACACAGATCACCTCCAAAGAGCTGCAGCATTATCTTGCTGCAGATGGTGTCCCTGTGCATCGGTCAACAATACAGCACACCTTGCACAAGGAGAAGCTGTATGGGAGAGTGATGCGAAAGAAGCCGTTTCTGAAAGCACGCCACAAACAGAGTCGCCTGAGGTATGCAAAAGCACATTTGGACAAGCCAGCTTCATTTTGGAAGAAGGTCCTGTGGACTGATGAAACAAAGATTGAGTTGTTTGGTCATACAAAAAGGCGTTATGCATGGCGTCAAAAAAACACAGCACTCCAAGAAAAACACTTGCTACCCACTGTAAAATTTGGTGGAGGTTCCATCATGCTTTGGGGCTGTGTGGCCAATGCCGGCACCGGGAATCTTGTTAAAGTTGAGGGTCGCATGGATTCAACTCAGTATCAGCAGATTCTTGAGAATAATGTACAAGAATTAGTGACGAATTTGAAGTTACGCCGGGGATGGATATTTCAGCAAGACAATGATCCAAAACACAGCTCCAAATCTACTCAGGCATTCATGCAGAGGAACAATTACAATGTTCTGGAATGGCCATCCCAGTCCCCAGACCTGAATATCATTGAACATCTGTGGGATAATTTGAAGCGGGCTGTCCATGCTCGGCGACCATCAAACTTAACTGAACTGGAATTGTTTTGTAAAGAGGAATGGTCAAAAATACCTTCATCCAGGATCCAGGAACTGATTAAAAGCTACAGGAAGCGACTAGAGGCTGTTATTTTTGCAAAAGGAGGATCTACTAAATATTAATGTCACTTTTCTGTTGAGGTGCCCATACTTTTGCACCGGTCAAATTTTGGTTTAATGCATATTGCACATTTTCTGTTAGTACAATAAACCTCATTTCAATCCTGAAATATTACTGTGTCCATCAGTTGTTAGATATATCAAATTGAAATGGCTGTTGCAAACACCCAAATATTTAGAACTAAAAATGATTAAGATTAATAGGGGTGCCCAAACTTTTTCATATGACTGTATGTGTATGTATATATTATTTTTTTATTTATTTTATTTATTTAATTTTTTTTTTTTTTGCCTTTGCAATCTTTGTACATTCTCATATACACATAATTTTTATTTTTTATTTGTGACCACATTGGTCCACTGGTGTGGAGTATTAATAATATGAACCAGCTAAGAGTTATGGTTTATGTTTTTTAATCATGCAAGCTCTTATACTATATTTACTTGCATTTTAAATTCTTACCTGTGTTAATTATTTATTTATATAAATTATTTTATTTTATATGTTTCTATAGCACGCTTTTTGCTACCATGCATGCGCAGTAGTTTTTTTTGAACGCTGAAACATACCAGGTCAGACCTTCTACTCTGGGATATTTATCTATAATGTTTTTAAAGATGATAGTCTTTCTACTGGATTTAAGTAGTTAAGGTATTTATTATTTATGTATTGATCATTTATTGTTTTTTATGCTGAAAAGTGTAATATTATGGCCCCTCCCCCTAGTGGGTGTTGGCTCCTACTAGGGTTCTATATTAAGTAACTATCTGTGCACTGTGTCTTTTTATTGCCTTTGATACACTTGAGAAAGGGGTTGCACCCCGAAACGTTTTTATACGTAGTGTTTGTGCATTAATTAAAGAGTATTATCTACTGGACAAGCGCAGACCCATCATCTTTTTGTAGTTTTTTCTCCACAATATTTAATCCATTGTTTGTCATCCGGATCCCTGTCCTGGGGCGAGTTGATGTCCAGCTGCCTGATCGGTGCTAGTGCCTATTCATTCATGCTGCTTTAGTGGTTGTGACTTATCACAACCATAGAAGGTGAGAGTACATCTTGACCACTTAACCTTTTTTGTGCGAGTGTTTCTCACCTCCTACTACTTTCTTTCACTCTGAACTTCCATATCCTTTGCTAAAATATAGCAATCCTTTCCAACAGTATTACGCTATGTGCCACTGTTTTTTGTATTTGTATTTCAGCTGATGTTTTGTGTGGGTTTTTCTTTGCATCCCAAACAATTTTCCAGGCAGTTGTGGCCGAAATTTTGGTTGGTCTACTTGACCGTGGTTTGGTTTCTGGGCATGTTATCAGGCCAAAATCACCAGGGTATGTGAACTTTTGACCAGGGTCATTTTGATGTTTTTGGTTGTCATTATGATTCAAAAAGAGAAAACACAGAAGTTTGACAATAAATGGCTTCAACCAATCACTAACCATGAGTGGAGAAAAAGTTTTTGTGTTATCATTCATGTTCTCTGAAAAAAGGCCAAAAAAACCAAAAATCTGCCGGGGTATGTAAACTTTTTAGCACAACTGTACATATAGATATGCAAGAATATGATTATGGAGTGAGTGCTGAAGTACCAGAGGCTACCTGGGCAGTTTGCACCTCCATAAAACAGTGGCTAGTTCCTGACTATATACATTGGTCACGTTTATCTATTTTTATAGAAAGCCATTGTCACAGTCGTTCATAAAATGCATACTACTTCAAAAATAATGGATGTTATTAATAATGACTAGCATTCAATATGTAATGATAAATCACGGCTAGACTTTTCATGCTATTTGCTGTTTATCTGGTACATACCAGTCAGTAACCTCATGACAATGGGCTCTATAATAATAGCTCAGAATTTACATATGAAACATATAAACATTTTAATGGAAATGTTCAGTATTACTTGACTAATGGACAAGACAACATCACTTGTACCTTCCATCTTGACGACTGATTGTATATCCTAAGTCGTTGTGATGCACAAAGCTGACATTGACACCTACCAATGGTGTCCCGTCTACAGCTACTACTTGACCTCGAACTACACAGACACGACTAAAAGAAAGAAAGGGAATTATTACCACTAAATCAATTTATAGATGCTAAACATATGATAGAAGAAATATGCCTATTTCATCTGCGAAGAAAAATACCAATATTGGAGATATGTAATATGCCACAAGGTTCTTGAATTAGGTTTTAATCAATTCTTCAAGTTCATTATGTGCATGACTGTATGTCTCTTGATGTATTGACCAATGTTGTCTACTGTTGTTACCCAATTGTGTGCACACATTCAGATTATAGAATCAGTTTACAGAAATATTATATAAGATGTAAGGACTTTTCAGAAGTTTTCAGTCATTCTAGATTGATATGACTACAGATGAGTGGAATGTACTAATGGTGTATGTTATATTGTTTCATGCCATTTCTAAAAATACAATAATTCACAGCAGGAGTATAGACAGTAAGAGCAGAGGTGTAACCTGAATCTTCTGAAAGTCCTAATGCGCAATTTGTAACAGAGTAGCTTGTTTATCATATAGACGTAATTTCTTATGTAGTAGAGGGTCTTTGGGTGCAACTACTACCTCTACATCTCTAAAACTACATTCATACAACAGTGATTAATGGCTGTGTGACATTCGTTTTTTAAATGGACCTCAAACGGCAGCATTGGATTCAATATCTGTGAATAGGGGCCGTTGTCCGTTGTGATGGAACATAAATATATAAGTCATGTCCTATGTTTGCTCGTTCACAGTATGTTATAGAGCAGGAGCAAGCAGATTGATAAATACTTGTGGGGGCAAGATTCAGTATAAGTTGTATTTTATTTATTTGGCTCTCTACTCTTTTTGAACTTAGTAATGTGGGCGGTCCCACTCAGCGACTGACAGCTATCTCTGCATGCACACATATAAGGGAAAGGCTTTCAATCATTGAGTAGGACCACCCACATGTCAATTAGATTTAAAGAGCAAAGACTTCGATGAATCAAATGAAGAAAAAACAAATTATGCTAACTATTTATCCAACTCCTATCATCCTCTCAACTCCTATTGTTCTATAACATGCTGTCTGCAAGGTGGACCACAAATCCATGTGACAGGTTCACTTTAACACAATATTAGGCACTACAATACAATATCACAATGAAAATACCAAGAAATGATAGCAAGGCCAAAGAAAGGACTATTGGAACTGGTAGTCTGGAATTAAACAAGATAAAGAAAAAAAAATCTGCATGTGTTTTATACCGTATTCCAATCCAATACACTTTCAAGCAATTACGAAAGGAACACAAGAAACGGGACGGGAAATAGGACAAATTATCTTATACGCTTAAAGGCTTTCAACAGATGCCCCACAGAAATAATTGTTTAATCTAACAAAAATCTGCATTCTGTTACCTTACAAATCTTATCTGATTATATCCTATAATTCTTCCCTACAGGCATAAGCCCTTCCTGGAGAGAAGATCTGGTTAGATTTTGCTCAGAACTAGAACAACATCATTTTGCCACTTCATTCATATTAAAGAGATCTCTGGTACAACATTTCTTTATCTGTAGAGATTTCCAGGATGCCTGACCCCAAACAATGTCAATTCTGAACAGAATTGAGGCACTTGATGATTTGTGTAGCTACATAAATTGTAATTACAATCCATAGAAAATCACCTCGTTGGATCATCTCGACAAATGCCATAGTTATATAAATTTGTTTAAATAGTACCTTGGCTTTGAGGTAACTTTATATAAAACTGTATAAATAATAAAATACAGTGAAATCTCTTTGAGACGTCTACTCAATATTGCAATAAAAGAGGTCTTCTAGGGGATGGTCTTCTCAAAGAAGATAGATGCATAATGTATGGTAGAGTACAAATGTGGCACAGGAAATCTGGTCTGGATAAGGGGGTGGTCTTCTCAAAGAAGTGTTTCTTTTTAGAGGTTTCACTGTATATCATTATTGATTAGAGCTATAGGGAATTTAGTTTCTCAGCTTCACACTTTGGGCAGTTTTACATGCCATCCTGTAAGCTTCTGTTTAATGGCACATTGAGAGAACACAAGGGAAGATGGAGTAGAGGGAAACTAACATTAGCATTATAAGAGGGTATTATTACAGTTCCTATGTATTGGTCCTACAAATAAAGCTGGGTAACAACTCAGATTTAAAGAAGAATTTTGATGACAGACACCTAGAAATGAGTGAATCGATTTGTTTACAAATTACTCAAAAATTTCAGATTTTAGCAAATTCTAAACTTTTGGACTGCATCTAACACATACACACGTGGACAAAATTATTAGTATCCCTTGTTTAATGAAAGAAAAACCCACAATGGTCACAGAAATAACTTGAATCTGACAGACTGGAATTTGGCCAAACTACATGTTGACAAGCCACAAAAAATTATAATTATAGACTGTTCATGTCTTTGTCAGTGGGAAAACTTACAAAATCAGCAAAGGATCAAATACTTATTTCCTTCACTGTAAATATATTTATATATATATATATATATATATATACAGCAAAAAGTACATCCAGCACTCTTGTATATTAAAACCGTGAAATTTTTATTAACTTACTTCATAAAATGCAGTTTTGCCAGTAAAATTAAATGGCAGCACTGGATTTTATGATGTGACATAATAAAAGTTTCACAGTTTTGTATGTACACACGTGGACAAAATTGTTGGTACCCCTCGTTTAATGAAAGAAAAACCCACAATGGTCACAGAAATAACTTGAATCTGACAAAACTGGAATTTGCCAAACTAAATGTTGACAAGCCACAAATCTTCTGGGAGAATGTCCTATGGACAGATGAGACAAAAATCTAAATTTTTGGCAAGGCACATCAGCTCTATGTTCACAGACGGAAAATTGAAGCATATCTTGAAAAGAACACTGTCCCTACTGTGAAACATTGAGGAGGCTCTGTTATGTTCTGGGGCTGCTTTGCTGCATCTGGCACAGGGTGTCTTGAATCTGTGCAGGGTACAATGAAATCTCAAGACTATCAAGGGATTCTAGAAAGAAATGTGCTGCCCAGTGTCAGAAAGCTTTGTCTCAGTCACAGGTCATGGGTCTTGCAACAGGATAATGACCCAAAACACACAGCTAAAAACACCCAAGAATGGCTAAGAGGAAAACATTGGACTATTCTGAAGTGGCCTTCTATGAGTCCTGACCTAAATCCTATTGAGCATGTTTGGAAGGAGCTGAAACATGCCGTCTGGAAAAGGCACCCTTCAAACCCGAGACAACTGGAGCAGTTTGCTCATGAGGAGTGGCCAAAATACCTGTTGAGAGGTGCAGAAGTCTCATTGACAGTTACAGGAATGGTTTGATTGCAGTGATTGCCTCAAAAGGTTGTGCAACAAAATATTAAGTTAAGGGTACCATCATTTCTGTCCAGGCCTGTTTCATGAGTTTTCTTTTTTTTTTTAATTCTGTTGAAGCATGGTTGAAAAGCAATGTCTGACTTTCATTTGTTCATTTTCATAGAATTTTTATATATTATTACTTTTGTCAGATTCAAGTTATTTCTGTGAGCATTGCGGGTTTTTCTTTCATTAAACGATGGGTACCAACAATTTTGTCCACGTGTGTATTGATCAAAATGGTGGCTGTCATTTTACAGACCAGAAGAAGACAAAGAAGAAAGATCACATGACTTTAGGTGTCAGCCCTCCCTCTAGCACAGCCAATCATGAAGAACTATAAGTATCCACTGAGTCATAACCATATACAGAGGTAGCAGCCATTAAATGAACATTCTTAACAGGCCATAGCATGAAAATAATATCTGTATTTTGTCTTCACTTTGACATTGCTTATATTAGTTGGGGCTGTGTCCTTGTCCCTGCACATTTTCAGACTATCCAATCAGTGCTGTTAGAATGGTATTTACCACTTGGAATGGTAGCAACCAGTTGTCATTTTAATAATACATTCCTAGGAGGAATAAAAGTGAAATCGAAAAATACATAATTCAAAGAATATATGCTAAAGATAATACAAGTATTTGTTAAATAGACGTTTCAGGTAACAGGTCTTCTTTAAATTCTGTTTTCTTAAAAGGTGTCCTAGGCCCCTCTCGTCTTGACTCAGAAATAGCTAAATAAAAAGTGCTGTGACTCGGGACAAGGGGGAGACTCGAGGACTTACGGTATTTTTCAAAATAGATATTCATCTCCTCAATTTAGTGCGATTCGTACTTAACTATCATTGTAAAAAGCATCTAAGAACTATGAAAAACAGGTTATGTTTCTACCTAGCAAGTCAAGGGAGATAGGTAAATGCACATAAATTTAAGCTAAAAACTGGATCAGCTCCCCCTCTCCGATCTCTGATGAATTACCTTAGTATTGCAGTCAGCAGCAATACATTTGTATAGCAAAGCAGCACCTAGAGTGGGAGTTCTAGGAGATAATTATTCTGCCATTATCTGTCAGATATGAAAAGATAACACCTCTATACACCAGTGAATGTCTCAAAGCTGAATTTAACAACCGTCTTAATGCCTAGTTCAGTCAAGCTGAAACCTTCGCATATATGTTTTAGACTGTAATGTTTTCTCACATATATTAAATTAGTTTTTTATTGATTCTAGGCCCTTATAACCTAAAAGACCATTGGGACTAAATATAATAACCTTGATAGGTTTTCTCAAAACTAGACTGGGCATTCTTGCAGAAATGACTGTATATATGAAGCAAATTATTCTAACTACCACTATCCCTCTCTCCAGAAGTCTGCAGATGTGAACATGTCCAATAACCTTTGGTGCCCAGAAACACACTGTGAACCCGTACACGTAACACATCCATTATTTTATGCCTTGGCTCATTTGCTTTGCTCCCTGTTTCCAGTCGACTCTCCGTTGCCCTGCTTAATATTCCACATATAATGCAATGCCCAAGTTCCTGTGATAAATCCATCACAGCCATCATTATTCTTTGCATTATCTTGGCGCTCCTTGATGCATTTATTTTATTTGCCATCATTCATACCTTGTGAACACAGACTTGTCTTGGATCTCATATTTTACATTCCATGCTGAGTTACAACATTTCTAAGAGGTTGGAGATTTCTTATTCTATGTGCATTAAAGTGTCTTGCCATCTACTGCACTATAAATGAATTTATTTGCATTGCATAAGCAGCATTTCTTCTCTCCATTGATTTCTTCCTGTGATGATTATGTAAAATAGACTATTTTGATGCTATGCACCACATTAGAGAATATATCTATCTATATATTAGACAACATTTCCAGTTAAAGATTAAACTCTATGTATGTGAGCTGTATTATTTATGTATTGTCTCCCAGTTTAAGACACGAACACTACAGAAGACAGTGCTAAACGCAGTCATATGAATTATAATTGTAAATGTAATAGAAGTGTCATTTGCTCCAATACTTACTCGGTACATTGCAGTTCATTGTGTGGTGGATTGGCCATTGCTGATAAATAAAACTTATATGCGCATGACCAAACAGAATATATAGCAGATATACTGATATCTTCAACAAAATTGTATTTGTCCAAGAAGACTCCATTTACAACTTGCAGCTTTTGTAAGGTTAAACCATACCCCCAGTCATAAACAATTTTGTATAAATGAATAGTACAGGTAAATATAAGCAACTTTGCAATATAGCTTATTAAAGAAATATCTTTCATTTTCCACTATTCAGGCTGAGTTAGTTTCTACATACAAGTCTATGAAGAGGGGAGTGGGAGGAGAAAGTTACTGGAAAAGACTCTCAAATAATTGCTGCTACTACACGCACAGAATGAGGAAATAAATCCATTAACCAGCCAATAGCAGTCTCTTCTCTCCATAGACTTCTGTGTTGTGGAGCTGGATACAGACTCTTTGTAAACATACAGCCTGATTGAAGATAAGGAGGAGAAAAGCAGTGTAATAAGTGGAAAAGAAAACACATTTCTGTAATAAGATATATTACAGAATTTTTTTTATTCAAATGTGCTATTCATTTATAAAAAGTTGTTTATAACTGGATGTATGCTGTAAAGAAATTCTAGACCCAGAAAATTCACAGAAAAATAAAATCTTTCAGCCCTTCCTCTCATGATACAGTTAAAATGAGAACTGTATTCTAAAAAGAAATCTTCTCAATGTGTTGTAGATGCTCAGCCATGTCTTCCCTTTTCTTTCTCACAGTCATGTGACTGTCTGTGCCATGTCTGTAGTGGGACAAAAGGTTCTTTTAAGAGGGCCTTTCACCACCTCACACTTCAATATGATATGCTATTTAGGCTCTGTACTGTCAGGTGGGCAGTATCAGGAAAAGGCATGAATAAGAGCTCCAATCAGATGTGGACAGTGCCAGAGATCAGAATCACACCTCTTGCCAGCTCCTACCTGACACTGACCACCTGACATTACAACATCTAAATAGTATAACAGGCACTAAAAGCAACAACATTGATTGCTCAGGAATGATGGGGGCTAGAGAAAGCTGTGCTGGAATCAGTGGAGCAGTGGAGAAGCAGTGATGCAAAGAGCCAATCTTGGTGGAGGTGATGAAAGGTCCTCTCTAAGATCTCCCTCATTTGCCAGTATGTGTCCAAAGATGGAGCAGGCCAGCAGGAGATTAACACCATTGTTCTCTGCAGGATTTTTATAAAACTGTGTCAGGATCATGGAAAACTTTCCTTAGACTGACAATAGTAATAACTACTATATTTCTCCTATACTTTTAGCTTTCATTTCTAGGTTTAGTGTTCCTGTAAGAGCAGAATTACTCACTAGTTCCAAAATCATGGGAAAAACCACATCATAATACGTGTGGTTAAAGAAGCGTTGTTGAATGACAATGGGGCTAATCCTCATGCATATTCTCAGCAGAATTTCTGCCATGGAAAATACATTTTGAACTTTTGTAGTGTGAATATAACCTAAATGTAAATGTTCTCTTAATATTGTAATGTTTCCTATATGTGTTCAGGGTTTGCTGGTAGCATAGAATTGACTTCCTAGCTATTGCTTGTAGGCCAGGTATTTTACAGGACAACATTTCTGTCTCTATTACTGCTGAGTGTAATGGCCTGCTGGCAACCCAGCCTATCAGCATCATAGGGATCTTGGAAGCTGTCAAAACTGTCATATCAGGTCAATAGACCTGCAGTCAGCCTGGGATGCTATTCTGTAATATAGGCTCAAAAATGCAGACGTAATATACGTGTGTGAAGCTGGCCTATGAGAGCATATGTATATGTGACTGAGATTGGGGTATTAAACCATAAAAACCAGGGATAAAGACCAATGGTAGTGAAAGAAAAACAGAAAACAGATTGAAAAGATTTAAGATTTGTTAGAAATGTCTTCTTGAACCCACATACATAAAAGATGAAAAAAGCTATGGACTATTATTCTCACAGAGTTCAATGGTATCTATATTATGGAGCTGTATTATGTTAGTATGGATCTGAATTCTGAACATATGGATCTTATTATGGATAACTACTTGAACTCCATTGGTCTACATGAGAAGAATTTGGATCCATTATTTGCATTTCACTGGTTGTTTAGTTGCTGTGGAGTAAATCCAATATTCACATTTGACAATCAGGTGAATTTTCGCAATTCTAGTAGAATATATGTTTTCTAAATACGGTAGAGCTGCAGAATATTAAACACTATAAATAATCCAGGGATATGGAATAATCTCTATTGGACACTTTACAAATAATAATATAAATTCTGTGCATGTGTCTTTCTTAATATCATTGCATTATTTTATGGTTTTAGATGATTCATAGAACAATAATCTTTAATATCTTATCTAATAAATTCTAACTAAACCTGTTCAACGTACTTGTCGGGTTTTTTTGTATTGATTAAGTTTTGATGTTGTCGTATGAATAAAATCCCATACCAACCTGCTGTCAAGGCTCATTTCTCCAGGAATTGTATGAGTGCTGTCCTTGCCAATAAGGAATCTAATACGGTCATAGAAGAGTCGTGGAGGGTGCTGGGAGAAGGGTGGCTGGCTTTGCTGGATGAGGTCTAACGGGTCAGGTGAACCTTGACAGAGGGGACTGGAAAAGCAATTGGCTTGCTGGCAGCAATCAGGATCCACACAATCTGTCAGACCATCTGTAATGGACAAAATTTCCATAAATCAGCCAATGGACGTCCATAGAGATTTATTATAACAGGGCAATGGGAAAGTAACTATGCTAATGAATGCTAAAAGAAGAGGTTAACCTGCAGACAGGCTGGTGTTAACATACGGTAGGAAATAAGTGAAAGGACTATAAACTGGTGGCTTGGAAACACACTCCAACTCCTACTACAGAATGTACTTTAACAAAGTTGCACTAGTTGATTTGTGTGCCATTAGTGTTAATATACTGCATAGCACCAATAACAGAGTTCTGAGGATACAGAAATGATAACTGTACATGTCCCTATAAAGGATTTTATAGGTTTTTAATTGACTTAAAGAACTGATATTTGTGTAAAGTATACCTTATATACATATATATTACTTTTGGGACAAGGAATAATGTGCAGAAATGTTGCAGATTGTCTGCAGCATTACAGTCCTGTATTTCTTTACACTAAAACGTACCGATGCTTCCCAAATTATAATTTCCCTTCTCATATAAGGCAATCTTGAGAGAAGAAAGAGAGACATAGAACCTGAAGCTGCATGTCTCCCTTTTCTTATTTTCCTATCTTCTATTCATTACTTGAAGCAGTCATTTTTTGGGTGAGGGTACAGTACAAAAGATGTTTGTAGCACGTGTTGTTTGGAGGATGTTCCCTTGCCCCTGTCTGTAGGATGTCCGCAAATATTCAGAAACATCTTTTGTACCCTCCCCCAAAAAAGAAGGGAAATTATAATTTGGGAAGCATCGGAATGTTTTAGGGTAAGGAAACTCGGGACTGTAATGCTGCAGATTTTCTGCAGCACACAATCTGCAACATTTCTGCACCATTATTCTCTGTCCCAAAACTAAGACACTATGCAAACAGTGTAATGTTCTTTATTAAACAATGCATAAATAGTTATGAAAAATTATAAAAAAAATATAAAAAATCCAGATGAGGAAAGTCAAGGTCACAGCTTATACCAATATTGTAACATCAATTAATACAGAATAAAGTACGAGCAACAATGTAATCATCACTAATGCAAAGTAAGAACAAAACATGCATATAATGAGGACGAATACAGACCTATAATGAGGCACACTGGGTAAGCTGTGACCTCTCCCTCAGACCCCGACAGGTGATTTCGTTTGCAAGCTTCCTCTGGGGGTAGCCATGAGAGCAAAATGCACATCTGAGGTGGAGGTCACAGCTTACCCTTTGTGTCTCTGTGCTCTTGTGCTAGGAAGAACCTGCTCCAAATGTACGTCAAAGGATAACCACCCCAGCTACATTGATTATCTATCTATCTATACCTGCCTAAGGAGATATTGTAATTTTTTTCAATAATACTTTGGGTATGTGTTTTGCCTATGAAGATCTTACATACAGTGCAGTTTGTCTGTAGAAGAAAGTACATTCATATAGTATGCTTATTTATGAATCCCTTTAAATATGTTACATTTAGGAAGAAATCTTTATGAGTTTGGGTATTTTAATATAAAATCCCCAAATATGTATACAGTCCTAGATTGCAATAATCACTGGTCATCACTGATATTTTACAGGAGTTTTCTAAAATAAGCAACAAATGGGCCAAAGCTGGTAAATGCTATAAAACAATAAGGCTAAGGCCCCACGTTGCAGAAATGCAGTGTTTTTTTGGTGAAGATTTTGCTGCAGTTTTTTGAGCCAAAGTCAGGAGTGGTTTGAAAAGGAATGGAAAATATGAAGGAATAGCATCACTTTTTTTTTCTGCTACGTTTTCCTCTGCAGACTTTCTGCCCTTATTATACCTATACGGAAAACGCCAGCGTTTCCGCAGGTATACTTGGCATGCTGCGATTTTTAAAAATGCAAGCATTTTTGAAAACACAGCTTTACAGATTTTTTTCTGCAATATGTGGATGGGATTAGCCAGACTCTCATTCACTTTGCAGATACTTTAAAACACTGCGTTTTCGCAACGTGAGGCTTCAGCCTCAACCCAATGTCAAACATTGATGGTTAATGTACTGACTGTCCTGCAGAATGATGAGCTTAGGTCAGTGACCTTGTGTGTAAATTCATGAGATACGTTCTGCTACGTGCATTAGAAAACTGTACATAAGAGACCTGTGTATGAAGTATAAAAAAATCATGATCATTATCCTCAACACTAAAAAAACTTAGTCTATATAAGATCTGGTATATCAGGGGTTAACTAACTAAATGACTTTAAGATGTGCTAGAAATGATTTACGATAAAAGAGAGCAATAAACTTGACAGCTGGTTCGAGGAAGACAGATGTTTATGAAGGAATTACATATCCATGTTACATTAAAGTGCACATTTGAAGCACGTCTTGTATATTGCTGGTAATATACCATCAAGAATCGATTCTACAATTATAAGCACTCTATTGAAAATAATACAGATAGTGTGTAAATAGCTTCCTCATTGCATTGTTTATTACTAGTCCAAGCCTTTTCTAAGAAAAAAGTGTGGTAACCAATAAATCCACCATTGCAGCTCCGGCATGTATTGCCTCTTCAATGGCAACTCTTCCTAACTTCACTGTATTAGGGCATCTACAGTATATTAGGGCATTGCATATAATATTGTTCCTTATGGCTAAGGCCCCATGTAGCAGGCTGCAGCAAAAAAGCGCTGCAGGAAAAACCGTGGCGGCAACGTATCGCGGTATTTCCCGCAGCGTTTTTCAGAAACCTCTGCAGACTTTCTACTTCAATTACACCTATAGGGAAACCGCCAATGTCTCAGGAGGTATAACTGATATGCTGTGATTTCTAAAACTGTGACGGTTTTGGAAATCGCAGCGTGTCCGATGCACGTAATTTTTCGCAATGTGTGGATGGGATTTGCAGTGACTGGAAAACTCTATGTTTTTTTCTGCGGCATTTACACCACATGGTGCCCCAGCCTAAACAACAACTTCACTTTTTTGTCCCCACCCTCCCACTTCTACATAGGTGGTTCACTGGAGTGCTGTGATGGTTTACTTAAAAATTGCCTTATCTGGCAGATATGGTGACGGGCGCTGCCCCAAGTAACCAGTTTCTGACTATCCAGAGCTCACTTTCTTTTTCAGTACACCTACTATTGTATTTACAACTTGAAGCAAAGGTCCCACGCTGCAGAAAAGCTGCTTTTTTTGTTGCAGATTTTGCTGTGTTTTTTTGAGCTAAGGCCAGGACTGAGCAGAAGGGAGAAGTATAAGAGCTTCTTTATATTTGGCATTCCTTCTGTAGCCACAAAAGCAGCATTTCTGCAATGTGAGGCATTAGTCAGACTCTGGCATAAATGTGGTACATCTCCATACCTACCAACTTTCAAAGGACAGAAAGAGGGACAAAAAATGCGGTGCGCTATGTGCACCGCGGCAAATTTAGCTCCACCCACTTTATGTCCGCCCATTCTCATCTATTTTTCCATGTGCCCCCACACAGTATAATGCTCCTACAGTCACTCTAACATTATATGCCCCCACATTATAATGGTCCCCTCCAATTTCCCCACAGTACTAAGTCCCTCTCCTCGTGCCCCAGTTTAAACTGGCGGAAACTAGGGGGGGGGCATTAAACTAGGACAGCTGGACGGGGACATTAAACTATGGGGCAGCTGGAGGGTGACATTAAACTATGGGGCAGCTGGCGGTTGACATTAAACAGCGGGGGTAGTTGAAGAGGACTTTAAACTATGGGGCAGCTGGAGGTTGACATTAAACAGTTGGGGTAGTTGGCAGGGGACATTAAACTATGGGGCAGCTGGAGGGTGACATTTCCTTCTATAATAAAGTCACTGAATGGTTGGACCAGGGGAATGCAGTGGACATAGTATATCTTGACTTTAGTAAGGCCTTTGATAAAGTATCACATAACATTCTTATTGAAAAAATGGTCAAGTATGGCTTTGATAAAATATCAGTAAGGTGGGTTCACAATTGGCTAAATGATCGGGCACAACGAGTAATTCTAAATGGCTATACATCAAACTGGAAGAAAGTAAAAAGCGGGGTGCCGCAGGGCTCTGTCCTGGGCCCAGTACTTTTTAATATTTTTATAAATGATCTGGATGATGGGATTAATGGGGAACTAATAAAATTTGCAGATGATACAAAGATAGGAGGAATGGCCAACACTAGAGAGGAGAGAGAGTGCATCCAAAAGGACTTAGACACACTGGAACAATGGGCTGAGGTGAACAAAATGGTATTCAACAGGGACAAATGCAAAGTTCTACATCTGGGTAACAGAAATGCAAGAAGCATATATAGTATGGGAGGAATAGTACTAAGTGAGAGTACAGGGGAAAAGGATCTGGGCATAATAATAGATCACAAATTCAACATGAGTCAACAGTGCGGTGCGATGGCTCAAAAGGCTAACCAAATTCTAGGATGTATCAAGACGAGCATTGAAGCTAGATCAAGAGAGGTAATTATTCCGCTGTACTCTGCCCTGGTCAGACCCCACCTGGAATACTGTGTACAGTTCTGGGCTCCCCAGTTTAAGAAAGACATCGATTTATTGGAGCAGGTCCAGAGAAGAGCAACCAAAATGGTGGAAGGTCTACAAACCATGTCCTACGAAGAAAGGCTAAAAGAATTGGGACTGCTTAGTTTGCAGAAGAGAAGGCTAAGGGGAGACTTAATAGCGGTCTTTAAATATCTGAAAGGTTGTCACAGTGCAGAGGGATTAACCCTATTCTCATTAGCAGAAGGAAGCACGAGAAGTAATGGGATGAAACTAAGGGGAAGGAGATTCAGATTAGACATTAGGAAAAACTTTCTAACAGTAAGGGTAGTGAGGGAGTGGAATAGGCTGCCATGGGAGGTGGTGAGTTCTTCATCAATTGAAATCTTCAAGCGGAATCTGGATAGGTATATAGCTGGGATGATCTAGGAATTCCTGCTTTTGCAGGGGGTTGGACTCGATGGCCCTTGAGGTCCCTTCCAACTCAAACAAACAAAACAAACAAAACAAACTATGGGGCAGCTGGCGGTTGACATTAAACAGCGGGGGTAGTTGAAGAGGACTTTAAACTATGGGGCAGCTGAAGGGTGATATTAAACTATGGGGCAGCTGGAGGCTGACATTAAACAGTGGGTGTAGTTGGAGGGGGACATTAAAGTGGGGGCAAATAAAGGCAGACATGTCCCCCTCCAGCTACCCCCCACGGTTTAATGTCCTCCTCCAGTTGCCCCCAGTTTAATGTCACCCTCCATCTGCCCCCTCAGTTTAATGTCCCACTTCATCTGCCACCATCTTAATGTTCCCCTTCATCTGCCACCAATTTAATGTCCCCCTTCATCTGCCACCAGCTTAATGCCCCCCTTCATCTGCCCCAGTTTAATTGCCCCCTCCATCTACCACCAATTTAATGTCACCCTTTATCTGCCACAAGCTTAATGCCCCCTTTATTTGCCACCAGTTTAATTGCCCCCTTAATCTGCCTTCAGTTTAATTGCCCATTCATCTGCTCCCAGTTTAATTTCCCCCTTCATCTGCCTTCAGTTTAACTGCCCCCTACATCTGCGTTCAGTTTAACTGCCCCCTACATCTGCCCCCAGTTCCCCCTCTTGCTCACACATGCTTTCTTCTCTCCTACTTATCGTCGATCACTCTCTGTTCCCAGCTTTCTGTGTAACATCATAGTGTGTCCCGCAGTATCCAGAATAGCTCTGCCCACACAAGAGTCTGATCACATGTTCATGACGTTATCAAAGGTCCTTTAGCCATTATGATTTAGCATCTACCATTTAGCCTTTACCCTACCCTAATAAAGTTTGTTAACAGCAAAACACTTCAGGGGAATAGTGGGACATACTGTAAGCTATACGGGACCGCGGGACAGCAGTGTAAAATCGGGACTGTCCCGCCAGATCTAGTTTGAGCTAAAATTCTTCTGACTGTCTAGACATGTGAGTGTGGCTTCTCAGAACAAGAGGGACGTGACTTAAATGCACCAAGATATGCAAAAAAATGTGCAATATTGTGTTGTAAAATTCTGTCGCAAAGTAAGTCAACTAAAAGGTGGTGTAAACTTAGACTAGACAGGCTAAAGACAGACACGCCAGATTTATCACCCAGAATGAGTCACTGTGATAAATCTGCCATATTTTCAGACTGCCTAATTCTGCGTTCACATGACCAAGTTTCACCTGTGTTTTGACTGGATTTACTGGTCTGAAAAGTAGAAGGCTTCCTAGCAATACAGTTATCTATGCTGCTAGGAGTCCCAGGGACATACTGTTCTGTACTATAATCAGCATGGAACAGTATGTGACTGGGAGGCATGGACTCCTAGCATAACTATGATGTTAGGAGTCCTGCTCCAGGCATACTGTTCAGGCCAGTAAATCTGGCCAACACACGGTCTTTCACAGAAGCTTGGTCATGTAAATGCAAGGTGAGGCTGCACTGTCTATCTATTAGCAAATCAGGGTCAGTGAGCTCTTACCAAGCAAATTAAATGGGCCACAATATCTTCCCAAAAAGGCACAGTGTAAGTTTAACCCTCAAAGTACCCCATGAACCATGTAGTAATGGTGGTTAGTGGAGTACTTTAATATAAGCATGTATAACTCCAAACCATATGTATCCCTTAATAGGGCTGTCTGGTTTACAAAAAGGAAGTCTACTAATACTTCTAAACCACTTATATGCTGTTGTAGGGGCTGTTAGTGGCATAGTGAACGGGCCTTTTTGTGTCAAAGTACAATCTTGCCGCTGAGATTAAATTTTAATCTGTATGAAAAAGATCTGTTCTGTGCTCTCAGGGTATGGCCATGCCTGCTAAAGCACCCTTTCTTGCCTGTCGCAAACATCCAGCACTTTCTCCTACATAAATATGGATAGGTGCTGGTGCTGATGTGAAGCAGCCTTAGGTGCTCCTACAGGTTTGGCTATGGCATGGATGCACCTCATTTGCATACTGATCAAAAGTTGATTTTTCTCAGCAGCAAAATGACACTATGACACAAAAAAGGTATGTTCTCTATGTCACTAATGGCACCTACAACAGTATATAAGTGGTGCAGAAGTGATTCCATCTCAAAATCAGCTCCAAATTCTGGCTGGAATGGGAGGCAGTAACAGACACTTCTTTATTTTTTTTAGGATGCTGAAAAATGAAGCGTGCTGCTTGATTTTGCCATGGTTTCCGCATCCAACTCAGTCACAAAATGTGAGGTTCAGGATGAGTAACTCCATTGCTTCTGAGACTAAGCAGCAGGTTACGTAGAGACGGAATCTGGAGACAACATCAAATTCCTCTCCAAATTCCATTGTGTGAACATGCTTTAATGCTTTATTTCCCTAGCAGTGGTGCTTAGTTTAAGGTATCTTCACAGCTGAGAATTGTGATCAATTTATCATCAGGAGGTTGTGCAGAGTAGTTGGACTGAAGGACTCACTGGTTTACTTAAGAATAAAGACAGCTGAAGTATGGCTGAGAGTCTCCATTAGTGCAAGTCAAACATTCTTTTATATGGGAGTTCAAAGGTTTCTTCACTAAATGCTATGGGGCTTAATTTTGGTAGAAATTACATAAATTCAACACTGCTATATCATTTCCTAAATGTTCCCATCTTCCTAGCATTACACTTTTAGCTGTAAAGAATTGACACAATCAAACAAATCAGATGGGAAATCTTCCCTTCCCTTCCTTAATGACAGCTTGAACTTTGCTTTATGGATATGTTAATATGAATAGACCATATTTTCATGTGTGTAACAGCCTAGGACTCAACTCCATTAAAATGCTGAGCTACTGTTCAGCAAATTTCTTAGCCTTACTGAATCACACCATCTGGCTGAAGACAGACAAACCCAAAATGATTTATAAGCATTAAGGATATGAAAGTACTGAAGTCATCTTAAAGGGAGAATTTGCAGTACTCAGGCACTAAAATTTTGTCATTGAAATATGATGAGTCTCATGATGTCTTATAACTAATTTAAGGAAAATACATAGGTGAAGTGTGTGAAATATATTCGGTAGCTGAAAATTTACAAAGGCATTGTCCAATGAAACAGATTTTCAAAGTAATATATAAAAAATCAGGTCACATTTTTTTTTTCTTAGGTTGGATCCCTTAACTCAGTTGGATCAGCCTGAATTTCATAGAATCCAATACAAACTGATTAAGGCTAAGGCCCTACATAGTGGGCCGCATCCAAAAAGCACTGCGAAAAAAACCGCAGCGGAAACGCATCACAGTTTTTCCCGCAGTGTTTTTCACAGAGTTTTCCTCTGCGGACTTTCTGCTTCAATTATACTTAAACGGAACACACCAGCATTTCCTTGGTATAATTGACATGCTACAATTTACAAAAATGCAACAGTTTTTGAAATCGCAGAATGTTCGCTGCAGATATTTTTCTGCAATGTGTGGATGGGATTAGCCAGCATCCCATCCACTTTGCAGGTACTGTGAAACACCTCATTTTTTGCTGTGGTGTTTCTGCCGTGGCAAAATCGTGGTGTATATGCTACGTAAGGTCCGGGCCTTTAATTGGATTCTAAGGCTAGATTCCAATGACTGAGTTTCACCCAGAATTTACTGGCCTACACTTCATGCCAGGAGAGGGACTCCTAGCAGTATAGGAGTCCTGTACCAACTACAGGATGGGACAGTTTGTTCCTGGGAGTCACGGGACTGTTAGCATCATAGATAATTATTAGCATGAAGTTGAGGCCGGTAAATTCGGCGAACACACGAACCAAGTTTCATGCGATAAAATTGGTCGTGTGAATCTAGCTTTAGGCCTTATTCACACTTTCAGTGTTTGGTCAGTGATTTACATAAGTGATTGTGTGCCAAAATCAGGTGCAGGTTGAGGCCACAGAACAGGTCCAAGTCTTGCTGTTATACAACTCTATGTAGTCTCCACTGAGGGTTTTGTCTCACAATCACTGATGCAAAACAATGAGCAAAACACAAGGGTGTAGCTACCTGTATATGAAGGGCAGAGGTAGCAGCTGGACTCAAGCCCTAGTGCTAATGGAGGCCTTTTCGGTGGCTCTTGGAGGCTCTTTTGCAACATAAAATAACACAAATATTATAAATGGCACATGATTCTGGCTAATCCCATCCACACATTACAGAAAAAATCTGCAGCAAAAAAGCTGCAATTTCAAAAACATTTGCGTCTTTGTAAATCGCATGTTTGTTATACCTAGGGAAACACTGGTGTTTTGATAGGTATAATAGAAGTAGAAAGCCTGCTTCTGTAGACTCTCTATGAAAATAGCTGCGGAAAAAACGTGATGTGTTTCTGCCGCGATCTTTTCTGCAGAGTTTCTTTGCAGTGATTCGCTGCGTTGGGCCTTATCTTTACAGAAGATTACTCACAAATGCAGATTACTTACAGAAAATTGTACATATTTTTTGTAGCATATGCATTAAAGGGTTTGTCCATGATTTTTTATATGGCCTATGGAGTTGGCGGCATGGAGTTGGAGGCAGATAGATCCATGCTCTGTATAGTAGCTCATTAATGTCAACTTCAATGGGAGCTGAGCTGAGGTAACAAATGTCTGGCCACTATAAAGGGCAAGGCGCTATCTGCTTTCAACTCTGAAGGCTCTCAGTCGTGTCATAGGAAAGTAAATACTGTGGCAGGCCTCAATAGTTACACTGTGGATCTTCGATAGACAGTTATAGTGTAGTCTATGGGATAGTTGATCTAATGATCGCAGGATCAAGACCCGTAGGTGGCTAATAAAGCAGTTAAAAAATGTATCGGATTGAACAACGGTAGTGTGAAAAAAGACTAGTAGATCCAGACTTCATTGGCTTATCACAGTTCCTCACAGTTTACTGGATAGAATTGTACCGCTGTTTTGGAATGCGACAAACAAAAGTGTGAACAGAGCCTATTAACACATGAGCAATTTATATAATTATATAGAACACTTTTTTTTTTTTACTGGCATTTACGTTAAAACATGAAATTGTAAATACATAAATTAACAGGAAATCTGCTTTTATGTTTTTTTCCATTGTATCATTGTATTCAGCAATATTTAACCCTTTATGTACAGTCTAGAATTATTCTGTATAAAAAAAGTTAAGTAACTTTATAATGACATAACATTACTCTTGACCATTACTTGGCCAGGAGTTACAGCCTATATTATATGAGGGGTACCATGATGGGTACCATAGGAAAGGCCATTACTCAATGACACACACCACAACCACTGGATGGCCACACATGGAATATCATCTTGTGTCAAACATATCTTGACATGACCAAGCCAAGAGGAAAGGTAAGATAGGACATATCAGTGAATTTTTATTATATTTCATATTTTACCAATATTTGTTTTTTTTCCTCACCTTTCTTTTCATAGTCTTATTTTGCTTGTGATCTGAAGGATTTTACGCCTCTCTCTTCAGATTTACTTGGAACCTGCATGAGGTCATGTGATTGAAGGAAGCTGCTTACACTTAAGGGATGTGTTTGTTGGACCATTAAATGCAAAGCCAGAAACAATAACCTAATCTAACTGCTTTGTGCTGAGAGATCAAAAGCAAGTCTTAATGAATAATGATGTGTTGCCAGAACGGTTTATCTTATGAAGAAAAACATACTGAAACTTAAGTGCAGAAACTTTTATCCTTAGTATATCTAAACCTGTGTTGTATGATAGTCTAAGCATCTTATCAATCTGGCAAACATAAACTGTATGAGTAAAAGATCTCATACAAAATTCAGCTCATCCCAATGATTTCAGTGGGGCCAGCCAACTTTCTTGCCTGAATGAGGGTTTCTCGGTTTTCCCCCTCATCTGGATCATTCAGTCTCAATGGTTATTCCTCTCTCCCCACTGAAAACACATGCACATTTGGCCTCACCAAGCATGTATGTATATGTTAGTGCTGGAAAGAATCACTGTTATTTTAGATGGGCACATTTAGGCTGAGTTGCATTATTATGCTGCCGATTTTGCTCTGGTTTCTTGAGCCAAAGACAAAAGTGGCAATATAAGGAATGGGGGAAATAAAGGAAGCTTTTATACTTCTCCCTTCTGCTAAATCCACTCCTGACTTTAGCTAAAAAAAAACACAGCAGAATCTGCTACAAAAAACACTGCATATCCTCAATGTGGGGCATTAGGTTTGTGGGTAAAAGAATTATTATAACTTTTTTATTGCTCATTCTGGGTTTTCTGTCTTGAAATAAGTCTCACTTAATGGCACTTGGAAAAAGTAGGCTATCAGTCATTAGGAGAGACCGCCCATCATACAATATAAGCCATGAAGGGGCATGGATATAAATCTATACTAGAATTTCAGGACATCATTTGGGGATCTCATCCCCTGGATCTTTCTTCTTCAATGTGATCTTATATTTCAAAATTTTCCTAAAACAAATGGCCAAAACGTTAATAAATGAAGTAAAGACCATGGAGACAAAGGGATTATGTTATACTCTACACAGTCTAAAGCAAAAGAAACAGAAAAGTAGGCAGGTACCTGAATCATTATCCAGATTATCAGCACAAGCCATTTCCATAATGACATTGCATCCTGCTCCACTCCAACCAACTTGACATACACAGTGCCAGCCATTTTGGTCAAGTGTGCACCTTCCATTACCGTAGCAAAGTCCAGGGCAACCATCTTAAGCAAAGAACGCAAAAAACAATAGTTCATTAATACAATATATACAAGATATATCTGTATCCTGGTTAAGAATGTTAATTACAATTATGTACGACTTCTCTTTCTCAAGTCTTTTTTGTCTTAAAGGCTATGTGCACTTTCGCAACCAGTTTTTATTGCTCTATTACGTCTAAGATAAAAAAAATAAGAGAATTTGCAAATAGTCTTGAACAATATCCTATCATTTTGTGAATACAGCTCCAATAGAAATAATACAGTATATGACTGTAGTAACATATGACAACATATGGGTTTGTTTGTGGTCTGTAGCCATGGATACATATAGTTGTGCAGAGGAACTGTACACAAATATTTCTTTTTTTATTTTAGATGCATTAGAATAAAAAAAATCAAGGTTGCAAAAGTGCACATATCTTTTTATAATTTATAGAAAATGAAAGTCTGTAGTTCAGGTCTGACAATTATTTAACCTGTATTTTAACTTTCAGAAAAAATAAAGAGAAATATGGGATCCCGCAGTGAAGTAAAAGAAATGGCATATACCCTGGGGTAAATGAACTGCCCACAGATCTGTTGAGGTCTGGTCCTACTTGGGCATGCTTTGGCATTTACTAAAGAACTACTTTATAACATATAGAACATACCTGGCTTATAATTTATTTTTCTGGGATACACGTGATCTTTGTTTCTGAGAACATACCTCTTACAGCATCCAAGTAGTGAGCTGCAAAGGAAAGTGAAAAATACAACATAAATATTTTAGGAACATATGCATTTTACATGAGCATATGAACAAATAAGATTTAAAGCAGTGCAATGTAGATGAATTCTGAGCGCACAAAGACACAATCGCTCACATTATTAATTATAGTAGAACGCTGCATGATGGGATGCCTTAACATAGATGGTAATATATGACAGCAGATATACCGTACTCCAATTATGGCTCCACTGCCTCGTGCCAGGAGCTGAGGACTATAATATGAATATGAAATGTAATTAGCCATTGCACAGTACCTCTTCCTTGTGCTTTACCAAAGTGTAGGCCTAGAGGTATGAGTCATTAGCTTAGTCGGAATTTTTGCACATAAGCAGGATCAATGCTATTTTCATAAGATTTCCAACTGTTTAGTTTTGTATTTGAATATATATAGAATATAAAATGTAATTTTTAAGTAATATCTTAGGTTCTGATCCCACAAGCATCATGGTATCTGCTTATCCATCTATACAGGATATATTTTTGGACAGATGCCAACAAACCCTAATGGGCCTTTTCAACTTTGGAGCACATCACCTTTATATCCTGGTTCTGTTTTTTTGTTGTTTTTTTTTATATAGAATGAATAGCCCTGCCTTATTCTTCCCATCAAATATATAAAACTAATAGACTTGGAAGGACTGGCTATAAAGCCAGTGTGAATATACCTAAGGATTCATGCAAATAAACATTTCCATGTGCATGGTTTGTGAGAAAACGGCATGGGTGGCATGTGGATGATATCTGCCTGGTACATGCGTCTCTGCAAACCCATTGATTTCCTGTAGTGTGCCTGGGCCGCAGAATGGGCAGGAATAAGACCTGCACTGAGTTTTGATCAGGGGATCCTATTCAGGTACCCATGATAATACACAGTGTGTATAAGGCCATTAGAAAATGGTGGGTCATGGTGATGCTGTTAAAAACACAGCTAATACACTGACAAAGCACACATTTGCATCCATGGAGCCTTAGTCTGAGAACTTCTGTTATTTTTCTTAGTAGTGTTACATTTTACTACGACACATCAAAATTAGATTTTTACAGAGGTGGAACCAGGAAGACACCTTTCCAACTCAGCACACCTATATGCTGTGACAGCACAGACATAATGGGAATGTCGGAATATTCTACTGTGCCAATCGAGAACAATAAGTGGTATATCTTAGTAAACCTTACACTGCTAGTCAGAAGAGCCATGAAACCTCATGTGAATGAATTTATATAGCACTGTTTAACTTGACTTTCTGCAGCACGATAACCTTCTTTGCCATGATATCTTATTTCAGAAGACAATAAAAGCCATTGAAAACCCATTGAAAGAGTTGAGGTAGAATGACACAGAGCCACAGATGTACAGTATGCTACTACATTATACCATTATAAGTTAGGCTAAAACATTTTTTGTTGCAGATTTTGCTGCCGTTTTTTTTATCCAAAGTCAAGAGTGGATTTAACAGAAGAGAAACATCTAAGCTTCCTTTATATTTTCCATTCCTTTTCAAGCCGCTCCTGACTTTGGCTCAAAAACGCAGAGAAATCTGCAACAAAAAAACGCTGCCTTTCCGCAACGTGGGGCTTTAGCCTAAAGTTGTAAACAGAAATTCCTTAATGGAATCACTGTGTCATCCTTATTGTTTACATGTACATGGTTTACATAGAAGTGTCTGTGCAAAGAATGGTAGCTTGGTCACATTCATGAAAAAGATGGCATGCATAGTAAGCAATGTCAGTGTACAAGTACTGCAGCCAGTGTCAGATTTTGGTGCCTATGGCCCACCAGTTATATTCATTCTGGGGGCTCACTATAAATGGGAAATATATGTAAATATTTCTTAACACCTGTTTGCAATTTCTGACACTTTTTTTCAGTAGTAGTTTGCTATCTAGTCCTAGCCTTGTACTTTTTCTATTCTGGGGCCCTGTCAGTAGCCTGTTGCCTGTCTCTTGCCCTGTACTAGGGCACTCTTAGCTCTGTGAGTGAGAGATACATATCCAAATAGCAGATGACCGCAGGCAGCGACAGCAAGACTCTGCCAGATGATTAGTGATTGGGGCCTTCAATGCGACATCGAGAAGGTGGGGCCCGGGAGGAAGGATACTGGTTGGTTTGACTGGATCCTAGCAATGTCATTTCAGCTGTCCAATGTATCTAAAGTAATAATAAACTAGGTGGTTTATTATAAGAATATATAGGCTGCATATCTATATTATCTATATGTAATACAGTGAGTGTACTGTGCCTTACACTCACTTATAAAATCTAAATCAAATAAATATTTGGTGTGACCAGCCTTTGCAGCAGATCTGTCTGGAACAACCTTCCTGCCAGGGCTCTCAAACACTGTGTGCAAGTATATCTAGTAGAATTGATGCTGTTTTGAAGCCAAAGGGTGGTTCATTTGTTTCATTTCAGAAAATAAAATATTAACACTTCTATTTTTGAAAGCATTCTTACTTGACAGCATTTTTTTCTGCACCTGTCTAAAACTTTGTACTGTATACTGTACCCCCAAGCAGCATAGAAAATTAATACAATTTCTTTTGTATAAAACAAGGATTTATAAACCACATCAATTAAAAATGGCCAATGAAATGCGAACAGGCAAAAATAAAAAATAGACTCTGTCATTAAAGATTGAATTGGATATTAAGTGGTTATATAGGTTTACAACAACAGACTGAACCTGTTCTCTCTTACATGTATACCAAGCTTCAACCAGGAGCAGATTTGGTGGGAGGGGAATATGATAAGGACCATTGTTCCATACGTTAGATATGTTTTTTTAATCAGCTGCTAACTATTGAATTGATCCTTTATGCTTTATTATAAGCTTCTTGGTATATCTTTAATACAGCAGATCGGTTTACAATACACAAGAAAATCACTCACCAATTGTACACTGTTCACCCTCCCATCCTGGGCTGCATTCACATTTTCCATCTTTACACTGACCGTGTTCTGCACAGTTTGGGTGACAGGTGCGCTCTTCGCAGCTGGCTCCTCCCCAGCCATCTTCACATTGACAGACACCTCCTGAGCATACACCGTGACTTCCACAGTCCACCGCACACAGCTCTAGAGAAGCAATAATGAGCCAGGATGTTATTATGCCACGCAAAAGCTTTAATGTTAGCTCTGCCAATGCAGTTAAGGCTATGCAAATCCTTAATAAGAGTATCACGGCATAACCAAGCAACGCAGATTTTCAGGAGTAAATTCAATTACAAGTAGAGCTTCTACAGTAACTGCTTTTTTCTTTAGGGAAACAAATTGTAATGCAAATTTCACTTGGTTGACAACTGAGAGTCTATCACATTTATAATGTTAACTTAGTCTCAACAAAGTATTGCACTTGGGCAGTGTTCCAGCATTAGACGCGTGATAGTTTGGAAAGCAAAAAATGCACTCGGGAAAGGAAAAGAAATCACTTCTCAACATCAAATATGTATTGATCTGTGTAAAAAATACAAAATACAAGAAGAGACAGACGGCTGCGCCACATTTCTTTTTATTGCGTGGCCTTACTTAGGCTAATTACATAACAAATAGCATGTGTACAGGAAATAAAATAAGTGATGTGTGAAATGATGCGCATCTCTATGTGAATACTGTACTATGCTGGGATGGGTACATTAAAGTATAACTGTTGTTTTCTTTTTTTTGTGCTATTGATTGGGAGAGGTTTGCTAACAATTTTGTAACCTATTGAACAGAACAACAGAAAATTCACCCTGTATAGCATTTGCTAAGGAAGAGGGGAGGGTCACTTCAAATCTCCAGTTTTATACCACCTAGAAAGGTTTTTGATGTCATTAGAAAGCTGAGAGTCTCAGTTACTTGCAGCTATAGCTATAGCAAAAACGGAGAAATCACTAGTTAAAAACACAATTGGAAATATGATTTTTATACGCTGCATATACTGCTATAGCAAGAGTTATAGTTAGAGTGTTGCTAAGAAGAACTTTAGAAAGTACAATAGGTTAATAAAGTATATTACAAAAATATTCAGTAAACGCCTCCCTATACAATAGCAACATAAAGTGAAATGCCAGCTACACTTTAAATAATAGCCATACAATTTATTTTAGAAAATGAGAAGGTCAGTGGGGAAAAAGTGGCAAAAAGTGTTGCAAAGCAAAAAATTGTTAATCAAATTCAGCCCATAACATACTGACAAAAGTCCTCTAACTCACACCAACTCACACTGCTATTTATGAGTGTTGTGTGCAGAATTTTCAGTGTATCCTATGAGATACAGCTGAACACTGCTCTCTCCTGCCTCCTACGTAGGAGGCAAAGAAGACAGACTGAAGCCTTGTCACAGACAGACTCTGCAGTGTAAGTTTTTACTGCCCTTAGACCGGACTCAAAGTAGATTAAGTGCAGTGGGATAAGACTCTGCCTCCTCTGTCTTTGGGAAGCCAAAAGCATATGGGAAATTTAGGCTGCATTAGGGAAACCATGTCAGAGGGGAAGAACAAACAAAAAGGGTAGACAACCCAAAAGGGCACACCAAATAGTACAGGCATATAAAAGAAGCATATACATTATTATCTAATAATGATCTATGCTGCACTATATAGGATTTCTCAAAAGAGCAAACTAAATATACTGTAGATCTGTAACATACAGTTTTGTTCAGTGGAAACTAAATATATATATATATATATATATATATATATATATATATACATATATACATATAAATTATATTCCATATACAGTAGATAACTGCTGCTGTTTGAAAACTTCTACACTATATGCTGTATATTCACCATCACCTTATGCAAAATGTTCCCTCTTCCAACAATAGAAGGGCTTAAAAGTTTAATTTAGAATCGCCATCAATAACATTCACATTGCAGTTTGTTCAGACAAAGTGAGAGGAAATGAAAACAAACTGTTAGCAGCTGGCCAATTTACAACGGGTAGAACCGCAGTGTCATTTCTCATTTGCTCCAGCAGTCTTATGAAAGCTTTTATTCAATGCAACTTCCTTTTATTATTCATTTTCTACATCCAGACATGGCTGACCCCAGAAGACGGGTATTTGAAGCACTTCTTCTCAGGATGTAATAGAGGAATTTGCTAAGGGACATAAAGGATCTACTGCTTGTTTATTTCCATTTCTACCTGCAATGAGATCCACTTCTAAAGCAAGAAGCAACTTCTGATATTTTGTTTTCTAAACAATGTAAAATAAATGTTAGCTCCTGTTCGGCGCTGTTCAATACCTGTGGGGTTTTCTCTATTTAAATATGCTTTTGAAGATAAACATCCCATTCATGTTGCAAACAACTGAAAATATAAAGTAGTTCAGGTGGAAGTGCCTCGAAACATAGGCCTCCTCCGGTGGTAATATCAATATTCACAGTAGGCTTTTTTTTTCCAATTCAATGAATAAAGGGAAATGGATTTCTTGTAATACAAATGATTTCTTTTTTAAAGATTCTTGCTGAACTCCACAGTCTTCTAGAAAGTTCCAATCGCATTTCCAACCACCTATGGCTCCTATTTCTGCATTGATTAACACTTAAAAATCTGATATTTGAAATAAAAGTGACATCCAGTCTAAACTGATGTTTTTCTACTAGAATTTGTGATAAGGACAATGCATAAAACAAAGTCAGCCTGCCTCCTGATTCTTACAGCCATATGTTTGCTCTGTTTCAGTCGTGACTCTTCTATTTCTGTCACCTAGAATATAATTGTGACCTTTAGGTGGCATCTTACCCAGTCACAGACTCCATCTTGTCTGTTAGGACCCTATTCATGCTCACTAATCTGCCAATAGCCTACACGTGTTATTCGTCATTATTGTATCCTTTCAGTAACACATATATATATATATATATATATATATATATATATATATATATATATATATATATATATATATATATATATATACAGTATATACAGTACAGACCAAAAGTTTGGACACACCTTCTCATTCCAAGAGTTTTCTGTATTTTCATGACTATAAAAATTGTAGATTGACACTGAATGTATCAAAACTATGAATTAACACATGTGGAATTATATACTTAACAAAAAAGTGTGAAACAACTGAAAATATGACTTATATTCTAGGTTCTTCAAAGTAGCCACCTTTTGCTTTGATTATTGCTTTGCACACTCTTGGCATTCTCTTGATGAGCTTCAAGAGGTAGTCACCTGATTTGGTCTTCCAACAGTCTTGAAGGAGTTCCCAGAGATGCTTAGCACTTGTTGGCCCTTTTGCCTTCACTCTGCGGTCCAGCTCACCCCAAACCATCTCGATTGGGTTCATGTCTGGTGACTGTGGAGGCCAGGTCATCTGGCATAGCACCCCATCACTCTCCTTCTTGGTCAAATAGCCCTTACACAGTCTGGAGGTGTGTTTGGGGTCATTGTCCTGTTGAAAAACAAATGATGGTCCAGCTAAATGCAAACCGGATGGAATAGCATGCCGCTGCAAGATGCTGTGGTAACCATGCTGGTTCAGTATTCCTTCAATTTTGAATAAATCTCCAACAGTGTCACCAGCAAAGCACCCCCACACCATCACACCTCCTCCTCCATGCTTCACGATGGGAACCAGGCATGTAGAGTCCATTCGTTCACCTTTTCTGCGTCGCACAAAGACACGGTGGTTGGAACCAAAGATCCGAAATTTGGACTCATCAGACCAAAGCACAGATTTCCACAGGTCTAATGTCCATTCCTTGTGTTCTTTAGCCCAAACAAGTCTCTTCTGCTTGTTGCCTGTCCTTAGCAGTGGTTTCCTAGCAGCTATTTTACCATGAAGGCCTGCTGCACACAGTCTCCTCTTAACAGTTGTTGTAGAGATGTGTCTGCTGCTAGAACTCTGTGTGGCATTGACCTGGTCTCTAATCTGAGTTGCTGTTAAACTGCGATTTCTGAGGCTGGTGACTCGGATGAACTTATCCTCCGCAGCAGAGGTGACTCTTGGTCTTCCTTTCCTGGGGCGGTCCTCATGTGAGCCAGTTTCTTTGTAGCACTTGATGGTTTTGGCCACTGCACTTGGGGACACTTTCAAAGTTTTCCCAATTCTTCGGACTGACTGACCTTCATTTCTTAAAGTAATGATGGCCACTCGTTTTTCTTTACTTAGCTGCTTTTTTCTTGCCATAATACAAATTCTAACACTCCATTCAGTAGGACTATCAGCTGTGTATCCACCTGACTTCTGAACAACACAACTGATGGTCCCAACCCCATTTATAAGGCAAGAAATCCCACTTATTAAACCTGACAGGGCACACCTGTGAAGTGAAAACCATTTCAGGTGACTACCTCTTGAAGCTCATCAAGAGAATGCCAAGAGTGTGCAAAGCAATAATCAAAGCAAAAGGTGGCTACTTTGAAGAACCTAGAATATAAGACATATTTTCAGTTGTTTAACACTTTTTTGTTAAGCATATAATTCCGCATGTGTTAATTCATAGTTTTGATGCCTTCAGTGTGAATCTACAATTTTTATAGTCATGAAAATACAGAAAACTCTTGGAATGAGAAGGTGTGTCCAAACTTTTGGTCTGTACTGTATATATATATATATATATATATATATATATATATATATATATATATATATATATATATATATATATATATATATAGTTTTTATCTGTGCTTCTAAGGGGTTCTGGCTGCTCTCCTGCCATGTCTATTTTAGCAAATAGTTGTATTCTCCATGAAATAACAATTCTGAAAAATTGGTTTCTTAGAATTGCATATTAATAAATTTATAAATACTATATGTTGACCATTTTCTTTCCTTTTTAGGGGTGTGACCCCATATAGTCTGATGCTGTCTAATCAGTGCTGTGTAAGGACACACCCCTAAGAAATGATAACTCCCAAGAGGAATAGTAACACCCAGTTGTCAGTTTATTCATAAGTGTACAGGAGGAATAACAGAGACACAGAACATCACATTTTTTTGAGAAAACATGCTACCGAATTTTTATTTCATGAGGAATACAAGTATTTATTGTCACAGACATGTCAGGATAGCTGACATGTTCTCTCTATGTGTTATATGTTCACACTTCTTATTGGACCATCTTTTGAGAGACAGCTTTAGAATTTCAATGAATTTAAATGACATTGAGATAGTATCATGCAACAGGTCTTAACCATTGACATTTACGGAATATCCATAGGACGCATTCTGGTTGGGCTGGTGTTGAACATGCTTGCTGTTTTCTCCATTAAAATCTATTTGAATTAAGTCACTATTCAGGACATTAATGGAGAGAGTAGCATGCGTTCATGAAATATCAAGGCATATTTCGATGGATTACATATATCATCATGATTTATGATGCCTCATTCTATACTAATAGTTACACAGTGTAGACTTAGACAGGCAGTCCTAAAATGCATCACAATCACTAATAATGGATCATAAATGAGGTGTGTCTTTAGAAAGTCTAGTCTAAAAATATACCACTGTTTACTTGGCTTACTTCAACTCAGAATTTAGCAACACAATTTTGGTGCATTTTTGGCACATCCTGGCAAGCCAGAGAAATTCTAACTCATAGTAGATACACCATGATGCAAAAAATTTCACGGATTTGCACCATAGATGTGTCATATCTACACTAGTGTATAGTATAATAGTAAAGCTGGTCCATTATTCGGTTCTGAATATTAAACAGTAGTTCTTATACTTCTTTTAGTAAAGACTCAATTGTTTTTACTTTATTGAACTTCATGCATTTACTGTTTATGACTTCATATGAATGAAGTTGAAACATTTCTTAGGAGTACATAAGCTGTATCTTCTGAGTCATGTTCATCCAAACATCAATGTTATTTGAAATCTGAATTTTTGACAAATTGCATTTTAATTTAGGATTCCAGAAATATATATAGTATACGCATTGATATGCTAAATTGATTTAATCATTAAATAGAATATATTAATACTTGAATAATATTTTATATATACATTTTTTTGTATTGCTAGTCGTAACTGACTATGACCATTTATCTTTTAGATGCTACTTGATCAATCCAAATATCAAAGTTAGCATAAAGGAAAAAAGTAATATCTAGACAATTCTCTGGAGCCTTCCCAGTTATTCCAAATCCTTCACACACAGCTCTCACATTTCTTATTCATTTTCTACCAAAAACTAGTTTCATGTCACAGTGCTTATATTCTAAGATGCATTCCTTTGAAAAACATCTTCCTTATCCCTTGGCACCTAACAATATGTTCTCTGTGTAAGGAAGATTATGAATATTAACCCCTGAAGATTCACTGTAATGCCTCCATGCTGAGGAAATGTCCTATATTTACTGTCTATAATTTCCTCTGTCAGCAGAAATATGACTTCGATGAGAGAAATAGAAATAAAACTCTTGTGTTCAATTTTGGTATGTCAGCAACTATTTTGTATGATTACTATTATTATTGTTATTATTATGTAAATCCCAGCCACTTAGAAGCCTATTATCTTGGAGAAAAGACCAGGGGAAAAAAACCTATCAAACTTAGACCAATCTGCACAGTAAACAATAAAAATATTGATGCCTTATGGTTTCAGTCAGTCCCCAAGACTAACTGAATTTTTAGGACACCAGTTTAGAAAGAAATGTCATTTGTATCCTTTCTAATCCTAAATCTTCACCCACAGATGTACAAATGTCATATTACTATACTTTATAAGACATTGGCAAACACATTTTTAGATCTGATTTTCTGACTTAGAACCAGAATGAGCACTTGCATCCTCTAGATGCTCATAAACAGATTAAGACTCTTGCATTTTTTAAGCCCTCTTAGTTATTTAGTATCGCTGCCATGGACATGTGACACTCCTGCAGTTTGGACTTCCTTTTTGATGTCAAAGTGTCCTCAGCTGTGCATAATTGTTTGGGAGCATCTAAAGGACCCCAAAGACATAAGAGAAAAGTTGGCTAAACCAGCTTATGCTGTCGCCGTGTCTGGCAACAATTTACTCCTCTCTCACCATTGGGAAGTTGGGAAGCAAGCATTCATCTGGCAGCTATTCAAACTGTATGGACACCTTAACGGGGTTTCCCATGAGCACAACCATAGTTAAGTATGCACACAATTAAAATGTAAATTTTTTTCAAACACAATTCTTGTGTTTATGACCATAAATGCAAGAAATTTCTATAGTCTGGTACTTGTCAGAAACCCAGCCATGATTTACTTTATTGTGGACAGGTTATCAAACAAGGACATTACATGCACAAGGGGACAACCTGTCACAGTCTGCATAATACAGTGAAGAGGCTCTGCAAAATGAGAATTATCCTAAGGATAAATCATCAATATCATCATCCTGGAAATCCTGGTTTTGTTGATCCAGGTATGACTCATAATGGTGGAGCTATAAATGACAGATGGTGCTTCTCATTTTTCATTCTACTCCTCTTGGCTTTGAAAACTGCATAAAAAAACCTGAGTATGTGTCCAAACCCAAA